>JBANSL010000007.1:54774537-55374537 GCA_037127255.1 Persicaria tinctoria | reverse complement strand
AGAGTTTGACTTGATTTCTTGGTAAGAACCCTTCCCTTCTTCGAAAACCAAGTTCCAACATATGTTATAACTCCTTTTCTTCAACTTTGAGTAAGAATCTAAATCATGTTTTGGGATTTTTGGTGACAAAATGGCAAGGTGTTTGGAAGGTGCTCCGAGGGACTCCCGAGGGTGTTCTTGAGTCGTTTGTGTGGGATTCATCGAAGGTAATCCCTCATCCGCCTCCCCCTCTCTAGGAATAGATCTTGTGTGCTTGGAAAGCTCTTAGGAAGTGGATCCTCTATGTGTTTTTGGTTGCGTTTTGTAGCAAACGTCATAAAACAAAATGGATATAGGTGCCTCTGTAACTTGAACTTTATTTCCAATCCAACGATTTGATTCGGCTGAAATCTTAATATGATGTTCATGGAAATGTTATTGAACTGCCCTTTAAACATTAGGGCCATCCAACGGTTGGATCAAGAGTTATTATAATTTTAGTAACCAGTGTTTATAATGACTCGATTAAAAAACTTGGTTAAGGGAATGCTAAGAATATGGTTAAATATATGATGGCATAACCGAAACTTAGAGCATATTAAATACATAAATAAAATATACCCATAACTTGGCTTGTGATCCGATAAGAAGAAAATGGATTATGTGATAATACGATATAGATTATAACTGGTTAAGTCCGGATTACTTAACAGAAGTGCATAATCTATAGAATCATGAACCTCATGTGGATGTATGTTGATTATTAGATTGGGTACAATGCATTAGAATACCACCTAATGAAAGCTTAATGAAATTACTAGGCTCCTGTTGATTGGATCCTTGGATGCGCATTTTATTGCTTGCTTATTCTCCGGATTCCAAGTAAGTCCCTTAGACTTGCTCATGATGGATTTATGTGATACTCTTTGTCTTATCGAGAGTCTTCATGCATCACGCGACCTAGTAACATGTTTAGGAATATAAACCGGTAATATGACGTAGGATGAACTTAGTAAATCCAACAATTAATATGTATGTTATATGTCTATGGTAGGACGGCCGTCAAAATCTGAATAGATGACTTATACTAGTTGAAACAAGAATGAAATGATGAAATACTTATCACGAGGAAGAATGAATATGTTTGACAAGGATGAGTACGTTTGAGAAGATATTATGATATGATGGTGATTATGATGATGATTACGATGATGATATGGGCCCTTGTGTGTTTATTTCGCATTTATATATATCTATTCACTTGCTTATGTGTTACATTTTAACATTCATGTAGTTTAAGTATGCCTCTTTATATGGCATTGAGTGTGCATATTTCCGATGATTAACCCCGATTTATTTCTTTTTTTTAGATTCAGGTACCCTTACCCGATATGACTTACTTATGTGGATGGTTGTCGGGACAAACCTTTTGGGACGATTAGAGCGAGTGAGGCATGACTTACGCACTCTTTACTTTCTCGCTTACTTTGATTTGGTTTTGACCCGGCTATACCACGGCGACTTTGATGTACGTTATTTCCGCACTTTATGTTTTGGACTTGAAAAGCATTTACACAATAGTAACTTAGGATAGGTGAACGCCTCCAACGGCGACTTTTCAAATGACTTGAAAAGCATTTAATCTCTCCGGATTATACAACTAGAGGCCTTAGATAGGTAATGACAGGTAGTAAAGGTGTGTGCTTTTAACCAACTGCAATAGGACTTTTTTTTTGTTAAAATTACTAAGCGTATAAAAAGTGACGTGATTTAAAGCCTATTAGCTCAAAATGGTAGAGCGATGTGCCATGCACAAAGATGCGGGTTCAAATCCCGCATAGGCTATTTATTATTGTCTTGTTTTTGTTCTTGTTCATGAATAAGATTATAACGTGCAAAAATAAAATGATAAAGTACATAAATAAGATTATAAAGTGCATAAATAAAATGTTAAAGTGCAAGAATAAAATGATGATGTGTAAGAATAATAGTATGAAGGGCATGAAAAAGGTTATGAAGTGCAAGAATAAAACGATGAAGTGCAAGAATAAAATGATGAAATGCATGAATAAGATTATAAAGTGCAAGAATAAAATGATGAAGTGTATGAATAATTCATATGAAAATGAGTTTAATTCCTCATTCTTTCAAATTTTAAGCAAGATTTCAGGCAAGCACAACATTCCTAATCAGAAGTTTAGAAATTAAAAAATAAAAGTGCAAGACTAATATTATAAAGTGCAAAAATTAGATAAAAAAGTGCAAGACTAATATTATAAAGTGCACAAATTAGATTTTCAGTTTAGGGAGAACCAAATTAGATTTTAGTATCATAAACTTGATTTGTGTAATCGGCTGAAAATATATTGAACTTACCGAATCATAAACTTGATTTGCTTTAGCTTCCATGTTCCCAAACACACACACATACTTAATCCACTCTGCACACTGTATTTAATGCACAGATGTTAAGTTTGATAGAACTGTTAATGCACATATGTTAAGTTTGATAGAACTGAGAAGTTTTAGTATACTTCAGGTGAACTAAAAATAAAGGTAAAAATGCATAAAACCACGCACTATTCATTGTTGTTTGCAAACAACAATGAATAGTGGGTGGTTTTATGCATTTTTTGCCAAAAATAAAAGCATTTTCAAAATAAAAGCATTTGCAAACAACAATGAAATGACTAGTAGCACAGTTAAAGCACGAACTGCAAGAGAAGAATCTTCAGCCAGGGGTACAAAGGTTGCAAAGTTGCAGGATATGGGCTGATCGGTGGAACTTGTAAAGTGGGTCGAGAACTGCGAAAGATGTTGTGGTTTGCTCTTGTTTACTGTTGTGATTTCTCCGTCTTCATACAGCTTGAGTATGCATTCAGATGCCACTGCAATGGAAGTAATGCCTTTGCAAAGCTCCAACAGTCCTAAAAGCTAACAACATCGAAACATGCATAAACAATAAAATAAAACACATTGTGGATCAGATTTCAGGGAAAGATATAGCAAAAATGATGAGACTTATATACTGCATAACAACTAAGGATATATGACTTATAAATGAAACAAACATAAATAAGAACTAAGGCATATTACTTATAAATTGCATAAGCTTAGTGTAAAGCATAAGAAAAATCAGCCAAAACCTTCTAATAAATAAGTGAGTGTTGTTGGAGTCTGCATAACAACATATGATCTAAAAGTCAGCCAAAACCTCCAACAGTCCTAAAAGCTTAGTGATGCATCTATGGTACCCTACACATGATCTTGCAACTGCGAGTGTTGTTGGAGTCTGCACAACAACATAAATAAGCGAAATGTGCAATCAAATCTAATAACATGAGTTATTGAGACTAAAAAAGGCTAAGTAAATTTCGTCAAAACCTTCTATTTGAGCTTCTATAATTGAAGTGCATAAATAAGATAAAAAAAAGTTCATAAATAAAATGATTAGGTGCACAAATAACAATAGATCTAAACTTTGGACATTGAAAGAATATATAGATCCGGGTGGAGTCGAACCACCAACCTCTTAAACAACAATTGTTTAGCCGTTCATGCCTAATTGAGCTTATGGATCTTAATTCAAGTAACAACCAAACCAAATATGGAGAAGCTAACATTTGAGTTCTAAAAATGCACTTTTTAGTTTTACATTTGCACTTTTTCAAACTAAAATTGCACATTTAAATTCTAAAATAAGCACAGAGTCCATGGAGGCATATTCTGTCAGAGATCTTTGTTGGTTTGAAAAAGGGAAGAAGAGAACAATCGGGCAAGTATCCAGATAAAAAGGTCAGCAAGGGTGAAACCTATAACCTCTCAAATGTATAGGATTTTAGAATCCTAATTTTAGAATCCTAAATTTTTTGAAAAAAAAAGATAATTAAAAATGAAATTTAATCGGTTTAAAACTCGTTTTTGCGGAGTCCGACCGGAATATAAAATTTGACGAATAATTTCCATCCTTCCACCTCGAAAATTCGAAATAATTATCGGATCGCGATATCATTGTCGTTTTTTAAAAATCTAATTGATCGAGGGGCGAGAATCGAAGAAACTAACATTCGAGAACCAATTTCAGGATTCGAAATTCGCGTATTCGGAATTCATTTCCGGGTATTAATTTACCCATTTCTACACTCCATCCTTACCCACTCCCTCACCTTACCCTTTCAAAGCAAACCCTCTCCCTCCATCCCTAAATTGAGGATCATCACTGTCACCTCCTCACCCACGCCATTCTGCTTTCACCATTCCCATTGTCACCATCTTCATCACCTCACGCCACCATCATTGCCGCTCTCCCTAATCACCATCTTCTCCCATCTCAGTTGAGCATCACCATTTCTGCACCACCATCCCACCTCCCAGCACCTCGCCGTCGTCGTCCATCCAGGATCCGCCCAGGAGACCTCAGAGCAGCCATCGCCACCATTTCTCCCCTGTTTCGCAACCACAAGTAACCGAGCACCATCACCTCCAATCCTTCTCCTCCTTCTGCGAGACACCAGCAACAACGGCTAGACTCCACCTCAATCGAAGCCCGATGGCCGCCCAGGAGCCACCAGCGTCGCCGCGAGCCACCGTTTTCCCTATTTAGCGCGAGCCACGTCTCGGTCCGACGAGCCATCGCGAGCCTCCGACGACACCCGAACCTCCGATTGAGAGCTCCGAAGTCGCGAATACCTCGGTGAGCTCTAATCTGCCTGGATTTGCTTGATTGCTATATTGCTTGGATTCTACGCTTCTCCAAGTAAGTTCTTTGAACTTACTCATGATGGGCGCTCTATGCACTGGGTGTTATATAGTAGGCTAGTGTCCATGCACCATACGACCTAGAATCACGCTTAGGAGCTAAAATGAAAATCATATGATTGCTATATGTCCTTGCAAGAGAACGACCGTTATCTGTGATAGTCCTAGAGTCTTTGCTAGGGTCATAGGGTAGCCCAGCCTCATCGGGTACCCCGAGTCAATCGAGTCTATATGAGCATGATATGATAGTCCAGCACCATCGGGCAAGCGATGAGATGATATGATATGATGATGCCGTGGTTTGTGCACCACCACGAGGAAATTGCTATGCTATAGCACCGAGCTGGCCAGTCTCTGCCCTATCGGAAGGGGGGTGGAGGTAAAAGAGGGACATGCCACTTGGCATTCGGTGTGGATCCATTTATCGCTTCCTGCATTATATTAAATTGTCAGTATATATATATGTGATTTAATTTCCGCATTGCATTACACATTTTATCTTAGGGATAGGATGCTTATTATATGCCTCTTAGAGTGTGTTTACACACGCGCATGAGTGACCTGATGATTGACCCAGATCCCCCTCTTTTTTTTTAGATTCAGGTACCCGTTTCATTCCTTGATTTCGTGCTGTTATGACGGGGTCCATTCATATGGCGGAGAGTGAGTATTGAACCCTGACTTCACCAAATTTATACTTTTGGGATTTCTCCCTACTTATACTCTGTTTTGACATGGCTCTGTCGTGGCAACCCCTTGTATTATGCTTTACCTCCATTATTTGTGTGACCATTGGTTTTCCACGTTTAGACCTATGACAGGTACAGGGGACTTCCTCGGGGATTCCAACGATCCCTTCGAACTTGGGTATGAAATCCCACTTTGAAAACGTTAGTTTAGAACTTCAAACCTTCAACCTGTACTCGGGGCGCAAGATCCTAACGAGGGGTTTCATCCCTCGAAACAGAACCCGATAATCATAATCCCGGGCCGTTACAAAGGTGGTATCAGAGCTGAGGTTTTGCAATCCGAGTACAATAGGTTGAAGATGGTTTTGAAAATTGTCCAATGTTTTCAAATGGTTTTGAAAAATGTTCTATAAGGGCAAAATGAATTTAATTGCAATTAAACATAAAATAAAAAAAAGGGAAACAATCTCGTGGGGTAGAGACTATGCGGTAGGCATCCATTATGGATGTAGAACTCGGGGAACGGTAGGCAAAATACTAGCTTTTACTTACAGATGGGCCTAGAAGACTCCAAGGTACACCACGGAGGTGGGAGTATTGAGTTACGAGACCGTGAGGTTTTTGCCCCTCCGGTCAGCCGTCCCTCGAAGGACGGTATAGATCGTCTATGTGCATTTATGTCTTATATCCTTCTCGAAGAGGATCATATTAATCTCGTTGATTGCTTATTTGATGAGTGCTAATGTGCTTAGGATAGCGAACTAATCAATATTCCTTGACTTGAATCATGTGTTGAATAACCGTGCAAACGGGATAGCGAGAGAAAGCCTTGTTCTTATGTAATCAGAATTCTTGTCTTGTCGGATTAGCCCTTCCATAATTCAACCCCCCTGATGGTTCTGACACATCCGCCCCACCAAAACATCTAGGCATGTTAGCAAGGGTCGAGAAGCATCTACTCTCCCTATTTGAGTCCTATTTCGTATCCCACCATTGATGCTTCTATCGAGTCTCGTACCTGAGGTTGGGGTCTTCCACGGGAAATTTGGGTCGGTCAACTGATTACCTTCATGAAATCGTGTTGGATGTGAGGGTTAACTGAGTATGTCAGTGGGAGTGATGACTGAAGTAGTTTCGAGTTAGGAGTGAGCTGTCTCATGGAGTCACCCCTTTTGATCCTCGTAATGGTCCGTCATGTCTTCTTTCCCCAAGAGTCTAAACACGAGTTTTTCCCTCACCTCTCGGGAACATCGTGAATGTCCTTGTGTCCTACCGAACGAGTCATACTAGTGTCCCACGGGAAACGGGGTAATGAGTCGGTGATTGTCCTTGGAGAATTCTGTTCGGTTATAATAGTAACCCTCCTTCTAATTGCATGACATAATACACTTATATATTTCAGCATGACTTATCTGATATCTTGCATGATTGCAATTGTGAATGAGTATATTTGCCGCATGTATGAATTTCCATGATTTTTGCTCTCCCTTGAATTAGGTCCCTAATCGTTGAATAATTAACATATGAAATAAATTCTTAGCATGCTAAGTTAATCAAATTGAACCGTGTTGATTGTGTACATGCTTAATGAGTGTTTCTAGTACCATGTAGGACGTATGCCTTCTAATCATAGGCCCTCGCATGATTGTGTGTCATCTTGTCTTGGTATATGAACATGGTTGTATTTGATGTGATCGTTACTATGCCCATATGACCTTGACATATCCTCTAGCATGATTATTAGGGTTTATCTCAACATGCTTGTAATTGACTTCGCATTGTCTCGATCTGCTTATGTGTGTTCCTAAAATGAGTGATGAATCCTACCTGTGACATTCTACAATGCCCGCTATGTCGTACACAACTCATTCTGTATATGTCGATTCTCGTTTTGTGCATATGTGATCTTAATATATATCGAGCCTGATTAGTGAATGAGACGGTAGGTTGCTAGCTTGTTCCGCGTGCATGAAAAGTTGATTATATGAATATGTTATGAATGTATAGATCGCTATCGGTTGAGAAAGGTACATGCTAGTGTGGAATGATGTGATGATATTCATGAGTATTATGTGTTTGTGTGTCACATTTATAACCTCATAGAATACCCTAAGGACATCGTTGTAATCCTCGGGTGGGGATTCTATCTTGGTCTCGTTGTCCCTAGTCCTGGTGCATGTCTGAAATCCTTGAGGGTATTTGTCGTCTGCCCTTGTCTCTCCTCTATCCTTGTAACTTCTAACCTTTGCGATTCCCTGATGAACGTTGACACAAAAGGAAGACCGACGACTAAGTGGCACCGGAGCGGCGCAACGGAAGTGTGATGGGTCCATGACCCCTAGGCCCCAAGATTAACATCACCGATGGCAAAAAGGACGAATATGCTTCAAAGAGGACAATCGTGAGAAGGTTCCTCCCAGCTGACACGAGAAAGAGCATTCTTAATTCAAATCGTGGGTTCTTCTATACTAATCGGAATTGATGTTGTGTGATAGGCCAAGAACTGACATAATTGAATGTGTGATGATGGATGTGCTGAACTAGTAGCAATGATTGCCTGACTAACTTATTTCTATGATGATGTGCCTTGGTGCTTGGTATACTGACTTGTTGTTGAGTAGGTTATGGGTTATATGTGTGGTGGTGCTTTTTCTTGGGCATGAGTCGAGAGATTCTTCAGTGAGCTAGGTCGGAAAGTGGCAGGTGGATTGAGGTCTTCAAATTGGGTCTTTGGTTGTGTGAGATAGGGTGCGGGAATGATGCGTTAGTTTGAGTAGAGCCGAGTGAGTTGGGATGTGTTGAAGATAGTGGTATGTGAGTATAGATGAGCTTCCAGGTAGGTCTCAGGTGGGAAGTGAGGCTAGTATGTTGAGATTTTGAGGGAGATGTCCTAGCTAGAAGTGTCGATAGGTAGTGGGTGCGCGGTGTGAGCGTTTAGGCTAGGAGGGTAATGGTTGAAGTCTAGACTAGTTCCATGAGGGTGACCTTAAGAGTGGGTGTGAGTATAGGTAGTTAGGATAGTTCTGGAGGTAGATGGGCGAGCTAGGAGTTGATCGGGGGATCCTTGAGGGGAGGTGTTGTGAGACGGATTGGTGCGCTAAGGAGGGTGTCTAGATAGTCTAGGAGCGGATCGTGGGCGGTGTCGAGGATGATCGATTAAGGAACGTCTGAGGAATCGTAGAATATGGGAATAGGTGATGTGTACTGTGTGTGGGAGCGATTTCGGTAAAGGGTGAGGTTGAGGAATTGCCAATGAAGAGTAGTTTGAGGTTGCTTGGGAAATTATCGATCGAGGATATTAGGTTGTTCACATCAGGGTTGTTCGTATGATGAGTATTTGGGGTTGTTTAGATAGGATTGGTAATGCTTGGGGAAATTATGAGTGAAAGATTTCTAGATCGTTGTTGGAGGATTTTGGCATAGGGAATGAATCATGATTTATGAGTGGAGGTTATTGTGACTATTGAGGTATTTGAGGATGTGAAATGAATCTTCGAGGAAAGGCTGGTAGTTAGGCAAGGATGTAGTTGAGATTCCTAGTAAGACTGTGGGCTTAAGGTTGAGATAGGGAGATTATGAGTATGGATTTGGGAATTAGGCAAAGCAAAAGGTATTAAGGATGCTAGAGTATAAGAGATTTTAGAAGGTTGGTGAAGGAGTGGTAACTTGAGTGGTTCATGTTTCGTGAGTTCTGGAATGGGATGAGTATGTAAAATCATTGGTTTGTCTTTGAGGATAGGCGTTGGTGTTGAGGGTCTTGGTAATTCGTGGTTGGTAGTAGCACGAGATGGATTTCTGCATTAGAGTTGGTCGAGAGTGACAGGTGTAAGATGATTAGTATGAGTTGGATTCTTAGAAGTGGATGGTTGGTGAGAGTGGTCAGTGGTGCGTGGAATATGATCAGGTTAGCAAGGTGATTCGAGATATCTCTTTGGGGGATGATGTTCAGGCGGAGTCTTGAGAGCCTAGAGAGAGTAAGCGAGATTATTAAGAAGTGTCTAGGTCGATCGAGAGAGCAGTTAAGTTGAGGTGACTTGAGATTTCTCTTAGAATGTAAAGATGAGACTGGTAGAGGACCTCTAGGATGAGGGTATATATGCTTTATAGAGAGTCTTGGTAGTCGATCAAGTTGTTAGGCTTGTCGGAATAAGGGAATTGTGCAATCAGGAACTCTGAAATATGGTTTTAGGTGGTCGAGTAGGATTTGAAGTCGGGATGTCGAAGTAGGCTGGTTCTTAGATGACTTGATGACATATGACTTGGGAAGCTTAGTAGTTGGTTTGGGTAATTGGCCTTGATTGCAGACAGTTGTGAGGCTAGAGAGTCTGTATATGAGCGGGATGAAATGGGGTTTATAATTAGTATTGGATTGAGTTGGTAGACCTAGGTAAGAATGACCTTGATGCGAAAGATAAGGAGTAGTGGTTGTGTCTTGTTATGGTTGGTAGTTGTAGGTAGATTCTCTTAAGGACGTAACCTGGTGAATGCTTTATTTGGGGTAGTATTGTGCAAATTCTATGCTTTTGACGGTGATGATTTATTGATGTATTGTTATAGGTGATAGTGAGATGTAGTACTAACAACAATTATCCCCTAAACTTGATGAAATGCCGGCGTGCGGAAGTATTTGTTGCCTCTAATGTGATGATGCTTGGTAGTTGGCATAAGTATGATGTGCTTATCTGATTGATATGATTGATGTGACGAATCCTACTCCGTATGATATTATGCTAGATATGTTATGGTATGTGACTATCTGTGACATGATTATGACTTTATTATGAAGGTCTGATACGATTGTTATGATATATGATGCCTTGAATTGAATTGTTAGTATGATAGAACCAAATTGATGAGATTTTATTCTGACTTGAAACCTAAGAAGAAAATAGGGGATTAGCCCTTAGAGGTGGATGATTCCACCTCTTGAGATTTGAAATTGCTTGATTAATGTCGGGTTAGGGAATTTTGAATGATGTTAAACAGGACTGTGTTGGATTTAGAGAAATCGAACGTGATTGATAACTTCAATGATTTTTAGACCAAACTTTTTTTCAAAACTAAGGACCTCTCTTGAAATTTTCTAATCGGGCTTGGATTATGACGCCCCAAGAAGTGGATACATGCATTTTATAGGGGCCCTTATAGATTGCTTGCTAAGACCTAGTGGAGATGTCGTAATGCTTTGAGTTATGATATAACCGAGAAGTCGGGGTAAGGATGTGGTAGGGGCCCATATTACATTCTTACTACGTTCTACTTGGGATATTATGATCACGACAACGGTACTGTGAGGATCTCATAGGGGCACTTATGAGGTGTTCACGGGATCAATGACATGATCCAATTGGACTCATCGATTTCAAACTTCCTCCCCTGTTTTAAAAAGATTTTAGTCTCGGGGACGAGACTTGTTTTTAGAGGTGGATGATGTAAAGGCTCGGATTTTAGAATCCTAATTTTTCGAAAAAAAAAAGATAATTAAAAATGAAATTTAATCGGTTTAAAACTCGTTTAGCGGATTCCGACCGGAATATAAAATTTGACGAATAATTTCCATCCTTCCACCTCGAAAATTCGAAATAATTATCGGATCGCGATATCCTTGTCGTTTTTTAAAAATCTAATTGATCGAGGGGCGAGAGTCGAGGAAACTAACATTCGAGAACCAATTTCAGGATTCGAAATTCGCGTATTCGGAATTCATTTCCGGGTATTTATTTACCCATTTCTACACTCCATCCTTACCCACTCCCTCACCTTACCCTTTCAAATCAAACCCTCTCCCTCCATCCCTAAATTGAGGATCATCACTGTCACCTCCCCACCCACGCCATTCTGCTTTCACCATTCCCATTGTCACCATCTCCATCACCTCACGCCACCATCACTGCCGCTCTCCCTAATCACCATCTCCTCCCTTCTCAGTTGAGCATCACCATTTCTGCACCACCATCCCACCTCCCAGCACCTCGCCGTCGTCGTCCATCCAAGATCCGCCCAGGAGACCTCAGAGCAGCCATCGCCACCATTTCTCCCCTGTTTCGCAACCACAAGTAACCGAGCACCATCACCTCCAATCTTTCTCCTCCTTCTGCGAGACACCAGCAACAACGGCTAGACTCCAACTCAATCGAAGCCAAATCACCGCCCAGGAGCCACCAGCGTCGCCGCGAGCCACCGTTTTCCCTATTTAGCGCGAGCCACGTCTCGGTCCGACGAGCCATCGCGAGCCTCCGACGACACCCGAACCTCCGATTGAGAGCTCCGAAGTCGCGAATACCTCGGTGAGCTCTAATCTGCCTGGATTTGCTTGGTTGCTATATTGCTTGGATTCTACGCTTCTCCAAGTAAGTTCTTTGAACTTACTCATGATGGGCGCTCTATGCACTGGGTGTTATATAGTAGGCTAGTGTCCATGCACCATACGACCTAGAATCACGCTTAGGAGCTAAAATGAAAATCATATGATTGCTATATGTCCTTGGAAGAGAACGGCCGTTATCTGTGATAGTCCTAGAGTCTTTGCTAGGGTCATAGGGTAGTCCAGCCTCATCGGGTACCCTGAGTCAATCGAGTCTATATGAGCATGATATGATAGTCCAGCACCATCGGGGAAGCGATGAGATGATATGATATGATGATGCCGTGGTTTGTGCACCACCACGAGGAAATTGCTATGCTATAGCACCGAGCTGGCCAGTCTCCGCCCTATCGGAAGGGGGGTGGAGGTAAAAGAGGGACATGCCACTTGGCATTCGGTGTGGATCCATTTATCGCTTCCTGCATTATATTAAACTGTTAGTATATATATATGTGATTTAATTACCGCATTGCATTACACATTTCATCTTAGGGATAGGATGCTTATTATATGCCTCTTAGAGTGTGTTTACACACGCGCATGAGTGACATGATGATTGACCCAGATCCCCCTCTTTTTTTTTAGATTCAGGTACCCGTTTAACTCCATGATTTCGTGTTGTTATGACGGGGTCCATTCATATGGCGGAGAGTGAGTATTGAACCCTGACTTCACCAAATTTATACTTTTGGGATTTCTCCCTACGTATACTCTGTTTTGACCTGGCTCTGCCGTGGCACCCCCTTGTATTATGCTTTACCTCCGTTATTTGTGTGACCATTGGGTTTCCACGTTTAGACCTACGACAGGTACAAGGGACTTCCTCGGGGATTCCAACGATCCCTTCGAACTTGGGTATGAAATCCCACTTTGAAAACGTTAGTTTAGAATTTCAATCCTTCAACCTGTACTCGGGGCGCAAGATCCTAACGAGGGGTTTCATCCCTCGAAACGTAACCCGAGAATCATAATCCCGGGCCGTTACAATAACAAGTGATCATTAGCTTATACATCTCTCTCAGCAATTCATGACTAACTGGTTTTATTTTTCTACTCTTTTTGTTTGAAAAAAATAAATTGAAAAATGAAGTGCAGCATGGTCCTCCAAAAAAAATACAACCCATTATCCTCAATAAAATCTCAAATGACTGGCACTGCAAATAATTCGAATCCATTCCTCTCTAAACCACATGTCTCTCACATTCTCAAACATCTATTAAAGACACGATCTTTTAGTTCTCAACTCCTTCATACAGTTGACCACAAAATGCCCAAATCATAGCAAGCAAAGTGAACACTGAACTATACAACAACCATTTATGAAAAAGGATCACTGCTAAAGAAACCAGAGAATTCAATGCTTGATTCAAGAACCTACACTACCACTTATCAGAAATAAAATGTAGAGAGTACAATCAAATAACAGAACTTTCAAATTGCACATTTATGCATCTTGTTACTACATTTCCAAATTTATTGTACAGACATGAAACAACCGAATTTATTCATCTAGAGAGTATAATCAAATGACAGATGATTTCTATCTTTCTTATACTTTATCTAAAAGTATGCAATTGACCTAATTTGGATCCAGTACACTATATTTGGGACTCCACAACCACGAAACAACCGAATCAATAATTGCCCCATCCATATGCTCATCTCAATTAGTTCTAGTAGAAAAATAGATAAAATTGGCTAGATCATGTCCAAATATTCTAAAATTGAAAGAAGAAATTTCACTTACTTCCTCGGAATCAAAGCTCCGGGCAATCAACAAGAAGCTTGAAGAAGTAATTCGGACAAAGATGAAGATACAACAGAGGAACAAAACGAAGAGGACGAAGATGCAACCAACTAACTCGATGTCGACCTCGCTTCCATACTCTTCGGCACTCGGCGTTGAGTGGGATCTCTGGGGCATGGTACCACCGAGTAGTCATGTACTCCATCATCGATTGGGCAGAAGAGTAGTTGGTGCACACGAGCCCAAAATCACAGATCTTTAGATCCATATTCAAGTTCATAAGAAAGATTTGGGGCTTCAAAACTCTTTCAATATGCATGCTAAATGGACGTATTTGAGTCCATTGAGGATCTGGAACCATGGGAAAAGGTATAAAGAGAAGAGAAAGAGCAACGACGGAGCCATGGCTGAAGGCTGAAGAAGAGGAGAGAGGACAGGTAGGGAGAGTCTGGAGAAGATGGAGGCATAGTAGCGTTTTTTTGGGCTGGACCATCACCGGTTCGTTTTATTTTTTAAAACCCGCGCCAGCTTATTCATTAATTGGCCCCATTTTCATTTAAGAGACATTTTCACTTTAACCACACACCCACCCCTAGGCTCATATGTCTTGATCGATCAATTCATATGATAAATTGTATAATTTACACACGTTCGATTGATATCTATCTCCTCCCCCTCGCTGAAATTGATTTGAACCTCAGTTTCACATGATCGATATCATTCAATTAAGTAGCACGTGTATAATAATTAAGTAGCAATTAACTCGATCATTGCCCGACCGACCATATATATGAAGTTTGGTAAGAGACTTAAGCAGCAAGTGGAGGAGACGTTGCCCGAGTGGCGTGACAAGTTCTTGTCCTACAAGCACTTAAAGAAGCTCATCGGATATATTCATCTCTTTGTCGGGGTTTGGGACCGTCGAGGAGCCGGATTTCATATGCCAAACAAGCAGAACCTTAGCTTAATGTGCATTCCTTATTTGTATATCTGTGAAGGGTTAGGAAAGATCATGAAGAAGTATGACAAGCGGTCAGGCGGGTTTCTACGCATGGTGTTCATCCAAACAATCTTGGAGCAGCCGTTTTTCACTACGGACCTCATATCAAAGCTGATCTGAGAATGCGAGGCCACGCTGGAAGTGGTGGTTCCGATTCCGGGGGTAATGGTGGTGGCGGAGGAGGATGGAGAATTTAGGATGATAGAAGTTGTTATAACGAGAATGATAAAGTGAAGAACAACACAAAGATTTACGTGGTTCAGCAACGGTGTGTTGCCTACGTCCACGGGCAGAGAACCAGTTTTCTTATTAGAGGAAGCGAAACAAATTGAGGTTACAAAGGGGTCGGCGTTCCATAAGTATATGAAGAGACTCGTGGAACCCTAAACAAACAATGGACTGAAAGCCCAAAATAGACAGACGATAGGCGCGTTTACAATAAACATCGCATGACGTAAAGGCGGTATGCGAGACCACCGCCGCCAGCGAGACCACCAGCGAGACCACCGCCGGGGGGGCTCCGCCCCCCGGACTCCCCGATGTGTCGCCGGTCAACAATCGTTCAAGGCACATTAACAGAAGAGACATCGGAGGAGGGGACGGCGGTGGGAGAAGCCATATTCAGGAACACGATGGCGACGCTCCTAACGATGCAAGAGATAAGAAGTGGGAGCTCAACTTATGGACACTTCTCGTTGCCTCCTCTTGACTTGCATCACTCTCAAATTGCACCAATTGCTTCCCTTTCTCATTCTTGACATCTATATCTAATATCTAATATCTAATATATAATCTATATTATAATACTAAAGGAGAAGTCGCCTACGACATGTGGCAGCTTCTCCTTTAATGTAGTTTTTTTTTAATTTTTTTAATGGTTTTTAATGTTAACTGATTTATTTTAATTGATTTTGATCTAAACTTATCTAATCAAAGATTTGGTTAACAAAATCTTAAAATTTACGGAGTATGTTTGAACAAAGTATGTTAATTTACGTAGTATGTTAACAAAATCTTAAAAATTTGATTAAAAAAAAATCTTAAAAATCAACGAAGTATGTTAATTTAGATCTAATCTTAAAATTGTTAATAAATGAACCTATAATGTCGGAGTATGTTAACCAAAATATATACTAAATATTTTGGGTCCCCTAAATCCCTTCCGGCGTAGTTTTTTTTTAATTTGAAGATTAATTTATTTGTTTTGATTTGTTGTTAATTTTTAATCGATTTGTTTTATTTGTTTGTTAAAATCTAAACTTATCTAATTTAGTTGAGATCCTAACCAAATCTTTAAAAGTCAACTTGATATAAATATATACTATTGATTTTTATCCCATCAGGCAGCCGACTATCGGTAGTTTTTAATTTATTTTGAAGATTAATCTAGTTTATGTGCTCTCTTCCGGTTGTCTGGTGAACAAAACTAAGGTGATGTCAATCTTCTTTCTCTGCTATCTTCCTTCTTTGGGACTAGCTATTATCTCAATATGTGTTCATGCTGAGATTTTTTGCATTTGTATCTTTGATCTAATTGCGGCTTTATGAGATAATCACGCGATGTCAAAAAACAAAGGCAAGACGCACATAGAGAACAACGGTAATGTGGAAAGGAGAGGTACGTTAGATATTTAATCTATTATCGTTAAGTATTTAATTTATTAACATCGCAATCATCTTCTTCACTTCATTGATGTATGATAAAATTCATTTTTAGACGATGTACAATTTCATTACCTGGACGAGTTACTACCACAACACAAGAAGAAAACACCTCAAGAATTCGATGGAATATAATTGTTCGTGTTTTAAGAATGTCAAAAATCCTAAGCTACACTGATCCTAGAACAGTTCATTCGATTAACATTATTTTGATCGATGAAAAGGTATTTATGTTTAAATATTGATTTTTTTTTGGTACCCGTCACGGAAAGTCAACTACGAAATCAAGGGCATGTTTTCTTCTCCCTCCCTAAACACCACCCCCACCTTCATTTAGGAGGTCCACCTCCTACCTCCTCCTCCCAAGATAGGGAAATTCCCCCTATCTCCACCCCCATTTCACCCACTTCCACCCCTTAAAAAGGGTGTTAGAAAACACGCCCCAAAACTATATATATATATATATATATATATATATATATATATATATATATATATATATATATATATATATATATATATATATATATATATATATATATAAATCATCATCATCATATCATCGGCATGAGCTTGACACCCCAACATGCATACAATGTTTTTTTTGTTTGACCAGTAATATTTCGATGTATGAAAATTGGATATTGGAACCCATAAACATTTACATTTACAATTTATGTTCAGGGTTCGAAGATACAAGCGTATGCTGAAATATTTAACCATGGTCGAGCACATGGTAGAAGGGCTTACATATTTTATCATATTTTAATATTTAATTGTAAATTCGAGGTATATATTATTCATTTTGTTAACTTATATTATTCATCTAGCTGAATGGAGCCAGGATGCTAAGGATGGTTGGCCCAATGCAGGAACACGTTCACAGTAATTCATAAGTGTTCAAGGAAATAGTACGTCGAGCAATCTACATGAAGTTACTCATCTAGCTGAATGTGAAAGGAATGAATGACAATGCACACTTAAAAAAAAAAAGCACACTTTGACAATTATAGAAATTGGTTAGTTATCTAATTGAAGATAAAATGAATAACAACGACACACAAAAAAACTACACTTAATAAATATTAATTAAATATGAATTATCCCAAGGTAAAGATTAAATATATGGCTAACCTCATATATCTAATTGTTTGGATTCTACCCTACTAATCCGATGATGATATTGGAATATAACCAAATCCAATTAACCTAGCTAGTGAGATCTAATTAATTCGTTAACTAATTAGAAAATTCAATTAAGTAATTAACTACCTTATGTCGTATTTGGATTCTACCTTATCTAATTAACTAAACAAATCTAATTAATTAATTAACTAAATAGAAAATCAAACTAACGACCTATCGATCTGATTGTTCGATTCTACCTTGCATTAATCTTATATATATACGCAGTATTGATTATTCAATACTAAATGAAATATGCATTTTAAAATGAATTAGATCAGTATAAATGTTTGAAGGATTTAATTTTGTTTTCATCTTTGTCATGCATGCATATTCCCCAAGTATTTTAATTATCCTTATTATGTAAACCATTTACAATCGTAATAAAACAAAAGGTACAACTTTTCCCAAACCACACACAATTTTTTAGGAACATCAATGTATTTATTTCTTTATCTTGCATTGTTTTCAGTGGTGTGACAGATCCTGAAATTGTTGACTGAGTGGGTGGAAATTATCATAAAAAAATATCTATAAAATTAAACCCTGATTTTTCTTTTCTAAAAAATCATCAATATTATGGATGTGTAACCAGAATAAATTAAAACATAAATTTTGCGTGCTTTATTTCATGGTTTTCAAATATTTCATTATAACCTCTTAATTTGAAGTTCTCGGATATAATTATATTATTAATATATGAAGTTTAACAAATGATAATTACGAAAAAAGTATATTGGTTCGGTAAATGATGTAAGAAATAATTAAGTTATGCATGTCCAGTCCTGAAAATTGAAATGTTTATAACTTTTTGCTCGGATATCGGACTTGAGCTTATGATATATCAAATCGAAGCTATCGACGAGACGAATATGCATGTAAAATTTTATTTTCGATTTGGGGGAAACTGCCACCCCTGGCCCTAAAGAGGATCCGTCTTTGGTTTTGCACCACTTATGTTTTTCCTATCATTTCTCCCATGTGGCCATGTGGGTGATGATTTTCTAATCACGGGTGGTGAAGCGGATGTTCACCATGAATTACAACACATTATCAACATTGTTATTATATATTTATGATATTCACTATTTTTTAAATTATTTCAATTGTTTCATAAATATTTCGTCAGTCTCAGTTTTTTCATATATTGTTTGGAATTATATTAATGATATTTCAATTGTTTCATAAACATTTCGTCAGTCTCAGTTTTTAAATTATTTCAATTGTTTCATAAATTATTCATGCATTTTTATTATTGAAGTCATTATATTGTTTGGAATTATATTAATGATATTTTTTTAATGTAGTGCTTTAATTTTCTTATTATTGAACATTTGATTTTCTTTTTCATTCAATATGTTAGAAAATGCCCACTTTTTAATTCATACATAATATATAGATTTTTATATTGTAAATAATTAATGATATTATATGCAATATATTTTAAAAGTATGGACCGTGCACTGCACGGGTACTTAACGAGTGTAATACTAAAACAGATGTTAAATGTGTCACATGGAAATCTCACCTTAAAAATAGATTATTTAACCAACCACAATTTAGTGTTAATTCATTATTTAATTTTAATCTATCTAATCTAATTAATTACTCCAACTTAAATTTCTAATTACGCTCATGTATATCCAAATTGTCGTACAAAGCAAACAGTTGATTCAACGTACTGTACAAATAACTTTGACTAATATTTATAATTTTCTCACTAATCCAAATTTAAAAAAAACATATAAAAACTAATTAAGCCCCATCCATCTAAAAATGAATAGTACTTTCTTCTATCTAGCATAAACCAATTATCATGAATGATTAATCAATGACATTTAATCAATCATCTATCTATCTAATTTCTAAATCTTTATACTCCAAACAAAAAAAAACAAAATTAAATCTTATTAATCAATTAAAAAAAATCAAATGAAAATTTTGTATCAAATAATTCATGTTAAGATAAAATTTGAACGTAAATGATAAGATTAAATTTAAACAAAAGTTCCAATAAATCTTGCTAGGATTTATGGAAATCTTATTATGGTATATATTGTTAGTGGTTCTTTTTTACAAACTAGTTGCATTGGAGCACGCGAGTGCAATTCCAATGCAAACACTTTGGCAACAATTTGGCAACATAAATCTGGATTTAGCAGAAGCAGATGGGGATAGGCTTTGTGTGCAAAGGAGTAGCAAATCATTTACCAGGTACCAATTGCCTATTTACAAGTTATAACCCTTTAACCCAAAGAAGAGTTTAGGGTTGATGTGAGGGTTCTCCACTTTTTACACCTTCAAAATTCGAATCATACAAACATGAGCTGAAACAATCATTGTGCTTCAAGATGCAAGTTTTCATGACTTCCCAAACAAAATAACTATTGTTACTCTATATGGAGATGAAGAATATTTGCATGCAACAACTTGGGATTGTTTCATTTACACTACTCTCAAAATGAAAAAATTGCGAACAAAGGATCAACAAGCAAGATGAAAATGAGAGGGATGACCTTTGCTAGAATCTAGTTTCGGTGACTTACACCAAAGAGGACTCCATCAACAGGACCAAAGTGCAAGGGGACAAGCAAAAATATATAAGACCTAAAGAGTGAAGTGCATAAATGTTCCTAATAATCCAAGATTTAATTCTTAATGAATCCCTATCAAAACTGTATTTGGTCAAGGAGAGATAAAACTTGGAACCTGGTTTCAAACATCTACTCAGCCTCCTAAATAGAAAATGTAGCCATTTGAAAAGAAAAAAAAGGTGCATTGTGCATGAACCATCGGTATATGTCTGCACATCAGTTTAGCACAAAAATGTATCTAGACATCATACATGTATATGCTTGTGATGAGAGAATCAACATGTATGTGACTTTCAGAGGATACGAGCTCTTGTTGCAGCCTGTCTTTCCAGATCCGGCGAATTAGGTCTAGCAAGTGAACATGAACCATCGATGTTGTTCACAGCATCACCATTGTGGCAACATGACGGTGTGATTGCACAGAAATTGCGCTGCCCTGTTAGTGATGTATTCGAATCTTCGGATAAACGCGAGTGTGGCCATTCAGGCCCTGGGCAATTGTGTTACTGATGCTCAGCTCGAAATCAGTTGAGGTTGCAGCTCTTTTTCTTGCTTCTTTTTTTATTGAAAAATAATGATTACATCAATATAAATTCATATATATGGGCGGCATGCGATCTTGGTGTCCATCAAATGGAAGGAAGCTTTCAAACAGACTCTTAATTGAGAATGAAGTACTGTCATACTTCGATGTACAAATAAAATGATTCATTTTATTTTGTTTCAAAGGTCGAAAGTCATATAGGACAGTAAAGGAGAGAACTAAGCAATAGGACAAAACCAAAATTCATATAAAAATCTGACCACCTAACTTATTACAATAAATGGGATCAATTAACAGGAAGTAAGCAATCTCCCGAATATTAGCAATGAAGCAACACTTGTTAGTGTATTTATAATTGACAACCACTTCAAAATACATGGACACTGTAGATAGTTTAATTCCCCATTTATTTGATTCATGACTTCATCAAATAAGGTATTAGTAAAGTAAGATACCAAAGAATATCAGTTCATTCAATATGAGCATTTGAACCAATTCAAATACTTTCAATTTTTTGTAAACTCACACACATATAGAAGTTGGTTTTTTCATTATTGCTATAGAGTATTGTCTTATAGTTATAGCCATATATAGGTTTCTGATTGGGAATTCAAGCTCAATTTCTGATACGCTTCAATTTTACAAAATCCGACACCAGGACTTTGACTGAATAAGATAAATCAGTCTCATTGCTATATAATCTAAATACGCAACACTACAACCATGGCTAGGTAAGAGTAGCATACCGTGTAGCAGTAGCCTATGGCTTCTCGAATCTTCTTCAAATAAGTGAAATAGGTCATTCTAGATTTTTATCTAAACCTTGAAAAATCTAAGAAGTATGTGATTTTATTCCAACTAAAAAACAACAGGAAATAACAAAAACAAAGTCAATTTAACTAGACGGTTCATCAAACACATTAAAAGCATTCTTACCTCTCATAAATCGGAGCACCATAAGCATGAGTTCGCAATGCAAACCCCCGAAAGTAAAAGCCTCCCTCCTCTAAAGCTAAAACGCAACTGATGAGAGATTCATTTGGCCCGAGATGAATTCAAGATCAATACAAAGCTAAAATTGTGATCTTTTAATGATTTAATTGAGATTGATCCATTTCACATATCAGTTATGAACTTTTCAGCTTCATATGAATTAAGATAGCAGATCTAAAGCATGAACACTTTATGTGTTTGAAGTTGCCTTTTTCATTTTCAAAGTTTCTCCTTAACTTTCAGTTTAGTAGCTGGTTTTGGATTTGTAATAGAAAGCGTATTTTTTTAAAGAAAAATTGAGAGTGTACTTGTTAAATTGACAAAAAAAAACAATAAACATATAAACATATAAACAGAATGAAATATACCTCTATTTAACCTCTAAAATTTGACCATGAAGAACCTAACCTGATACACCCAACCTGATGATAAACGAACATGAAGAATCTAATACACCGAAAAACAAGGTGCCATTTCAAAATTGACTCAAATATCTACCATGTTGTTACTCGTTACGAACCATCATAGAAATTGCTAAGATCCTACTTGGTCAATCACTCTTTGAGAAACAACATTAGACCCCCTTGCTTCAGCCTGATCCAATAAACAGTACAATGCTTTTCATGGCAAATCAATCTAAAGGGGAAGGTGTTGTGTTCATGAATATTCAAGTATAAAGACAACTCTTGTGTAATAGTGGCATTAACTGTCTTTGTTGGCCTACTCATGCTTTCTTTTTGGTGCATTAATTTCCCATTGATGCCCTTATTCACACTAAAGCCATCATCAACACTCAATAGTTCAACATTCAAAAGTAGCATTTCTACCATGTTGAATATTTTCAAGGAGGAAGTTGAAAATTTGCCAAATGAATCGTTCTTTTTGAAATGGAATATGTAATCGATAGACTCACACGAAAAATTTCATCAAGTTCGACCATTTTACTCTAATAGAACAGTGGAAATGGTATTTACCAAATGGGAGGCAACTTCCACAACGCCAGATTCTGATATCTCAAGCGATGACCAACAGCAGGCCACCGGAAAACTCAATCCGGTGGCCTTCTAAGAACACCTGGCGTTGTGGAAGTTGGAGGAGGCCATGATAATTAGTGGTGGCGCCGTCTAGACAAAAAGAGAGAGGCAAAATGCCAATATTGTAATTGTGAAACAACAGTGTCAGAATAGAATAAAATATGAATATATATGTTGTTCATAAGGAAACCACTCCTAAACCACAGGTTTTCCCAAGAAAGTGATCTAAATAGTGTAATCTACGACCTTAAGAAAACTTTAGGTCTCGAACGATTCTGTCGTTTAGGTTTTTCTTGGTGGAGCTTGTGGTACTTTAGAAAAAATTATTATTCGAAAATGTCAAAACAAATAGCACAAGCATAATTGCTTACACAAAGGACCAACAATACATGTGGAAAAAATCGGCGAATCGAGATATAGCGCAAGACAACCACCGGCCAGACAAAATAAAATTGCAACAAACTAAATCTGCTAGAAAACAGGCAAAATGGTAGCCACCAAAATTCGCCATGCACCAATTCAACTTCGATGGTGCACTATCAACGACCTCCAAAGGAACTTATGGTTTCATCATCCGGGATTGTTTTGGACTCCCACTACTTATGAGCGCGGGTCCCACACCTTTTTCTTCGGTTGCTGGCTCGGAAGCATTCGCTTTGTGGAAGGGAATCGCAACGGCTATTGATTTACAGCTGCCTAATCTTGTAATTGAAGGTGACAACCTAACTATCATAAACAGTCTTAAAGGCATCGGAAAACCTACGGGTGACTCAAAAATGATTGTCTCGGACAGTCTAGTCTCCCTAAGTTCCTTTCAATCTACGGAAATCCGTCATGCTTATAGGGAAGCAAATCGGGTTGCTGATCTTTTATCGCATCTAGACTTTGCTTTCACCAGTAATTTAGCACCTGACGGTTCTGTGCTTTTCAATCTCATCCGCAAGGATGCACTTGGCATTTAGGGTTTCCCTTCTGCCAAATTCTTTCCAGTTCAAATAAAATAAAATAAAAATAATATGTTGTTCATAAGGGCACTCCCCTTTTTATATATAGAGATTATCCATGTAAATAGTAGGGCTTGGCAAATGGTATGAAAATTACCATACCAACCAAGTACCAACTATAAACCGACTATATTGGTAACCACATTTGTGATAACCAACATTGTGGTAACCATCGTGGTGGTAACCACGTGGAGATGGTACGATAATGGTAATGAAATTTGAATATCATGATTACGATGGTTACCGAGTATGTGTGTATGTTATTTTTTTTAATGTTTTGTTATTTTTAACTTTAATTTTTGAGTTTTTACTTTATATTTTGTGTTTTAATTTTGACTTAAATTGGTCATTTCTACTTTTTATACTGGAAACAGTAGGAACATTTTAATGTTTGAAAACTTTGAACTTGTTTGTTCAAACTAGCTTGTAGGAACATTTTGAACATTTGAACAATTGAACTTGGTTGGTTGAATTGGTTTGTACTTTAGGTATGTGAACTTGGTTTATTTGAACTTTTAACAGGCAGTAACCATATTATTATTTTTGGTAGCCATAATTTTTTGTTCGATAACTTTGATGACTAACGGACGAAAGCCAAAGTGTTTCAAAAAAATACAAACAGAATTACAACATGGTAACCATCGTAATGTACCGATGGTAACCACAAATCGTGGTTCGACATATGCGGTAACCACGACTTGTGGTTGGTACGTGGTATGAAAATTTACGTACCACCCATTGGTGGTTGGTACGTGGTAATCACCATTTTTTGGTAGTTACTGTACCATGCCAACCCTAGTAAATAGCCATGTGCTTTATCCACACACCAACGTACTATATACTACTTTTTCCCTTTTCCTTTAAGTGAATTTTGGATAAATAAGGTTGGAGTTGTGTAGCGAAATCAGTGATTAAAATCTTATTTTTAAAAATGTATCATGGTTGTTCATATCTACCATAGTTTTTTATATAAATTTCAAATTGTCTAGGTTATCATGTTATATCTTTTAATAACCTCTACAATTAGAAACCATCATTTGGTTGCATTTGTAGGTTTTAATTATTATTTTTTCATTGATATATATCTACATTCATTTTTTAATACATATATTCTTAATATTCTTAGCTCTTGCCATTTGATTTTTTATTTTCAATAAATGGTGATTAACCTTTTTTTATAAAAAAAAATGGTGATTTTGGCACGATAATTAAGGTTTACTTTCATGATCATGTCTTTAAATATGAATCAATATTTACCTTAATAATTGATCAAGTCTATAGTGTGTTCTCATCCTCATAGATAAGTCGAACTGATGAGTCCACGTTTATAGGGCACAAAATTGTGATAGTGAGAAAGAAAGAAGATGACCTAGATGATAACTTGAGCAACTATCCCATAATACATAGGTGATTAAGTGTTATTTTGTGGGCACCATTCCTTTATAATTTTGAAATGCTCTATCTATTTCCATTAATATATTTATTTTTTTTTTTTTAATCAAACTTATATTAAGAAAAAAAATTGAAATACATACAATATTATTTTAAATTTTGGATAAAATATTTTTAAAATATAATATTTTTCTACGTGACCTTGCGGATGGGAGTTCTATGTAGGCGTGGCCACGGGTCGGACCCGCCGGGTCGACGGGTTCGACCCACCGGGTCAAGGGTCAGGGTTGGTCGACCCGAACCCTAACCCGCAAATTCACGGGTTGACGGGTTCAGGTCGACCCGTTGACCCACCGGGTCGACTCGTTGACCCGACGGATTCCCATATTAAAAATATATATATATTTTTATAATATTTTTTACTAATAAATTTTTTTAAAAAATTATATGTAAATACTTTTTCTACATATTACTTTTTATTTCCATTTCATTTTAATATGAAGTGTTAAAAAACATGAGAAATTTTATATTTCTATAAAACTTCCTTCATCCACTACAATATAAATGTTGGGATATAAAACTTCTCAAACTTTACTTCATTTCAATATAAGATTATAAGAAATAAAGCTTAAAGTGAAGAGTGAGAGGTAAGAGAAGATGAGTACACATATATATACCTTCATCCCTTCTCATTCTAATTCTCAACATTCAATGTGGGAAAAGGTTCTTCTCCCACATTGGAAATGAGAGAATAGGGAAAGTCTTCCAAAGCTATAAAAAGAGAAGGGTGATAGTGTTTTTGACCCACATTGCATATTGCCAAGTAGTTTATGTTTATATATTATGAATTATTATATGAATAATATACATAATAATAATTATTATAAACATAAAAAAAAATATTTAAAAAAAAAAAAAATTCGGATAGTGGGTTGACCCGCCGGGTCGACCCGTCGGGTTTGACCTGCCGGGTCATCGGGTTCGAAACCCCTGACCCTAACCCTAACCCGCAACCTGCCCCCGAACCTGTCGGGTTACTGACCCATACGACCCGTCGGGTCACGGGTCGACCCGTAACCCGTGGCCACCCCTAGTTCTATGTATATTGAACATTAAAAAGGCTTATCTTCTTAATAATTTTAGATGGTTTATTAGGGTTAAATCTTACACAAATCACTTTTGCTAATTTTAGATTTTTTTGAGGGGGATTTGCAAAAATGACCCAAATACCCAAACCCCTTTGCACCCCCTATCCCCTATCCAAACAAATTGCAAAATCTAACCCTCCCCCCTCAAAATCCCCCGTTACCTCACCTATTGTAACTAGGAGAGAGAGAGAGAGAGAGAGAGAGAGAGAGAGAGAGAGAGAGAGGACATGATCTCGTCACCCATCCAAAACCCTTTCTCTCTATGCCTCTTTCCACCTCTCTCAATCGAAGAGCTCCATTGAAGAGCTTATTTATTCTTTAATTTCTCTGTCTTCTATATCTCTGCCTTCGAGGGTGACGGGATCTCTGTGGGAGCTCGAATTCGTCCTCGCCGCTGGTGTGAATCACCGTCGGAGCACCGCTTTAGTGCCTTCGTCCTTCACCTTCGTTATGATGGCTTTTCCAGGTCAATTCAAGGCGAGTGAAGGCCGCATTTGGAGTAGAGGTGGTGGAATCGAAGTGGAGGAGCCCTCGTAAAGGCTTGGTGAACCGCTTTGTTTTTTTTATTGATGAATGAACAATATATCAACTTTCTACTCAATGGTTTATTACTTGACACCCTTTGGTAGTCTACTGGACACTCAATGATTTTCTACCGGACACCTTATGGTTGTTTCCTGTCTTGCGTCTTGTGCAACGTTTCATTGGTTCTAGTGTCGCCCTCCCCCCTAAGCCCAAGCGGTAAAAAGAGAGAGGACATAGGGGATAAGACAGAGACAATGATAGAGGGGGGAAGAGTGACGGTAAGAGGGAATTAATATAATTTGAATTAAATCTTCAGTTCCAGAGAAAAACCATCGAAGCATTAAAATAATTTGAATTAAATCTTAAGTTTTAGAGAAAACCCATCGAAGAAGAAACAAGTGGGCTGAGGTTTATTTTCAGTTTGACGTGTAAGCAGTTAGTTTTAACTGGACACCAAAAGCAAAATGACATGCCACCTATTGGGACCAACTAGACAAGAGTTGTCGGAGAAACAAATTCACCAACGACTCCGAATAGAAAATGGGTAAGTTTTCTTTCGATAA
The DNA here is from genome assembly GCA_037127255.1 of Persicaria tinctoria. NCBI lineage: Eukaryota > Viridiplantae > Streptophyta > Magnoliopsida > Caryophyllales > Polygonaceae > Persicaria > Persicaria tinctoria. The sequence continues at coordinate 55,347,356 of JBANSL010000007.1, read as the reverse complement.
AAATTCAGAGAGAGAGAGAGAGTTTGCAGAGGAGAGAAAGGACAAGAGAGATAGAGGGAGAGAGGAGTGAAAAAAAAAAGAAAATTAAAGTTACATAGGGGAGAGAGAGAGAGAGAGAGAGAGAGAGAGAGAGAGGGGTTAGTGAGGATAGGACAGAGAGAGATGGCATAGTGACAGTGAGGGGGCATTAATATAATTTGAATTAAATCTTAAGTTTCAGATAAAAACCATCGAAGAAGAAGCAATTGGGTGGGGGTTTATTTGCATGTTGACATGTAAGCAGTTTGTTTTAAGTGGACACCCAAAGCAAAACGACATGATACATATTGGAATCGACTGGACAAAGTTATCGGAGAAACAGCTTCAGCATCGACTTCATATAGGAAATGGCTAAATTTGCTTCAGATTTGAGAGAGACACCTCTCACATAACCTTTATCGAAAGCAAACTTGCCCTTTTCTATCCGAAGTCGATGGTGAATCTATTTCTCCGATAACTCTTGTCCAGTTGATTCCAATACGTGTCATGTCGTTTTGCTTTTGGTGTTCAGTGAAAACTAACTCTTTACACGTCAACCTGTAAATAAACTCTCGCCCAGTTGCTTCTTTTTCGAAGTGAAACAACAACAGTAAAGTCGCATAGGAGAGATAACTCTTCCATCTCTCCCTGTCCTATCCTCACTGATCTGTCTCTGCACTACAACTTTACTTCTCTCTCTCTCTCTCTCTCTCTCTCTCTCTCTCACCCTTTTTTATTTTTGCCAGGTGTCAAACAGTAGAAGCTTAAACACCCCCCCACTTACCTGCTACCGGGGGAACCTTTTACCCCATATCCGGTTTGGCCTAATTTAAAACGGGGTTGGGTTAACCTTGCAAATAAACCGATTTTTTTTGTTACTTTGTGCATTTTCCTCATATTTTTTTTGCCATTTTGAATTAGTAATCAATCAAATATCAAAATAAGACTAATGAATAATAGAATTATGATACTCAGTACCCCACGCCTTAAATAACAAAAAATTAATATATAGAGTGAAAATATATGAAGGTTTTGCTAAAACAAAATCAAGGACATTTGTATTAGAGGTATTGATAAGAGAGTACGTGGTAATTCAACCATTTTTATTTCATATAATTTAATTCAATGAATAAAATTTCTCATTTCAAATATCTACACATTCCTTTTTCGGCTAAGCGTATATAATAACATTCTTTGTCAATCTTAAAATTTAATCGATCCCCAAGTTATTACTTATATTAAAGTATATATGCATTTCTTAGATACAATATATTATTGGAATAATTGTGAAAGTTTTACTTGAATAAACTTGGTCTTGAGGCCTATTTTATTACTCTAAATATGTCGACGTTAATTGATATGAAAAATAATTTAGAAAACCATATACGTATTCTTTATAGCTTAAGTTAAAGTACTATGGGTAGAGGTAAAACAATTATAACCGCTAATAAAATATTGAATGATTTATATATTAATAGTCATTTTATTTCAACTTTTTCTAGGAGTCGCTATTTTCTATTAGGATAATAGATAAACTGTATCTAGATTACATTAATAGAACTAGATTAGCTATATATATATATAGTATTTTAAAAAAATTAAAAGTCTTTCATATAACAATATGTATTCATTATTGATGTGTGTCCATTTGAAATAGTAAGCATGTGCCTAAGGCACGTGTATTGTACTAGTTATACTTTAAATGAGAACCATTGCTGATGTGTTACTCTATCCTTGAATTTAGGTCAATTAGTTGATGTGTCATTCCCTCCTGGAATTTAGGTCAGTTAGCAAATCCCAATTAAGCTTATTTCAAAATAATTTTTAAGTTCTTTTGTTAACTAAGCAAAATATTAATTAAGAGATCTTCATATAATTATATAAGGATATAAATCACACTTTATCGATTTAATATGTACACAACACACTTTCCATATATATTAAAAGTTAATTTAATTTCAAATCTCCAACACAATCACACAAGGTAAAACTTTACAAGGTCCCATATTATAGAAAAAATTTGCAAAACAGACATTTTATTTGGACGTATTTGCAAAATAGCCACGCGTTTGGACAATTTAGCAAAATAGCCACTATTTATACCTATTCTCGCTTGTACGGACATTATTTTCTGTTTTTCCAAATCCGAACTCTCTCTGTGCTACCAAACTCTCTCTTTGCGCTCTCAGGCGATGGAGCTCTCGATCCGGCGCCAGAGCTGCTGTCTGGTGGCGAGCGAGCGACCGGCGGAGCGAGCTCTGGAGACCGGTGCGAGGTCGATCGAGCGAGCGCCGGATCCGAGTTCTCCTCGATCTCGGATCGAGGAAGCGAGGGAGCGGGAGCATCGCCGGATCTCCTCCGCCGGATCTCCTCCGCCAGATCTCGGATCTTCTCGTCTCCTCGGAGCGAGCGAGGCCGAGCGAGGGAGCGAGGGAGGCCGAGCGAGGGAGCGATGGCCGGAGATCTCCTCTGAGAATCCGGAGTGGCCGGCTTAGCTTCTTTCCTCTCCGCGTTTCACACAGGTAACATCTTAACCTAAATTGACTTCAAATTTGACTGAATTAGGGTTTTTTCTCCATGAATTTTCTATGAATTCAAGGTTGCAATCTGGAAAAATTTGTAGTGAGCATCTCCTTATCTTTGCTCACCCACTAATTTCGGCTCATAGGTTCAACACAATGAAAAATATGTGATTGTTTGATCATTTCACCTGTTCTATCTCTTGCTTTTACAACTGTAGATCTTCAAATTGAATTTTTGAACCTATTTAGAAGCTGATGATGATGCTTCAAGGCAGAAGAGAGTGGATTGTCAACTCATGTTTTAAAGTTTGTAGAAAATGAGTATAATTGATCAAGTTTGTAGAAAATGAGTATAATTCATGAAGTTGTGCAATCGCTATAATACAGATATGTCAAAAAAACACTGCTACCAACTCTGGTTTGTGCAGGTACTGGTTGTTTGAACCTACATGAGCAAATTTGCTCATTTGATTTATGCTTAGGTGTCAACTGCTTGTTGCTGATTTTTTTTTGTCACGTTGTCGATAGGTGCAAGTGCCTGTGCTTTTTTATTTTATTTTATGGAAAACAGTCAGATTTTTTGTATGACATCCATCTACCTGGTGCCTCTGACATTCCATTTTTCACTACATAACCCATGGTATTTTTTCCGTCAAAACTTGCTGATGTTCTAGCCCTTGTGTTGCATAAGATTTTATGGTTTCTTTCTAGATGCACTTGTCAGTTTAGTTGCTAGCTTAGCTTTGATTGAAGTGTACATAAATTCGAAGCAAGAGCAAGATCACACCCATGAAGTGCACTGATCTAGAGAAAGGAGTACAGCAGCATGGAATATCATTGAGGAGGTTGCATTTTAAGTTTTAACGCTTTGTTTGTGATAAGATAACTTAGCTTTACTCTTCAGGTTTACCCTTTAGTAGGTTATAACAAGTTTACTGACGGAGGGGAAACCTGTCGTTGATTCCGCCAAAGAAAACTCAAACCTATAGCAAGTATAGCAATAAGCAAGAGGTCGATCCACAGGGAAATTTATAACTCAAGTATGATTTTAATGCCGATTAAGTAACCAAAGGGGGGTTTTAGTGTGCAAGTCTTGCCTTTTATCAAAGCAAAGTAACGAAAGCAGAATAAGTGATTTTGGTTTAGACAATTTAGGAGAAGCAATTCCACCTACAATTTTCCACTTTATTGGATTGAAGCGATCCTTGTAACTTCTTCTCGTCCTATTACGTTTCCTATGAATGCCCTTGTCCCGACCTAATATAGTTACTAGTCCAATCAGTCCTAGAAACCCTTATCAATCGAACAGTCCCTAAAGAAGGATTTAACCCAATTGATAGCTTTAAGTTCAGAGATTAGCCAAGGTATTTGCAGTCCCTGAAGAAGGATTTAACAACACATTCAACTTCCTACTCATTCAATTAGTTCAATCAACCCTAAAGGAACAAGTTTGCCACTTAGGTTAAGGTTCACAATCAGGAATCTATAAAACCTTAGCGATTGAATTGATCTAACAAGTTGGCCAGACAAGATAGAACAAATCAATAATAATCAAGCACAAAGAAGTTGAAGCATTCACAAATAGGAAACAAGGAGCGAGAATTAGAAACTCACAATCAATCCGAATAAAGCTTCAAATTGCAGGCAGAATAGATGAGTTTAGTTCCTCATGGAAGACATAGCTCAAAATCTCTAAAGTGTCTAATGGAATTAAGAATAGAATGAAAGGTAATCCAAAATAACATAAAAGTCGCCTCCCCCAAACATCCAAGTCGGCCTTCCAAACTAACATAGAAAACTAGGGTTTTTTCCAAAAAGGCGCTACGCGCTGACGGCCCGTGCGGCGGCCGCCGCAAGTGCTTTCTTCACAACCCGCTGCGGCGGGCTCTGCTGCGGCCGCGGCAACTCTGCTGCGCCCGCGGCACAGTGTTCTGTCGTGGCCTATGCTTCCTTTGCGGGCTTCTCCTCTTGTCTTGCTTCTTTTCTTCCTTGTTCCTTCCCATGTATCTTGTGTTCCTCTTCGAGATATTGCATCTCCCCAAATGTGTTCCAATTCAATCTGCGAGATAAACACAAAAGCGCAGAATCCGAACTCTTCTAAAATAAACACAAGATGCAATTTAACAACAAAGTAAGCAAGAAATGCAACCTAACTACACTAAATATATCTATAATGCCTATCTAAAATATGCATTATCATTTACAAATGAAAATATGCAGTATTTGATGCCTTTTGCGGAGAGTGAAAAATATGTTATTCCAAGGAGTTGCAGGCTTCATGCAGATAATGATTTGTTTAGAGATCAGGAGGAGAAAAAGATTAATGTAGATGTGAGTGAATGGCGTTGTGGATATTGCAAGAAAAGCTTTGTGTCTGAGAAATTCCTTGACCAGCACCTTGATAGCAGACATAGAAGGCTTCTAAATATTGTGAGTGCAATCTGTCGTTTACTTGTTTAGCTATTTGTATTTTTGATAGATTTATTGGTCTTAAACCTGTATGTTATAGCAGCACCTTGGGCAATAGGCTAGTTGTTGATGTGGTTATGGTTAGAGATGAAAAAAAACGATGAAGATTGGCTTGCAATTGAGTCAAATTAGTTTATACCTAGATTTGGTTGGTGATGGAATTTTTATGGAAGAAATTAGTGTGTAATTTTTGGGAGCTTTCCTATCCTTTATGATTGATATTATCTACTATAATATAGTTTTCTCTCTTGTAGTGATAGTTTAGTTGCTAGCTTAGCTTTGATTCTGTTGGTTCTTGCTGACAGAAGGTGGTGACTTAACATCTTGATCGTTTTTGTACTCGGCAGAAAATATATTGCAAATACTTGGTAAATTGGCTTTCTTGTAGGATACTTGTGCATTTGATTTTGCTGTTTGGGGTAGAGAACCACTTTTTACTGTGTTGGTTTTCTTGAGATATTATTTTAAGTCTTTTGGTGAATCTCTTTTACTAGGTAAGATGCCTCATGTGATTGCGGAAATTAAGGCAACTAAGCACCACGCCGTAGCTACACTTGAGGTCCCTTCAGAAGAAATTCTCACGAGTTCAGCAAAGTAGTTGATGCAAAGCATGGATAGTGTGGTCCAGATGGTGGTGTTTGCTGATTCATCCTCCAGAGTGGTCAGCCATTAAAGAACTAATGATTTCGGTTTCAAAATTGAGGCAATCTGACCTGCTGAAATGAGGCAATTCCACTATGTAAGGATGGAGTGACCATGTAAGTTGGGCATAGGGTTGGCAATGTGCTCCATGACAGATTCTGTGGTGTGTGATACTGAGCCTGCAGGTTGGATAATAATGCATCAACTTTTCGTTCCTTTTTTCTCCTCTATTCCTTTGTCACTTACAAGTTACATGCTCATGACAGGATTATGATCCTTATGAAGAAAATCCAGGAATTGCTCCTTTTAGTGAACCTGAAAGTCAGATAATGCGAAGACTAGCTGTGACATTTGAGCCACACATATGGATAAATGTGCATTATGGAATGGAGGTAATCTGACTTTCTTTTTGGTAATTAAAATTTGTGTTATCTGATAACGACTTTATTTCCAGTTTTGGGCTTTTTGGTTGAGGAAAGACAATTTCATTCTTAGATTTTGCATTTTTGGTTAACTTTTAAGACGGATTTGTGCAACTTTTAAGACGGAGTTGTGCAACTTCTAAGACTGAGTTGTGCAACTTCTAAGACTTAGTTGTGCAACTTCTAAGACTGAGTTGTGCAACTCTAAAATTGAGTTGTGCAACTTCTAAGACTGAGTTGTGCAACTCTTAAGACTGAGTTGTGCAACTCTTAAGACTGAGTTGTGCAACTCTTAAGACTGAGTTGTGCAACTCTTAACACTGAGTTGTGCAACTCTTAAGATTGAGTTCGATAAGGTGATTCATTGCTTGGGAAATTTAACCATTGCGAGGTCAGCTATTGAGCCTTATATTTTGTCATGTCATAGCAGTTCAAAGCTGAAGAAAAAAGCACCAAAGGTGCTCTGGAAAAGGGTAAGATGGGTCATTGAGATGTGTAAGCAGCGGACAAATGTGGAGTTATCAGCCCCCGCTTTGATGTCAGTGTAAAAGAAATCGAATCCTGGACTGCTAGGTTGCTTCCTTTTAGACAGGTGAGCACTTAATTGTTATTCATTTATGTTTCTTACTCTTGTGAAGGAATTGAATTTGTGTTTAGCTATTGTAATGGTTGTTTAACTTTTTTTGTACTTTTATCCTTCTTGATTTCAGTTTACAGTTTTAAATGGTGATACCTTTTACTGGATGATTTCTAGTTGTTGGGCAATGTTTTTCAGTCATTGTCTACTTGGGAATTTCATGCGCGTGTGATCTTCATGGAACATAAAGATAAATGTAGTGTCAGTTTCACTCGTAAGGAAAATGTATTGAAACTAGTAGTCTAGTTTTTAGCATATGATTCATCACCAAAACTTTCAATCTTTTTTCAGGACAAAGTTTATCGGGTGTAGTTGGAAGTCCAGCTTATGTTGCTCCTGAAGTTCTGGCAGGTGATTATTCAGAGAAAGTGGATATCTGGTAAAACCTCTTTTATAAGCATGGTGAGCACGGAAACCTTCAATATTCGTCGTCCTTTGTGTAGGTTGTGGAGTCGTTCCTGAAGAGTGTCAGCTTATACCATGGTGGTGGGGGTAATAAACATGTTGGGAAATACAGTGGAGGCATGAAGAGGAGGCTTAGTGTGGCTATCTCATTGATAGGAAATCCCAAGGTTTGCTCTTCATCTATCTTACTCGTCGAAACTTTGTAATCGTAATGCGAATGCCCTTTATGACATTGAAGGGTGTTTACATTACAATATTACATGGATGAGCCAAGCACTGGACTGGATCCAGCTTCAAGAAATAGCCTATGGGATGTCGTGAGATGGGCAAAGCAAGACCGAGCAATCCTTCTCACCAGTAAACTTGACTCTCTACCTCCTTGCACTCTGTGGCTGCACACATTTCTGTCCATCAATGAGTGGTTTAACTTGATAGTTTGTTCATCTGTCAGCTCATTCAATGGAAGAAGCCGAGGTGCGCTGTGATCGGTTGGGGATCTTCGTTGATGGAAGCTTGCAGTGTATAGGAAATCCGAAAGAGATAAATGAAGCTCTTGTGTAGTGATTCTTGTTGGTGCTCAACAAGGTTTGATGAAATGTTATGTGTGTGCATCAAATGCAGCTGAAAGCGCGCTATGGAGGCTCATTCGTGTTTACAATCACGACTTCCTCTATCCATAAGGGAGAGGTAGAGAGCATGGTGCAAAACCTCTCCCCGAGTGCACAAAGGATCTACCATATCTCTGGAACGCAGAAGTTTGAGCTGCCAAAACAAGAGGGTGAGGATCTCGGACGTATTCATCAAAGTTGCCCGCAACGCACAAGCCTTCAACTCGCTCTCCTGGTCGAGATCGTCAGAAGATTCAGATTCTTCCCCAGATTCCACCTTTGAGTTTGAATCATGTAGAAACTTTCATTAAGTAGTTTGAATTACTACTATATCCAGCTTGCTTGTACTGCTTTACCGGGGTGCCAACTAAGGTTGTTATTCGAGCCAAATGAACCGATAGTCGAGCTCGAGAGTTTGAAAATGTGTTTATATTCGATTTATTTAGTAAACGAACCTGTCTGAAAGTCGAACCCAAACTGAAATCAGCACAGCTAGTGGTTAAGATCTGTGGTATGAAGTGTGATTCAACTCCAAATATGAACGCAAAAAGCAGCTAGTGGTTAAGATCTGTGGTATGAAGTGTGATTCAACTCCAAATATGAACGCCAAAAGCACCAGCCGGAAATGTTAATGTTGGATTGGATTTTTCCTTTTTTACCACCCAAAGATTCGTACTCTTATATTTGCACAATTGTGTTTTAAAATTGCACAACTGTATTTTAAAGTTGCACAACAATTAAGTTACAAATTCCAAAATTTCTTTACAAAGCTGAGCTTGAACACAAGGTACTCGAGCTCGTTTGATTGTATATTACCCTAGATGTACTCGAGCTTGAAAATACACTACCGACTGCACCTTAAGGTGCAGTTGTGCAACTTTAAGGTGCAGTCGTTCAACTTTAAGGTGTTGTCGCGCAACTTTTAGGTGCAGTTTTACAACTGTAATTAAGGGTTGTGTCAGGATCTTTTCATAAAATTAAAGGTTGTGTCAGCGGTGTTTGCAATTTTAGTGCTGACAGAGTTATAAAAAAAATGATGACGCCTAATAGAAAGTGCTGACATGAAAACGCTGACATGTTGTGTGCTGACACGAAAAAAAATGTTGATGCACAACATAAACTTGATATGAAAGGCATACAAAACGCTGACATGGGGGATTGTAAGAAATGCACGACTCTATTTTAAGATTTGCACGACAATCGAGACTTGTGAATTTATTCTCAACATGATCTTATGTTAATAAAGTGCTGGCGTTAAAAAAAAATATTTAAAAAAAGTGCTGAAATGGGAAAAAAAAGTGCTGACACGGAAAAAATTGCAACTTTAAACTCTTATATTTGCACGATAAAAGGTTAAAAAAATAAAATAAATAAAAACTAGACTAGGGTCATATTTGCACAACTTATGATTAAATTTGCACAACATACTCTTATATTTGCACAACTTACTCTTATTTTTGCTCAACAATAGGTTATTTTTTGCTAAACAATCGAGATTTCTGAAATTGTTCTCAACATGATTTTATGTTCTCTCAATATTATTTTAAGAATTGCACGACCATGTTGTAAGAGTTGCACGACTATGTTGTAAGAGTTGCACGACTCTGTTTTAAGAGTTGCACGACTCTCTTGTTTTAAGAGTTGCACGACTCTCTTGTTTTAAGAGTTGCACGACTCTGTTGTACGAGTTGCACGACTCTGTTTTAAGATTTGCACGACAATCGAGACTTGTGAATTTATTCTCAACGTGATCTTATTTTAAAAAAGTGCTGACGTGAAAAAAAAATTATTTGAAAAAAGTGCTGACACAAATAGAATAAAAAGTGCACAAATTAGATTAAAATGCGCACGAATAATATTATAAAGTAAAAAAAATTGTTATCCATGTAGAAAAAAAAACTAGATTTGATCATATTTGTGAAATTGTTATCCAGGCTTGATGGAATTGTTCGACATCATTTGATCGGCTTATGATTCATTTGTCATGTGCTTCTTCGATTCTTTGTGAAATTGTTATCCATGCTTGTGCAACTCTAAAAAAAGTGCTGACATGGGAAAAAAAGTGCTGACACGGAAAAAAGTACAACTCTAAACTAGACTTGGATCATATTTGCATAATTTATGGTTATATTTACACAAAGTACTCTTATATTTACATGATAAAAAGTTTAAAAAATAAAATAAATAAAAACTAGACTACGGTCATATTTGCACAACTTATGATTAAATTTGCACAATGTCCTCTTATATTTGCACAACTTACTCTTATTTTTGCTCAACAATAGGTTATTTTTTGCAAAACAATCGAGATTTTTGAAATTGTTCTCAACATGATTTTATGTTCTCTCAATATTATTTTAAGAGTTGCACGACTCTGTTGTAGGAGTTGCACTACTCTGTTTTAAGAGTTGCACGACTCTGTTTTAAGACTTGCACGGCTCTGTTGTAAGAGTTGCACTGCTCTGTTTTAAGAGTTGCACGGCGCTGTTGCAGGAGTTGCACGACTTTGTTGTAGGAGTTGCACGACTCTGTTGTAGGAGTTGCACGACTCTGTTGTAGGAGTTGCACGACTCTGTTTTAATATTTGCACGACAATCGAGACTTGTGAAATTATTCTCAACATGATCTTATTTTATCTCAATATAATTTCAGACTTTCTCAATAAAGTGTAAGCGATCCATAATCTATATTTTTTTTATTTCTTTAACATTTTGTCGTGCAAATATAAGAGTATGTTATGCAAATATATTCGTAAGTTGTGCAAATATGACCCGAGTTTAGTTTTTATTTTAATTTTATTTTACATTTTGTTATGCAAATATAACTGTATGTTGTGCTTGTGCAAATATAATCATATGTTGTGCAAGTATAACATTTTTTTGTGCAAAAATAAAAATAAAAATATAGATTATTGATCACATAATAAAATATAGATAGTTTTTTTTAATTCCCATAATTATGGGGTAAGTTTTGTAATTTAATGAAAATTCCTTCTTCTTCCCCCGATTACTGCGAACAGAACGCCGGCCGGCCTCGCCTCGCGCGCCTCGGGCTCCGGCTCGCTCAGACTCGCTCGGATCTCGCTCGGCCTTGCTCGCTCGGCCTCCAGGCCGGATCTGATCGGCTCGTCGCTCAGTCTCGCTAGGCATCGCTCGGCCTCGCCGCCTCCGGCTCCGCCTCCGGTCGCTCCCGCCTTCGGCGCTCGGTCACCACCGCCTCCCTCCCTCGCTCGCTCGCTAAGTCCTTCTTCAACCTCGCTCGCTCGCTAAGTCCTTCTTCAACCTCGCTCGCTCAACCGTCTCTCCAGATCCAGCGTTCGCAGGCCTCCGGCTCGCACGACCTCGCTAGGTTCTCGCTCGGCCTCGCTCGGATCTCCGGCGCTCCAGATGCTCCAATTTCGCCTCTTCGCTCGGATCTCCGGATCTCCAGGCCGGATCTGAATCTCCGGATCTCCGGCTCCGCCTCCGGCCACTCCGGCCTTCGGCGCTCGGACTTCGCTCTCCGGCGCTCCAGATGCTCCAATTTCGCCATCGACTCCTCCTCCCGACGTATCTCCGGCGCTGTTGAGCAATCTGAGATCCGAGATCAGAGAGAGCTTCCGAGGGAGAAGAGAGAGCGTCCGCAAAGGGAGAGATGGAGGAGAGAGAAAAGCGTTTGTGGAGAGAGGGTGAAGCCTTTTATTGCGGCTATTTTGCAAAAATGTCCTAATACGCGACTATTTTGCAAAATTCGCCCAATTTCGTGGCTATTTTGCAAAACCTCCCCATATTATGTCTATATATCTATGTCTATATATAAAAGACAGGATCCTCTTATGAACAGTAACAAAATTTTGCCCATTTTACCCCTTTATTTATGAAAAATTACCAACATCACCCTTGGAAGGTTTTCGAATTACCGCACCTTTTTTTTACAGCCGACTTTCCGCAGCGTTTTTTGACTGATTGCATTCGTTTGCATAGGCCATGGGCCAATTGAATTCCTTTTGGACATCTTTCTTTTCTGGGCCATAAAGCATTGGGTTAAGCGCATGGACTCAATGATGATTGTGCCATTAATAAAATAAAGGCTATAACAAATTAATAAACTGATTTGCTGAAATTTAAATGCGAATTACATAATTAGCCCTACAGTTTTGGATAAACTCAATTAAATTTTTTAAATCTTAATATAACGAAGTATCATTATCTTAATTGCACCATGTGGTTATCATTATCTTAATTTATAATCAAATATATGATATAGATCCTATAATTTTTTTATCTTAATTAAATTCAACTAAAGGTTATAAATAACCAATGAATAAAGACTATACCCAATTAATAAACTGTTGTTATGCTATTAGTCACACCATTACTATCTTATCTTAAATGGGTTAAGTAATTGGATAAACTCAAATTAATTTTTTTTAAATCTTAATATGATTTGTAAATATTTTTAAAGCTAAAAAGGTCATATGTGTAATTTATCCGAACTCATCTTGCCAATAAAAGTTTTGAAATATTACTAATAGCCTCACGCAAGTTTTAAAATATTGCTAATAGCCTCACTCAAAGTCTTTAAGCCTTATAAGATTCTGAAAAGATTTGTCATTTATGTATAGTAAGTAGTAACCCATTGGGTACTTTGTCTAAGGAAAATAACGAAATTATCATTACTTATGAAAATTGTTTTATGATTGCCCTCCATATAGATCACAACTTTTTACAAATTTAAAAAATATCCCTATTTTACATAAATTATGTTAAAAAACTCATTATTCCCATAAACCGTCTCAACACGCTATCGAGAATTCACAATAAGCAAAACAAAAAAAAAAATTGTCATGAAAAGATAAATGAATAATCTGTATCTATTTATAAGAGAATATAAAAAAAAATTCACTATAAACAAATTAAAAAATAATTCTATTGTAAGGAAATATAACAGTAGATTCAATGTAATGAAATACAAAAACATTATCATTTATGTAAATCGTAGTAATACCATAGTAACATCAATATATTATTATGCTTATGATTATGCATTTAAGGAAAATCATCAAAGAGGTTAGAAACTGAAACAATGTTTGTTCTTTATTTTTCGGTATCTCATTTTGGTATCGTATTTAAGCGCAATTAAAAAAAAAGGTCCCTAATTTAGAAAAAGAGCAAGAATGCTTCCAAAATAAGTTTGAGGGGAAAATGTCAAATGCATTACATTTTATTTAAAAAATAATATTTTATCATATTTATTTATTTATAAAATTTGCCTTATTTTGTACAAATCACCATGAAATTCATTGACATTTAAAGCTGTGAAATCCCCCTATTGTTAGCAACAGTGACAACTTAATTTTTTTTTTTGGTCGCTAAGAAGGGCTAACGCCCCAATTTATTTAGAATTAAACCGATGAGTACACAGTGTTAGGACATAAGGCTAAGTCATTCACAGTAAGCGAGATAATAGATTGAGGGGGATCCTCAAAATCCTGGCGACATTGAATAATTGATTGATCGATGGTATTCTTTAAATCGATTGTATACTTTAAATGAGAAGTTTTTCTTCTTCTTACATGTCACCTCCTGTTGAGAGAATAAAAGATGTGAAGAGACCAAAAGAGTCACACATCGATAATATGAACAAAAAAACCTTAGTATATAAGCTAGTGAGTTACTCCTTCTATAGCCAATTGGTTTTAGAATGGAACCCTACTCGGCTTATGTGCTAGGCTATTAGCGCAAGGACGCATGTGTGCACACGACCCCCGATTCCGAGTCTCAACGAACTTCAGTATGGTATCAGAGCGGAAAAGCCAAATGGCCTGACTCTCGGTCATGGGCTAGCTAAAAAGAGAATGAGATGCTAGACCCGTTGTCCAAGTGTCAACTAGAGGCGAAAGACAACCCTAGTTGCACTTGCGGGGGCGTGTTGAGAGAATGAAAGATGTGAAGAGACCAAAAGAGTCCCGCATCGATAATATGAACAAAGAAACCTTAGTATATAAGCTAGTGGGTTACTTCTCCTATAGCCAATTGGTTTTAGGATGGAACCCACTCGGCTTATGTGTTAGGCTATTAGCGCAAGGGCGCACGTGTGCATACGACCCCCGATCCCGAGTCTCAATGGACTTTAGTATCCATAATTTTAGATATTTTCATGAATCACATTTAAACTCGCTAAATTTATTAAAATTAATTTATAATTAACAATATCACACCTATTTTTAATTAGAAATATTGCGCTAACGTGCGTTAAACATTCAATACCCACGGAGCCACAATCCTACACTATCATTTCAAATGTTTAAAATAGAATATTCAAATCAGTCTAATCGCCTCCATTCCCCGGCGGCATGTTCAACTACTCCCCTACCCCAGCAATCATTGGTCGGCGGCCTCTCTTGCCCTCGTGTCAGCACTGGGAAAGTTTTGGGTGGTATTCCTATGCCCCTCTAGGCTTAGTTACCCTTACTCTAGCCTATGCTCTCAGCGGCGTATCCAAAAATTTGTGAGATTTGGCTGGGAAATTATGAAAGTAGTAGGCTCCTTGACCCCTTGTCAAACCTCCCCCTTGGCCGGATCCTCTTCGGCCGCCTCCTATAAAGGGTGCTATTCCTCCTCAATTTAGTGTGGGTGTGGGTGGGGTGGGGGGGGGGGGCTTTGTTTCTGAGTTTGATGGTTGTTGAGTTCGTAGAGTGGCTGCATTGTTTCTCCCCTGCTTGTGTTCTAGGGACTAATATAAATTGGGGGTGTGGGTTGGGTGTTCTCCCCCCTCACCTTCTTCTCTTTTCTTCCTCCAATCTTCCCTCTTATCTGTTCTCTTCTGGTTCGCTTGGTGACAGTCTTCGGTCTTCGGTTCAGACTCTCATGGGTGACTCTCAGACGCAAGCTCGTCGTCCAGGCAAGGAAACACAAGGGGTAGAGGACGATGTTCTCTCCACACCCAAATCTCGAAAGGGCCCAAACCCTCTTTATGAGGCCAAAAAAGGTGCTGATGCTGCCCTTCCCTCGGGTGGGTGTAGTGTTCAGTCTACTACCACAAAGAAAGACAAACACATGAGGTAATCACTCAACTTGGAGAAGCTAAAGGGAGTGTTGGATGGTGTTCAAAGCAATAACTTGAACCTCAGCCGGACTTCCATCTTTGCAACCATAATCGGTAATCTAGTGTCCATCAATGCTATAAGGAAGAAATTTTCTTTTGATTGGAAATTTATAAAAGGGGGTTTCTAAATAATCCCTATGAAGAACAATTGGATGGAAATACAGTTCGATTTGGCCGAGGATTGCAAGCTGGTCTGGTTGGAGCGACCTTTCCATGTAAAGCAACCGATGCTGGTCATAAGGCCGTGGATGATCGACTTTGATCCTCTGACTGAGTCTCTTACTACCCTTGATGTGTGGATTTGCATCCTGGGTCTCCCGGTAAAGTATTTCAGCGAAAAAGTTCTTACTGATCTTATCGAAGGCAACCACATTGGCGAGGTTATTAGAGTTGCTTCATTTGGCAAGAACGGCCAGAGGTTCCGCTATCCTCGTATTTGAGCTTCGGTGGATATTACCAAAATCCGGGAATGTCAAATTAAGGTGCTAAATGAAGCTGAGGAATTGGTCTCATACCCTGTCTGGTTCGAAGATATCTCTGAGGGTTGTGGTGCTTGCGGTCTTCTTGGTTTCAATCCTTCCGCATTTTCTCCAGTGTCTGAGGAACAGGCCCCTAAGGGTAGTTCTTTGGTGGGGTTTAGATGGGTTCGGGGGCTTGGCCGAGAGTTGCTTCCAAGAAGAAACCCCCACCCCCGATGTTCGGGCACTCCAAGGTAAATCTCTTTGCCTTGTTTGGTGCCAATGCTAAAGATTCATCGGAGTCATCGTTCTCCAATTCCTCCAACAGTAGTGATGAGTCTACCCCGGCGGCTCCTGCCCCAATCCCCTCTTCGATGGAAGTGGATGTCCCCGTTGTCGTTATGGTTGGCGTCCAGGCGCCTGTGATTGATTCTCATAATGCTACCCAGATGGGGCCGGATATCATCCAGCCATCATCTCACGCCCCCTATAGATAGGCTCACAATTGGTTCCACAAATCAGTTTCCTTCGCCTCTCATGGATTCTACTGGCGGCACCCCGGCGAATGCTTCGGCTGGTGAGGCATTCGAGTCCTCTGCTTATGAGATTGCTCTGTCCGACTCAATCTTTAACGAGGTGTTGGATATGGATATGGTAGACTATGATGAGGATCCGGCGTCCATCTAGGTGTGCGGGGCTCTCCCGGTTGATTTCACTGATGATGTGTTAGACCGTATGCTCCACGAATTCTCTACTTTTGAAGAAGTTCGTCTTTCCGATGTGGCTCAACCGAATCAGGTCATGCTTGTTTCGGCTTCGATGGCGGATATGGCCTCTCGGGGGGCGGTGGTTGTTCAGTCTTTTGACCAGGGTACCAATTCAAAATCCAAGTCCTCATCTACCAAGAGAAAGCTACAATTTGATGAAGTAGACACCGCTTTCTTTACCCTTCCAGCAAGCGGTAGGAAGCGCTTTTATGGTTAATAACCCTTTAAGTTTCTGGTTTCATTGCCCCTTTTGGTCATTCTGGGCAATGTATTTTGGAGGGTTGATTTCACCACCTAGTTGGTTCTTGCCCACCTTCATCAATGGTATCTCTCTCGGAATTTTGCTTTGGCTGATCCTGGGTGGTAATCTCAAGATTTCTATAGCCTCTAATTATATTCATATCTCTACCTACGCTCTAAATTGTAACTTGGTGTGGAATTTTGTTGCTCTCTGTTTAGAATTCCTCCTAGCAGTTCGTGCTTCTTGTCTAGGATTGTCTGTCTCGTATTATCGTAGATGTTGTTCTACTAAGGGTAACTATGTACTTCTTCACCATGAACATTCATGTAAAATCCTCTCTTGGCAATATAAATTACTATCTAGCCTATATTTTAGTGCATCTGTTGGTTTCTGGGTGGCTTCGATAATTGGAGAGTCTTTCTTTTCCATATGTCTTGTCCTTCCTTGTCGGAAGGAAGCTTATAGCGCTCCATGGGACGTAGCAGATTGTGGTAATGACTTCCGTTGGTCTCGTCGTTGCCCCTTTTGGTTGGGCTAGGGATCGTATTTAGGGGTGTCGACCTTAACACCGACTTAGTTTATGCTTATCCTTTCATTACTTAGTTTGTTTGATTGGGTGATTAAGGTGGAATCTGGTGGTTATTCCCTGGGTTCTAAGGGCTGCTATAGATGTGTATTACACATATGTGCACTATCAAGTTTACATGACAGGATTTTTGATTATCTAAATATCTTATTGCTTATGTTACTTCTTGTTGATAACCATGTCTTGAGTTTTGATTACCTAACGATAACTATCTTATCGCTAAGGTGTAGAACTAATTTGATGTGTCATGCTCACCTTCTCCATGGTCTTCCTTGGCTAGTTACTGGGTTCTCATGGATGACCTGTAAGTGGATAATCCTTAAGCGTGTTCGACATTCAGTGTGTAGTTTTGTTCGGTATAACAGAGCTAGTATCCTCTTCATTTTGGAGTTGATGTGTTCACCTATGTGGCCTTCTCTTCCTCTTCAAGAGGGGTTCACTTATTCCCATATAGTCATTAGCCTTTGCCGGCTTCCTGCGCCTTCAGTGCTGAGGAGTCGGTCCTTTTGGGTTACTTGAGAGGTCATGGGTAGCCTTTCTGCTCCTTCTCTCCTTATCTACCGTTACTTGGATGCGTTTTGTATGGAGCTCTTACACTCCTACCACTCGGCGTCTACTGGGTTTGGTTGTAGCAGGTTCGTCTTTCCCTCGCTTCCTGGCAGTCGTAAGTCTGTGACATTCATTTTTGCTCTCGGTTTGCCTTCTACAAATTTTCTGAAATTTTTGTTAATCTGCCAATCTGATTGGACGAGTTGGGCTCTTTCATTGGGCCTCTCTTTGTTTTTGGTCACGCCTTGGGAGTGCAGGTTAGGTCCATTGTTGACTAAGGTGCGTTGGTGGATTTGCCTACTTTTGTTACTAAGTCGGAATAATTTTATCAAATTTACTAATTCAATATGGCCGACAAATTTTTTACACGACATGTCAATTATCTTCCCAATTTCCAACTTCCAATCTTCTTTGATATAAGTATTCTTAAACACCATCCTTATATCCCCAACAATTATAAATGAAAGTCTGTTTTTGAAATTGTAGAGGTATAGGAAAAAAAAACGTTTTGGACAGAAATTAATACTTTGTGCAAAAATGAGCATATTCACGTAATGGCTCTAGCCTAGACAAAATCGGAAACTATTCCAGAAGAAAAGAATTGGAAAAGTGTTGGTTTCGACGAGGCTGTCTGTCAACTGCTTCGGGGCGATCAGGCGGTATTGGCTTATTATGGAAATCACACCAACTAGTAAATGTGCTCATTTCTGTCGTGCTTCACTTACCTCGAGTTATTGGTCTCCGCGTAGTCTGCTAGATTGATAGGTTTGAGTGTCTTATCCTATTTGTATATGTCCCACCTATCCCCAACGACAAAATAGCTTTTTGGGAATCATTAACGTCAATCGTAAATGAGTCGCGCATTCCATTTATTGTGATAGGAGACTTAAATGAAATTTCATGTAGTGAAGATAAATTAGGCAGAGCTTCTACTCAACCTTCTAGGTTCTCTAGACTACTAACATTCAAAAATGAATGCTCTCTTATGGATCTCCCCGCGTTTGGGAACCCGTTCACCTAGAGGATGAATCCTGACGACGACTATAAATTAAAGAAAAGCTGGATCGGGTGCTTGTCCACCAACAAATTATAGAAAAATTTCCTAATCTAATTACGAATAATGGGGCCTTTTCTTCATATGACCACTGCCCCATTGCTATATCCTTCGAGAACATCGCTATATTCAAAGCTCCGTCGTTCAA
This sequence comes from Persicaria tinctoria, assembly GCA_037127255.1. NCBI lineage: Eukaryota > Viridiplantae > Streptophyta > Magnoliopsida > Caryophyllales > Polygonaceae > Persicaria > Persicaria tinctoria. The sequence goes on along the minus strand of JBANSL010000007.1, from coordinate 55,328,744 downwards.
GTTTGAAAATGCATGGTTGCAACGAAAGGATTTCCGAAACATAGTTAAACAATCATGGCGGGCTAATTGTGTTGGTTGTGCTATATATGTTCCAACTTTTATTCAAACAAAAAATCCTTAAGAATAAGGCAAAGGCATGGAACAAGTCTACCTTTGGAAATATATTTCGACCGTTAAAAAATGTTGAGGGTGAGTTGCTCCGCATTCAATCCTCGCTAACATCAAATAATAGTCAAACGAGTCTCAACAAAGAAACTGCCTCATAAGAAAGAATGAAAAGCTCCTCCTGTTTCAAAAAACCTTTTGGAATCAAAGAGCCAAAACCAAACACCTCAAGCTTTCAGATTCCAACTCTTCGTATTTCTACCGTGCGGCAACAGGTCGCAAACATAGGAAGCAAATTCGCAATATAACCACCACTGAAGGAACTCTAGTAGTAGGAGAGGAAAATGTAAAAAATGAAATCAAAGGGGATTTTGAAAAGAGATTCACAAAGGAGCCTACAGACGACAGACTTCTTGTTGAAATGCTGGAGCTAATTCAACCATCAATAACTTCTGAAGATAATGATTTCCTCATTCGATACCCGTCTAATCTGGAAATCAAAACTGTGATTTTCAGTCTGGGTAAGAACAAATCCCCAGGTCCGGATGGTTTTACAACCGAATTTTATAAGAAATATTGGGATATCGTTGGTACGTCGTTCATTAGAGCCGTCAAAGGCTTTTTCCATTCTGGAAAAATGCTTAAACAAATAAACCACTCATTTATTTCTCTTTTCCCGAAACGGGACAATCCGACCACTACTAGTCATTATCGTCCAATTAGTATGTATTCAAATTTGTATAAAATTATCTCCAAAATCTTGACAGATAGAATTAAAAGGATTATTGGTAAACTTATTCACCCTCTTCAAGGAGCATTTGTGTCAGACAGGGCTATTCAAGATAATGTCCTGGTAGCTAATGAAATCTTTCACCCCTTCCGTACTCGTAAGGGTCGGGAGGGTTGGCTGGAAATAAAGTTAGATATGGAAAAAGCCTATGACAGAGTTGACTAGAATTTCACAAAAAGGGTGCTAGAAAAATTTGGATTTCATAACTCTTTCATCTCTTGGGTCATGGAATGTGTAACGACTGTTTCTTTCTCAGTATTAGTAAACAACGGCCCTACAAACTTGTTCCTTCCCACTAGGGGTCTCCGACAGGGGGACCCCTAGTGGTATTTCGAACCACAAAGAAAGACAAATAAAGAACAACTTAGCAAATGACGAGCAGAGGCTTTATCACAACAGGGGCCTGCTATTTTAATCAACTCCAACTTATCAGCAAAGCCACTATATGTTATGCAAAACTTTATGCTACCAACTGCAAATGCACAGAGATCTGGATCAGATTAATCAAACTTTTTCCAGGAACAAGGACCTGCAGTACCAACCACTAATAAGTTGGGACAGGATTTGTAGACCAAAAGAGTGTGGGGGATTAGGGATTCGGAAATCCAAGGACATGAATGAAGCACTTCAAATGAACCTCTTATGGAAAATCCTGGCTGAACCGGATAACGTTTGGTTCAATCTGATTAAACACAAGTACCTTCGTACGTTCTATAAACATTTTAGAGTACAGGAAGAGTGGGGTTGTCTCTTGGCAGTGGGCTAAGCTGACTTCCCTAATAGACAAATTCAAAAAGGAGCTTATTTGGTCGGTGGGAAATGGGAAATCAATTAAGCTCTGGACTGACAATTGGATTACTACCTCTAGTCTATAGTCTAGAACCGACTGCCCTCAAATCAGTAACATGGAGAAAACTGTCAGCGACTACATCATGGGCGGCAGATGGTGGGAGAAGAAGCTGAATAATGTTCTGCCAAGTTGCATTGTAAATGAAATTCTTGACATTCCGCTTTCGGCCTTCTTCTTTGAGGATCGGCTTTACTGGTGGCCCGATAGGGCTGGCTGGTTTACTACCTCAAGTGAATACAAATTAATCATAGCCTAAACATCCATTCGCCTAGATAACAACGCTTGGATATGGAAAGTGAATATTCCACCTAAGGTTAAGAATTTCTTGTGGAAGGTTTCTCAGGATGGCCTTCCAACGACGTCTAGGCTATCTTGTAAGGGGGATGACATTCACCTCCTACTAGATTGTCCCTCTGTATGTTCTCTCAATGCATTCCCATCTCGTGTACATTATACCATTACCAGTATGGTCACTCAATCTCGCAACGTTAAGCCTATTTTATCATTTATTGGGAACAACTTATCCTCTCCAGCTAAGGAGTTGCTCGCCTTTACATGGTGGTCTATATGGTATATCCGAAATCAACATCTGTTTCGGTAGGTCCCTATTACAAGGAAAGAGATGGCTCTACACTTGATTCACTCCCATGTTGATAGTTGGCGGAAAACTGTCTGGCTAGAGGCTAGCCTAGAAGATGAAACACCCAAACAATCACAGGGTTCCAACCCTCTGACCAAGAAGAAGAGCCGGAGAAAGATCTCATGGCACAAACCCCCAATGGGCATATGGAAGCTTAATTTCGATGGATCATCACTACCAAATAATGACAGTACGACTGGGGCCATTTTTCGGGACTGGAATGGCCTACCAATATGCACGTGTTATCAAAAACTTGGTAAACAAAGTCCTCTCAAAGCGGAAGCACTAGCCCTTAAAATGGGAGTCCAAAACGTCATTCAACTCAACTTAGAAAAAAATTACATCGAAGGCGACTCCAACATAGTGATTGACTACTTCAATAAGAAATCTAAATGTCCCTGGAAAATTGAGCTTATCCTGTCCGATGTCGAACTTTTTCTATCGACTGTGAATGAAGTTTCTTTCCTTCATGTGCCCCATTTAGGAAATAGAGTGGCGGATAAGGTAGCACATATTTGCCACTCTGCCCGGGGTGTCGATATTCACAACAATGCCGGTCTTTTAGAGCTCATCCGCAAGGATGTTGCCGGGTAGACTTTGTTCACCCGAATCCTTTCCTAATAATAAAAAAAAAAAATTGCGCTAACCCTCTATACATGATTTTTCTTTTATACACTTATAAATTTGTCATTTCACCATTTATGAATATTAATTTAATATATACCTGCAATTTGAATAATCTAATCTCATCATTTATCAAATACATTTTTTAGTTGATTAATTATTATAAATAATATAATTTATTTTAATAATATAATTTATGGAGTAATGTGGTATTATATATTTATATACTTGGTTAATAAATTTTCAATATATTGTCTCAATAATTACTGATTACTCAATTTCTTTTGATTTTAAAACTAATATATAACATTATCATACAATTTTAATAAATAAAAAAATTATAATATATTCACTACTCAGAATCAGTAAATCATTTCAATTAAGAAATAAAAGGTTGATTTGATTCATATATTTTCACTTCATATATTATCATCGGTTTTTCTATTCTATGTCCAAAGGCATAGGATATAATTAACAAGCCAAATTGAGAAATATTTCCCCTAGACAAAGATTATGGGGTTCACCCATTTTCCTTTAGGGTTTTCTTTCCTAATAAAGTATCCTTATTATACACTCATTTTTACCTATATTATCATATAGGTAAAAATTTGATCAAATTCATATTTTGTTTCCTAAAAAACAAGCAATACATATATAATTCACAATTAAGATTATTACTTGGGAATAATTACCTTAATTGGCAATTGTCATTTACCAAATTAGGGAACAAATCAATAAATGATAGTATCCATTTGTAAATCACAATCTCAACAAAAATTATGTCATTCTTAAATCGGATTTTCTATCCTATAGCCTAAGGGCATACGATAAGAGCCCAAATTGAGAAATATTTTCCCTAGATACACTCGGTTTAGCCATTTTTAAATTAGATTATAGGGTTCACCCATTTCTTTTTAGAGTTTTCTTTCCCAATAAAGTATTCTTATTCTATGCCTTTGGGGGACAGTGCACACAATAGACAAACCATTTTTAAATATTTTGTTTTTCCTTTCTAAAACTTCTCCCCTATAATCTTTTCTAAATGTCTTATATATTTTCCCACATTGCCCTTCTTTCTTGGAGATTTCTCCATGTTTCTAATCCGAAAATCATGTATGATTTCTCTCTATTTTTTTTGGCTTAATGTTTCAATTATACATTTAATTCTCACATATTAGGTTCTTTTCTTTTGCAATAACCCTAATATAATTTTTTGAAAGATTTTTTTGTAACAATATTCTAATTTTCTTCTACAGGATATAGTAGCAACTATCCACTATCATATCTTTTCTTTGTAGGAAAAACTTTGACCTTACGACCTCGGCCATTTACGTTATAGAAGAAACTTCCTCATATGTCTTCCCTTGTGTCTTTTTAGGAAAAGAATTTGGTGGTGGTGGGAGGTGGTGATTCAACGTATAAAGCAAATTGATCGTATGATAAAAAGACAATAGATTTTTTTTTTAAATATAAGGAAAGAAATTCGATTCTCTAGACAAACCTAGAGAAACTGAGAGCCCAGACAAGCTGGGAGATGGACTAACCATCTTGTACAACTGAAGCAAATAACAGAGACAAATGACTGAAAGGAAATTACAAGAAGCAAATGACGGAATTGAAAGAGCAAACATAAAGTACAAGCTATCAACACTGTAAACAAGCTAGCAGAACCAACGACCGACCAGCAAAACGGAAGACGCACACAGAGAACTCTGGGGATCACTAGTTGACACCACAACATGGATTCTAAACAGAATCTACATGCATCATCGCATTTCCACGACGTCTACAAGCTCGACAAACCAGTCACCGTTCACATGAAACCTTTACCACAGCAAGAAAAGCAAAGTACACCAATCCGCAGACCAAAACCCAAGCCATACCATTGCCAAAACAAATCCCAAAAACCCATCTCACACCCTCAAGGACGATACCAAAGATCATAGAGGCTACCACAAGGGAAACCAAAATAGAGAAAACATATAAGACGGAATCGAAATGAATAAAGACAACAATAACAGACTAATGGAAATGGAGCGTATATTCCTCATTATAAGAACTTATCTATTATTATTAAATTTAAACATCTATCTATATCTATATATCTATCTATATAAACTCTTAAATTGAAAAAGTTTTCGATGTCAAATCCATCTTAATCATCTCATTTTCAATCAGTCACCTTTTTTTTCTTTTTTATTTTGTAATTGATTTTTATTTTTCTCATAATCAATGGGTTTAATCCAAAATGATAACTCCACTCCCTTTGATGAAAATCGAAATTAGTTTCAAAGGCTTTGACAGACAGTTTGTGTCAAAGGTCTTGAAGCTACATCTGTGTTGATGAAACACAAAACCTGTTCTCTATGTTATTATGCTCGAATATTATTTTATATTATTATATGCTTCCAGATATTATATTCTAACATTTTAGGAAGTTTTTCAAATATTATCTCCTTCCAAAGTCGAAAAGTGAAGAAGGACACAATCGGAGATCATGGCTCAAAAGTTTCCAAGTATAGAAGATCTCGAAGATAGCCATGATCAGCCTAGCCGTTGGAGAAGATTCCTTCCTCAAGTGGCGCCGATGATCTTCACTATATAAAGGAGATGAAGAAGAGAGAGAGGACGGACGTACATTCACGAATATCATTGCACAATCAGCCCTCAAGTTTACGATCTCTCTTCGACGTGTTCTCTCTGCTTGTTCTTAAGAGTCTTATATTTTGTTTCAAAGAATTTGAGAGTTACACAGTGAGCTTATAGGATATATTCTGAGAGAGTGTTATACTCGAGAGTTTATAACTCAGGAAGTGGACACTAGGCTATTGATTCTCGAGAGTAAGAGGATTGTACTAGATAGCTGAGAGAGGTGGGGCTCTTCTAGATTGGTCTAGGACTCCAAGGGAACGTGAGTTGACTAGATTGCAATTGTATATGAGAGAGGCTTCTCGGTGAGCTATTAGGATCCTAAGCTTTGTGAATCAATAAAGCATGTTGAATCCTAGGGTTGTGGAAGAACCCTAGGCGGGGACGTAGGCCAAGTTCGTGTCGAACCTCGTTAACAATTCGTTGCGTCCTTTACTTACTGCTTTACCATATTTCCGCACTTTGTTCGAATTGTTTAACTTCTGTGATTCAGGTTTTCCAGAGAAAAACATTAAGTCTAATCTCAAAGGGTTTTGCACGAGCTTCAAAAGTCTTGAGATTATCTGCAAAAAAACGGCATACTCTATTCAACCCCCCTTCTAGAGTATCTTTATATTACTTTGTTTTACATTATCGAACCTTCAATTGGTATCAGAGCTTTACTCACTGTTTTTGATCTAACAATCTTGTGAGTTTTCGATCATGTCTGGTGAAGCAAGCGTAGGATTTGCATAGGGAAGGTCTACAATTAGACCACCATTCTTTGTAGGAAACAACTTTGTCCACTTGAGATCATTGGTGAAGATGTTCATTATAGATCAAGATCTGGAACTTTGGAACATTATAGAGAATGGTCCGAAGGTTCCAAAGAAAGACGGACCAAATGGAACCAAAATTCCGAAGAAGGAGTCTGAATACATCCAAGCGGATCTTGAACTCGTCTCCAAAAACTACAGGGCTATTAACTTACTCTATTGTGGTGTTAGCACTGATGAGTTTAACCGTATTTCATCTTGTAGGTCAGCTAAAGAGATTTGGGACAAGCTGGTCGTCACCTATGAAGGAACCAGCCAAGTGAAGGACACGAAGATCAGTATCTTCCTTCAAAAGTATGAGCTTTTCAAAATGAAGCCTGATGAGTCTATCAAGGCCATGTTCACACGATTCACGGAAATCACCAACAACCTTGACTCTCTTGGCAAGAGCTTTACGAACGTTGAGAAAGTAAGGAAGATATTGAGGTGCCTCCCAAAAGACGAATGGGGTCCGAAAGTGGCAGCCATAGAAGAAGCCCAAAATCTCACCACGCTACCCCTTGATGACTTGCTTGGAAAGCTGATCACACATGAGATGATTCTCAATGAAGACGATGGAGAACTTCCAACAAGCATTAAGAACTTGACACTCAAGTCTAAGAAGAATGAGTCGAAAGATGTGTCTGATTCTGAAGATGAGGACGATCCCTTTGATCTCATTACAAGGGGTCTTTCTCGAATCCTCAAGATGAAGAAGCAATTCAACAACAAGGATGAACCATAGTCTTCTAAAATTAGAGGTAAGTCTCAATTCAACAAATATGAGAAGAAGACTAAACCTTTGTCTTGTTTTGAATGTGGTGAAACAGATCATCTAGTAAAAGACTGCCCTCAAAAGACAAAGAGTCGGTTCAAGAAAGGCGATAGATGGAAAAAGAAAGCCATGGTGGCAACTTGGAGTGACTCTGACTCAAATTCCGATGATGAAAAGGCCAACCTTTGTCTCATGGCCACAGGAGATGAATCTCATGATGAGCAACTCGAGGTAACCGTAAGAGAGCTCATGGCAAGTCCAAAAGAGGTACTATTGGAATTCCTTTCTAATATGATTGTCAATGAAGAGAAACTTATTGCCCATACTAACATTCTTATCAAGAAAATCGTGGACCAGGAAAGAACTATTGAGGAACTGTCTAGGTAGGTCAAAAGTCTTGAAACTTCTTATTCAGGTCTTGACATTAAAGTCAAGACTCTTGACTCAGAGAAATCTGAACTCAAGCAAGATCTCTTGTCTCTGAGAAGTGAACATCATGAATTAGAGAACGAGAAGATCTCCCTGAATAATAAGATTCAAGACCAACAGACAGCCCTCATAAGTTTTACCAAGTCCAAGGGCACTCTTGATAGGATGTTGGGTGATCAATAAAGTTCTCTAAACATAAGTGATATTGGTTACAATCCAAGGTTTTTAAAGAAGCATCACATTACCACTTTTGTGAATGCAAAAGGAAGCAGAACCTCTCCTATATGTCACCAATGTGAGAGAAAGGGACATGTAAGAGAGACCTGCCCCTATAGAAGAAAGGATCCTCATATTATTCGCAATACATTTCCTATTCACTTGAGAAAGGAACGGATAACGCAAGTTTGGGTCCCCAAAGGCACTATTTTACCAAACATGGTTTATCCCAATAAAGGATCTAAATTTGCTCACTAGTCTAGCCACAAAGGTTGATGTTTATTTTGCAGGAGATCACCAAGGTGAAGGAGCAAAAATGGATTATTGATAGTGGATGCTCGAGACATATGAGTGGGAAGAGTTCTCTCTTTCATGTTCTAAAGGAGCAATCCAAAGGAACAATCACTCTTGGTGACAAAGGAAAATGTGACATCGTTGGTATCGGTAGTGTTGGGAGTGATCCTAACCACTGTATTAAAAATGTTTATCTTGTTGATGGTTTGAAGTATAATTTTCTTAGTATTTCTCAACTATGTGCTTATGGTAATGATGTTGGATTTAACAAGAAAAGATGTTTAGTGCGCAGAGAAGATACAAGTGAAATAGTTCTAATTTCCTATCGTTATAACAACATCTATGCTGTGAATGTTGAGCAAGTGGCACAAGGAAGCTTAACTTGTCTAAAGGCTTTGACGGACGATCCGAAGCTCTGGCACAGGAGACTCGGTCATGTGAGTCCACATATACTACAAAAGCTTGTGTCCAAAGGGCTTGTAAGAGGACTACCTGAGATGGACTTTAAAGGTATTGAGATGTGCAAAGCATGCACACGAGGTAAACAAACATGTAGCTCTTTCAAACCCAAAAAGGTTGTAAGTACTTCCAGACCCCTTGAACTTTTACATATGGATTTATGTGGTTCTATGCGAGTCAAATGGTAAAAAGTATATGCTTGTTGTCATATTTGATGAATGCAAGGACGGTTCTGTGAGTGAAAGTGTCGCAGATTTAGATCTTAACATCCATACAGAGAACGAGGATGGTGATGATACTGCTATCAAGAACACAGGGAAAAGGAACATGCAGGAACAGATTCTCAACACTAAAGAATTGGCCTAAGGTGTTGAAGATTCGTCCAAAGTCCTTGGTGTCCAATCCAACAGTGTTGAGACATTAGAAACTACTGTAACTGAACCTAACAGGACCATGGAGTCAGATGTACCTCAAATCAATCCTGCTGGTGTGACGAATCAAGGAGCTGAGACTAGCAAAAGAAAATTCAAATACTCCCCATCACACTCATTAAAGGATATCATTTCTGACCCTACTTCTAGTGGCACTAAGGAGCTTGGACTATGGTACCCAAAGCAAAAGGATTTCACATTAATTGGATATTCTGATGCAGATTTTGCAGGCTATAAGGTGGATAGGAAGAGCACATCAGGATGTTGCCAATTCTTAGGAGCATCTTTGATCAGTTGGCACTCAAAGAAATAAAACTCAGTTGCTCTATCCACTGCAGAAGCCGAATACATTGCAGCCGGAGCCTGTTGCTCCCAAATCCTTTGGATTGCTCAACAAATGCGAGATCTTGGCATCAACCTCAAAGGCATTCATATTAAATGTGACAATACAAGTGCCATCTCCATTACTAAGAATCTTGTTCAGCATTCAAGGACCAAACATATTGATGTAAGGCATCATTTCATTAGAGACCATGTTGAAAAAGGTGATGTGTCCATATCCTTTATTTCTACTGATTATCAATGGGCTGACATTTTCACTAAGCCTTTGGCAGAGGACAGGTTCACCTTCGTTAGACGAGAGATTGGAATGCTTAACAAGGATGCACTTTCGTAGGGGGAGCTTTCCCTTTACGAAAGATAAATTCTACTCAGTGTAAAGATCCTTGAACCTCATTTCAAAGGTTGTGAACTGAACAGTAGATCACATATAACAGATCATATATTTGGTTAATATCTTTTTAGATATTTGATCAAATATAGTTTTAATGGTTTTTTTTAACCTTCTTTATTTGTTACCGATTTTATTTTATCCGAGTATAGTTTATTTGTGGAAATTATTTTAAAATCGGATAAATCTTTTCTTGCCTTTAAGATTTGAAAGGATTTTTTTTTTGAATTTTGAATTGTTTGGGTAAGTCTGATTTTGGTGACTTTTTTCACGCTCCTCTCTTTGTTGAAAGACAAAAAGGGGGAGATGGTTTGATGGGTTAGACCTTTAAAACTGTCGTGAACCAAGGGTCTTGGAAGACCTTATTTTATTTTACTTTGTTGGATGATTTTCATGTTAAACTTATGATCCAACCTTTCTCTAACCCATGTAGGTACTTAGTCCGATTTTGCTTATGATATATCTGCTTGACTAAGTTGTAGGGATGCACAGGTTTTGTCTTTCATCAAGGGGGAGATTGATAACTCCACTCCCTTTGATGAAAATCGGAATTAGTTTCAAAGGCTTTGACAGACAGTTTGTGTCAAAGGTCTTGAAGCTACAGTTGTGTTGATGAAACACAAAACCTGTTCTCTATGTTATTATGCTCGAATATTATTTTATATTATTATATGTTTCCAGATATAATATTCTAACATTTCAGGAAGTTTTTCAAATATTATCTCCTTCCAAAGTCGAAAAGTGAAGAAGGACACAATCGAAGATCATGGCTCAAAAGTTTCCAAGTATAGAAGATCTCGAAGATAGCCATGATCAGCCTAGCCGTTGGAGAAGATTCCTTCCTCAAGTGGCGCCGATGATCTTCACTATATAAAGGAGATGAAGAAGAGAGAGAGGACGGACGTACATTCACGAATATCATTGCACAATCAGCCCTCAAGTTTACGATCTCTCTTCAGCGCGTTCTCTCTGCTTGTTCTTAAGAGTCTTATATTTTGTTTCAAAGCATTTGAGAGTTACACAGTGAGCATATAGGATATATTCTGAGAGAGTGTTATACTCGAGAGTTTATAACTCAGGAAGTGGGCACTAGACTATTGATTCTCGAGAGTAAGAGGATTGTACCAGATAGCTTAGAGAGGTGGGGCTCTTCTAGATTGGTCTAGGACTCCAAGGGAACGTGAGTTGACTAGATTGCAATTGTATAGGAGAGAGGCTTCTCGGTGAGCTATTAGGATCCTAAGCTTTGTGAATCAATAAAGCCTGTTGAATCCTAGGGTTGTGGAAGAACCCTAGGCGGGGACGTAGGCCAAGTTCGTGCCGAACCTCGTTAACAATTCGTTGCGTCCTTTACTTACTGCTTTACCATATTTCCGCACTTTGTTCGAATTGTTTAACTTCTGTGATCCAGGTTTTTCAGAGAAAAAGATTAAGTCTAATCTCAAAGGGTTTTGCACGAGCTTCAAAAGTCTTGAGATTATCTATGGAAAACCGGCATACTCTATTCAACCCCCCTTCTAGAGTATCTTTATATTACTTTGTTTTACATTATCGAACCTTCACAAAATATTAAATTAATATATAACTTATATCTATTTGTAAAACTTTATACACTATACTCCGTATATCATAATGAAATTCATCTTGAATGACCTTATTCCAACTTTCTCTTATGATTTTGTTTTTATAAGTTTAATTTAAAATATTAAACTAATATTTTATTTAATTATAGTATTAATTTATTTATTATTAAGATTTTATTTTATAAAAATCGCGTCATGACGTGGGAGCTATACTAGTTAAGCTTTATTTGTAAACTCGTATACATTAATATTTTTATGCGTGTGTTGTGCATAATCCGAATCGAAATTCGACTGAACTCGAAAATTTAGCGTTGTGCATAATCCGAACCCGAAATCGAGCCCGATCAATATTGACACGATACTCGAATTGACCCGAATACAGACAAACCTGACTCAACTCACATCTGACTCAAATCAGACTCAACCCGAACTAGACCCGACCTAACTTCCAACCCCAACCCGACCCGAATATCCTTGAAGAACTATTTTTTTAATTAAAAGATGTTGAAATTAAGAACTCCTCACATATATGATTACAATATCATCATATTTAACCTCTTTTTTAGGTTGTTTGCTATAAAAAATAGTAACTTGTTATAATATTATTATATATATATGGATGTACAAGATATATGTATATTTACTTAGATAGAATTTTACCTTTTAGAGGAGATCTTATTCTTGGAGGCCAAGGAGATTACTTCTTTATATATTGTATTTGATGAATTCCACGGATACACAATTGAATACATTGTCATATTCTCCTCCTCTTTATTCTTTTGTTTTACAATACGTTATCAGCACGAATTTGCTCGTATTAGGGTTTCAAGATCTTATCAAGTTTTTTGTCAATTTGGTTGAAGCTCTACGAGTGCCGCAACAGCCTCAAGCACCGCTTCGGGCCAATCAGATCTCTTGCCCCTTCGCAACCCAACGCCAACGGCCGCCGCCGACCAAGCCGTGAACGCCAGAGGCCTCGGTGGTCGACGATCGACGGCTCACTAGGGCTCTATGAGGAAGATTCGCTACTCTACGATCGTCGATTCTACAAATTCGGATTCCTCCTCCTCCCTTGGCTTTGGGCCGTCAACTGCTTTGCTTATCGATTGCTTTCATATATTTTGAATCAAGTTTTAATTAGTACCACTGGTAATTTCAGATGAAACAAGCGTCTCATTCGTGGCGATACGAGAAGCAGCTCAGCGCCCCCATTGACACACCACCTTGGAGTGCTGGCCTTGGGAAATTGAAATGGAGGAAAGCGGAGTGAGGCAGAGCAAAGGCGTCGAGGGAGCAAGCCGATGCCACCGAACATAGGATCGATCGACAAGGGGAATAAGAGGACCAGGCCTTGACTGAACAGCGAAAGAGGACACAATTGAGATCCAACAGACCCCAAAATCGTTAGAAACGATTCCAATCCGACTCGAGACATTCCCAATTCGGTTATGAAAATTAGGAAAATTTTCAGTTAGGGTTCGGGAAGCTAAAAGAGAGGTCGAACGGGGGAAGCACTGGGCTTAGGATTTGAACGTATGGGAAGGAGAGTAATGCAACGAAGTCCCGCTTGAGCCCTCGGTTCAAGCCCCCGTCTCGAACCTCGATCTATCCCCTCCCGTTTCCCCCTCCGACGATGGCGCCAAGATCAAAGAAGTCGGTTGTGAACCTCGGCGACCCGAAGTTCGGCGAGGGCGCGATGCTCGATTCCGAAGTCGAGGCCAACGCCAGCGAGCACGAGGTTCCGACGAGGCCTCCCGAATGCCGCCGGAGAAGACGAACGATTGTGGTGTATTTTTTGTATTAATTACAAAACTAGCCCTAAATTTATTAAAATTGCGGTTAGGCATGTACTTTTCTGATAAATAACAGAAAAGATCCAAACTTTTAGGGTTACAAGTTTTGTCCCTACTGAAGGTTCCGATGAATGGAAAATCTCTTCCCAGAAGCGACGATATTTAGCGAGTGAAGTAGATAAACACATCCCCGAAGTGCGTCTGCGCCGTCGTGGAGGTAAGTAGAGGTAAGTGAAATTTGATTTTTCTAATTTATTATTTTGTTTATAAATAATTTAATTGGTCTCCCGAAGTAGATAATATTAAATCCTTCGAAGTGGATGAAAGTAAAGAAATTGATATTATGAATCACTTGATGTGATTGATAAGTTTCATCCTCGTAGTGATGAAACAATAAGTAGCATCCGTGCAGTGATGAGTAATGAATATTGTTTTGTTTTGTTTTATTTTTATATTATATTTTTATCATCATCTCCTGAAGTATAGATGAAAAGTCATATCTCTCGAAGTAGATAGTGAATAAAAATAGATTGTCGTCAATTGGAAAGATAATCATAATAAGGCATTATGATAATATTGTAAATCTGTTTTTGAGTGTGATTATGTACGTGTTGCTCACATGAGAGGTACGTTGTTGACTTTCCTTGCTTGATTATTTAGAATTTCAAAAGGTTTAAGGCATTATACATAAGGATGGATATAATTATGTTATATTATATGTATTTTAAATAAACCATGATTATAATTTATTAATATTTTGATTTGGTGATGGATGATGTCATGTGAGTGGTTTGTCCACGGATCCACACTAGGATATCATGGTAAAAGGAGGCGATTCCTAGAAGATTGAACTCTACTTGGTAGTGGGTCTATATGGGTTAGACTCAACTTTAAGGCTCGTGATGGAGTTGGACTGATTTTCAATATTGGTATATGCGATTGAGCTTGCGATCAGGTAAGCCTAAACATCATATATTTGAATTATGATTTTTGTGCCTCTTGATCATGAGTGATTATATATGTGTGTTATGATTTCATCTCGTACATTAAATATGGATTACCATTTAGTTGCTAATTGCAATATGACGTTATTGATTGCACATGTAGATTTTATATCATAAATCATGCCATTATGCTATACTTTGATATATATAAGAATTTAGAGCATTGATAAATTATGTGCGATTTTGGGTTGACGATGCATATATGATATAGATATGGTTATTGGATAAATTGACCATATATTGGACGGATACATGATAAATGATATCTATATGAATTGATACATTGATAAGTTGATGAATAAATAACGTCATCATGCATCGATTAAATATTAGCCTCATTTTTGTAGTGATGAGCTAAGATGATATTGTTGATTCCACCTTATACTTGTAACTATTTGTTTCATATATGATTTGTTTCATAGAAGGTGAAATATAAAACTGAACTGGTTAAACTTGTTTGATTCCTGGTCACCAGAAGTTGACATTATTTATGTGTCATGAAATTGATTTGTATATAACTTAAATTGGAGATTGGAGATAGTTATTGAACTTATCACTTTAAGTTGACATATTAATCTATATGTGAATGATTTTTTTTTATTGAAACAAGTGATAAATATCTGAATTGATATCCACCTGAAGTGGCCGAATAAATTTTAATTATCTGTAGTGTATTTATTTTAATTTACTGAGATCACTTTTATTATTTACTTGGGAGGTGTATATATTTGAATTTACTAATGCACAAAACTCAAAGTGTTTCCAGAAGAAACAACTTGTTAAGAGTTGATATGTCGTAAACATATGTGGTTTTATATTATATATATTGTTTGTGTTAATAAAAGTTATCTACTCTTGAAGTAGATAAACTTATCTCTACATATGAAAGATTATCAACGAAAGAGCCTAGATGATCCAACATATTTGATTCTGCAAACTTGGTCGTATTTGGTTTGTTATTAGTATAATTTGGCTATTTGAAGCTACATGGAACCTATGTTTTATTTATCTAGTTGATTTGATTTGCATTTCATATATATGTATATGCATTAGAAATGTTTCTCGAAGAAACCATTATGGGTAGATGATGCCAATTTTATTCAACTAATGATGATGATTTGGGAGAAGAGTTTGAAGCAAATCCTTGTTAAGTTGTGTGAACTCTATAAATTTATTCTTGAGAGCCCGAAGACTCATTATTTTGGAATCTTGTTCTTAATCTACTTGGGTATGGTAGAACTCAAATAAATAGCTAGCTAAATGACCTATGGTTCATAACTAACCTCTTTTATTGCCAGATGCAATATATATTGTTACCTCTAGCAGAGGACATAAAGAGGATACGGTGCGTGCGACCGTTGTTAGGATACTGGCCATAATTTTGAAAATGATTATAGATAATCGTGTATGAGTCGACTCCCACATCAAGGAGAATGTGGTAGAACAAGTCAAAGTTGATGGTTTGCCTAATTTGGATTTGTAATCTCCCAAACTGTGAATGAATCATCGCATGAAAAGTTAGAATGCTTTAGAGCGTGATATCTGATGATATGGAAAACCAGAAGTTTTCATGATGAAATATCTAATGAGTGCTTGTATAAAGTATATTCTTGGCATAATTAAATCTTATACATGTCTCCAGAAGAGCATCAAAATTAGTCCTCGAATGCCTATTGATATGATCAAGCAATATACTCATATGAGAAAATGGCTCTAGAAGAGCGTCAAAACACTCTAAGTGAAGGAGTGATGATAGATAAATTGGGATCATAAAAGCCAATGGAGGACTAATAATTGCCAGAAGCAGTGGTTTTCCCCTAGTTGAGGATGTCAAAAGAGGGATTCAACATAATAAATAGATTACCCATGTTGGCAATATGGATGTAATATGGAAATGTTATCGATGAAATTGATATGTTGAGCATTGAGAAGTTGGCGATTAAATCGATCAAGTGAAGTCATTACTTATGAGATTATCATTTAGGATAATGCTAACGTATAGAATGACCTAGTAGAGTCGTCAATAATAGCTAACAAGCAAGCATGAATATCAAGATATTGATTCGATTTCGGTCAACGATAGAATAAATTCTCCTTTGTAATTTATCTCCAGAAGAGAGCTTTATATTTACAAGTTTTTAAATGTTCGGTTCAGGCACCAAAATCTCCCCAGATTACACTAAGTTGTAAAGCAAGTAAGATGATGTATATGGAGGATTCGGTCCCCATAGATGATCAAATACCTAGAGTTTATCACGGATGATAAAAGGAAAAGGAGATCATGAAGTAATATGTTGCATGGAAGAGAATTGAAATGAAAGTTCAATGAACTATATAGCAAACAAGCTAGTAAAGGCATTAGCAAATGCAAAAGATCGATAGTGGCAAAAGTCACATTTATAACAAATAATGCACTAGCATGATTTAGATTGAGGTTCTAGTAGTAACTTCAAAAAATGGTGATATGTTCACTAGTATAAAACTCCTGAAGAGATTTCATGAACGTTGACAATGTTAGAATTGATTATGAGTTGCCTTGAAATGACTAGATCATTGATTATCGTTGATGGCACATATCTAAGTTTGCACTTGAAGTGTTTGGTAAGAATAATTAGAGCTTCTAAATAGAAGTACCATATCTTTATAAAATTGGTGATTTATATGCTAAATTGAGGGGGAGAAAAGTTGTACTCTTTTCCTTAACTTTGGTTTTTGTCCCATTTGGGTTTTTCCAAAGCAAGGTTTTTTACGAGGAAACTCCTCTCACAAGGATACATGGTATATCCCAAATTCTAGAAAGAAATAATTCATGTAAAGATGGATTATTTAATCATGAAGTCTTTGGACCTGTAGCTCCAATATTGAAAAGTGTAGTATCAATTGGTTTAAGTGGGTGTTTGTACAAAGGAAAATATTAAGCCAAATTGATTGCATAAAAGCTTATTAAAGGTTACATCATAATGTATTCACCAGGAGTGAATATAATTTTGGCTCTAAATGTAAATGAAGGACATTGTAGGTGCATACCCATATAAATGGAAAGGATCGATTAAAAATGCCTGAAGCATTATTATCAAAGTCATGTCACATGCAGTTGGTTAAAGATCCTTATTAGAGTATATGAATTACCTATATTTGTGAAAGTGGTGACATATAATTAGGTCCTGAAGTACCATACAAAGTTGTACTCTTTTCCTTAATCTTGGTTTTTATCCCACTGGGGTTTTCCAAGGTAAGGTTTTTAATGAGGCAACTTAACCACCATTTAATACATCAGATTCCCCAGATCAACAATGAAAAGCACACTAGGTCCTGAAGTACCTTATGCGTGCGTATCCAAAGCAGCTCAACACCCATACATGGAAGTCAAGCGCGTCAAAGTCAATCATGAAGACATTCCAACTTATACACAACAAAGAAAATGTTGAGATTCGACCACAAGCTTATGAAGACGGCGACATTAAGAAGAATGAGAAGACTTCGAGAATGATGTTGAATTCAGGGGGAGTATACACGCACTGCACTCTTTTTCCCTTCGATCAGGTTTTATCCCACTGGGTTTTCCTGACAAGGTTTTTAATGAGGCAGAACAACAAGAACGTACATAGAAGGCTGCACTCTTTTCCCTAAGCTATGGTTTTGTCCCATTGGGTTTTCCTAGCTAGGTTTTTAACGAGGCAGTCAGCGGAACAAAGATTGTACATCCAAGGGGGAGTGTTATGATATTATTATATATATATATATATATATATATATATATATATATATATATATGGATGTACAAGATATATGTATATTTACTTAGATAGAATTTTACCTTTTAGAGGAGATCTTATTCTTGGAGGCCAAGGAGATTACTTCTTTATATATTGTATTTGGTGAATTCCACGGATACACAATTGAATACAATGTCATATTCTCCTCCTCTTTATTCTTTTGTTTTACAATATAGCTATATCTTTAATACCTATAATTAATTAGTTTCTTTCCTTTAAGAAAATTGATTACCCGAAAGTCCCGAACGAACATGATTCAATAATTTTAACCCCAAAATGAAAGTTTGAAATAAACATAGACTCGTTTCTACACGAGACCGACCCGAATACTTACCTAAAACTCGAACGAGATTGACCCGATTTGACTGAAAACTCGAATGAGTCCAACCCGATTCAGACAGAAACCCGACCGATCTGAGATTCATTTTGACTGCATACGACTCGACCCGACCCGACCTAACCCGACCAAGTCTGACACTAATTTTACCTGAGTTGATTCGACTCATCAGTCACCCGACCCCACTGGCGGATCTAGAGGTAGGCTCGTGTGAGCGCGAGCCCACCCCGATCCCGGAAAAAAATACGAAAGGTTAACTATGTAAAAAAATAAGAAATAAAAAATAAAAAAGTCTAAATTAATTAGAAGTGAAAATTGATCATAAAGTTTACATTCCGATTACGGCCTAATCGGGACATAATTCATATCTGTATTGCAAAATCAATTCCAGACTACGGCCTGTGAATTCTCATTCCGATTTTATACTCCTTGAAGCAAAAATTGATAATTCACAAAGTTGAATCTAGTGATAGTTAGTGTCTTGAAGCGAAAATTGATAATAATTCATAAGGATTGAGGAATGAAAAAAGCCCAACAGAGAAAGAGTAAAGGAGTTTTGAGATAAGGTCAATTAATTTACTTATGTAATTAATTTGAAGCTACTGGCAATGGCGGAACTCAACACCAAAACTTGATTCCACACACCAATTTCACAAAATTCAGATCCCTAATTAACAAATATATGTATAGAGTAGGTTGATCAATCATCAATATCAGTATTATATAATCAATTAGTTGAGTATGATACTTGAAAGAGATTTCAAAGGTCGAGGGAGTGCCGCGAATGGGGGAGATATTGAAGAGGATGGGATGATTAATTAATGAGATGGTTCTTTTTGCCATCATCGATGTTACAAATTGCTTCAATATCCAGTAATTAGATTGGAAATTAAGGCTGAATCTGGGAGGGATTGAGGTGGTGGTGGTTGGCTGTCGGCGGGACTGTTTTGCTGCTGAGTGCAGGTGAGGGAAGATGTATAGAGATGGTAGAGGGAAGAAGGTTTCAATCATTATTTTGGAAGAGACGGTAGAGGGGAGAAGGGTTGAGGTTTTGGGATTAATTAATGTAGAAGATCTAATCTTAGCCCTTTATTTTTTTCAATGGATGAGATTAGTTTATTAGGATGTTATTAGGAGGGATTTATGAGGAGAGGATCCTCTTCCATTTACACTCGGTGTAAACAAATTTGTTTTACACTTCCACTAATGTGTTGACATGTGGCAAGTAAATTATTTTAAAAAAAAATCAAAGGCAAAAATATCAAGACTATTCGTCTTCCTTCCAGGCTTCCTCCATTAAGTCTCTTCTCATTACCCTCCCATATCTAATAAACTTTTCACCATTTTTTTTACTTTAAAATAATAAAATTGAAATTGCCATAGAACTTGCACAAGAGCTCCATAACTCTCCATATTTCCTTTTCCTTTAATCTCAAACCAACACAAATTCCCCCCTACAAATGAGATAGTAATCGTGACTCTACCGAGTCTCACGAAGTCACGATTCGTGAGACTCGGTAGAGTTGCCATCACCGCCATTGCCAAGGAGCTTGAAGCAGAGATTAAGGGGGAAGAAAGTGCGATTGCACTAGAGGGGGAGAGGATTTCGGTAGAGGAATAAAGGTACTCCATTAGAAGCAATGACCCAATGCATAGGATTATTGGAAGGTACTGTAATAGTGTATTGGTTATCGATCAGGTGCAATGGGCTTGGTTTGTGTATTGTACAAGTGTTAGGCCCAAGTTGTGAGTTTAGCATAAAATATTGGGTAAACTGCACAAAACCACCCCTTAAATACACTGTATTTCTCAAAATCACCCCTTATATGTTTAATTACCAAAAACCACCCCTGTATATCTTATGTTCGCAATCAACCACCCATTCACTAACTCCGCCCGAATCATCATTAAGTACCTATTTTTTAAAAATATATTTCAATTTTGTAATTAGTTTTAATATATTGAATTAATTAAACCAAAAAAAAAGGAAAATAATGGCCCAAATCTATGAAGATCTTCCGTCTTCTTTCATAGGAAGTGGGGAATTTGGGAAATCATTTTGGCTCTGTGATTTGGAAGTGGGAAACGAGGGATTGAAAAAATTAAAGCTTTCGCAAAACGGTTTTTGTTTGAATCTCAATGAAGAAATTGAAGGATTAGCAAAGAAGATTTAGGGTTTGTGAATACCTGACGACAAGGAGGAAGGTGTCTTCGAGCTCATGAATAGTGCAAGATTGGAGAAGAATACAATGACAGAGGTTTTTTTAAGGAGAGAACATATTCTACTATTTTATGATTCTTCGATCGAATTTGGGTGGGTGTAGGAAGGATTGACCAATTTTCAATTACCCTGAGTTTCTTTGATGAATTGTTTCCCAAAATAGGGGAATTTCTTGATTTTCGTTTGTTGTGAAGGTTAATTTCTTGATGGTGGAGATGGCGACAACTAGTTATTAGGTTAGGGCTTTGACTCCTTTATATTCTCCTTTATCTTCCTTCTTGATCAAATTATTGGATTGAATCGAAGACATTGACAAAAGCGTCTTTGTTACTAGTGAGTGAGGGAGAGGGAGAAGACCATCTCAATCTTAGTCAAGCATATTTAAAGCTAGAAACAAAGGAGAGGAAGAAGAACCCAATGTGCAACAACACAAAAAAATAAACTGCAAAAGATTGAGAAATTAATAGAAATATCTAAAAGAAATTGAAAAGCAATAAGAAGCATATCTACAGATCTAACATCAACTGGAAGCCATCGTGTGTACAAGGAAGAAGACAATGACGTCTTACGAAGGTAGAAGAAATGATCTGTTTGTGATTTTATTTTTATTTTTAAATCCACTCAATTGCATTAAAATATATTTAAAAATATGGATACTTTTATCATTTCGCATATTTAACAGAGTTTTGGATGGAATCTTCAAAGGGGTGGTTGATTGCTAACGGAAGGTTTTTAAAGGGTGGCTTTCGATAATTTATCATATAAGGGGTGGTTTTGAGCAATGTAGTGCATTTAAGGGGTGGTTTTCTGCAGTTTACCCTAAAATGTAAATCGGTTGCTGAGTTGATGAATTTACACACAATATTCATTTTCCCTCTTCCATCCATTTTCCCTCTGATACGGGGTAAGCCGTAGGATGGCCCGATCTTCGACAATCAAACAAGAAACTCAAAGAATTAACAAGAACTGACACAAGACTATCAAGAACACAAAGAACACAAGACTCGATGTCGACTAAAAGGAAAAGAATAAGACTCGATTAAATCAAAGAGAAAGACTCGAAATTGATAAGACATGACCGATAGATGGACTGAGTCGATCTATAGAGAACAAGATGAAGACCCCAGGCCTCCGTAGAGGGTAGGAACCAACACCAATGACTATATAACCCGCCTCTACAACCCTACACAACCAAGTGGACAACTTGGAGGCACAAGGAGAGGACTTGTGGATACCAGGATCACCAAGCTCTCGCGAGGTTGATGAACTCAAAGCAAACCAAGCTGAGATCAATACCAATTGTTTGCAATTGATGAGCCACGCTTCGAATCGATCGACTTTAGCACTCGATGTGTTTCAACACAAAAAGAGAGACTTTGATTTCAATAATACGTGAAGAGTTCTACAATGAGGTGATCGGCTACTTATAACCTAAATGGGCCGATTGTAGATAAAATAACAATTAAAAGGAATTAATTAAAATAACCTTTAAAGTTTCCTAAAATAACTTAAGTACAAATAGTACTAAAAATAGTAACAAAGCAAGGTTTCAACACTTAAAGGAATCGGCTCTATCATGGCCTAAGGTTGTTCGGCCATTTCCATCCCCATACACATATAGGTCTTCAAGGGTGCTTCGGGAAGTTGAACTGAGCTCGAGACCAAGGCATGACTCACAAAGATGAATGAGTCACGTTGAAGCTTCTTAGCTCGGGCTCTAGTCATTGGTCCTTCACCAAGGATGATAGGCGTGTCTGGAGGTGTAAAAGATAGTCTCGCATCAACCTCCCCTTCTTGGAAAGGATTCGACCACGAATCCAATGCCTCGTCCACGGTAAAGTAGGGAATGAGATCCACGACGTTGAACGTTGCACTCACGCCATAGTCTCCAGGAAGCTCTAGCTGGTACGCTTTCTCGCCCACCCGACGAAGCACCTTGAACGGTCCATCACCTCGTGGCGCTAGCTTTCTCTTTCGTGCCTCTAGGAACCGCTCCTTTCTTAGGTGCACCCACACGAGATCCCCTTGCTGAAACACGACCAAACGACGCCCTTTGTTGGCCTTATTGGCGTTGTACTCAGCCTTCTCCACAAGCTTTTGACGCGTCCGTTCATGTAGCTCCTTAACGAACTCAACATGCTTACCTGCTTCAAATGATTCTTTCTCTCTCGTAGGATACGGAGTAAGATCAAAAGGGTTTAGTGGATTAACACCATATACACATTCAAATGGAGTGATTTTGGTTGAGGAATGTATAATCCTATTATAAGCAAACTCCACATGAGGTAAGGCTTCTTCCCAAAGCTTCAAATTCTTTCTTATTATGGCTCTAAGGACAGTAGTTAAGGTTCTATTGGTCACCTCATTTTGGTCATTAGTTTGGGGGTGACTAGAGGTAGAGAATAGTAATCTAGTTCCCGATTTACTCCATAAAGTTCGCCAAAAATGACTAAGAAACTTAACATCCCTATCACTCACTATAGTTTTTGGCACACCATGTAACCTTACTACCTCTCGAAAAAATAAATTAGCAACATTGGCAGCATCATCGGTTTTATGACATGCAATAAAGTGAGCCATTTTAGAGAATCGATCAACCACTACAAATATAGAATCCCTCCCCTTCTATAAAATGTCTTCCCAAGGGGCATAAGCTTAGATTTGGCCTTTAAACAATCAAGGGGCAACCCAACTATAAAATCCATAGAAATGTCTTCCCAAGGGGTTGAGGGTTTGGGTAGTGGCGTATACAATCCATGGGGCATAAGCTTAGATTTGGCCTTTAAACAATCAATACATCTCTTAAGGCAATGTTCTACATCCCTAAGCATATGTGGCCAATAAAAATGTGTCCTAAGTGTATAGTATGTCTTATCTCTCCCAAAATGACCCATTAAACCTCCACTATGGGCTTCATTAACAAGTAATAATCGAAGAGAACACCTAGGTATGCACACTGATCTTTCCTAAACAACAATCCATCAAAGATATAAAAGTTATCGGTAGGACCCTTATCTAAGCATTTTCGAAATGTTTCCCCAAAGTCAACATCTTTTTCATATAATTCCTTAATATAAACAAAACCTAAGACTCTAGAATCCAAAGTGGTCAATAAAACATGTCTTCTAGATAATGCATAAGCAACCACATTGTATTTTCCTTTCTTATACTTTATTACATAAGGAAATGTTTCTATGAATTCAATCCATCTACCATGTCTTCTATCAGGGCTCTTACAATGTTTTAGAGATTCATGATCAGTTCTAAGTATAAACTCTCTAGGCCATAGGTAATGGGACCATGTCTTAAGTACTCTAAACAATGCATAAAGTTCTTTATCATAAGTAGAGTAGTTTAGACATGCACCTTTCAGTTTCTCAGAAAAGAAAGCAATAGGCTTATCTTCCTGCATAAGGACTCCTCCAATGCCAACTCCGCTAGCGTCGTATTCGACCTCGAAAAGGCGTGTGAAGTCGGGTAGAGTGAGTAGGGGTGCTCGTGTGAGCTTCTCCTTGAGCTTGCAGAACGCCTCCTCCTGAGTTGCGCCCCACTTAAACTCGCACCTCTTATTCGTGAGTTCTATGAGAGGGGCTGCGATGGAGCTGAAGTCGCACACAAACCGCCTGTAGAAGCTCGCCAATCCCTGAAAGCTCCTCACATGGCCGATAGTAGTAGGTGTCGGCCACTCCTAGATCGCTTTGATCTTGGCTTCGTCAACTCGCAATCCATTGGAGCTCACTACAAAACCAAGAAAGGACACTTGATCATTGCACAATTCACATTTCTTCAAATTTGCATATAAGTGCTCTAATCTAAGTGTAAAAAGAACTTCCCTGAGATGTTCTTCATGTTCTTTAGAAGATTTGCCATAAACAAGTATATTATCAAAATAAACAACAACAACTTTCCCAATAAAGTTCCTAACTACACGATTCATTAAGCGCATAAAAGTATTAGGTGTGTTAGTTAAACCAAAAGGCATAACCAATCATTCATACAAACCAAATTTAGTCTTAAATGATGTTTTTCATTCATCGCCTTTCTTCATTCTAATCTGATTATAACCACTTTTTAAGTCTATTTTTGAAAAAATGGAAGATCTATGCAATTCATCTAGCATATCATCTAAGCGTGGAATAGGATGACGATATTTGACAGTTATGTTGTTAATAGCCCTACAATCTACACACATTCTCCATGATCCATCTTTCTTAGGGACTAACAACACAGGCACAACACAAGGACTCAAACTTTCCCTAATGTATCTCTTATCCAACAGTTTCTGGACTTGGGATTGAACATCTTGGGTTTCAGTGGGATTCATTCTATAAGCAGGCCTATTAGGCAAAGAAGCCCCTGGAATGAGATCAATTTGATGCTCAATTCCACGAATAGGGGGTAGACTTGGTGGTATGTCTTCGGGGAATACATCCTTATACTATTCAATAAGAGATAGGATGTGAGGAGGGAGGGTAGCTCTAAGCTCCTCACTCAACATGTTCAATCCTTTGCATAAGAGCACGAGGGTTGTTTCCCCATCCACAAACCCGTCTACAAACGCGCTCTTGGAAGCCAAAAACACGTCTTTAGGCCGAGTAGGGGTAGACACATGGCTCGACTGATCCTCCTTAGCTAACTCACATTTACTTACCTTGCGCTTCTCGATCTCATCAGCCACTTGTGTAGGCGTCATAGGCTTGAGAACGACGTTCTTTCACAGAAAAATAAAGGAGTAGCGGTTAGTAAACCCATCATGTTTACGATCAAATTGCCAAGGATGACCTAATAATATATGACAAGCTTGCATAGGCACAATATCACATAAAACATCATCCTCATAATGTCCTAATTTGATATGAACTTTAACTCGCTTGTTAACTTTAAGATTTCCACAATCATTCATCCAATGCAATCTATAAGGTCGAGGGTGTTGAATCGTAGAAAGTTGTAATTTATCAACCATTTCTTGACTAGATAAGTTACAACAACTTCCACCATCAATGATCACATTATAAACCTTTCCCTTAACTAAGCATCTAGTATGAAACAAGTTTTCACGTTGATTGTCATCACAAGGTGCAGGTTGGACACTTAAGGATATCCTAACAATCAAAGATTCACCATGTTCATAATCAATACCATCTTCATCATCATAAGCAAGAAGGTTAAGGTTTTGATCATTATCATCATTAGCATGCTCATCATGTTCATCACAAGAATTTTCATATTCATATTCTCCTAGGTGATTAATCATGAGAGTTTTCTTATTCGGGCAATCCTTCATAACATGACCTCTACCTTGACATTTAAAGCACACAATATCCCTAGATCTAGTAGTAGAGAGGTTAGGATTACTCCCTTTAGGGCCAGTAGATGCCCTAGACAAATTTCTGGCGATGAATGGCGCTTTACCCTTGTCGACGAGCTCTTGGGGTGCTCGACCTTGGCTTGGCCTCTCCTTAAAGCCGCCATCAATTCGGCCTTGGGGCTGTTGTGGTCGGTTCTGGCTCCACCCTTGAGGTTGCCCACTCCACATTCTTCCACCTTGGCTCCTGTATCTCACATTCCTTTATACCTTTATAGCTAAATGTAAAAGTTCAGTAAGCGTAGAATAAGGAAAGAAATCAATTTCATGAGCTAATGCGGGATGCAATATCCTAAGAAACCTAGCATTTGTATCTTCATCGTTTTCAACTACATTTGCTCTAGCCATGGTTTCTTGCATTGCATTAAAGGTTTCCTCAACACTCTTACTACCTTGTTTAAGGTTTTCTAATCGTTGTCTAAGCTCTCTAGCATAGTGTTGGGGAACAAATATCCTCCTCATAAGTGCTTTCATTTGGTCCCATGAAGCAATAGGCGCATCTAGGGCTCTTCTTCTTTCATTAATTAAGTTATCCCACCAAATTAAAGCAAAACCTTGAAATTCTAAAGAAGCTAGTTGCACTTTCTTAGCGTCGGAGAAGTTATGACATTTCCATATTTGATCCATTTTAGTTTCCCAATCAATATAAGCATTTGGATCAGTCTTACCATCAAATTGAGGGATCTTTACATTGACCTTACCTATGCCATCCTGATCATGCTCTCTAGGTGCTATGTAGTGGTATCGACCTCCTCTATCCTATGTCGTCCTAGTCATGCTCTCTAGGTGCTCTGTAGTGGTATCGACCTCCTCTATCGTTCTGCCTATGACGTTGCTCTCACTGCTTCTCCTCATGGAAGTCGTAGTCGTCCTCCGATTGGTAATACTCCTCTTGGAAGCGACGGCCTCCTCTTCCCTGCACATTAGCAAACCCATTATTTCTATCATACCTCTCCTCTCGTGGAAAGTCGTTCTCATCAAATAAAAGGTTATCTAAATTAGGATTAGGATTAGGGTTAGGATTGTTTACTTCCCTTTCATCGCGAGGTTGCTCATCACGCCTTTGATTACCTTGCCTAGCCACGGTGTTCGAACCGGTTGGTCGAGCCTCTACTACCGCTAGCCTATTCATCACCTCTGCCAAGGTCGCATTTAGAGTGTTAACCATGTTGTTGAACATCTCAGGCGACACGGTCGAGGTATTGTTGGAGTTGTTATCGTTGTTGCCATTGTTGGCATTGTTTTTGTTGTTACCCTGATTAGACATGGCAAATAAAACAAACAAAATAACTAGGTAAAAGTTAGTGAAAATATAAACAACTCACAAGTGTTTCGCTCACACTCCCTCTCTAATTGGTATGTCACGCTTGTTGTTTCAATCCGCCTTGGGCAAATCAACACTCAAGCTAAAACCTAGCAATTCAAGTAAGAGATCAAGAGAATGAATAAGAAACACCAAGGATGCACTCGACAATGGAACAAGAGTACTCGACAAAGCAAGACAAGTACTCGACAGTAGAAAGAATCACTCGACACAACAACTACAGTGCTCGACGGGGATGAGAAGCACTCGACACCACAATAGGAGCACTCGACAATGGTCAAAGCACTCGACAGAACCAATAGAAAATGCAAAAGAACCAATAGAAAATGCAAGAGTACTCGATTCAAGGGAATAAGCACTCGACAAACACCAAAACAAATAAGAAAAGAGACTAATTTGTGGAAAAGAAAAGAAAATACAAAAGAACTTGGAAATTTATCTCTTTGATTTTGAAACCTCAAGTTAGGATGTTGTAGTTACAAGGTAGGGTTTCAAGTTTTGTGTTTTGATGCAAGAGGAATGGGGACAAAGTGTATGTCGACTAGGGCTATGATCAAGAACACCAAATTTGGTCCTTTGAGGCTTTCTTGCACTAGATCAACACACACTTTTTTTTTTACTTACTTTTGTCCCTAGTGAATTCTATCTTCCTAGGTCCAAGATTTGAATGTTTCTTTCTTTCTTTTTTTCGGACTGTTTTTTTTTTACCTAATGCAAGAAAGAAACAAATAGCAATGAAAGGACTCAAAAATAATATGAAACAAGGTGAATGAAATAAAATTTAGCCCTAATGAAATATATATATATATGAGGGTTTGGATAACTTTGGTAAGTATATCTATCTAAGGCTTTTATTATTTATGATAGATACAATGGAATATACCTACCACAAAATTAGAAATTTAATAAGGCAAGAATAGATAGAACAAGATAGATCAAAGATAGAAAGCAAACTAGGGTTAGGATCACTTGGCCGAAATCGACTAGGCTAGATCCTTGGGCGTCGTCGACTAGGGTGATGCACAAGGGTGCGCACTCAATGGTTGTCGACCGCAGGAGGGTCTCGACTAGGCTATGTGTCTAAGCTAAGCAACCACAACTATCACAAATAAGAAAAGAGGTTAGTGCAATCAAAATTTAAGATTCAAGAAGTAAAAGACGAAACTTTAACAAAAACCCTATTTTTTTTTTGTGGATTTTTGGTGTTTATATGAAGAACTAAAATAAAAGACACAACCTTGATGTCGGAAACCAAAGCTCTGATGTCAATTTGATACGAGGTAAGCCGTAGGATGACCCGATCTTTCACAATCAAACAAGAAACTCAAAGAATCAAACACGAACTGACGCAAGACTCTCAAGAACACAAGACTCGATGTCGACTAAAAGGAAAAGAACAAGACTCGATTAAATCAAAGAGAAAGACTCAAAATTGATAAGACACGACCGATAGATGGACTGAGTCGATCTATATAGAACAAGATAAAGACCCCAGGCCTCCGTAGAGGGTAGTAACCAACACCAATGACTATATAACCCGCCTCTACAACCCTACACAACCAAGGGGACAACTTGGAGGCACAAAGATGGGACTTGTGGATACCAGGATCACCAAGCTCTCACGAGGTTGATGAACTCAAAGCAAACCAAGCTGAGATCAATACCAATTGTTTGCAATCGATGAGCCACGCTTCGAATCGATCGACTTTAGCACTCGATGTGTTTCAACACAAAAAGAGAGACTTTGATTTCAATAATACGTGAAGAGTTCTACAATGAGGTAATCGACTACATATAACCTAAAAGGGCCGATTGTAGATAAAATAATAATTAAAATGAATTAATTAAAATAACTTTTAAAGTTTCCTAAAATAACTTAAGTAAAAATAGTACTAAAAATAGTAACAAATCAAGGTTTCAACACTTAGAGGAATCGGCTCTATCATGGCCTAAGGTGGTTCGGCCATTTCCATCCTTTAACACATATGGGTCTTCAAATGTGCTTCGGGAAGTTGAACTGAGCTCGAGAACAAGGCATGACTCACAAACATGAATGAGTTGCGTTGAAGCTTCTTAGCTCGGGCTCTAGTCATTGGTCATTCACCAAGGATGATAGGCGTATCTGGAGGTGTAGAAGATGGTCCCACATCACCCTCCTTCTTGAACATCCCATTTCATCTGGTTTTCCATTTCTTGCACCATAATCAACTGATTTTTTTTTCTCATGGTATCAAAGCTTAGATGTTAATTTTCGACATGAATTCATATAATCAAGCTCATATTTGGTCGTATTACTCCTCTTGAAGCTCCATTTCAAAATCAGTGTTGATATGGCGATAAAATCAGGAACAAAGCTGACAATTAAACCAACAAACCATTTGTTTCTCCATTCTAGTGATCATTCTGGACTCACAGTTATCTTAGGAACGTTCAATGGAAAGTGAAGGTTCGATAATGTAAAACAAAGTAATATATAAATACTCTAGAAGGGGGGTTGAATAGAGTATGCCCGTTTTTCGCAGTAAGTCTCAAGACTTTTGGAGCTTGTACCAAAACCTTTGAGAAGAACCTAAATCACAAAGTTAAACAATTCGAACCAAGTGCGGAAAAATGGTAAAGCAAATAAGTAAAGAACACGAGTAATTGTTTACGAGGTTCAGCACAACTGGCCTACGTCCCCGCCTAGGGTTCTTCCACAACCCTAGGATTCAAAGGCTTTATTGATTGCTTAGCTTAGGATCCTAATAGCTCACCGAGAAGCCTCTCTCCTATACAATTGCAATCTAGTCAACTCACGTTCCCTTGGAGTCCTAGACCAATCTAGAAGAGCCCCACCTCTCTCAGCTATCTAGTACAATCCTCTAACTCTCGCAAATCAATAGCCTAGTGCAACTTCCCGAGTTATAAACTCTCGAGTAACACTTGAAATAAATATACCCTATAAGCTCACAGTGACTCTCAAAGGCTTTGAAATAAACAACAAACTATTTGAGCGCTTTGCAGAGAGACACTTGGAAGACAGATCGCTTGAAAGAATTGAAGCTCGTGTGTAGCACTTGTATATCTGTCTTCTCCTTCCTTTCCTTTATATACTAGCATGGAGATAGCATGGAGCGTGAGGATCTTCATCACCAGATCTCCAACGGCTCTTTGGAATCAGTTCGATCTTGGAATCTTCTATATATGGATACTTTGAAACGCCATGATCTATTTTGAACTGATCTCTTCAACATGTAAGGAAGGATGTAATCTCGATTTATACTTCCTGAAATGGTTAGTCATTCATTTATGTATAATATAATGGAAGTATATAATTAGATAAAATAATATACGAATAATAAAGGTAGGTTTTGTATTTCATCAACTGTTAATGCTCCAAGGCCTTTGACACTAATATCCTGTCAAAGCCTTTGAAACATCTATTCCGATTCTCATCAAGGGAGGGAGTTATCAATCTCCCCCTTGATGAAAGACAAAACCTGTGCATCCCTGCAACTTAGTAAAACAGATATATCATAATCAAACACAGACTAAGTACCTGCAAGGGTTAGACAAATGTTGGATCAAATTTTTAAAGCATGCAAAAACTATCCAACTGAAAACCATAAAAACAAAGACCAAGGTCCTCCACGACCTTTAAACAAGGTTTTCAAAGTCTAACGAACATCTCCCCCTTTTTGTCTTTCAACAAAGGGCGGAGGTAAAACAGTCACCAAAAGTTACCAAAAGTTTTGAAAACGTTTCCAAAAACCAGCAAAGTAACAAGTTCAGGGGTGGGATAGGGTGGGATAAGGTTTAGGTTAAGTCAATCCAGAGCATCATCAGTGAGCCTCGTCCACAGTCCTTCCAGCATCGTTGAAATCCCGCTCATCGTCGTCATCACCTCCTTCTGCAGCTCCTTAATATCCAGACGAACTTCCTCCAAGCCCAACTCTAGGTTGTCCATGCGTTCATCGAAAGCTGGAGCAGTGGGAAAGGCTTTTGAAGGAGTGGCAAGACTCAAGGTCCCTTGGGGAGACCGAGTGATGCCAATCTTTTCAAGGCCTTTAGAGTCGAACATACCCGTATGACGCAGTTGTTCTTCATTTTTGACATCAATTCCAAAAGCTTTGAAGATAGGGGTCAAAAGGGTAGCAAAGGGGAGAGGAGAGCCTTTACGAGCTTTTCTGGCATGGGCCATGGTACCAAGGATAATGTTGGCCAGATCTGGGTCAAGGCCATTTAGAATGCGGTAGAGCAGGACCATGGCATTGTTGGTTAGGAGTGAGCCAGAGTTGAGACGGGGTAAGAGGCATCTAACAATGATGTTAAAGATAATTTTTGCCTCAAGGGTTAGGGATGAGTGGGTGAGTTGCTTTGAGGTGCTGTTGGACGCTTCGGGTAGGAGATATTTGGCTCGGGCTAGGATGATGCAATTTTCTTTTGAGGAGTGGATTTCAGATGGTGGAACAGGGGTAGGTAAGCCTAGGAGATCTGCAAAATCATTGGGGTTGAGAGAGATTCTAACCCCTTTGACAACAGTCTCCAAAGACCAACCATCAGTGTCGTTCTTGGCTTTTAGGTTGATGTAGAAGAGTCGGGTAAGCTCAGGGTAGTAAACAGTTTCTCGGTTAAGAAGAGTCCAGGCTGGGGAATTTTTGAGGAGCTCAATGCAAGGCATCTTCAAAGCTTCAAAGAATTCAAAGTCTAAAAAATCTGAACAGCTAAGCTTACGAGTACGAAACTCGTCTACCCACTTACCAGCAGTCTCAGCATCTAAAAACCAAGAGGAGGGCAAGGATTGATTTACCTGGATATAGGCCGGGGGGTCTGCGTTCTTTCTGCGCGCAACAGTTGGAGCAGCTCTCCTGACAGGCGCTACAAGACTCTTGACAGGGCCCTTCCTGGTACGCTTAGGGGATGGAGGCTTGACTAGAGCAGGGGCTTTCCGCTTCTTCGGAGACGGGGGAGGAGGAGGAGAAGGAGAAGGAGTTTCTTCCTCCTCTTCTTCGGACCCCGAGTCCTCACCGGACCCCGCTTCATCACCTTCAGGTTCCTCGTCCTCTCCGGATCCCTCGTGCTCTTCTTCTTCTTCTTCCTCAGGCTCCTCCTCAGATGGAACCTCCTCGGCTTCGGCTTCCTTCCGAATCCGCTCAGCTTCTTCCTCGACCTTTTTCTTAGCAAGTTCGGCCTCCTCATCGGCCTTTTTCTGTCTCAAGGCCTCTTCCTCAGCTTCCTTGGCAGCATCTCGCTCCAGGGCGGCATCAAGGTCGTCTTCCTCTTCTTCTTCGTCCTCTTCCTCAGCCAGAATCTTTCTCTTCCCCTTTTGTTTAGCACTCAAGGGTTTCTTAGCAGTGCGCTTCTGAGAGCCTTTGGGAGCCGTGGCCGTGCTCGCATTAATGGTGCTCTGGACAACTGCTGGGATGATGGCTTGAGTAGCAGGTTCGGGTGTGGGAAAGGTAGCAGTGGCCTGGCGTCCCTTGGGGGTGGCGCCAAGTCTTTTGGGAGTGACAACTTTCTTGGTTTTGGGTGCCATGGAAGTAGTCGGATAGGGTTTCTTTGAGAGGTTGAAGATGAAGGAGTGGAAAGGGTTTGGAAAACTCTGAGTGTAGGTTGTAATCGGGTACAGAATTGGTTTAAGTAGAGAGAGAGGGTGACGGATTGATGGGATGGGTTTAGGGTTCCAAGGAAAGAAATCATTACATTGCTAAGATTTGAAAGGTTTTCAATTTCAAATTTAAATTCAAATACCCATTAAAATCGGACAAGGTAACTAAAAATATATATCCAAAAATAAAATATCTTAACGGTTAAGGAAATCATAGAAATAGGCAATTTTTGAAATCCGATTAAAACAAATATAATTGATTAAATATCTAAAAAGATATTAACCAAAAATATATGATCCGATATATGTACTTCACTGATCAGTTTGCAGACCTTGACATAACTCTCAAAGGTCTTGACACTGAGTGGAGTTTATCTTTTGTAAAGGGAAAGCTCCCCCTACGAAAGTGCATCCTTGTCAAGCATCCCAATCTCTCGTCTAATGAAGGTGAACCTGTCTTCTGCCAAAGGCTTAGTAAAAATGTCAGCCCATTGATAATCAGTAGAAATAAAAGATATGGACACATCACCTTTTTCAACATGATCTCTAATGAAATGATGTCTCACATCAATATGCTTGGTCCTTGAATGCTGAACAGGATTCTTAGTGATGGATTTGACACTTGTATTGTCACACTTAATTGGGATACCCTTGAGGTTGATGCCGAGATCTCGCATTTGTTGAGCTATCCAAAGGATTTGGGAGCAGCAAGCTCCAGCTGCAATGTATTCGGCTTCTGCAGTGGATAGAGCAACTGAGTTTTGCTTCTTTGAGTGCCAACTGATCAAAGATGCTCCTAAGAATTGGCAACATCCTGATGTGCTCTTTCTATCCACCTTGTAGCCTGCAAAATCTGCATCAGAATATCCAATTAAAGTGAAATCCTTTTGCTTTGGGTACCATAGTCCAAGTTCCTTAGTGCCATTGAGATATCGAAAGATCCTCTTCACAGCCACGAGGTGAGATTTTTTTGGATCAGCTTGAAACCTAGCACACATGCAAACACTAAACATGATGTCAGGTCTACTAGCTGTGAGATATAATAAAGATCCAATCATTCCTCGATACTCCTTTTGATTGACACTTGTTCCAGTCTTGTCTTGAGCTAGAGATAACGTTGAGCTCATGGGAGTCTTGGCTGCTTTGGATTGATCCATCTTGAACTTCTTCAAGAGATCCTTAGTGTACTTTCTTTGGTTGACGAAGATCCCTTTCTTGGATTGATGAACTTGTAACCCCAAAAAGAAGTTGAGTTCACCCATCAAGCTCATCTCAAATTCACTGCACATAATGTCAGAAAATTCCTTGCACAAAGATGTGTTAGTAGCACCAAATAATATATCATCAACATAAATTTGAATAACCAAAATGTCCTTTCCTTTGGTCTTGATAAAAAGAGTCTTGTCGATCAACCCTCTTTTAAAATCATTTTCTAAAAGATATTTTGACAAGCGCTCGTACCAAGCTCTTGGGGCTTGTTTCAAACCATAAAGCGCTTTGTCAAGTTTGTAAACATGATTGGGGAATTCTGAGCTTTCAAAACCTGGGGGTTGAGCAACATAAACTTCTTCTTCTAAGAAACCATTAAGAAAAGCACACTTGACATCCATTTGATATAACTTTATGCTCATAAAAGATGCAAATGCTAATAAAATGCGAATGGCTTCAAGCCTGGCTACGGGAGCAAAGGTCTCCTCGTAATCAATACCTTCCTCTTGATTGTAGCCTTTAGCAACAAGCCGTGCCTTGTTCCTCACAATCTTGCCATTCTCGTCTAACTTGTTTCGAAACACCCATCGAGTGCCAATGACCGATTGATGCTTTGGTCTAGGCTTCAAAGTCCAGACTTTGTTCCTCTCAAATTCATTAAGTTCACTTTGCATAGCTATAATCCAGTCTGGCTCCTGAAATGCCTCATTTACCTTCTTTGGCTCAATAAGAGAAACAAACGCGTTAAAAGCACAAAGATCTTTAAGTTTAGAACGAGTTTGAACACTAGAAGTAGGGTCAGAAATGATATCCTTTAATGAGTGTGAAGAGGAGTATTTGAATTTCCTTTTGCTAGTCTCAGCTCCTTGATTCGTCACACCATCAGGATCGATTTGTGGTACATCTGACTCCGTGGTCCTGTTAGGTTCAGTTACAGCAGTCTCTGTCATCTCAACACTGTTGGATTGGACACCAAGGGCTTTGGATGCATCTTCAACACCTTGGGCCAATTCTTCAGTGTTAAGAATCGGTTCATGCATGTTCCTTTTCTCTGTGTTCATGGTAGCAGCATCATCACCTTCCTCGTTCTCTTCATGGATATTGAGATCTATATCTGCAACACTTTCACTCAAAGCACCATCATTGCATTCATAAAAAATAACATGTATACTTTCTTCAACTACCTGGGTCCTTTTATTGAAGATTCTATAAGCTTTGCTACTCGTGGAATAGCCAAGAAATATACCTTCATCACTACGCGCATCAAATTTCCCAAGGTTATCTTTTCCATTGTTATGAACAAAACAAGTACAGCCAAAGGGTTTAAAATAAGATATAAGTGGTTTGCGGTCTTTGAAAAGTTCATAAGGAGTTTTCTTTAAGATGGAACGAATAAGACAACGATTTAAAATGTAGTTAGTTGTGTTAACAGCTTCAGCCCAATAGGTTTTAGGTAATGCATTTTCTAAAAGTATAGTCCTGGCCATATCCTCTAAGGTGCGGTTCTTGCGTTCCACAACCCCGTTTTGTTGAGGTGTCCTGGGAGCAGAAAAGTTATGGGAGATGCCATATTTAGCACAAAACAAATCAAATTGAAGTTGATCAAACTCCCTACCATGATCACTCCGGATAGACACTATGGGCTCATTTCTTAAAGCTTGCAACTCCTTACAAAGTTTTGAAAACTCAAATAAGGCCTCTGATTTTTCTTTCAAAAATGCAACCCGAGTATATCTAGAAAAATCATCAACAACAACTAGCATGTACTTTTTACCATTGGGAGATTTGACTCGCATAGGAACACATAAATCCATATGTAAAAGTTCAAGGGGTCTAGAAGAACTTACAACCTTTTGGGGTTTGAAGGAGCTACGTGTTTGTTTACCTCGTGTGCAAGCGTTACACATGTCAATACCTTTGAAGTCCATCTCAGGTAGCCCTCTTACAAGCCCTTTGGACACAAGCTTCTGTAGTGTATGTGGACTCACATGACCGAGTCTCCTGTGCCAAAGCTTTGGATCGTCCGTCAAGGCCTTTAAACAGGTTAAGCTTCCTTGTGCCACTTGATCAGCATTTACAGCGTATATGTTGTTGTAACGTTATGCAGTCAATATAACTTCACCTGTATCATCTCTGCACACTATACATCTTTTCTTGTTAAATCTGACATTGTTACCACTATCACATAATTGAGAAACGCTAAGCAAATTATACTTTAAACCATTGACAAGATAGACATTTTTAATACTATGGCTGGAATCACTTCCAACACTACCAATACCAACAATGTCGCATTTCCCTTTGTCACCAAGAGTGATTGTTCCCGTGGATTGCTCCTTTAGATCATGAAAGAGAGAACTCTTCCCACTCATATGCCTCGAGCAACCACTATCAATAATCCATTTGTGTTCTTTCACCTTGGTGATCTCCTACAAAACAAACATCAACCTTTGTGGCTAGACCAATAAGAAAATTTGGATCCATTGTTGGGGTAAACCATATTTGGTAAAATAGTGCCTTTTGGGACCCAAACTTGTGTTATCCGTTCTTTTCTCAAATGAACAGGAAATGTATTGCGAATAATATAAGGATCCTTTCTTCTGTAGGGGCAGGTCTCTTTTACATGTCCCTTTCTAGCACAATGGTGACATATAGGAGAGGTTCTGCTTCCTTTAGCCTTTACAAAAGGGGTAATGTGTTGCTTCTTTAAAAACATTGGGTTGTAACCAATACCACTTTTGTTTAGAGAGCTTTGTTGCTGACCTAACATCTTATCGAGAGTGCCTTTGGATTTGGTAAAACTTATGAGGGCTGTCTGTTGGTCTAGAATCTTATTATTCAGGGAGATCTTCTCGTTCTCTAAGTCATGATGCACATTTCTTATAGAGGAGAGATCTTGCTTGAGTTCAGATTTCTCCGAATCAAGAGTCTTGACTTTAATGTCTAGACCTGAATAAGAAGCTTCAAGACCTTTGACCCTCATAGACAGATCCTCAATAGTCTTTTCCTGGTCCACAGTTCTCTTAATAAGAATGTTAGTTTGGGCAATAAGCTTCTCTTCATTGGCAATCATATTAGAAAGGAATTCCGATAATACCTCTTTTGGACTTTCCATAAGTTCTCTTACAGTAGCTTCAAGCTTTTTATCGTGGGATTCATCTTCTGAGGCCATAAGACAAATGTTGGCCTTCTCATCGTCAGAATCAGAGTCGGAATCACTCCAAGTAGCCACCATAGCTTTCTTCTTCCATTTGTCACCTTTCTTGGGCTGGCTCTTTGTCTTTTGAGGGCAGTCCTTTACAAGATGATCTGTTTCACCACATTCAAAACAAGACAACAGTTTAGTCTTCTTTTCAAACTTGTTGTATTGAGGCTTACCTCGAAATTTTGAAGATTCTGATCCATCCTTGTTGTTGAATTGCTTCTTCATTTTGAGAATTGTAGCAAGGCCTCTTGTGATGAGAGCAAAAGGATCATCCTCATCGTCATCCTCATCTTCAGAATCAGATCCATCCTTGGACTCATCCTTCTTAGACTTTAGTGCCAAGTTCTTGGTGCTAGCTGGAAGTTCTCCATCGTCTTCATTAAGGATCATCTCATGCGTGATCAGCTTCCCAAGGAGATCATCAAGGGGTAGAGTGGTGAGGTCCTGGGCTTCCTCTATAGCTGTTACTTTAGGACCCCATTTCTCCTTTGGAAGGCACCTCAGTATCTTCCTCACTTTCTCAACGTTGGTAAAGCTCTTGCCGAGAGAGTCAAGGTTGTTGGTGATTTCTGTGAATCGTGTGAACATGGCTCGTTCCTTCATAGGTGACGACCAACTTGTCCCAAATCTCTTTGGCTGACCTACAAGAGGAAATACGGTTAAACTCATCAGTGCTAAGACCACAATAAAGTAAGTTAATAGCCCTGTAGTTTTTGGAGATGGTTTCAAGATCTGCTTGGTTGTATTCAGACTCCTCCTTTGCCACTTTGGTATTGTTTGTTCCTTCCTTCTCTGGAATCTTCGGACCATTCTCTATAATGTTCCAAAGCTCTAGATCTTGGTCTATGATGAACATCTTCATCAAAGATCTCCAGTGGACAAAGTTGTTTCCTACAAAGAGTGGCGGTCTGCTTGTGGACATTCCCTGTGCAAATCCTCCGCTTGCTTCACCAGACATGATCGAAAACTCACAAGATTGTTAGATCAAAAGCAGTGAGTAAAGCTCTTATACCAATTGAAGGTTCGATAATGTAAAACAAAGTAATATATAAATACTCTAGAAGGGGGGTTGAATAGAGTATGCCCGTTTTTCGCAGTAAGTCTCAAGACTTTTGGAGCTTGTACCAAAACCTTTGAGAAGAACCTGAATCACAAAGTTAAACAATTCGAACCAAGTGCGGAAAAATGGTAAAGCAAATAAGTAAAGAACACGAGTAATTGTTTACGAGGTTCAGCACAACTGGCCTACGTCCCCGCCTAGGGTTCTTCCACAACCCTAGGATTCAAAGGCTTTATTGATTGCTTAGCTTAGGATCCTAATAGCTCACCGAGAAGCCTCTCTCCTATACAATTGCAATCTAGTCAACTCACGTTCCCTTGGAGTCCTAAACCAATCTAAAAGAGCCCCACCTCTCTCAGCTATCTAGTACAATCCTCTAACTCTCGCAAATCAATATCCTAGTGCAACTTCCCGAGTTATAAACTCTCGAGTAACACTTGAAATAAATATATCCTATAAGCTCACAGTGACCCTCAAAGGCTTTGAAATAAACAACAAACTATTTGAGCGCTTTGCAGAGAGACACTTGGAAGACAGATCGCTTGAAAGAATTGAAGCTCGTGTGTAGCACTTGTATATCTGTCTTCTCCTTCCTTTCCTTTATATACTAGCATGGAGATAGCATGGAGCGTGAGGATCTTCATCACCAGATCTCCAACGGCTCTTTGGAATCAGTTCGATCTTGGAATCTTCTATATATGGATACTTTGAAACGCCATGATCTATTTTGAACTGATCTCTTCAACATGTAAGGAAGGATGTAATCTCGATTTATACTTCCTGAAATGGTTAGTCATTCATATATGTATAATATAATGGAAGTATATAATTAGATAAAATAATATACGAATAATAAAGGTAGGTTTTGTATTTCATCAACTGTTAACGCTCCAAGGCCTTTGACACTAATATCCTGTCAAAGCCTTTGAAACATCTATTCCGATTCTCATCAAGGGAGGGAGTTATCAGAAAGAATTTCGGAGAATGGAGGTATGCGAAGATCACTTTAAGCGCGAAGAATAAGTTCAGTTTTGTGAACAAAAAGTTTATGAATCCTGACGATAATGATCCTCCAACCCATATCTAGGAGAGATGCAACAACATGGTCATTTCATGGATTCTAAATGGAGATCTAGGGTTAACTTGAGATCATGTACAGTTAGGTCAATGGAGCACAAATGTTTGCACTCTAGAGAGTGCTTAATTCCTTCACGCAAGGTTCGTCTACTATCTTTTCATACTTTACTAAGTTGAAGTCTCTATGGGATGACATAGATAGTTTATGGGAATTACCTTCATGCACTTATGGATATGCGAAAGTGGGGACAAATGATTGGAAAGAACTAGGTAGCATCGATCCAATAGTTTGATATATAGGTTAGATCAACATGTTAAACAAGATCCATGAAATACAGTTAATACAAGGTCATTCTTAAATCATTACGTCTAGTTACTTAGTCAAAGTTATTGTTTAAAGGAATACTGTCATCTCGGTTTTAAACACAAAAGCCTTTCAAGAATATTTCTGAAATACGATCTATAAAGATCATCATAGAAATATCAGCTTAACAATAACTGAACGGGACAGTTTGTGAAATATCTATAAAAATTGACTAAATTAGAGGAGTATCTATATATTTGAAAAATTTACAAAACTGTCCAATCCCTTCTAACGGAACTAAATACTGCTGACATCTTTGTACCCCTCCTCCTTCCTCCTTCCTTCAAATCCCTAATTCTACAAAATCCATCTTCAATCAATCTACCCATTGAAATGAGGAGTGAGAGAGATCGAGGAGACGCTGGAATGAGAGAGAATAAGGTGGCGCTGGCGCTTCCGTCCGACCAAGCTCTTCGACCGCCGCCACCACAAGCTCTCCGACCACCTTCGGACGCAGGTGTCTTCCTTCCCCCCTTCTCTTTCATCGCTCCCTATCAGATTTGAGATTCTCCTGCTTCTTTCTCCAATGGCGGCCCGATTTCATGATAAACCCGGACACTTCTGAAGCTATTCCTCGATCACCTACTCATCATCCCGTCGTTACTCTCTATCAGATCACTTACTCATCATCCCGTCAAATGATCAAAGACCGGTCAGTTAGAAGATGAATTTGCAGATGATCTTGTCGATCCCACATAACACAAGAGCTTTATTAATGAACATTGATTTCTATTTGAAGAACCTGAGTCGTGTGTGGAAGGCATCTGAGATAGGAGTTGCACACCAACTGTTTGATATTTGGTCTCAAAGAGAATGATCACTTAATTTGTTGAATTTAGCAAGATGCGAGCGAGGGGAGCGCTCCTGGGTAGTCTTGAATCCCTAGTTATGACCCCTCGGAATCCAGGTGTTTCAATTATATTGCTCAACCTTCATTTGAGAAATTCCTCCAGAGCAATTCAGTGTAGTTGTTTGTTTCAATTGTCCGGACGCAGGTGTCTTCCTTCTCCCCTTCTCTTTCATCGCTCCCTATCAGATTTGAGATTCTCCTGCTTCTTTCTCCAATGGCGGCCCGATTTCATGATAAACCCGGACACTTCTGAAGCTATTCCTCGATCACCTACTCACCATCCCGTCGTTACTCTCTATCAGATCACTTACTCATCATCCCGTCAAATGATCAAAGACCGGTCAGTTAGAAGATGAATTTGCAGATGATCTTGTCGATCCCACATAACACAAGAGCTTTGTTAATGAACATTGATTTCTATTTGAAGAACCTGAGTCGTGTGTGGAAGGCATCTGAGATAGGAGTTGCACACCAACTGTTTGATATTTGGTCTCAAAGAGAATGATCACTTAATTTGTTGAATTTAGCAAGATGCGAGCGAGGGGAGCGCTCCTGGGTAGTCTTGAATCCCTAGTTATGACCCCTCGGAATCCAGGTGTTTCAATTATATTGCTCAACCTTCATTTGAGAAATTCTTCCAGAGCAATTCAGTGTAGTTGTTTGTTTCAATTATTTTTTGAGAAATTCAGTCTCAAAAGGCTTTCATATTTTTTGAGAAATTTGTTTCAATCTCCTGATTTTCCATGTATTATTGAATAAGCATTGCTGTTATGGTTGTTGTCTGCAGTTATGGTTGTTGTTATGTACCATCTTATGTGCTATTTTGGATACTGCTGACATCTTTTCTTTTGCAGTGTCCAACGGTTACCATTATCTCAATCTACTGTCTTGAGCTTCACCACTCCCATTTTGGCTTCAATTATGGCAAGAGTTATTTTGCAAGAGAAGTTAAGGATTGCAGAGATTGGAGGTAACTAGTTAATGCACTTCTTTTAACTGATGATTGATCTTTAATTGCACTTCTTATAGCATTTAAGAAGTTTTCTGATGACAATACCACAACTGATATGAGCTAACTATTTGATGTACTTTATTATTGATAAAGTTTATCAGTGTTAGAATATGGATTTTGTAAAGTACAGAATTTTATACATAATATAGTCCTATTTTCATTTTAAGGTCAATCTATACGGATCTATGCATCACTACTGAAATGGAAAATATGCGACTTCCATCAGCTACAAGAAAGAGTAGTTTGCAGAAAAAATCTAGCGTTTCTTATCATGGTGTTGAGATTTTGATTTCATTTTTAACCTTCAGTAATGTGTGAAATAATGTACAATTGTATGGTGATCATCCCCTGGAAGTCTCTCTGTCCTGATATGTCAGCATTTACCCACTCCCCAGGTCTTGCTTGCAGCTTCTTTGGTGTGCTCTTCATTTTCCACCCAATACTTGCTACTGGAGGTAAATAAATTACTAGTGAGACCGATGATCATTCATTTTGTTCTTCTGGTTTAACATAGATGAGGAATCCTACTGGAAAATGCAAAATATCCCACTTATGGTTTAACTTGTCTTTCTGTAGATCATTTGATCAAAGATGGGGCCGGCACTGAGATTTATGTTTCAGAAAGCAACCATGTTAACTCAATCTTGATGGGTTTGTTATCATTGGCAACTGGTGGAGCCAGCTACTGCCTCATAAGAGCAGGAGCAAAAGCTTCTGATCAACCCATGTAATATTACTAACTCACTTTGCTAGATTTTGCTGTGATATTGTTTTTTCTCTAAAGAGATAAAGTTCAATGTTGGTCATTGTTTTCACAATCCTGTCTTCTTTCGTGATTGCTCGGTCTTTACTGTTGTTGAAATGTGACCAGTCTGGTGAGATTAACAAAATGGAAAAACATCATCTTTTTTTTGAAGCAATAAATTTATAGAAATGTAAAAGGTAATTACAAAAACAAGTCCAGCCGGACTTGAGACCGAAAAAGCCCTAGGCCATGCAGGCGTGATCTAAAAAACAATACTCACACCAAACCTCTATACCCTCTCCTAGCTTATGTCCACTCTACCCAACTCTACGTTGCTCTAAGGCTGATCTGATCTATCTCTCTAACTGTTTCGACCAACGCCTCTCAACGGATGACTTGCCTTTGCATCTCGTTGAGATATGAAACATACAAGACTATGATTTTTTTTTTTGCATTGTGTCCCAAGATTTCACTGACAGTACCATGTCAGTGTCATTGGCTACTAATAGAGAATGTTCAGATTGAAGAAGGTATTGACATAGTTTTCTAATATTCGAGAAGAAATTTAGTTAACTGATCAATAGCTGAAGAGACGTAGTTTGTTTGCTGAATTCCCTTGACATGTATGCACCAAGAAAGGGGAGACTAGAAAAAGTTTTTTTTTCTTTTTTTCTTTTCCTAGCTCCTGGTAAAAATAATGCATCATGTTGCCTGATAATGTTCTCTGAATAGTGTCTATGAAAAATCGCGCCCTCAAAACAACTGTTATGGAACTAATTTAGATATGACCCTATTATCTTGCAGTTGTACTGTCTTCTTGTTTGCTCTTCTGGCAAGCCCTGCTACTGCTGTTTGTACCATTTTCTTTGTGGTGAGTGTAATGATTATATAGTTTAACTACCAACTTTTACAGTTTTTTCGGTACTTCCAATTCCAAGAAACAGCGTTATTTAGCGAGGAACTCCACTTTTTAATTTAGAGACCCCAAACCATGCAACAACACCTATCTAAAGTAGCTAGTTGATCAAGTAACAATAGTTTAATAATGTCTTCTACATCCTATATCTAAACAATTTTATCAATATATTGATAATAATTTTCTGCAAAATCTCATAATCCCTACTTGTACTCCTAGACATGAGACAAAAAAACCCGACCTTGATGTTGTCTTGTACTCTTGTATATAACTTCATCAAAACACTTGTTGGAATATAACTTTACTATCCACATTTTTATATTGTGAGTTCCATTACTTGGATCTCAAAATTTTGAGAGATGTTAAGTTTGCACCCCAAGCTTACTTTGCAATTGTTTTTTTTCTTTCGGAAATGCTTCTTAGCTGAAAGCAGAATATGAAATCTTGCAAGTCCGTTTATTTCTCCAAGCTGTTAATATGATATTTCTTACTAATTTTCTTTTGTTTGATACAGGAGTTTGTTTTTCCAAGTTTATATTCACTTGTTCTCATGTTTATACTTGGGGTACTGGCCTTCCTTGCTGAGGTGATATTCCCAAACTATTAAACAAGTTTGACATGCTTCAAGTTGTACATTATTACATCTTATCCATTTGCTGATCAATTATTTGATTACTTGTCATTTTTCAAATTCTTCTCTTTTACAGGTTTTAGTAGCCCGAGGGCTGCACCTTGTTGTGTTCTTTGTTTTGTGGTCTTGGATCTTGCCAGGTTCGTGAATTTTTTATCTCATCAT
Source organism: Persicaria tinctoria (assembly GCA_037127255.1). NCBI lineage: Eukaryota > Viridiplantae > Streptophyta > Magnoliopsida > Caryophyllales > Polygonaceae > Persicaria > Persicaria tinctoria. The sequence goes on along the minus strand of JBANSL010000007.1, from coordinate 55,284,734 downwards.
GGCTCATGATCTTGTATTTTTTTTTTGGGAGGGGGGGGTGGGGGATTCATATATTACAATATAGTTCATTGTCAAATGCACAACTAAAAAAGGTTCAACGGATAATGTAGTTAGAGCACGAAGGGATAATTGGAAGGAATTGCGTGCCGCAGCAGATTGTTCGACTATTTTGTTGAGGTGCCTTGAAAAAGCACCATAGTCGTTCAGTTACATTATTTCCGGTTTAATTTGCTAGTTAGCTTACCTGGCTCATTGCCTAGCGATGGCGACGGAGGGTCTTTCTTGTTTGCAGTCAATGTGTTTGATAATATGCCTCAATGAATAACACTATCCCTTTCGAATGTATTTGTGATTCTGGGTGGAAGCAACCTATCTCTTCCAATGGCTTCAAATTCCTTCCTTGTGTATTATCAAATTGTTGTGTAAGAAATTTCCCATATTGTGCTCATATCGTGAAGCAACCTATTCTGGCCTTGAGGAACCTGTCGATCTGTTCTCTACTGCTCCTCTGCCTCTGTCAGCACCCCTGCTGCTCCTCTATCAGCACGTAGTGAGTATTATATTTCTTGTTAACTACAACATATGAAAGATCAAGGGTGAAAAAGATAAGAGATATGACCATAAATTACCATGTATTGCAATATTTGTGCTTCTGAAGTTGTCCCTTTTCATGCCATTAGTTGGCGGTTCATTGATATGTGGCTGCGCAGATTTTTGATCTTTCACAAAGGGCACGTATTAGAGAGAGATATATAGTTGTCATTTGTTGTTTATGAAATGTATATGTTACAGATTTTTCCACATTCAGTTTCATATATACTAGTGCATATCCCTCTCATGTTTTTGTAATCAAATTAAGTTGCAATTTGAGTCCAAAAACAAGCATTTGAGCATAATAATGGTATAAGTTTAGTTTCTTTATGGAATGCTTATCAAAGGATTAGTGCGTGTGCTGACATGGTTTAGTGCGTGCTGACATGATTTTTGTGATCACAATTGGAATGCTTATCAAAGGATTTATTTCTATTATTAACACAAATTCATTGGTTTATTAGATTTCATAATGAGCTCCCGGATCCAACTGTACAACCAAAGCTTATGACTATTAAAAGAGACAAGGGTAGGTATGCAATCTTGCTTCTGTCAATGCTCTGGCTACTTGGTTGTTGGCATTGTCCGAGATCCAGGTTGTTCTGTTTTTCCGTGCTCGTTGTATTACAGTATTATGCAGAAGCTCTAATGAAACATTCTCAAAATGATTGGATAGGAGATGAAAAGAAGGTGGCCCATGGTCTTCAAATATGATTATGATTGTGATTTTGCAGGTGACATGGAAGGTTTATATTACGATACTTAGTGCGCTGACATAGTCTTCAAGATGAATTTCTATGGAATTGGTGGTTGCTTCTTTGGTAGATTTTAGAGTTTATGCCATTGCCGTTTCTGTACATGTCAGTTGCATGAGTTTTGTGTGTTGGTGCTGCTTTTGCTTGAATTTGTGTGGGTGCTACTGTTGGAGACTTTAAAAAAATGCAAACCTGTGTCTTCAACCTGTGAAGATATCCTTGGCTTGTTCAAAGGCACTCTCCATCTCAAGATATATATCCTTAATTACTTGAAGCTCAATCTCTGATTTTGTTTGGTTGTCTTACTCGAAGAGCTGACTGCTGACGGAGTAAGATTGCTCAAAGAGAAGATATCTAGTAACATCTCTTCCATGCCTCTTGTTCTGGAGAGGATGAATGAGTGCATTTCTAGGATAGACAAACTTAGCTCTTGCAGTGACATATATGTTAGAAATGTTAGAACTCAGTTGCAAGAAGCTTTACCACTTACACTGAAAATAGGAAATTTTTGTATAAAAATATATAAACCTGTGCACCTTGCATTTATAAAATAGGAGATGCACTTTAACTGAAATGTCCAGGAGTTGTTTCACTTGTTTGTTAAATCATGGGTTAATTGTCGTGTATTTGCATTCTCAAGTTACTGCTCACAGTCTGTGTTATTGCTTGCTCAGATTTGGATTTGATTTCCTATTAACTTCTTGAGAACTGACATTTGATGGATGGCTAATGATTGATGTTTTGCATAGCAGATTAGTAGTCAAGGCAGTCACTCATCTATAGAGTTTGATTTTGTTGGCTGTTTAATGCGTTTTACTTCTCTGTTAGTCCTCATTTCAGCTTATGGTTTGTTGTTCATGTATTTGTTAATCATTCATGATTGTCTTACGATTGAACAAAAACTGATGGCTGCTACTTTTATCATCCTTTTAATGCATTTTTTTAAAAATAGTTGGTAGTTTTTAACATTAAGATCCATAAGCTCAAATAGGAAAGAGCACCCGGACAATTGTTGTTCGGGAGGTTGGTGGTTCGACTCCACTTGGATCTATGTGATTAGTTTTCATAGTTTTAATGTATAAAGTGTGCTATTTACAAATCATGTTCCTTTGTGCATAATTTAGTGATTGTATTGAGTTTTATCATGCAATCAGTTCATTGTTCCCTGTGGACTATTGAAGCTTATGGTTAAGAATAACAAGTCTTAAATGATTCGACGCTTCTTTATGAGCAATTACTGTGGCAAAGATCTTGTTTAAAACATGCTTGTCTGGTTATGTGCAGTTCCAAATTAAGTGGAGGATAATTTGGGTATGCTTGTTTGGTTATGTGGTGGTGCAAAGATTTTGCTTAAAACATGGCGGAGGAATCTCAGTGAGTCTCAGTGAGTCTGTACTCTTTAATATGCACAGGTTGCACCTTGAAGCCAAAATCAAGATGAATCTCAGTGAGTTTGTGTCGTTTTATGTTCAATTCTTACTTACTCCTCGTCAACAGATATGGTGAGAAGATCAAGGAGCTTTGCTGCCTAATTTCAAATCTAGTGGTGATCAATTTCACTCTGAGTTGAATTGCAACGAGTAGTTCTTTGCTGATATTTTTTAGTATGAAGACAAGTAGTTCAAAGTTTCATTGCTTTTTTTTCTGTTTTTTTTATAAAAAAAAATTAACATGTCAGCACTTTCTGTTATGCAAATATAACCCAAAGTTATGCAAATATAATATTATGATATGCAACTATAATATTATGTTATGCAAGCTTAAACAACCTTATGGAAAGAATATGCACATGCATTTGTATTTTAAAATTGCATTAATATATCTTATTTGCACATAAGCACATCGATCTACCATTGATTAACCTAAGAGGCTTTTAAAATTGAATTAATGTCAACGTCGATGTAGCTGACACCGACATTCCTAACACCGTTGACACTAACATTGTTGACATTGTTGGCACTACTGACACTGTCACCACTAACATTGCGAACACCACTAACATTTTTCGGAGATGTTGACGCTCATGTTGGCTGACGATGATCTCGGCTGACGTCGACGTCGAAGATGCTTTTTTCCGTGTCAGAAGCACTGATGTTGACATTGCTGGTACCGACATCGGAGATACTGAGGCTGCTGACGCTAACATCGGAGATGTCGGCTGGCGCCGACATAGATGTTGTCAACGCTGCTGACGCCAACGTTAGGGATGCTTTTTTTCGTGTCAACGCTTCTTTTTTTCGTGTTAGCACTGACGCCGACATTCGAGATGCTGATGCTGCTGACTCTAACAGCAGAGATGTCGGCAAACGCCGACATCGGAGATGTTGCTGACACCGACATTCCTGACACTGCTGACACTAACGTTGAAGATGCTTTTTTCCGTGTCAGCAGCACTGACGTTTACATTGCCGATGCCGACATCGAAGATGTTGACATTGATGCTAACGTTGCTGACACAGCTAACGTTGACATCGGAGATGATGACACTGATGTTGATGTTGCTGACGTCAACATCGGAGATGTTGACGTTGCTGACGCTGACATCGGAGATGTCGTTAGGGATGCTTTTTTTCGTGTCAATGCTTCTTTTTTTTCGTGTTAGCACTGACGCTGACATTGCTGACGCCGACATCCGAGATGCCGACGTTGTTGACGCCAACATCGGAGATGCTGACATTAACGTTGATGTTGCTGACGTCAACATCAGAGATACTGACGCTGACATTGGAGACTTTTATATTTTAATATTTTGTTGTCTCATCAGTATTTTCTTTCATCTTACATCAGTATTTGTTGCATCATATAAATTGATGTTGTGCAAATTGTAAAAGTATGATCTGCAAATATAAATTGATGATATGCAAATATAAGATTAAAATATGCATAAATTAATTCACGTTATGCAAATATAAGATTATTGATATCTAATACTTAGATTTTAATTTTTAATAAATAAAAATAAGTTGGGAAAATACAAATTGATGTTGTGCAAATGTATGATTATAATATGCAAATATAAATTGATGTTTTGCAAATGTAAAAGTATGATATGCAATTATAAATTGATGATATGCAAATATAGGATTAAAATATGCATAAATTTAATTCACCTCGTACATATATAAGATTATTGATATCTAATACTTACATTTTAATTTTTAGTAAATAAAAATAAGTTGGGGAAATACAAATTGATGTTGTGAAAATGTATGATTATATTATGCAAATATAAAAAAGTAAAAGTATGATATGCAATTATAAATTGATGATATGCAAATATATAATTATGATATGCAAATATAACTTTATGTTGTGCAAATATAATATTTATATTATATTTGCTTAAACAACCTTATGGAAATGATACGCACATGGATTTATATTTAAATATTGCACTAATATATCTTATTATTGAACATTTATTATAAAATTTTGCAAATTACTAGAATTATTATAAATTTTAGCCTATGCGGGATTCGAACCCATGTATTTGCGCATAAGCACATCACTCTACCATTGAGCTAAGAGGCTTTTAAAGATCAATTATTACTAGACTAGAGATAGAAATCGAATACTTGTAATCTATCCTATAACATTAAAAAAAAGTGCAAAAATAAGATATTTAGTGCTGACATTGTTAGTGCTGACACCCCTAATAACAGTGTCATGAAAAACATATGCCTTGATAGACAATTATTTGTTCAGCAAAGAATATAATCATGCCTTGATTCTAGGATATTCAAATGCAAGAAAGATAGTCTTACGAGGTGCACACATAATATTGCACATATCAGTGGATTTAGTTATTAAAATATGCATAAATTAATTCACGTTGTGCAAATATAAGATTATTGATATTTAATACTTAGATTTTAATTTTTAATAAATAAAAATAAGTTGGGAAAATACAAATTGATGTTGTGCAAATGTATGATTATAATATGCAAATATAAATTGATGTTGTGCAAATGTAAAAGTATTATATGCAATTATAAATTGATGATATGCAAATATAAGATGAAAATATGCATAAATTAATTCACATTGTACACATATAAGATTATTGATATCTAATACTTAGATTTTAATTTTCAGTAAATAAAAATAAGTTGGGGAAATACAAATTGATGTTGTGAAAATGTATGATTATAATATGCAAATATAAATTAATGTTGTGCAAATAGAACTCTATGATATGCACAAATAACAATCTGTTGTGCAAATTGTTACTGTTGACACCAGATGTCAGCAACATTGTTTCTACTTCTTAATTTGAAGCAAATAATGTGACAAATCATATTCCTTCAGCAGTAAATCTAGTAAAGAGCTATGCAAGTGTAAATCAAGAATATTCATCAAAATAAACAAGTAAGAGCATCTCCAAGAGCATCCCCAAAATTTAAGAAATATGGAGAATGACAACCCATCTTCCCTAAAAAAATTTTAACCCAATCCCAACAAATTCTCCAAAATGGAGAATTGTTGATTTAATTTTTTAATGGTGAATTAAATTTTAATTTTAATTTAACGTGTCTCAATGTAATTGTGAAAATAAACTTTGCACAATATCTTCATATATATGCTAGCTAGCTAATCAATATATATTACCTTTTTCAATAAAGATAAACCATTTTATTTAATTTTGTCCTAGGTGTCCACTGTATTAAAGCTAATTACACATCTTTATGGAGTAAGTTGAGTGTAATATATATTGTGTCCTATACTCCAATGTTATATTACATAAGTAACGTTCAAAGTTTGTGCTGCTCACTTGTTCTCATTCTCATCTTGACTATTTTATTCATATTTTTTGGGTGATGATATTTTCACCGCTAATTTTTACTATTTCCACCGCTAATCACCGCATAGATATGCGGTGGGTTTAATGACAGTCAACGATCCCACCGCATAGGTATACGGTGGGTCACCGCAATACTATACGGTGGGTCAACGTACACATGCCAAAAACCATCGTCACAACGGTTCAAAACCGTCGCAATAACCCACCGCATAGGTATGCGGTGGTTTTGAACCGTCGCTATACAGTCCAAAACCGTCGCCATAACAGCCTAAAACCGTCGTCATAACCCACCGCATAGGTATGCGGTGGGTTATAGCGACGGTTTTGGATAACTTCTACAACCCTTTACAATTGCCAAAAACCCAACACATGTATACCGTCGCCATAACCCACCGCATACCTATGCGGTGGGTTCGTATACGGTCAACGGACCCACCGCATGTATATACGGTGGGTTTGGAAAAAAGTGGATTAAGACCACCGCATACCTATGCGGTGATTAGCGGTGGAAATAGTAAAAATTAGCGGTGGAGATATCGTTTCCGATATTTTTTGTTATCATCAAAAGATATCACCTTTCATTTACTAGGCAATAAATTTCTATCATCTAAACCCCAAAGGTCTCAAGTCTCAACTTTTGAAAGACTCTTTGCAATCCAAGATTGCGTTATTTACTATAAGTGGTCCTAAATCCCAAGGATCCTTAATTCCTTATATATATTTCTTATTCTTGTAAAATGGGCACTTCTGACTTTCAACTCCCAACCCTTTTACTGCTTAATTGAAGGTGCCTAGTCCTGTCTAGGGAATTTGACAAATAGACCTCCTATTCCTTGGCCCACTTTCCAAGCTCTTCAAATAATTGGTGAGACCATATCGCAATAGAGAAACAAATTGGCCAATGTTTTTGATAGTTTAATACAACTGGATTTTTCACAGTCCTACACTAGAAATGCAGCTGTATGAATTTATCAGGCCAAAGTGTTCAAAGCATTGACAACAGGAAGACCATTTGTTTTTAAAACAGTAGACAATGCAGCTCCCGTTTTTACTGAATGATTTGAACACTCTGCAGCAGCTACAGGAAGAGCATTTGTTTTAGCTTTTGGGGTATCAGCAAGTTCATCCCTCTTCCTTAAAATCTGATTTTTCAAAAGCATTGGCAACAGCCCACTCATTACCTTCCTCCTGCACCTTTACTGTCATACAAACTAAATGCAAGCATACACCTTTTTACTGTCATACAAACTAAATTGCTACCTCTCTGATTAAAATTGCTAGGCTTATAGCAACAGTGTAAAACTCAAGCGAATATAAATTTCATGTGTATATAACTAACCTTTTCATAATTACGAGCGTCAACCTTGGATCTGTGCACGTTTCATAATTGCTGTGTTTATAGCAAAAGTGTAAAACTCACTCTGTAGCAGCTCCAGGAGCACCATTCGCTTTAGCTTTCGGTGTAGCAGTAACTCCAGTAAGTTCCTCCATCTTCCTTAAAATCTGATTTTTCAAATCATTCGCAACAGCACATTCATTACCTTCCTCCTGCACCTTTACTGACATACAAACAGAAGGCAAATCTGATTTTGAAGATCTGCATTCAGCTCAGCTGGTGATCAAAACTTCTAGAATTGACAATCAGCTCAGTTGTTCGAGTAAGACAACCAAACGAAATCAGTGATTGAGCTTCAGTTACCAATAACAACAAAGGACCAAAGATGTGTTTGTGAGAAATAGCAATTGCTCATAATAAAGAAACTGGATCAAACACATTGTAGCAAGCAATAAGAAAAATAGAGTACCAGTCCTTGAAGATTTTCGAATGCACATCTTCCGTAATGTAGCCCGCAAATATGGACAAAGTAACAACATATATGAGGAGAACCCCGAAACCATACCATTTGACTCTCCCCACAATCATCCAAAAGGTGGATCTCCAAAGAGATCCTGTTGCCGATTCCAAAGAACCGTGCTCTTGCTGCTCCTTGCTTACAGCCTGCATTTTAAGCTCGATGAAGTACTTGATCACAGGCAACTTATATGCCACATTGTAGAAGACAAGGCAGATGACCATGAGCACGATGCCGACCCCTGCATCATATCAAATCATATGGGTTCCTCATTCAATTCAATTAGTATGTAATCAATCCCAATTTTTAGTTCATCAAACATGGAATCAAAGCATATGAGATAATGCATTAGAGCTCAACTCAGTTTATTAATAACTAGAGCAATATTCTTGAATTGTTATTCTGCAAATTTGAGATTGACTAATTAAAAACCCCAAATAGGTCATTCCAGTCAAAATGTGTTTGAAATTGAACTCAATTGAAGTTGAAAACTAATGAGTTTTCAGTTTCGGCAAGATATGAGGCAAGACAGCAGTTGTCCAGACAGATCAACACACGAAAATTCATATGAACAAAAGGTATATTTTCTATATATTCAAAAGCAAGAGAATGGAAGCATAGAAGCTATACAAATTATTAGATGTAGACAGTTCAACACACGAAGATGTCAGCATCAAATATTCTAATTATTAGATGTCAGCATCAAATAAGCAGACTCATCGGCGTCAGCAGCCCCTTCTTTTCTCTGGTTGTACCTTAAGTTTTAGCGAGCTCTCTAAATTCATCATCTATTAACCCACACCTAATCCCGACAACAACACAAAAATCACTCCCGAGTCCCAGTAAAGCTCCAAAACAGCCCCTAATCCACCCCTTGAACTGTCATTTATTCTGCAAACTTGAATTGTCATTTAAACACTTAAGAATTGTTTGATTCTTTCATTTGCAACAGAAGGATGTATACATCTGAACCTGGATTTTACTAGCATCAGAAGTTAAGCCAAGCATATAAGTATAAGAGTGCTAGTAAGAAATTTTACTACACAAAATTTCTGAGTTCATGGACGTTCAATATCTTTAATAGTTAAATTAGCACACTAAAACAACATGTTCGCATAATTCCCATACACGCAATGTGCAACATCAAGCTTACACCTTAATGACTTCCTTAAACATAGAAAAGAAACATGAAAAATCAGGAGATGGTACATAACAACAACCATAACAGCAAATGTCAGCAGTAACCAAAACAACAACCATAACAACTTTGAATCTCGACATCTAGGTTAGGAAATGATCAGTCTATAAATAGGATATCCTGACTATGCAAAGCAACTGCATAAAAGACTCAAATCAGTAAGAAGAAGAAGAAAAACTCAAATCTAAAAAGACCATGTCAGCATATATTAGGCTAGAATCATTCTTTTCAGGCAGAGTTACAAAGTAAACTATGTTTAGAATACTTTTTCTCAGTATTATTATACAAGAAATTATTCAGCATTGTTAGAACTACATGAATGCCATTGCCAAGACATATAGGTAAAAAATTATTTTAAATCCAGCAAATAAAATAACTCACTTTCAATTTCTTGCCAGTGTTCACATTGTCTATAAAATCCCCCTTCATTATGACCCCCTCATAAATCCTGCATTTAACTCAAAACACCATCAAGAAATGGTTGCACTCCCTGTCATCCAGAAATTGTAACCATAAAAACAGTAACCTAAACTATGGTATAATTGAAAGCAAACGCAGGCAGATCATCTTCCAATAGACTACAAATTCAAGCACATATGATGCAAAGACAAAGAAAGAGGAAAAAAGGAATGGTGTAACTTGTCAGCACTATTTCAAGCACTAATGCTTACTGTTTAACCAACCTAGCCATTAGTATCGACTACTCATTACCAATAAATTCAAGTATAGCAATCAAATTATGCAAATCACTTGTAACCAAGATACTCTCAGATTCAATTTTTGTTAGAAAAAAAAAGTCTTACAAAATACTATCAGATTCACATATAATCAATGCTTATTAATTCAAAGGCAGATGAAATGTGTCCGATCACCAGAAAGAATGATTTAGCTAGGATCTCAAAGAATTAGGACTTAGGTTATCAAATCGAAAGCAAACTCAGAACACCATCAAAGCTTATCAAATCGACAGAACTTACTAATCAGAGAGGAACTCACTTGATCTGCTCGTTAATGGCGGCTTAGGAAGGGGCTTCTTCTTCGTTCCAACTTCGACGGACTATTCCTCGATGTCTTGCAAACGGACGAAGTGCATGTAGCAATTCGGCGCCGGAAGGCTTCAAGCATCTGCGATTGGGGCCACTGCTGTGGCTGGGAGGAGGTGGCAGTGGTGGCGCCGGTGGAGGTGGTGATGGTGGTGAGTGAGGAGGTGGCAGTGGTGGCGCCGGTGGAGGGAAGCGACGTCGCCATTGATGGAGGAACGAGGATGAGGATGAATCCAGAGACGAGATTCACAAATTAGGGGTTTTGGGTGAACAACGGTAGAATAAGAAGGAGGGTAATATCGTCAATTAACCATCCGAAATTAGAAAAGTGGATATTCCACTAATTTTTACAAAAGCTAGGACAAACCTCAAATTAGGACGAAAATTCGTGCCTTCGGCACCAATTTTCTCTAACTGTAAAGGCTCGGATTTTTAAATCTTAATTTTTCGGAAAAAGGAAAATCAAAATGAATTTGAATGCGGAATTTAACGGAAAACTCGCTAACTCGGATTTTTTTTTTTTTTACTCTTAAAGCGAATTATGGCCAAATTTTCAACTTTTGAAGACAAATCCCGTCTTTTCGCCTCAGAATTTGAAATTACTTCGGACGTCGATATCCTTGTGATTTAAAACGTTATTTTTTATCGAGTCGGAATAAGGCCGAGAGAGCAGGTTTCTGGATTTGTTTTTTCGGATAAATTTTACATTGTGTTTTGGGACCACACTACTTGTCCATTCCCCCATGCTAGTTTTTCCGTGGAAAAAAGGTCGCTCTCCACGGCAAAACTCATCCCATGGCTCCCGCGAAGACAAGTCTCTCGCTGGCCGCGAGAGACCCCTTTCGTCGCAGCAAAATGGGTGATTAGGAACGGTTGCATGTGCGGTGATTGGGAACGGTTTTGGTAAAGGATGAGATTGAGGAAGTGCTAAGGATGAGTAGTATGAGGTTGGTTGGGAAATTATCAATCTTGAATATTAGGTTGTTCATATCAAGACTGTATGTGTGATGAATAATTAAGGATTGTTTGGATAGAATTGGTAGTGATTCGAGAATTCATGAGTGAAGGATTTCTAGATGCGTTGTTGGAGGATTTTAGCATAGGGAATGAATCGGGATTTATGAGTGGAGGTTATTGTGGCTACTGAGGTATTTGAGGATGGGATAAGAGTCTTCGAGGAAAGGTTGGTAGCTAGGCAAGGATGTCGTTGAGAATTCTAGTAAGATTGTAGGCTTGAGGATGAGATAGGGAGATTCTGAGCTGAGAATTGGGAACTTGGCAAGCATAAGACATTGAGAACCCTGGGATAAGGGATTTTAGATGGTTGGCGCAGTTGTGGTACATGGGGAATTCGGATGAAGAAGTCATAAGAATTCTGTGAAAATGATGATCGTACTTAAAGGTTTAAGCGGTAGAGATTTTGAGGTTGGAGGAAGCGTGATCTAAGGCAATTTGGGAATGTGCGGAAATGGGGAAATTTGGGAATATGTTGAGAAGAGGATCTAGAGTAGGACGGCTTGAGGAGGCGTGATTAAGTCCGGTTTCGTGAGATTTAGAATGGGATGAGTAGGTAGAATAAGTGGTTGGGCTTTAAGGATAGGCGCTGGTGATGAGGGTCTTGGTGATTCGTGGTGGGGAGTAGCACTAGATGGGTTTCGACATTAGAGTTTGTCGGGAGTGTCCACTAGTACAAAATGTATATTATAAGACACCACATAGACAACGGTTTCTATAAAGATAGTGTCTATGTTGGAAAAAAAATTGATATTTTTGGGACGGACAACGGTTATAAACTTAACTGTTGTCTTTGGGTGTGTTTGTATTTATAAACACAACGGGTATTTAAAAAACCGTTGTTATATACATAAAAGACTTCTCAAAGAAAACGGTTGATAAAACCGTTGTGTAAGGCCAATTGGAATCGTTGTCTATTAGGTTATAAAGACAACAAATATTTAAAAAATTGTTGTTATATATATAGAAGACGTCTCAAAGAAAACGATTATTAAAATCGTTGTCAAAGGCTGAATAAAATCGCATTTAGTAAGTTGAAAATACAACGGATATTTAAAGAACCGTTGTTATATATAGAGAAGACTTCTCAAAGGAAACAGTTGATAAAACTGTTGTGTAAGACCGATTATAATCGTTGTCTATTAGATTATAAAGACAACGAATGTTTAAAAAACTGTTGTTATATGTAGAGAAGACTTCTCAAAGAAAACGATTGATAAAACCGTTGTGTAAGACCGATTAGAATCGTTGTCTATTAGGTTATAAAGACAACGAATGTTTAAAAAGCCGTTGTTATATATATAGAAGACGTCTCAAATAAAACGGTTATTAAAACCGTTGTCTAAGGCTGAATAAAATCGCATTTAATAAGTTTAAAAGGCAACAGATAATTAAAGAACCATTGTTATATATATAAGATATTTTTTAAATATAATTTAGAAATAGAGGACTAATTTTGTAATTCTCGTAACATAATCCTAAATGAATTGAGTACTAAACCTAGCCGCTCAAACCACTCGACCTCTCTCGCTCCATTGAAGCCATCCTCTGTTATCCCTCATTCCCTCCCTTGTCTCCCTCTGCCCCCTCATCTTTTCCCTCTTCTTCATAGGCATCTAAAGAAGCCTCTTTCACCTTCCTTGGATCTCATCTTCGCTGCAACTGCTCGACCACTCTCGCTCTCGAAACAGTGGCTAAACAAAGCCACCGAAGGCCTTCGAAGCTGACCAATATGAATCATCGAGAGCAAACTGCCAAGGATCGAGAGTTCGAAACCAGCAGAATCGCACCGCTTCTGTGTGAGTTGAGACTGTGCGATGAGGGCGTCTCAGTGCGTGGACTGAGCGGCTATAGGCGAGGCTGGCAAGGGCCAGCAGAGCGGAACCGCGTCTGTGCGAAGAGGGTGGCTCCGGGCGAGGGCATCTCCGGGCCCTGAAGATGGTTGCAAATCAAGCGGGCGGTTCCGGGCGGCAAGGGCGAGGGCATGATTTTGCAATGAGTTACTAACGCAGGCATAACCTATTTGGGAGTGTGTGTTTTCCAAAATTGTATATGTCTTGATCAAAATTGTATACCAAGGTCTAGCAGGCAAAACCTCTCTCTCCTGGCCCTGAAGATAGTCACTAATGCAGTGAGTTTTTCTTACCTACCAAATCTAAATTGTATTTGTGTTTTTTTAATCACTGGCATGATTTCGCCTCTGTTAACTTGTTAAGATGGATCCTTTTCGTGTGTATCTGTTTCACCCCTTTTTTCTTGCCTTATCTCACTATTTGTTATTAAAACACGCACATTAAATGTGATAGGTGCTTTGCACCCGCAAGCCTGAAGAACCTATTGATCTCTGTTTATGGTGGAGATTATGCACATGCGCCACAAGTTTGATGTTACACACGATTGGTATATATGTGTGAATACGCCAAAATTGTCATGCAATAATTTTTTTGTATTTCTATTTGTCTCTTGTTTGTAAATAGGTTCATATATATTCTTATTCACTATAATGTTATTTAAAAATCTTAAGTAGTAAGTCCATAGGTGGTTTGACAATATCTTAAGAAATCATTATACTGGCTAGATGTTTGTTGATTCAGATCAATATTATTGAATGACTGCATCCACTAGTCTTGGCTATTCAGGTTTTTGTTAGTTTTGTTGAAAAATTATTGTTGCTTTGACATTTATTAAGTTAGTTTTCTCTTTTAAGGTTGAAGGTCTTGTGCTGGATCATGGCGCACTCTAGGCATCCTGATATTAAAAGACGAGTAGAAACTTGCTACATATATGCAATGTGTCTCTTGACTGCGAGAAAAGGTAACTATTTGGTGACTTTGTTTAATTGTATAATTCAGTAAAAAAAATTATTGAATAAAAGGTTGAAAGGTACACCGTATCTCATACTCACAACTTCTCTCATCGTAGTTCATTCTAGTTCTTTGTGTCATCATAATGGGTTATTCGTTGTTAAACACATAGTGAATTTGGATAAATTTCTATGGCAGTGTTACATGTCTTATTGCCTAATGGATTTCTTTCATGCCTAAACTTATTGTTCGCTCTCACTACTTCTAGTCTCCTTACTTATCTAAAAAAAAACAATAGATCAAAGGTCTTGCATATTCTCAACTCACTTGTAACTAGTAACTTTACCAATCATTTCTCTTTGTCACTTATCCAAGTCAAGGCTTACTAGCTAGGTCATGCTAATTTTGTAACTCGTAACTTTTCTATGTTTTCCATGTAATCTCAGGCAGTAGAACATGTTATAAGGGAATTAGTTGAACCTTTTCGGGAACAAGATTGACTTGTTGGAATTACTTCACCAAAGTTTAGCAAATTGACTCTCGGGCCAGTGGCACCTAATAATGAGGGTACTCTTTACATATCTATCTTTCTTATGCAAAATCATTTACTAGGATGCATATATATGACTGAGTGCTGAAGCAAAATGTGCTTAGGTTTGACATATTTTAATGTTGGATTTATTTTATGATTAAGTCACACACTACATCTATATGTTTAATGCCTCCGATTAATTACTTTTACATGTGATACAGGTAGGTTGTTGATGGAAGAAATTGTTAAGCATTAATATGGAGGAGGTATAAGAGTTTACATCATGTATATATTTATATATCCTTTACTTTTGAGGATAGCTAGCTAGATTTATGTAGAGATATCACAAATACTCATATTTGATTCTGTACGTATGTATTAGCACTTGCATGTGATGTTGATGGAAAAATCAGTTGTGTTTTGCGGCATATATATATTGTTATGGCTTGATAAATCAATATACAGGTGCTTCTATTATGGCATACACAACAATTAATGTTTACTTAATCAGCGGTTAGAACGTACATTGACAACGGTTAAATATATTTAGACAATGGTTATAAAGTATTTAACTGACGTTTAAATGGTTCGTATACAATGGTTGAAAGTTACTTAGACAACGGTTTAAGTGAATCAAACCAGCGATTTTTACGAATTTATACAACGGTTAACGATTATATAGACAATGGTTAAAATATACGTACACAACGGTATCAATGAACTTACACAACAGTTGCATTTATCTTAGACAACGGTTAATATGTACCTAAACAACAATTGCAATCTCCTTAGACAATAGTTGGAATGTGATTAGACAACGGTTAAAATCGGATATCCAAACTTGAGACAACGGTTTTAGTGACCTTAGACAACGGTTAAAACCGGTTAATATGATTTGGAACCAATTTTGGAGATGCATAGACAACGATTATCCGGAATCTATCACAACGGTTATAACTGTTGTCTAAATGAACCGTTGTTATAAACGCAACCGTTGCATTTTCAAAAACCACACGGGCTGATGCAACGGTTCCAAAACCGTTGTGCGTTTTGTAAAATAACCGTTGTATAAGGGCTTTTTTGTACTAGTGGTCAGGTGTGAGATGGTCAGTGGGTTCTTAGAGGTGGATAGTTAGTAAGAGTGGTTAGTGGTACGGGAAGTATGATTAGGTTAGCAAGGTGATGTTTCTTTGGGAGATGATGGTCAGGCGGAGTTTTGACTCTTGAGAGCTTAGGAAGAGTAAGCGAAATTGTTAAAAAGCATCTAGGTCGATTACGAGAGCGGTTCAGTGGAGGACTTGAGATTTCTCTTAGAAGGTAAAGATGGAACTAGTAAAGGACCCCTAGGACGAAAGTGTGCTTTATAGGGAGCCTTGGTAGTCGGGCGAGTTGTTAAGCTTGTCGGAATAAGGGAATTGTGAGATTGGAAACTCTGATATATGGTTTAGGTGGTCGAGTAGGATTTGAGGTCGGGATATCGAAGTAGGTTGGTTCTTAGATGGCTTGATGACATGGGAGTTGGGATACCTAGTAGTTGGATTGGGTATTTGGCCTTGATTGCAGATAGTTATGAGGCTAGAGAGTTTGTATATGAGCGGGATGCAATGGTATTTAGAATTTGTATCGGATTTGAGTCGGTAGACCTAGGTGAGATTGATCTTGATGCGAGAGATGTTGAGTAGTGGTTATATCCTGTTGTGATTGGTAGTTGTAGGCATGTTTTTTTTCTCGAGGATGTGGCTTATGTTTATGCGCTACTTGGGGCTGAATGTTGTACAAATTCTATGTTATAGACGATGTTGATTCTCTAATGTATTTCCATAGACAATAGTGAGGCATTCGTGCTAACATAGTCCTTCCTTGAGCTTGATGAAATGTTGGTGGGCGGCTATACTTGGATGACTCTAACATGATAATTCTTGGTTGTTAGTGCAAGTATGATGTGATTTACCTGTGTGTTATGGCGTGCAACTTCTATGATGTGATGTAATGAATACTACTATGTGTGATACTAGATGTGTTATGGTATGCGCCAATCCTTGACGTGCTTATGAGATGCTATAAACGTGAGATTTGATTATTGTTCTATATACATGATGCGTAATGATAGAAATGTTAAAAGGTGAATTATCAAAATCTTATTCTGACATGGAACCTAAGAAGAGAATATGGGATTAGCCCTTAGAGGTGAATGGTAGGATGATTGGGAGGTTAACAATGCTTTTGACTAACATCGAATTCAAAGGATTTGAACGGTGTTTTAAAAGGACTAACTTTGAATTTTGAGAAAACTAACGCGACCTGAGTTTTCATTATAACGCCCCACGAAGTGGATACAGAGATTTTATGGGGGCACCTATAGATTGGTTGATAAGACCTAATGGAGACGCTATTATGCTTTTATGTTATGATATGGCTAAGAAGTCGGAGTAGGAATGTGGTAGGGGCCCATATTACATTCTTGCTACGATCTATTGGAGATATTATGATCACGACAACGGTACCGTGAGGATCTCATAGGGGGCCATAGGGGCACTTATGAGGTGCTTACGGGATCAATGACATGATCTTTAGACTCACCAATTTCAAACTTCATCCTCTGTTTTAAAATGATTTTAGTCTCGGGGACGAGACGTTTTTTTAGAGGTGGATGATGTAAAGGCTCGGATTTTCAAATCCTAATTTTATCGAAAAAAGAGAATTAAAAATGAATTTAAATCAAATTAAAAACTCGTTTAGCGGATTTCGACCGGAATATCAAATTTGGCGAGCGATTTCATCCTTATACCTCGAGAATTTGAAAATATTCGGATGGCGAGATCCTTTTCGATTAAAAAAATAAAAAAAAATCTAATTGATCGAGAAAGCGGGATTCGGAAAAACTAACATTCGATAACTAATTTCGGGATTCGAAATTCACGTATTTGAGATTTATTCTGGGTATTGGTTTTAACCAATTTTGCACTCTACCCAATCCCCATCCACTCCCATCACTCACCATACCCCTCTCACCCAATCCCCATCCACTCCCATCACTCACCATACCCCTCTCAGACCCCCCTTACCCCGTCATTTTCACCATCACCACTCCACTCTCTCTCCCTGTAAATTACTACCATTCCCCTCTTCTCTTCTCCCTTTTGCAACCAGACCACCACACCTCCACCACATTCCCCGTCGTCGTCGTCACTCACTCCCCTTCGAAGCCAAAGCCAAGCCACAAGCGCCCGAG
The DNA here is from genome assembly GCA_037127255.1 of Persicaria tinctoria. Taxonomy (NCBI): domain Eukaryota; kingdom Viridiplantae; phylum Streptophyta; class Magnoliopsida; order Caryophyllales; family Polygonaceae; genus Persicaria; species Persicaria tinctoria. Next base: position 55,266,911 of record JBANSL010000007.1, on the reverse strand, counting down.
CCCCCTGTTTTTTCCGCGAGCAAAGCACTAAGCACCTCGGCTCCTCTTCCCGTCCGCTCATTGAGAGCCATCCACAGGAACTTCCTTGCGTTCCTCTTCGACGTCCCCGCGCAGTCGGGAGCCACCGGAGAGCTGGAGAAGCCGTGAGCAGGCCTCGTTCTCTCCTCCCCTATTTCTCCGACTTCCAGACGGTAAGAGCTCTGTTCTCTCCCTCTCTTCACTTTCAAACCGAAGAAAGGCCCTGCCTTTAACCTTTCCCAACCCTCCCAGGCTCTCCCGTTCGAAGACCCAACCTCGACGCGCCAACCGCCGCCTCCTCAAGCTCTTTTTTCCGGCGACGTCGAAGGTCCAAGGTGAGCTCCTCCTTCTCCCTTTCCTTCCTTATTGTGTGTGTTGGGTAGTCAGTGTTGGGTGGCCCTGTCGGAGTCCAGGTCGCCGTCGGCCGCTCCACCTTCCCTTCTCCCTTCCGCCATTTCCGAGCGCAGTCCTGTGCTCTATTCTTCTCTGTTGGTTTCGAACAGGTAAAGAAGAAGAAGGCTTGCGGGCCCATATTCATCCCTTGCCACCTCACCTGCCACGTCAGTGGGCCCCCTCCTTTTTTATTCTGTTGCCTAGGGGTGGGCGCGGGACGGGACGGGATGGGGGTCGTCCCGCGTCCCGTCTCGCGTAATTTTTGCTGGACGGGACCGGGACCGGATTCACTCCTTTTTTTTCAATCTCGCGCGGGCCTTGTCTCTCACGGGACGGGACGGGCCTTGTCCCTCAAATAAAAAACAATGTCAAAAAAAATCTAAAATTCCTATATATTTTGCGGTTTTTAAAGACGTAACATATATAAATTTATAATATTTTTTATATTTTTACAGTTTTCCTTATATATATACACACCGAAAACACTATACATACAATTATACAAAATATATACATATAATACACTATACAGTATGTATACACTCATTATACACACTGTATGTGTTCATATATAAACACTGTTTATACATTTGTATATATACGGACACATTGCATTGCATGTATACTTTAATTTGTATACAATGTGTGTGTATATATAGTATACAGTGTGTATATATATGATTATATATATATTATATTTTATATTTTATATATTATAAATATATATGCGGGGTTTGCGGGATAAGGAATGCTCGTCCCGCATTCCGTCCCGCATAATTTTTGCGTGATGGGATTCCCTATTTTTTTTTCAAATCACACCGGGATCGGGACGGGCCCGAGATGTGCGGGATTTGTGCCCACGCCTAATGCTGCCTTTCGAAATGGAAGAAATGAATGTGAAGACTGTTGGGCCTAATTGCTTCCAAACAAATCAAATATGAGTTGGGCCGGATTTGTGGTTTCAAAGATACAAAGAGTTTTGGACCTATTTTTATAGGGTAAAATCCACCTATGGTCTCTGAACTTTGACCAAATGTTTAAACGGGTCCCTGAACTTTATTTTTGTTCATTGAAGTCCATGAACTTTGATACTTTGTACACATTTGGTCCCTCTGTCAGTAAATTTGTTATATATGTGTTAAGTAATGATATTGAATCAATGTATTTTTATATTAATTACATGAGTTAGGTTATACAATTGTAATTGCCCGATATTTGTTTTACTAAAGTAAAAAATTAAGCTTTTTTCTTCTCAAAAGTCATCGTATATAATAGATTTTTGTTAAAACAAAGCATATTTTAAAATATATTTTTATCAAAAAAAATTCTATTTTTTTTACCAAATGTTATAATTTCCAATAATAGTTTATTTTAAAGTATTTTAATGACTAAAATTTCCTTTTTTAATTAAAAATAGAGTTTATTTTGTTAACACAAATATAATTTCTTTTTTTTATAGCAAAAGGAGAGTTTTTTTTTTAACAAAACACATTTTAATTTTTTTAATTAAATAAGAAATTTTCGGTCATTAAAATACTTTAAAATAAAATATCAATGGAAAATTATACCATTTTATTGGAAAATAGAAAGTTTTTTTTCATTATAAAAAATATTATTTACAAACATATATTTTTAATATAATATAATTTTTTTACTTTAGTAAAGCAAATATCAAGAAATTACATGTGTATAACCTAACTTATTCCATTAATATACCAAAATACATTGATTCTATATCATTATTTAACACATATTTAACAAATTTACTAATAGAGGGACCAAATGTGTACAATGTATCAAAGTTCAGGGACTTTAATGAACAAAAATAAAGTTCAGGGACCCGTTTGAACATTTGATCAAAATTCAGGGACTATAGGTGGATTTTACCCTATTTTTATATAATGTGTTTGGTTTTAGAGAATTTAAAATAAGTGGGACTCGGTTTGGATTTTGTAAAATAAAGGGGGTCGGGTTATAATTTCTATATGATAAATGGCTGATTTTATTAAGTACAAATGGATGGGATGTTAAAGGAATTGAAAATATTTTATGAAAATGTTTAAACGAAAATGGTAATTGAAATATTATATAGTATTATCGAGATTAAAAGATAAAATGTTATTTTGAGATTAAATATGTAATATTATGGTGATTTGAAAAGATACATTATCGGACTTGAATTGAAAAAGGAATTTGATGAGTGTTTTCAAGAATCGGAATTTCTAACTAGTTGAGTCGGATTTTAAAGCGGTTTCGGGACTAACTCAGGAATTATGTGATTGTAACGGCCCGGCATTATGATTCCCGAGTTACGTTTCGGGGGATGAAACCCCTCGTTGGGATCTTGCGCCCCGAGTACAGGTTGAAGGTTTGAAATCGAAGATGCACAGTTTAAAGTGGGATTTCGCACCCAAACCCGGAAGGTCCGTTAGAGACCCCGGGGTAAACCCCTGTACCTGCCCTAAGTCTACAACGCGCGAAAACCTTTATCATGCAAAGGACGAAAGTTCTGAAAACGATACAACCAGTGCCACGGCAGAGCCGGGTCAAAACGGAGTATAATAGGAAAAAATCCAAAAGGCATGAGTTTGGTGAAGTCAGGGTTCGTACACTCACTCTCCGTCATATGAATGGACCCCGTCATATCAGCACAAAATCAAGTAGTAGATCGGGTACCTGAAACTATACCACCAAGTCAGGCCAAGAGTCCGCCCGCGGGTCCTCTGACCGCGCTGAGGACATATAATACGCCTATACCTGGAATAAAAGATGCCTTCATGCAGTACTGAAATAAAACCACACTATCATGCTCCTGATTCATATGTGCAGAATATTGAGGAAGGCCTTAACAAAGAATACCAAGCGGTATATCCCCCTCTTACCACCACCCCTCTTCCAGACAAGGTGGAGACTGCCCAGTTCGATGCTATAATCATATCAAATCTCATCATCATATCATATCTCATGCCCATCTCGTATCTCGTGATATATATATATATATATATATATATATATATATATATATATATATATATATATATATATATATATATATATATATATATATATATATATATATATATATATATATATAAATGACTCGAGGAGGACAACACCCGATGAAGCTGGGTTGCCCTATGACCCTAGCAAGGACTCTAGGACTCACAGACAACGGCCGTTCTGTATTCAAACGCATATAGAATAAGGATGCTCATTCGTAAATGCAATTCCTAAGCATGATACTACATGACATGCTCTTATGCATATGAAACACCTACATACTATATGACACATCAGGCAGGAGGTACTGGTTACTGAGTAAGCCCCGGAGGTACTTACCTGGCTAGCAGATCGGCAACAAAAGAATCCAGCACACAGTAGTCAAAATCACCTAGTATCACCTAGTACATGATTGAATATACATAAGTCTACATCCAAGTATTAAGCACTCAAGCACACCTCAATCAATAGAACAAGTAACACGTTATGGAAGTCATTTCATCGCATCATCCGCTCCACAAGACCACATCGTTATTCAACCAATTCCGCATGTTCATATACATCAGTTCCGCATATACCTCAACGGTTCATCAAAATCATAAGACATAATTTGTGTGATATAAAATCCTACTAGATCGTCATAATTATCCAACATTTAATCTCATATAATAATTCACCACAAGCCATGCTATTAGTCATACATATCATTATGTTAGTCAAACGATCATATTATCATGCTAGTTAGTCATCGAATATGTCTTATTCCCAAGATAGTTTCAAAACCGTTTCAAATCCCAGTTAAATAGTTAAGTATTCCGACCCTTGAAAATACTCGCCAAATCCCCTTTTGAATTTATTTATTAGATACCTTGAAATTCTTTTCCAAATTCTTTATAAATCTTGATGTCCCAATAATATATTTTAAATCTCAAATAGTATTACATGATATTTTAAATACCATTTATTTAACACTTTTATAAATTATTTCCAAATCCCCTAAAATCCCGACCATTTTTATTTAGTAAATCAACTCTTATAATTTTCCCAAAATATACTAATTTATCTTTTAAATCCTGAATTACTTTAATAATATATTTTAATTACCGTTAATTAGTTAAATAATAATGGATAACCCGAACCGAACCCATATAAATAATCCCACCCGGTTTAATATAAACACAAATTGGAGATGCCAAAGGCCCACGTGACACGCTGGCCTCCTTCCTCCTCCGGATTCGAAAGTGAATCCCACGCCCTGCTCTCGCTCACGCCGGCTCGCTGGCGCTGCTCGACTCCGCTGGTCAGCCCTCGTCCCCGCGCCCGCTAGCTCGCCTCTTCTTGCTACGCTGCTGCTCATCCTCGGCTCCCGACGGCTTGCCTCTGCTCGCTGCGCTGCTGCTCGTCCTCGACTTCTGCTGGATGCTCGTCCTCGCCAAATCGAACTCGCCGGAGCTCTCGCCAGGGCTCCGGAGCCCACTCGACTCTCCGCACTCAGTTCACACACACTCGCACTCGCTCACAGTCCGACCCAAGACAGAAATTACATCAAAACAGAGAGACAAGAGGCGGAAACTCACCGAGGGAGTTCGCGACTTCGGAGTTCCGTCGGAGATTATCGGAGGCTCGATTCACTGCGTCGGAGGGGGAGGAACCTCGGGGTCAGTCTAGGAAGAATAAAGGATGGTTAAAGAGGTGCGATTCCATGGGATTTTGAATTGAATGAGAGATCGACTTACCGACCTCGGAATCGCGAAACAGGGGAGGGAGGAGCTTCGGTGGTAGCGTTGGGCTTCCTGGGCGGCGTCGGCCTACTGCTGTGCTCTCGAAGATGTGCCTCCTGGTGCTGTGGCTGCTGCTCTTCAAGGAAAAAGAGGGACGAAGGTACAAGGAGACGCAACGGAATGGTGGTGAGCTTAGACTCTCGGTGATGACGTGAAGGAGGAAGCAGAAATGGTGAATGATGGGCAATGGGATGGATGGTGATGGTGAATGACGGGGTAAGGGGTGACTTAAAGAGGTATGGAGATTTGGTGAATGATGGGAGTGGGTGAGAGATTAAGTGTAGGATTGGTCAACCAATAACCGGTAATAAATCCCGAATACGCGAATTTCGTATCCCGCAATTAGTTTTCAAATGTTAGTTTCCCCGACTCTCGCTCTCTTGATCAATTAGATTTTTTTTTTAAATCGACAAGGATATCGCCATCCGATAATTATTTTGAATTTTCGAGGTAAAAGGATGGAAATTATTCGTCAAATTTTATATTACGGTCGAAATCCGCTAAATGATCTTTTAATTCGATTTAAATTCATTTTTAATTTCCTTTTTCCGAAAAATTAGGATTTGAAAATCCGAGCCTTTACATCATCCACCTCTAAAAACAAGTCTCGTCCCTGAGACTAAAATCATTTTAAAATAGGGGATGAAGTTTGAAATTTGTGAGTCCAAGGATCATGTCATTGATCTCGTAAGTATCTCATAAGTGCCCATGTGAGATCCTCACAGTACCTTTGTCGTGATCATAATATCCCCAATAGATCGTAGGAAGAATGTGATATGGGCCCCTACCACATCCTTACTCCGACTCTTCGGTCATATCATAACTCAAAACATCGCAACGTCCTCTTTAAAACACCGTTCAAAACTTCAAGTTCGGCATTAGTCAAAAGCATTCATAACCTCTTCATTCATCCTACTATCCACTTCTAAAGGCTAATCTCATATTCTCTTCCTAGGTGCTAAGACATAATCAAGGTTCAACAGTTCAATTTCTATCATTCCCATCATTAAGCATCATATATATATATATATATATATATATATATATATATATATATATATATATATATATATATATATATATATCGAATAACAATAACACCTCACGTCTTAATAGCATAACATAATCACCTCATGAATAGCCACATAGCATAGCATATCTAGCATCGTATCATATATGGTAGAATTTATCACATCATCTCACGGAAGTTACACACCATATTAATCATATAAGCACGTTATATCAATCAGATAAGTACATCATACTCATTCTAACTACCAAGCGTCATCGCATTAGAGGCAAACAACTGCTTCCGTACAGTAGCATTCCATCGAGTTCAGGGATAACTATGTTAGTACTATAGTTCCCTTTTGTCAACGGCAACACATCAGAGAATCAACATAGTCTATAGCATAGAATTCGCACAACATTCGGCCCCAAGTAAAGTATACACTAGATCACTATCTCAGGAAAATCTACCTTACACTACCAATCATGACGAGACACGACCACTACTCACCATCCCTTACACTAAGATCAACTTCACCGAGGTCTACCAACTCAATCCACTGCCAGTTCTAGGCACCATTGTATCCTGCTCACATACAACATTTCTAGTCTCATAACTATTCGCAATCAAGGTCGAATACCCAAACCAACTACAAGGTATCCCAACTCCTATGCCATCAAGCCATCTAAGGGCCAATCCACATCGACATCCTGATCTCAAGTTCTACCTTCCACTCGACTATTTAAAACTATCTTTCGGAGTTCCCAAATCACAAAATTCCCTCATTTCGACTAGCTGAACAACTCAATCTACTACCAAGACTCCATATATAACATGTTCTTGCCCTAGGCGTCTTCTATCAGCCCCATTTTTACCCTATCATAGAAAATTCCGAGTCCTGAATTGAACCACTCTCACGATTGATCTAGACACTTCTTAACAATCTCGCGTACTTTTCCTAGGCTCTCAAGACTCCGCCTAAACATCATCCCCCAAAGAGACATCTCGAATCACCTTGCTAAGCTGATCATACTCCCCACACCACTAACCGCTCTCACTAACCATCCACCTCTAAGAACCCAACTCATACTTATCATCTCACACATGACACTCTCGACCAATTCTAATGCAAAACCCAACTAGTGGTACTCCCAACCACGAATCACCATGACCATCAAGCCGACCCCCGCTAGATCCTCTTCCCGGCATACTCTACCTAGACTAGTTCCCTCAACTCCGCATGTTTCCCTAAATTGCTTCAGATCGCTTCCTCGAACTTCGAAATCTCCACCACTTAAACCCTTATGTACGGATCATCATTTTCACCGAATTCCTATGACATCCTCGTTTGAAGTTTCTAAGCACCGCAACTTCACCAACCTTCAAAAATCTCTCTAGCGTCCTCAATAACTTCTGCTTTGCCTAGTTCCCAAATCCATGCGCATAATCTCTCTATCATAACCTTAAGCCCACATTCTTACTAGGAATCTCAACTACATCATTGCATAGCTACCAGCCTTTCCTCGAAGATTCATCTCACATCCTCAATTACCTCAATTGCCACAATGACCTCCAATCATCAATCCCGATTCATTCCCTATGCCAAATCCTCCAATAACGCATCTAGAGATCCTTCACTCATAAATTCCCCAAGCATTACCAATCCTATCTAAACAACCCCCAAATACTCATCACACGAACAACCCTGATATGAACAACCTAATATCCCCGATCCATAATTTCCCAAGCAACCTCATACTACTCTTCCTAGGAAATTCCTCAACCTCATCCCTTACCGAAATCTCACCCACTCACAGCACACATCACCTAGTCCCAATTTCTACGATTCCTCAGACGTTCTTTAATCAATCATCCTCGACATCGCCCACGATCCGCTCATAGACTATCTAGACACCTTCCTTAGTACACCAATCCGTCTCACAAAACCTCCCTTCAAGAATCCCCCGATCAACTCCTAGCTCACCCATCCACCTCTAGAACTACGCCAACTGCCTATACTCACACCCACTCGTAAGGTCACTCTCATGCAACTAGTCTAGACCTCAACCGCTCACACCGCGCACCCACTACTTACCGACACTCCTAGCTAGGACATCTCCCTCAAAATCTCAACATACTAGCCCCACTCCCCACCTAAGACCTACCTCGAAGCTCATCTATATTCACGAACCACTATCTTCGACACATCCCAACTCACTCGGCTCTACTCAAGCTGACGCATCATTCATGCACCCCATCTCACACGACCAATGACCCAATCCGAATACCTTAATCCACCTGCCACTTTCCAACCCGTCTCACTGAAGAATCTCATGACTCAAGCTCAAGAAGAAAGCACTCCCATAGATATAACCCACAACCTACTCACCCGCAAGTCAGTATACCAAGCACCAAGGCACATCGTCATAGAAACAAGTTCGCCAGGCAATCATTGCTATCAATTCAGCACATCCGTCATCACACATTCAATTATGTCAGTTCTAGGCCTATCACAAAACATCAATTCCGATTTGTATAGAAGAACCCACAATTTGAATTAAGAACGTCCTTTCTTGAGTCATCTAAGAGAATCACGTACGCGGCTACCATCTTTCAAATGTGTTCGTCCTTTGTATACTTTTGGCGTCGTCAGTCCTGTGGTCTATGGGTCATGGACCCATCACACTTCCGCTGCGCCACTTGGTCGTCGGTCCTTTCTTGCATATCGGCGCTCATCGAAGGATCGCAAGGGTTAGAAGTTACGGAGATAGGGGAGAGACAAGGGCTGAAACCACAATTCCTTAAGAGTTCAGACATGGACCAGGATTAGGGACGACGAGACCAAGGATAAGATCCCAACCCGAGAGTTACAACGATGCCCTTATAATTATGGCACACAAACACATAAAAATCAAGAGATATCATCACATTATTTCACACTAGTATGCACCTATCTCAAGGAATATCGATTTACGCATTCATAACATGTTCATATAATCATCTTTATATGTGCGCAGAACAAGCTAGCAACTTATCATTTCATTCACCAATCATGCTTGACAAACTAAGAACATGTATGCACATACTGACATGGGACACATATGGCCCAAGTTATGCAAGATCTAGCAAACATCACATGATATCATATGTACAACTTATCACTCATTTAGATACACAATTAAGCAAGTCATAATATTACGGAAAACATGCTAAGATGTACCCTAAAAATCATGCTAAGGGTATGGTCAGTTCATGCAAGGTTGGTATAGCAACTATCTCATCACATACATCCATATTCGCATAGTAAGACTAGGACATCACACAATCATACGGGGGCCTATAACTGGGAGGTATATGTCTTACATGATACTAAAAATACTCATTAAACATTTACACAACCAATGAGGTCCAATTAGGTTAATCTGGCATTCTAAGTCATCCAATTCACGTTTTAAACATGCAACGAGAGTTGAACACACTATCATGGACCTAGTTCATAGGGAGACAATAATCATGGGAATTCAATACATACGACACATACATCAACTCATAAGTGCAACCATGCAATGTACCGGGAAAGTCATGCTGAATTATACCAATATAGCATGTCATTAAATCACAAAGAGCCTATCATTATAACTTGACAGAATTCTCTAAGGACAATCACCGACTCACCACCTCGTTTCCCCGTGGGACGCTATTGTGACTTGCTGGGTAGGACACAAGGACAATCACGCCGTTTCTGATAGATGAGGGTAGAACTCGTGTTTAGACTCTTGTGAAAAGAAGACATGGTTGACCATTACGGGGATCGAAAGGGATGACTCCATAAGACAACTCACTTCTATCTCGAAACGATTTAAATCCTCACTCCCACTAACATACTCAGGTAACCCTCACACCTGACACGATTTCCGAAGGTATTTAGTTGACCGACCCAAATTTCCCGTGAAAGACCCCAATCACAAGTACGAGAATCGATAGAAGCATTGATGGTGTGATACGAAACAAGACTCTAAACATGGGGAGAGGATGCTTCTTGACCCTTGCTAACATGCCTAGATGTCTTGGTGGGGCGGATGACAGAGTCAGAACCATCAGGGGGTTTGAATTATGAAATGGCTATTTCGACAAAACAGGAATTCCGATTACATAAGAACAAGATTTTCTCCCATTATCCCGTTTGCACAGTTATTCAACACATGATTCAAGTCAGGGCATACTAATTAGTTCGCTATCCTAAGCACAATAGAGCACTCAACACGGAAGCAATCAACAAGATTAATATAATCATCTTCGAGGAGGATCGCCCTTGGGCCCAATTGCATATATGTATATATAACGTAAGCATAGAGACGATCTATGCCGTCCTTCGAGGGACAGCTGGCCGGAGGGGCAAGAACCTCACGGCCTCCTAACTCGACACTCCATCCTTCGTGGTGCTCCTTGGAGTCTTCTAGGCTCATCTGTAAATAAAAGCTAGTATTTTACCTACCGTATCCCGAGTTCTACATCCATAAGGGATGTCTATAGCTTTGGTCTCTACCCACGAGATTGTTTCCCTTTTATTCATTTTAGGTTTAATTCCAATTAAATTCATTTTGCCCTTATAAAACATTTTTCAAAACCATTTGAAAACATTGGGCGATTTTCAAAACCATCTTAAACCTATTGTACTCGGATTGCAAAACCTCAGCTCTGATACCACCTTTGTAACGGCCCGGGATTATGATTCCCGAGTTACGTTTCGAGGGATGAAACCCCTCGTTGGGATCTTGCGCCCCGAGTACAGGTTGAAGGTTTGAAATCGAAGATGCGCAGTTTAAAGTGGGATTTCGCACCCAAACCCGGAAGGTCCGTTAGAGACCCCGGGGTAAACCCCTGTACCTGCCCTAAGTCTACAACGCGCGAAAACCTTTATCATGCAAAGGACGAAAGTTCTGAAAATGATACAACCAGTGCCACGGCAGAGCCGGGTCAAAACGGAGTATAATAGGAAAAAAATCCAAAAGGCATGAGTTTGGTGAAGTCAGGGTTCGTACACTCACTCTCCGCCATATGAATAGACCCCGTCATATCAGCACAAAATCAAGTAGTAGATCGGGTACCTGAAACTATACCACCAAGTCAGGCCAAGAGTCCGCCCGCGGGTCCTCTGACCGCGCTGAGGACATATAATACGCCTATACCTAGAATAAAAGATGCCTTCATGCAGTACTGAAATAAAACCACACAATCGTGCTCCTGATTCATATGTGCAGAATATTGAGGAAGGCCTTAACAAAGAATACCAAGCGGTATATCCCCCTCTTACCACCACCCCTCTTCCAGACAAGGTGGAGACTGCCCAGTTCGATGCTATAATCATATCAAATCTCATCATCATATCATATCTCATCATCATATCATATCTCATGCCCATCTCGTATCTCGTGATATATATATATATATATATATATATATATATATATATATATATATATATATATATATATATATATATATATATATATATATATATATATATATATATAAATGACTCGAGGAGGACAACACCTGATGAAGCTGGGCTGCCCTATGACCCTAGCAAGGACTCTAGGACTCACAGACAACGGCCGTTCTGTATTCAAACGCATATAGAATAAGGATGCTCATTCGTAAATGCAATTCCTAAGCATGATACTACATGACATGCTCTTATGCATATGAAACACCTACATACTATATGACACATCAGGCAGGAGGTACTGGTTACTGAGTAAGCCCCGGAGGTACTTACCTGGCTAGCAGATCGGCAACAAAAGAATCCAGCACACAGTAGTCAAAATCACCTAGTATCACCTAGTACATGATTGAATATACATAAGTCTACATCCAAGTATTAAGCACTCAAGCACACCTCAATCAATAGAACAAGTAACACGTTATGGAAGTCATTTCATTGCATCATCCGCTCCACAAGACCACATCGTTATTCAACCAATTCCGCATGTTCATATACATCAGTTCCGCATATACCTCAACGGTTCATCAAAATCATAAGACATAATTTGTGTGATATAAAATCCTACTAGATCGTCATAATTATCCAACATTTAATCTCATATAATAATTCACCACAAGCCATGCTATTAGTCATACATATCATTATGTTAGTCAAACGATCATATTATCATGCTAGTTAGTCATCGAATATGTCTTATTCCCAAGTTAGTTTCAAAACCGTTTCAAATCCCAGTTAAATAGTTAAGTATTCCGACCCTTGAAAATACTCGCCAAATCCCCTTTTGAATTTATTTATTAGATACCTTGAAATTCTTTTCCAAATTCTTTATAAATCTTGAAGTCCCAATAATATATTTTAAATCTCAAATAGTATTACATGATATTTTAAATACCATTTATTTAACACTTTTATAAATTATTTCCAAATCCCCTAAAATCCCGACCATTTTTATTTAGTAAATCAACTCTTATAATTTTCCCAAAATATACTAATTTATCTTTTAAATCCTGAATTACTTTAATAATATATTTTAATTACCGTTAATTAGTTAAATAATAATGGATAACCCAAACCGAACCGAACCCATATAAATAATCCCACCCGGTTTAATATAAACACAAATTGGAGATGCCAAAGGCCCACGTGACACGCTGGCCTCCTTCCTCCTCCGGATTCGAAAGTGAATCCCGCGCCCTGCTCCCGCTCACGCCGGCTCGCTGGCGCTGCTCGACTCCGCTGGTCAGCCCTCGTCCCCGCGCCCGCTAGCTCGCCTCTTCTTGCTACGCTGCTGCTCATCCTCGGCTCTCGATGGCTTGCCTCTGCTCGCTGCGCTGCTGCTCGTCCTCGACTTCTGCTGGATGCTCGTCCTCGCCAAATCGAACTCGTCGGAGCTCTCGCCAGGGCTCCGGAGCCCACTCGACTCTCCGCACTCAGTTCACACACACTCGCACTCGCTCACAGTCCGACCCAAGACAGAAATTACATCAAAACAGAGAGACAAGAGGCGGAAACTCACCGAGGGAGTTCGCGACTTCGGAGTTCCGTCGGAGATTATCGGAGGCTCGATTCACTGCGTCGGAGGGGGAGGAACCTTGGGGTCAGCCTAGGAAGAATAAAGGATGGTTAAAGAGGTGCGATTCCATGGGATTTTGAATTGAATGAGAGATCGACTTACCGACCTCGGAATCGCGAAACAGGGGAGGGAGGAGCTTCGGTGGTAGCGTTGGGCTTCCTGGGCGGCGTCGGCCTACTGCTGTGCTCTCGAAGATGTGCCTCCTGGTGCTGTGGCTGCTGCTCTTCAAGGAAAAAGAGGAACGAAGGTACAAGGAGACGCAACGGAATGGTGGTGAGCTTAGACTCTCGGTGATGGCGTGAAGGAGGAAGCAGAAATGGTGAATGATGGGCAATGGGATGGATGGTGATGGTGAATGACGGGGTAAGGGGTGACTTGAAGAGGTATGGAGATTTGGTGAATGATGGGAGTGGGTGAGAGATTAAGTGTAGGATTGGTCAACCAATAACCGGTAATAAATCCCGAATACGCGAATTTCGTATCCCGCAATTAGTTTTCAAATGTTAGTTTCCCCGACTCTCGCTCTCTTGATCAATTAGATTTTTTTTTAAAATCGACAAGGATATCGCCATCCGATAATTATTTTGAATTTTCGAGGTAAAAGGATGGAAATTATTCGTCAAATTTTATATTACGGTCGAAATCCGCTAAACGATCTTTTAATTCGATTTAAATTCATTTTTAATTTCCTTTTTCCGAAAAATTAGGATTTGAAAATCCGAGCCTTTACAGGGATCGGTGACTAACTAGCATAATTGATGTGAATGGTTGACTAATATCATGATTGGTGTGTACTAATGGCATGATTGATTGAATAACGACATGATGAAGTGTTAGGCTTGTGTATCGTTAATTTATGCTTTCGAGATATGATGAATATGATGAACTTGATATATGTGATATGCGGATTACTATTGCGGATATATTGTGGTGAATACATGAATGTGGATGAATGGAATGATGAGAATGATATGGTCTTGTGGAATGTGGCAATATGATGAATGGTTGAACTTGACGGAACGATGATTGCGATATGGTTGCTATTCTCGTTGAATGATATACATGAGTGCTTGGATGATTAGACGTAGACTTATATATGTGTTCTTATATGTATCTAGGTGATCTTTAATATATCGTAATGCTTGCCTTGTTGTTATGCACTGCCAGGTAAGTCTCTTCGGAGCTTACTCAGATTGAACTAGAGATATTCCTTGCTTTAGGGGCATGATATACTAGGTGTTTGCATTCATGATCCGCATGCCATGTAGTACCATGATAGGTTGCATTGACCGTTGATCATTCTATTTCTTTATGCATATGTAAACAGAACGACCGTTATCTGTGAAGTAACTAGAGTTTTTGCTAGGGTCATAGGATGACCTAGTCCCATCGGGTCCCGTCCTGAGTCAATTGAGTCATATGGAACTTCCTTTACATATATTATGAGCATGATTGCGAAAGCTGCCTATGGGCTTTATTTTATTGTGGATACGAGTCGGGTCTGCGAACCGCCCGATTATAATGGAATGCATTCACGAGTTGGCCAGTCTCTGCCCTATCGGAAGGGGGTGGAGGTAGGAGAGGGATATACCATTTGGTATTCTTTACTGGGGCCCTGTCGATTATTATGCACTTGATCTTAGGAGCATGCTAGTGTGTTAATATTCCGTCTTGCATCAAGAAGCATCTTTATTAAGTATAGCGTATATGTGTGCTTAGGGCCGGGATGCAGAGCCAAAGTAGGCATCGATCTGATCCCGCCCACTATTGATGCTGATTTTGGCTCCATGACCGCGGGGTCTAACATGGCGGAAAGAAATAGTTGAGACTCCGACTTCACCAATTTAATTACGGTTCGGATTTGAATGTTTGCTCATGTTTTGACCCGGCTCTGTCGTGGCACCCCCATTGTATTACACTTTGCTTTCGCTATTTACAGGACCACCATTTTCCGCGCTTAGAATTATGATAGGTACAAGGGACTTCCCTTGGGATTCCAATGATCCATTTGAATTTGGGTGCAAAATCCCTCTTTAAAAGCGAAGTTGTTGATTTCAAACCTTCAACCTGTACTCGGGGCGTAAGATTCTAACGAGGGGTTTCATCCCTCGAAACGTAACCCGAGAATCATAATCCTGGGCCGTTACACTCGACCCCAAACAACACAAAATGACACAAACCCGGACCATAGGGGGAGAGCGGAAGAGGGATTACCCAAGGTTCTTCTAAAAGTCTTCACAAGCTTTAATGGCCGATCTCCGTGCTCCAAAGTCTTCAAAAGCGCTCAAGAAAATCCTAGAAAGGTCAGAAAGTGAGTAAAAGAGATCTTTATTGAGATTTGGAACTGAAAACGAGTAAAAGAAAGTGAAACCGACCTTTTGTGTAAAAACAAAGGAGTGGAGGAAAAAGGGCTTGATCTTGCTCTTCCAGGAGTTGAATCAAGCTCCTTGCTGCCTTGGAAGGGGAGGAAGTCAATAAGGTTTCACCTTTAAACGATTTAGAAGGGAAATGAAGCAAGGAGAGGGAGAACGAGGCGACTTACTTTGAGAAAGACGGACAGAGTGACCTTTTGGGCTCGGTTTTGCAGCGGCAAATGCTCCTGGATCTGCTGGATATTTGCTTCGAATGGTGGTTGGCCGACTTCCTCTTCACTTGATCTCAAAATTATTTCAAGGATATTTCAAGGATCTTTCCCAAAATAGTAAGTTGCTCGAGGACAAGTTTTCGAAAACTTTTCAAATCGGGTAATTATATTATTTAATAAATTTCAGTCTTTACAATTCTAAACACGAAATCTAGGGTTTTCGGCAACCCATTTAGCACTATAAAAGGACATCTAACCTAGGGGTTTTAATCATTCAATTCACAAGACATTCATCACTCATCTCTTTGAGAGGGTTCCGCCTCCCTTTTGGGACGGAGGAACCCTAAGTACTCTTTCCATAGTTAATTGAGTTTAGGGATGACTATGCTAGGCTAATTCCCTTATTTTTTCGCGATTCAAGACATTGGTTTGGTGTATCGTGAGGGCTACTTCAAGGTTTATCGTTCTATCCTTTGTATTATTTCGATCTCTTCGTGTTTTATCCCTTTTTTTTCTATTATATTTAGAGTCGTGAACTAGATATAGTGCATCAAGCTAGGGTTTAGACTACAACCGCGTTAGCTTATCAAATCCGTAGTAGCAAACACATCCTGTAGGAATGAATGGATTGAAAATCTGGATATTGTAGAAGATTGACATTTACCGGAGTACTCACTTTAGAGGCAGTGACTAGACTAACAACTTGGTAACAAATTTGCTAATGAAGATAGTAGTATTGTTTTAGGTGATAGGATTTTGGGATTCAATGCCGCTCGACCCCTATGCTAGTAAAGAGTGTGAGAACATATCATGCATACATAAACCGTCCCCAAAATAATAAATGAGAAGAAGCCCAAGGATTGAGAAACCAATCACGTTGAGATCCATATCTCTCTTTTTACTTTTACAATTGCTTTGTTACTTTAAGTGCTACTTTTGCATATCTCACTTTTCTACATCGTTATGTCTGATGTCTGATTATGAGTAGGTGAAACACACTAAATACACACTCTTTGTGGGATCGACACTTGTACTTATTCACTATACTAGTGTTTGAGTTTGGGTATTTTCTTTTGGCGAGATCAACGACCGTTTTACGCCGGTCACTTATCTTTGTGCAATGAAGTAGTGTATCGATTTATTAAGTAGCCTCGTGTTGTTAGCCCACACTCACACTGGAATTGAACAGGAAGATGTGAAGTGAATAACAATGCTCTAGCCACATTAAGTAAGTGTCTATGCTTATGTTTTACTATGTTTTGTTGTTGATTGGTTATACAACTTGTTTGATCACATATCCCCTCTTGTTCTAAAAATTAGAATGTTTCTTTGCTTTATCTGCGCGGATGATCTTGACTTTCTTCCCAAACCGAGTTTTCATCATCTCTTGGAAGCTCCTAAGTATGCATGGTGAATGCAGAGTTATCTAGTGACAACAAATGAACCATATTTAAATAATATATGATCACAAGTTTAAGAAGATTAATACTCCCTCCGTCCAAAAATACATGGACTTTTACTATTCATGCACGTTTTTTTAGGAGTTAAAAACTATATAAAATATTAACTTTTTTATTAATTTTTTTAATAATTACAAACTTATTAGCAATAAGTTTATAATTATTAAAAAAAATTAATAAAAAACTTAATATTTTATATAGTTTTTACATTCCTAAAAAAGCGTGCGTGAATAGTAAAGTCCGTATATTTTTGGACGGAGGTAGTATATGACAACAAATGCAGAGTTATCTAGTGACAACAAATGTAGATATCTATACAAGTCCATCTCACACCTGACAATGTAGAAGCTTATTCATTTCTCCTAAATTTTTAAAAAGATGGAATTGTATATATCACGGTAAATTTTTAAATTATTTATTTAAATTGAAAAATAATTCTCATAAAAATGTTAAAAGATTAAAAAATCTATATCTATATATATACTATCTTAAATCAGAAGACTTTGATGACGTACCATCTTTTGCTTAATTTTAGTTAATTCAATCAATCTCCTATTTTCTACTTTTTATTGTTTTCCCTCTCCTACTTTCCCTTTCCCAATTCCTGCTCATCTAGACTCGGCCTCTAGGGTTTCCAACCCCCCGAGCAATCCTAATGGAACAATCCAAACTCATTCGAAGATCAACAAAAAATCTAAATAAATCGGATGCCAAAACTTAATCAATCGAAACTCATCTCATGGACGAAGTCTAACGCATTGATTTCATCTATTCATATACTCCCTCCGTTTGGCAAAACTTGTCATTTTAACTCTACACACAACTTTTAATAAAACTAATAATTACACTTCTTTTTTACTAATTTGCCCTCAATTATTAGTCTACTTTTTACTTTATCAAAAATTACAACTCACAACACATCAATCAAATCAAGGGCATTTTAGTAAAGTAGAAGCAAAAATATCTAAAATGACAAATTTTTCCGAACAAAAACAAAAACTCTAAAACGACAAGTTTTGCCGAACGGAGGGAGTATTTGTTAATATAATTCACTTTTGTATTTTCTTCATTATTTTTTAGATTTTTTTTTTCTCGCATGCTCTATATCGCGGAGATTTTACTAGTATATATTAAATTTAAGTAAATACTACCATTTTTAAAATCACGATTTTCAAAGAAAACTGATTTTTTTTATTTTCGAAAAATAATCACCAGAAAATTGTCAAGGGCCCAAGACGAGCAACACAGTCCCACGTAGACCTGGGCAAACGCGGGCGCGGGACGGGCTTGGGACGGGCTTTGGCCGAAAATTTGTCCCGTTGATGCGGGCGCGGGTCGGGCTAAGCCCGCTTAACGGGTTGAAAACCTTGTCCGATCCCGTCCGCTATTGCGGTTACGGGCAGCCCGCGGGTACTCGCTTAATTTCCTCCATATACTGTTGTACCCATTAAAAAATAAAAAATAAATGCAACACATGTTACACATGTTGTTAATGCATTAGTTACTGTTGTATTAAAAAAAAATGCATTAGGTATTGTTAGTGGTGGATGTATACGTTAATAATGCAAACGAAGGTTAGGATTTGAGGCATCTATATATATAAACTCTTAATTTAGAAGAGTTTAGAATGATGTGTCAAGCTTAGACGAATTTTAGGAGTATTGACCAATCATTTTTTTGGCATCTTTCTTTGATTTTCTTTAATTATAATTTTTTTCTTCTTTTTCCTTTAATTCTCTTTTTGCTTTAATTTTACTAACTATCTATATCTATATAAACTATTAATTTAGAAGAGTTTAGAATAATGTGTCAAGCTTAGAGGAATTTTAGGAGTATTGACCAATCATTTTTTTTGCCATCTTTCTTTGATTTTCTTTAATTATAATTTTTTTCTTTTTTTTTTCCTTTAATTCTCTTTTTGCTTTAATTTTACTAACTATCTATATAAACTGTTAATTTAGAAGAGTTTAGAATGATGTGTCAAGCTTAGAGGAATTTTAGGAGTATTGACCAATCATTTTTTTGCCATCTTTCTTTGATTTTCTTTAATTATAATTTTTTTCTTCTTTTTCCTTTAATTCTCTTTTTGCTTTAATTTTACTAACTATTTATATCTATATAAACTCTTAATTTAGAAGAGTTTAGAATAATGTGTCAAGCTTAGAGGAATTTTAGGAGTATTGACCAATCATTTTTTTTGCCATCTTTCTTTGATTTTCTTTAATTATAATTTTTTTTCTTTTTTTTCCTTTAATTCTCTTTTTGCTTTAATTTTACTAACTATCTATATAAACTGTTAATTTAGAAGAGTTTAGAATGATGTGTCAAGCTTAGAGGAATTTTAAGAGTATTGACCAATCATTTTTTTTGCCATCTTTCTTTGATTTTCTTTAATTATAATTTTTTTTCTTTTTTTTCCTTTAATTCTCTTTTTGCTTTAATTTTACTAACTATCTATATAAACTGTTAATTTAGAAGAGTTTAGAATGATGTGTTTAGCTTAGAGGAATTTTAGGAGTATTGACCAATCATTTTTTTGCCATCTTTCTTTGATTTTCTTTAATTATAATTTTTTTCTTCTTTTTCCTTTAATTCTCTTTTTGCTTTAATTTTACTAACTATCTATATCTATATAAACTCTTAATTTAGAAGAGTTTAGAATAATGTGTCAAGCTTAGAGGAATTTTAGGAGTATTGACCAATTATTTTTTTCCATCTTTCTTTGATTTTCTTTAATTATAATTTTTTTCTTCTTTTTCCTTTAATTCTCTTTTTGCTTTAATTTTAGGCAAATTTGCTAAAATGACCTCCATATCCGGAAGGTTTGCAAGAGTAACCCAATCCGGAAAAAATTTGCATGAAAGCGGATATACAAGGGGAGCCGGTGGCCGGTCACCCTGTGGGGTACAGCTGGACTCCACTCTCGGTGGGAGGGGGGGCATCTTTACTCCTGCAAAAGCAAGGACCAATGAGAGAGGAGGGAAGAAGTAGCTGCTGCAGAAGTGGCAGAGGACAGAAGAGAGAGACAGAGAGAGGGAGAGAGAGAGAGAGAGAGAGAGAGAGAGGGGTGGTGGTAAAAGTGCAGGCTGAGAGGACAGATAGATCAGTGAGAGTGTCAGTGAGGGGGGAAAATATTGTTTCAACTAAATGACATATTGTTTAAGATAAAACCAATTGAAGAAGGAAGGGTCTGGGGTTTATTTTACGGATCACGTGTAAGTAGTAAGGTGTAACTGGACATCTGTATTCGATAAACATGTCAGATATTGGCTTTAACTGGACACGATTGTAACTACGAAAAACACAGGTCATTAACTACCATAATCGAATGGAGAAGATTTATGGGATAAGCATATTCTCTATAATGACATATTGTTTTACGTGTGCCAATTATAATATTTACCCATCCTTGGATGCCATGATCTCATTATCTGCGGCCGTCACTAGCATGCTTGACCCATATTGGAATCGAATGGATAATATTGACAGTGAGGGGGCATAAACATACTTATAATGACATGGTAAGGTGAAGAGAAAAACCATAGAATAACAATAAAGTGGGTGGAGGTAAATTCGTGGGCTGACTGGTAATCCCATAGTTTTTACTGGACACGAAATAAAAACGACATGACAGACATTAAAATAAACTGGACACAAAATGGCGGAGACAGAAGACAATGAAAACCAAACTTAAGGTAACAAGCCTTCAAATTGTGGCTGCGTGGTGAATCTGTATCCATCCCAATCGAAGTGTGGGCGCATATTGCGGGCACGATGGTCAGACGTCTCGTCGCTGAGTGGGAAGTAGACCGTGAAAGTTCAGTTACTCCCATAACCGGACACACCAAGGACCCTCCCGGCCCAAAACCCATCGTTGTCGCGGCAGTCGACACGGTCTTCGGGCATGTAGGCGTCGTAAGAAATACGAGGCGGTCGTGGACGAATTCGTTGAACTGGGAGGACCTCCCTCAGCAGCTCTCTTCTGTTGTTGCATAGGAGGGTCACATATTCGACCTCCCAGTGGTTAGGGTCCAGTTTGCGCACAAGGGTCGCCTCGTAGAACGACCCGAGCATCCCAGACTCACCGCCGACAATCTCTACTCTTTGATTTCGTCGGTATGACGGCGGCGACATTGGTCCTGCATAACATGAAACAAATAAGGTAGTATAATGATACAAGTAGCACAACTGAAATCTACACAAATGAAGTGATCGACAAACCTCCATCTTCTGATTCGTCGGATGATATAACGATGGGGACAGGTCGGGGAGGGAGGCCAGATGAGGAGCTGGGGTAAGAGGATGCCATTTCGTTGAAGGGTTGTTGGAGAGGTTGTTAAATGGAAATGGGGACTTAACTTCACCGATTTGTGGGGAGTATGGATGGTGAATGACTATCATATAAGTGGGGTGTTCGTGGGAAATAGTAACAATGTGCCAATGTGACCGTTGAGGGAGGAAAAAAAGAAACAAAAAGCAAATTGGATTGAACGGACGTGTTTTGTTGGTCTACAATGAACATGGCAGTGGACTCATATACATATGACACGTGTCAATTCTGACATGGCAAAAGATAAAGTGGGTTTACTTCTTGTCGGTAGACGCTACATGACACCCCTTTAAAACAACTAGCCGGTTAATTAATAGCTACTAGATAACAAACAGTTTTCCACTATACAACTTTAGCAGTGGTTTTAGTAAAATTTTGACCTTTGTATAAAATTTGGTTTCTGACTCACCATTAATACTAAAAAAATGCAAAACCATAGAGAGAGGAGTACACCCATATTAATTTAAAACCACGAAATACATTTTCAAACAATATATTATGTTGAAAGAAATGAATAAAATTTTGACCCAACAATAACTTCAGAGAGACCAAGGGGGGGGGAATCTCGCAGAGGGTAGGTAAAGACATTTGATAAGAGAGAGAGAGAGAGAGAGAGAGAGAGAGAGAGAGAGAGAGAGAGAGAGAGAGAGAGAGAGAGAGAGAGAGAGAGATGGCGGGAGTGAGATTAAATCTCCCGCCCTTTCATTTACCCCTTAAGAGAATAAGAGGGAGAGGAGGGAGGAGGGGGAGTCCATAAACCCATTCACGCGCTTGACACCTACTGGGGTTAACTGGACAGACAACGACTTCTTGGCGGAAATGAGTAAGTCATCCTTCCATTTAGGTTATGCGATACATCTCTCCTCACAATGTGTTCTTCTCCCTGTAAAACTGAATGTCCCCCCCCCCCCCCCACTAACTGATGGAACAGGGGAGAACTCGTCCGTGTGTATCACTGTATTGTTTGGCAGATGGTGGGATTGTGAAGAGGGCATTTGGGTCGTGAAGTCGTCGAGGAGTCAAAAGGCCGTACTGGTAGACGAAAGTATTGACTACGTCTCGCTGAAGAAACAGCTGATGGCCAAGTTTAATGTCGATGGGAGGAGGCATGACGTTGAGCTCACATATGTAAAGCCGAAGAAGGAAGGGTGCAGACCTTTTTCCATTGGGGATGATGAAGATTTGCAGGCCTACAAGTTTGTAAATGGTCTTTCCGGTGAACGATTCTGGCCTATCGACCTCCATGTCTCCCTGATACGCAAGGTTGGCGGCGATTTCACCACTACGGAAGGATCCACAACGGCCCATCCACTCGGGGGTGGGCCACACTTGACCCTAGAAGATCACCCACAGTTACAAACTAAAACCCTCTTGGCAGGGGATGAGGAATTGGAAGTTGTGGTAGCACAAGGTGTCGATCGAGCAAGAAGAGTTGTCCAGTTAGAAACTAAGAGTGTCCAGTTAGAGAGCTCACTTGTCCAGTTAGATAATCCACGTGTCCAGTTAGAACCAAGTGATGCGTTGTACAACGCAGTTGCTTATGACCATGGGAAGCAGGTCATTTTTGTGAGCAGTGACGTCGAGGATGTAGTCAGCTCGTGGGATCACGACGCGGAGCGAGCGGTAAGGGAAGTAGAGGAAGCATACCAACGCGGAGAAGGGAAGACCGAAGCGTTTCCGACGACTGTGAAACTTGAACCAATAGAGTGGGCGCGTCCCGCTAATGGGAAATTTAAATTGCAGAAGCGCCGCCGCACGTAGCGGGGGCATAGGAACTTCCATCTACGGGGCCTTTCGGAATGAAGTAGATAGTACGCCCATTTTGGTTAGACGCCTTTCGCAAAGAATTACGTTGGATATCTGCAACTTGGTATGGGGGGTTTTGTTCTAGTTTGTTCTAGTTCTAGTTTGTTCTATTATGTTAACGGGATGTCATATGACATTACCCCCTTTTGACATGACACTATCGGATTTTGGCATGACAATAGTTTCATATTGACATGACAGTTGCTTCATATTGACATGACATGTCATAATTAAAAAACCAACGAATACAACAATCCAGCAATAAGTACATATCCAAATGTCTAAAACCAACAAACATAAGTGCATAACCAAATGTCTAAACCAACTAACAAGTCTACACAAACCAATAATGTTTATAAAACCAATGGGGGAGTTTTTTTAAGGATCGGATGGGGTTGTAAGACGTCCGTGAAACATGGCAACACAAAGGGCATGGCGGTACGCCGCAATGAATGAATCGTCCAGGCCACGGAACTTGGTGTCACCGGTCGCGAGGAGCTGCAGGAAACGGATGGCATATGGACCGCAGTCGCCCCTACATCAAAATAACGAAAATTGCTCACACAACCTGTGCCAATGTTTTCTAAATGAAGAGCCGATAATGACTTACGATTGTTTGTTTTGGGGAATCCCCTTCGCCCTTTTGTACGCCAAGGGTTCCGGGACTTTGCCGACCCATTTGACTCGAAGTTCAGGGTGGTCGTTCATCAGAATGGGGAGGAGGTGGGTAACCGGCTTCAGGAGGCCCGACATATGGCGGTCAGCGACGTGGCTTGTGTCGCAATCGTACACGTCCAATGTCCAATCCGCGAAGTTGATGTCCAGGGCCACCCAGTGCTCGTTCTTCAGATTCCAAGGTGCCAACACGCGGTCGACATCGTCCCAACCCGTCGGAAACTTCTCCGGCAACTTGCCGTCGAAGTATTGGGTCATCGTGTCGTCCCCCTTCACCACCTCAAGGTCCCCCTTCGTGTCCGCCAGTTTCTTCTGCAGGAGATACCCCCACAAGAAATCCAGAATGGCGACCCCTTCGTACTTGTCACCGGCGTTGATGTCCTTCCGGAGTAGGGCGCAAGCTTGCTCAATATGCTGGACGCAAGGAAAAATCTTTATTTTGGAAGACCATATGAGGAAGAAGGTGATGACTCGAACCACAATGTGGGAACGTAACTAACCTCGGATGACACCCAGTTGGTCGGTGATTGAAGTGTCCCAAAGAACTGCTTCGCCAGTAGGGTGTCTTCCACCGACCGAACGGGGTCACTTCCGTCCTTCATCCACGCAGCGAACGCATCAGCATCTGCACTGGTCGCCATGCCTAGCTCGACGGCATCCAATGGCTTCTTGCCCATACGCGGCTTCTTCGCTGGCTGCGTTTCCTCCGCCTGGGACAACGTATCAGGATGTTGACGGGTGCTTCTTCTCGGCCGTATCAGGGGCACCTCAGCCTCAGCCTCAACATCAGAACCGGGTGCCACCAACTCCTCCTGCAACTTGAAGCCCATTGCGCATGACATGACAGTAAACACAAAAAACATGACATCATTTATATATTCACATGACAGTCTCATGCGCAAACCTTGTCCTTCAACTTGTCCTCCTTCAACTTGGCCTTGGCCTTCAACTTGTCCTCCTTTCTCTTGTCCTTGCCCTCGTCCTTGTCCTTGTCCTTGTCCTTGCTCTTATCCTTGTCCATCCCTGATCCATGAACCTCAGCACATGACCTCTGCATAAATTAACATGACATATATAATGATAAACATGACATGTATATGAATTGACATGACGATTATGATCTGATACCGGGAGAACCTTACCTCCTTTCCCAGAACTTCCTTGTCCTTGTCCTCCTCCTCCTTGCCGTTATCCTTGTCCTTCACTGATCCCTGAACCTAACCACATAACCTCTTATTAACATGACATATACTGGAATTGGCAAGAACATGTATTGATACTAACATGACATACACTACTAACAACATGACATTTACAGGAGATGACATGACGATTGTGATCTAATACCAGGATAACCTTACCTCCTTTCCCAGAACTTTCGCTCGCTCCTTCGACTCCCTGGTCCCCTTCCACCGCAGTTCCCTCCTCATGTTTTCAATCGCCTCCTCAAGCGTCGCCATCTTCGAATTTACCTCCGCGGATATACTCCTCAGCAACTCGTCCATCTTTGCCACTAACCGTGACTCTATCTCTAATAGGGTAGCTTGTGTCTGCGTGCCCTCCCCTGATTCTTGTGTTGACCCACTTGCTCCCTTTGGTTGTTTCTTTGCTGAGGGTTTGACATTTGCTGATACGAAAGCCCGGGCTATCTCGTCGAAGAAGTTGTCCCGCTTGTCGTGAGTGTTTCGGGCATCGCGGTATAAACCGATTGCTCTCTCCACATCATCGGGGAGCAGAAGAGGCCTCACGGCTGCAGGGTCATTGAAGTGCCCCAGCTCCTTCGCCTCCTGCAATCGGGTTTCGATTGAGGCATACTCGAGGTTCAGGTCTCTAAACTCGTATCGCAAACACCTGGGGTACAGCTTCTCGTCTATGACATTCGCGAATTGGTCGGCCATTGGAGTGACGGCTTCGTACACCCATAGCTGCAATTACATATTGTCCAGTAAATAATTAGTTAATGTCCAGTCAATAAATGTTAGACGCCTAGTAAACCAGTTTAGGGCGTCCAGTCATATCTGTGTACGAACCTGGAAGGCGAGAGGGAAACCCATCAGGCAATAGGTCGGGCGTGCATTGGAGCTGCCCTCATCCCGTTGGAGCTTCCTCTCGATTGCACGGTGTAGGAACTCGTTCGTTCGCTCGTAGCAAAGCCGACCCCACGGAAACGCCAGGAACCTGTCAACGTCGCCGACAAGGTCGACCACCCACCCATGAATGTAGTTTTTGGGTTCCTTCCCGAACAATACTCCCTCAACCAGCATCAGCAGGACAAATTTCAATTTTCTGGTGGACGATTTCTCAAATGCCATCGCCACACGGAACTCTACCTCGAACTCAGACATCCTTATCTTTGAAACTCCAAAGAAATCATACACTGCCTTCTCGAACCCGTCGTCGTCCTCGGGCTCTTCGCCATAGCCACAGTTGAGACCGGTGACAATGGCAAACTCAGCTATTGAGAACCTGACGACCGCTTCATGGATCTTGTACCATGTTTCATTCTCCTTCTTCGACTTCAATTGTCGTTGGAGAACATAGTGTACAAGCTGTCCCGAGAACTGGACCCTTGTGCCCAGTCTTGCAATGCCCCCCAACGGGCTGTCGGTCAGGCGCTTCCAATGGGACTCGCTCAACCGGTTGTCAATGTTAACCAGGAGCGCCATCCGGGAGTGTTGGTTAATTTTTGCTTTGAAGTGTCTTTCTTCCTCTACGGCGTACACAGCCTGCACAGACTTCAACATGTCAGCCACACTGCAGCACAACAATCACAACTTACATTACTCGAACGAAAGCCATATTACCGCGCCGGATGTTTGAGCTGTACGGTCTACAATCTTCTTCATACTTCGCTGCGACATTTTTAATATTCACCAGATATCCTGCACAGTGGAAGACCCAAATTCAGTATTCTACACATCAATTCTTCTCCCCCAACCCACGGTTCCCTTCATATCAATATCATATGAACCATGACAGAAACACAATTACACATGACACATACACATATACACATGACACATGGTTGTGAAAACATGACAGCATACGTATTCAATCTGTCCATCTCCATTTGCACACAAGTAATCCTATTCCAGATAATTTCGATTCCACATAAACTTTTCACCCTTTCTACAATTTTTCTCTAACCCTAATGCGCCGCATTTCAACCTATTTCCCCCAAATTCCCCCCTAATGTGCCGCATCTACCGTCATAAGCCCCATTTCGCCCAATTCCCACCTAAACTGAACGGATCTACACTCCCCTTATCCTGATAAGTTGGATTCAACAACACAGTTGCCCAATTTCCCCGTTCCCAAAAATCCTCTTCTCTCTCACACGCGCAAACCCCAGTACCCAAACTTTCCACCAATTGTTTTTAACTTGACGCCGGTTACTTCCTACATGACAGGGCGATATTGCGTACTGTCAACCCATTCGACCCCTTCTTCCCATTTTCACACAATCCAAACCAGTTTTGTTTCTTCAAATCTGTTCCTCCCCTACCAATCGAAGCAAAACGTATTTAATCGGCATTGTGAGGGTTTACTTACTTCGAAGTCTCGTCTCCTCTTC
The DNA here is from genome assembly GCA_037127255.1 of Persicaria tinctoria. Taxonomy (NCBI): domain Eukaryota; kingdom Viridiplantae; phylum Streptophyta; class Magnoliopsida; order Caryophyllales; family Polygonaceae; genus Persicaria; species Persicaria tinctoria. The sequence continues at coordinate 55,239,202 of JBANSL010000007.1, read as the reverse complement.
TGCACTATCGTCCTCTTCCTCGCCTTTGCTTCTTCTTTTCCTCTCTCGCTCTGTCGTCTCCTTCCTCTTCTTCTTCTTCTTTTCCTCAGCCTTGCATGTGGAACTATTGCCCTCTCTCTCTCTCTCTTCCTCTTTTGTAAGCCGTGAGAGCAGTTGGGGTCGACAGTTTTCAATTGAAACCGCTTCCACTCTCACTCATCCACTCTCTCTCCCACAATAACTTCCCCCACTTCCACTCTCTCTCTCCACAATAACTTCTCCTTTCCTCTCTCTCTCCACCCCACTTCCTCTCTCTCTCCTCCTTTTACCTTCTCTCTCCTCTGTCCCGGTTAAATCCAACCGGCAAAGATGCCATTTTTTGGTGGGGGGGGGGGGTGTAACCTTTGCAAATGTTGTGGATAGGGGGTTAGGCTAGCAAACCATTTCGGGGCAAGGGTCATATAGTTTAAATCCCTCTTAATTTTACTAACTATTTATGGATTTTTTTCAAAATATTCATAAAAAAATAAATATTTACGATAATATTCACGAGTTAAAACTATTTATAAAAATATTTACGATAATATTCACGCGGTCTCAGACCGCGTTTCATTCAGAAGCCATAAAATTTGAAACGGAAATAATTTCAGGAAAAAAAAAGGTTAAAGAAACGCGGTTTGAAACCACGTTTTATAACAAATTTTGAATAAAACGCGGTTTCAAACCGCGTTTGTACCGTATTATATTTTAAAAGGTAAAAAATTAAAAAAAAAGAGATAAAGGTTGGTAAAACGCGGAACGAATCCGCGTTTTACCCTTCTTCCTCCCCAAATCCAGAGGCATAGGCGGCAGGCGCACATCCCGTCCACCGCCGACCACCACCGCCAACCCTGCTCGCACGCCCGCCCGCCCGACCGCCACCGGCCACCACCATTCCACCACCGCCTCTCCCTCGCTGCCACCGACGAAGGACCACACGCCGGATTCGTCATCGCCGCTGAAGATAGACAGAGAAAATCAGAATCTCGAAGGAGATGATGGATGCGACGGTGGCCGGCGGAGGCGGCGAAGGCGCCATTTTCTTCACCAATTCGACAATTGATCCCATGGTGCACCGTATAGCAGCGACGATTTAACCGACAAGCGAAGAGGCGGTGTCTCCCGGTGGTCGACACCCTCGGAGTCTTGCCCTTTGTCCTTCTCCCACTCTTGCATACTCGATTTGGAGAATAGCTCAACGGTGGTGGTGGAATGGTGGTGGCCGGTGGTGGGCGAGCGGGCGGGCGTGCATCCCAGGGTGGGCGGTGCTGGTCGGCGGTGGATGGGATGTGCGCCTGTGCCTCTCAATTTGGGGAGGAAGGTTTAAAGTAAAACGCGGAGCGTTTTACCAGCTTTTTTTATTTTTTTTTACATTTTAAAATATAATACGATATAAACGCGGTTTGAAACCGCGTTTTATTCAAAATTGGTAATAAAACGCGGATTCAAACCGCGTTTCTTTAACTTATTTTTTCCTGAAATTATTTTCGTTTCAAATTTGATGGCTTGTGAATGAAACGCGGTCTCAGACCGCGTTTCTCTGTGCAACCTGCAAAAAATGAATATTTTTGTAAATAGTTTCAACTCGTGAATATTATCGTAAATATTTATTTTTTTATGAATATTTTGAAAAAAAATTCACTATCTATATCTATATAAACTGTTAATTTAGAAGAGTTTAGAATAATGTGTCAAGCTTAGAGAAATTTTAGGAGTATTGACCAATCATTTTTTTTGCCATCTTTCTTTGATTTTCTTTAATTATAGTTTTTTTTCTTCTTTTTCCTTTAATTCTCTTTTTGCTTTAATTTTACTAACTATTGGGCTTAATTCAGAACATTGACCTTAGCCTAAATTATAATTTTAGTAGTTTTTTTTCTAAAAAAACAATATAAACTCTTAATTTAGAAGAGTTTATAATTATGTGTCAAGCTTTGAGGAATTTTAGGAGTATTGACCAATCATTTTTTTTTATCTTTCTTTGATTTTCTTTAATTATAATTTTTTTCTTCTTTTTCCGTTAATTCTCGTTTTGCTTTAATTTTACTAACTATTGATCTTAATTCAAAACATTGACCTCAGTCTAAATTATAATTTTAGTAGTTTTTTTTTCTAAAAAAGGGGATTAATTTAAAACATAAAATTAATAATAAGAAAATATAAAATTAATATTAGTAATCTATATCTATATCTATGTATAATGCTTTAATCGTTTTCTCAACCCATGAGTTTAATTCAAAATATTTAATTATCTGAACTTTTACGATTATGTTATAATATTAATTTAATATATTAGTAAGATTTTATTTATTAAAAATCGCGCCATGGCGCGGGGATCATACTAGTTTATGTTAAAGTAAACCATTTCACCGTAGTCCTGTACTAGACAAGTACTCCAGTAGCACACCCAAAAAATATACGGTAGGTTTGTAATTTTGTATAGATATTTTATTTTTAAAAATTAATAATCTATATAGATATAAAGATATATTTAATAATATATATATATATATTAAAAAAATAGCGGATACCCGTTACGGGCCTAGCGGCCCGTAACGGGTAGATTGGCTTACCCAATCCCATACTCGCTGCGGGTGCGGGCCGGAGTTACCGGCCCGCATGGGCTTTTTCCCCTACCCAAACCTGTCCAATTTCGCGGACGGGCCGGGCGGGCGGGCCGTCCCGCGTTTGCCCAGGTCTAGTCCCACGTTACTTGATACGGACTAATTGTATTTCTTGTATTTTGCACAGTATTTTTTTAAATGGAAAATGTCATGTTAATTTATTGAATAAATTGAGAAATATATAAATTCCAAATTTCCGGAGTTTCAACCCCTCACCTCCCCATATCACCTCCACGAGGAGATCTCTCTCTGTCTCCGTTCTCGTCAACCAACAATGGCGACAAGCGAACTTCTCTCCATCGAACCTCTCGAGCTTCGTTTTCCCTGTGAGTTTCTTCCTCCCCCTTTCGATTCTGATTTCGATTTCGATTTCGATTTGCATTTTTTTCCCTTTCGAATTTAACCCTACATGTGGCTAATTCGCGAAATCGGCATGTTCTCCCCCCCTATTAAAACTTGAATTTTTCAAGTTGAGTTGAAGAAGCAGATCTCTTGCACCATGCAACTGTCTAACCAGACAGATGGCCATGTCGCTTTCAAGGTCGGTTTTGTTTCGAAATCTCGTCGTTTTTCTATTTCTTGATTTCAATTTCCCAGTTTTTGATTCTATTAGCGTTATTCTTTAATTTTAGTTAAACCATCTGTTTATTTGATTGTAAATCTGGAATGGAATTGCGATTTGAGCTGTTTGTTAGGTGAAGACGACGAATCCAAAAAAGTATTGCGTAAGACCTAACACTGGAGTTGTGTTGCCCCGCTCTTCCTGTAATGTCTTAGGTGAGATTCTCCGTTTCCACCTTCATTCAATTTCTCCCTCTCTTACCAATTTGTCTTCCCCAATATGTTTATGTCTCCAAAAAAAAAGTGTTGTAATTTTGTTTCTGTCATACAGTGACAATGCAAGCACAGAAAGAAGCTCCTCCTGACATGCAATGCAAGGATAAATTTCTCCTCCAGAGTGCAATTGCAGGCCCTGGGACTACGCCCAAGGATATTTCTCCTGAAATTGTAAGATACTATTTAATTCTTTTTTGTTGCTGAGATAATGATATCGGGAAGTGCTCATTTCCTTTTTAGAATGGGATGGATGTAGATAAATGTGTCTTGGCTACATATGCTTCAAATTATTTATGAACACATAACTGATAGATCAGATATGTATAAGATTAAGCCCTTGTCTCTTGTACATATTAGTGATGAAGATTCACTTCGCCTTGCCTCTTCCTCCTGGTGATAGTTAGCAAGTTGTTTCTTAGTGGATTCTAAATTTCCAATTGTCCAATTACATATGATGACGATTTGTTCAAAATGGAAAATGTAGGCGATTCGCACAGATGATAAACCATCAATTGCCTAAAAATGGGTGACGGCATTCTACGAATTGAGTAGAGGCAACAAATAAATAAGAGAATGCTAAAGATTTGATACACAGAATTTATAATGTCCAACACAAAGTACTTAATATATAGTTGTTTCAGTTCCATTGTTCTTCATCAGGTGATAAAATCAAACGTGTCTCTCGTGCTGGTTGTGTTACTGTTTGTATTATATATGAAACAATTTTGCTTGTGTATGATGAACTTAGGGGACAAGCCAGAGATCCTAGCTCCATTGTAGGGCAGTTAACATTATGTTGAGAATTAGTACAACTAATTCCCAATGAAGAGAATTTTGCATTTTATTAGGAATTGAATTTGACATGGACAGTGTTTAAAATAGCTAGAGGCGATGAAAAGCGATGGGACCAGCCTAGCGCTATAGCGCGCCTTAGAGGCAAAGGCGGTCGCTTTTCCATAATTAATGTAAAAATACTTCATGCTTATGTAACTTTCAAATTTAATAGTATAAATATGTTAATGATGAAATAAAACCTAATTGAAAACCTAATAATATAATAAAACCAAGTCCAAAACATCATAGATACTAAATGCAAGTCAAACATAAGAGATTAGAGAAAAGAAAGAATTTGAGTGGAATGGGTGGGAAAGGTGGTTAGGGAGTGGGTCAAACGAAGTCATCAAGGCCATCTTCATCATCTTCTTCCTCAATGTTGGGACAAGGAACGAAGTCCCCATCATCTTCATCAATGGACTTGTATTCTTCAACTTCCTCCTCTTCTTCTTGTGATTGTAGCTTCTGTCTGTGAGCTACTACTCAGCAGCAGTGAAGACACAGCAGCAGTGAAGAGCAAGCAACTCCAGAAGGGGAGAAGGATAGAGAATGGAGGGAAGTAGATTGGAAGGTGTGGGTAAAGAAGGGAGGAATCAAACATGTAGAGGAATTGAGGAGGGCTTATCATAATTATTGAATCAGAGAAAGGATAAATAATGATAGAGAATAAAATTTTCAAATTTTGTTGAAATATATTTTCCAAAACTACAAAGATATGAAAAGATTTTATAATTAAAAAAACTGGAAAGGATAAACTTCAGTGAAATAGTAATCTACACGAAATATGGAAAAGCAATAAAAGGCGTGCTATAGCGCGCCTTGTGCCATAGGTGCGCCTCGAGCGCTTTTGGGTTGCTATTCCACTCAACGGGCGCCTTTGTCAAGGCAGGCGGTGGGAGGTTCAGAAGTTGCTATAGCGAGCCATAGCGCGCTATAGCACTGCTTTTTTAAACACTGGACATGGGTAATATGTTGTTTACATTATTTTTGGCATCTGATTGTTTGTGTGAGCACCCCACATCACAAACTTTTGTCTTTCAACTACTAAACATGAATTCATACCAATGAACTTTTTTCATGATCTTTTAAATCATTCTGGTTTCCTGTGTTACAGTTTAGCAAGGAGTCAGGGAATCATGTTGAAGAATTCAAGCTGAAAGTGCTATATGTATCCCCTCCACGACCACCATCACCGGTGCCAGAAGGCTCAGATGAAGGTTCCTCACCAAGGCCTTCTGTATCAGACAATGGAAGCTTGAGTGGTTCTGATTTCACTATTGTAAGACATGAGTTCTTTTTTGGGGCCATTTCTTTTCATTATACTGCTTTTTATGAAGAGAATTGATTCTAGATGTGGACTTTGCAGGCTTCAAAGGCAGCTGATAATCAGGATAATTCCACTCAGGTCTGTTCTATATTTCAATCTGAAAACTGTAGTATTGTGTTGGTAAATTAAGTGCAAAAATAAAATAAAAGGATATACTGTGTTTGGCATGGTGGATTTGATTATAGCTTTTCATGAGCTCTTATTCCTGTATGGTTTGTGGTCATCCTTCTATTCTCTTCTTTTCATATTACTTGTCAGTTCTCACATTTCCATATCATTTTATAGTTGCATACTTTCATTTATATAGACTAGTAATATGGACTTTTATGGACCAAGGAGGCAAGGATCCAACTGTGATCATCCGGTCCCGTCCCTGTCTGGTCTATTTAGTTCTGGTTTGTTCTAGACCAGTATTCGTACAGCCCTAGTTACACTTACCTGCGTCCTTGTAATGCTTGTCTGTATTCATGGAAATTCTTATTTAGTTTTTGATAATTATCCATCCTGATTTTTAGCCTCTTTACTTTTCAGATTGGATTATTTTATTTATTGTTGTATATATATTTTTGTGAACATACCTGGATTTCTTAGATTTTTCTCTATGAAGTAGGCTGGCTTCCCTGACTGATTCCATAATGTGAAGACAAGGTTAAAATGATGAGCATGCGTAGAAAAGTACATATACTGTGGTTTGCATGAAACTGAAAAATTCAGGCACTATTATGCATGAGATAGATTGAAAAGAAGCCTTGGAATTTTACGAAAGAATAAGTATTATTCCTGTATGATGTGAGACTGTGAGTTGGCTTTTCTGCTAATAACATATTCCTAAATCCTAATATCTCCACTCGTTGACAGAAACTTCTTGGATTTGTTATCAACCTTGATATATCTTCAAAGGAATATATAGTCCTGTCCAGTGACTAGCCAAAACAAATAGCCTTGTTAAATATCCTGTCCAAAACTATTTTCTGGCCATATGAACGGTGAAACAGGCATACACAGGTTTCTTGTCAAGTAGAAGAATGTTGAGAATTTCGATGGATTTTGTTCTCTTCCTTCCCATGCTCTTAGCTTCCTATCTAAGCACTTACTCCCTGTTCAGATTGGAAAATTTGAGAGGGTATGTGTGGAAGGGGGGACGAGGGATTTTACTTTTGGTGTTTGGGTATCTCAGCTGAATTTAGATACAATCTTTCCATATCTTTTTTATTTTTTGGAAAATATTTTGTTGATCTTTTTTAAATGTTCAATCCTGCCCACTATTCTTCATGCCTCCTATTCTCCCTTCACTCTTCTCCCCCTCTCTCTTCCCTTCTTCCTTTTGTTCGAATTGTTGTGTGCTGATGAAGGATACAAGTCTGTGGACGAGCGTGATGGGGACTTCATACCATATCTCGACATTGAGCAAGAACAGGATGCAGATGACATTGATGATTTTGCTTGACCGACTCCCTAACCATCCTTCCCATTCAGCTTGATTTCTTTCTATTCTTTAATTTTCTATACTTACTCATATTTAGTACTTTAGATATGGGTTTTTACTTGCTTACTACCTAAAACTTGGTTTTATTACAATAGTATGTTTTCAATCTGGTTTTATTTATCAAGCACGGGTTTTATAGCATTAAACATGAGTTTTAAGGTATTTTGAGATGTTTTATGAAAAAGCCATCGCCTTTGCTTTTGAAGCCCATTTAAGCTACAGGAATGTCTATTGCCATATGTTGCCTCTAGCTTTTTAAAACACTCGAGAGAATGAGGGAGAAATAGGAGAAAAAATTAAGGGAAAGTTATACCCACCAATTTACTTTCCTTTTCTCTCCTTCCAAACCAAACAGGATACTTGATTTCCAGTCCTTTCCTTTCCCTTGTAACCAAACATGAAAATATTAAAATTCTCTCCCTTCTTTTTCAGATTCCCCTCAGTTACGGAATTGAGGAACAGGGAGTTGGTGTAGAACTAGAATTTAACCTTGTGACTGTTCTTCTTTTATAGTTGGACATTTTCATTCAATATTATGTACCTATCAACATATATTGTTTCTTATGATTTTGCATATTCTATGTCTGATTGTGCAGATTGTAAATTCTTGTTTATACACCAGATTTGCGAATAGTGCATGTTGTTAATGCACAATTGTTGCATAGTCCTGACTTCTGACAGTCATTTCAACTTGCAAAATTTAGCTATTACTTCGTGTTATATTCCATTTGTGCTGTGAAACTTTGACTGAATGTCCAGTGAATGTTGGTTTATTGTTAATGTAAATGAGGAAAGTATGTTCTTCAATTAATATGCTCCTGGGCTGATGTAGGCAAGGGCTCTTATTGCCAAGCTGACGGAGGAGAAAAATTCTGCCATTCAGCAGAATAAGAAGCTACAGCAGGAACTGGTAAGTTATCCTCCAGCGTAAATGCGTATTGAAACTTAATGTTGTGATTGCCAATGGTCACAATTAATGTTGTTTTAGCTACCTTGCTGTTATTACTTTCCAGCACGTTAAATTACATACATTACTAATACTAATGAAGTATTTACTTCTAAACTCCTAAAAGAAACGTGAAACCAACTAATCAAAATAGAACGTGAAATAAATTTGCTTGGACTTTTTTTTGGGTGTGTGTGGGTGGTGGTTGGGTTGTTCTCCTTGATTATTTGAGTGGCAAATCTAGATTTTTGGTATCTTCAGTAATCTGTTTCCTTCCAAAATGAGTAGGTTTTACTTGTCAGGTTTATTTCGACTGAGTTTCCTTTTTGTGAGAGACGCTAAATTGGAATAGAATCCGAACTGTTGTTCGCTTTGTCGACTAGGCTCCAATTTGACAGTGTAGAGTGCAAATAATTGTAAATATGCAGTTGTTTCTCTTCTTGGAGAAGGGGAGGATATATTCGTGTAGAAAATAATTTCTATGACATGCTGCACAGCAAATCCATGACATAGGCTATGATCATTCAAGATGTAAATCAGCTTTCAAATTGTTTTAGGATTGACTATCTGAGGTTGTTGAAACCATGACGATTAGGAAAAAATACTTGGCAGTGGAGATTGAGCTTGTTGATAACTTCACTGCAACAAGTTGCTATTATCCCACAATTGGCGATTCAAATTATTATGCTGGTTGATGTTTGGAACTAATACCAGATTAAAATGTGCAGGACTTGTTGAAACGTGAAGCCAATAGAGGCCGTGGCAGCATCTCAATCATGTACGTTATAATCATTGGCATAATGGGCATCCTCTTGGGGTATCTTATGAAGAAGACATAATGACGAAATTTTTTCTTATTGAGGAGGCTTTGCTTGTCCTGGTTGGATAGCAATTGCATCCGACACTGCACAAAGCGAAGCCAACTCACGTTGGAACTGGTAGGAGAACATGGAAGACAGGGTCTTGTACGAGCACTATGTTTGGGTTCTACAAAAATTAGTCACTAGGTTATTTTCGGCAGGTTCACTATGTTTTCGAGTTTATTGGATTAATACGTTATTTGCAAGTTGATTTATGTAATTTGAAGACTTTGTTTTGCCCTTTGAAGTACGACCATGGAGTCACAATATTCTTGAAAAGATATCCTTTTTCGGCCTGTTTCATTTTGCTGCCATTAAATTGGATTTTTCGAAGTGGAGTGACAATGGCAGAGGCCCAGAGAGCTTCTCTCTCAAAAACCCAAAAACTCAAAATACTTTTCACCTTAACAATCAATCCCACCACTACCAATACACCACCAACACTAACATTCGGGGAACAACTGAGATTCGTCAATCTCAACCCCAAAAATATCCGGGGAACAACCGAGATTTATCAATCTCAACCCCCAAAAGATCCGGGGAACAACCGAGATTTATCAATCTCAACCCCAACAACTAATATTGGTAAAAATTAATTAATATTTGGGTAATCCCCATCACCACCAATTCGTCACCAACAATGGGATGATCTTCTCGGATAAACTCTCTGCCCTCTCTCTCTTCTGGTAACACTCGGCTGGGAAGCAACCCTTACCACAACTGCCCCACCGCCGCCACTGCTACCACAACCATCACCATGAAAACCTATACACAAAACCGACTGGAGTGAAATCTCCAACACCTACTTCTGAGTACAAGGGGATTGATGTTCTTTTGTGCTCTTATCATAACAACAACAACCACAAACAAGGGGTTTAAAATCAAACACTGTCCACCACCACCACAAATCTGCCTTCACACTCTCCCTCACACATGTAAAGGTCCGTCCTCCAATCTCCGAATCTGACTTTATAAATCTCATTCCTCTTCGGTTGGCTGCACCGATTTCGAGCCTCCCCTTTGTTTTCGTCCTTCCGTCTCTTCGAAGGTTAAAGGTTGGGGGCTTTGGTTGTGGGTGCCGCCAACATCCGAATCTACTCCCTTGTCGATCGCTTATTCGCTTCACCTATCCCCAATCTCCGAATCCACCCCCAAATTTAGTCCCGGACCTCAATCGGCCTCCTTGGTGGCTGATTTGGATCCCATTCCTTCGATTTTGCTGCCGAGGTAGCCGATCTGATCGAACCTATTCGTGTACTCCCCCTCCGGTTCGCCTCTTTCTTCGGTGGTCCTTCCACTGGCGTCCGAGACTCCGTTCTGCCTCAACCCATCCTATCCCTTGGTGGGGTGGTTGATCCGCTGTCGCTCACCGCTACCGCTTCCATAGGTTGGTTGCTGCCCGCCTTTGATCCCAGATCCCCGTCGTCGGCCACCCCTGCCGGTGCTCCTGCGCCGTCGGTGGTTTTGCCTTCCTTGACTGATGCTCCTCTGCTTCTTTTCAGTACTTGGCGTGCAAGGCTTTCTTTTGCCCTTGCACGCCACGTTTTGAAAAAAAAAAAAGAAAAACAAGGGATGTTGCGTGTATTTTTTATATGCTTCACATCTCTACCTGTTGGGCCTAGTCCACCTGTTCGGGCCCAATATCATTTCTAACCCTTTTCTAAATCCGACTTTGAGCTTTAACTCTATTTGAAATAATTTAAATTAAATATAATCTAAAAAGTGATTTTTTCTAAGTTTTTAAACCAAAATAAGAAAAAAATCTCTAAATTTTATGACTCGTTCGCGTTCTTCGATCACGTTTTGGTGTTGCTCTTCCGTCTACGGAGTCGGCCTTCGTTGTTGCCGTGTTTAGTTCCGGTTGAGGTTCAGTCTCGGGGGCCCTGTTCATCGTGTTGATTGTGGCAGTGTTCGTGGTTTTCGAAGATCCCTCATCCCGATGAGGGGAACGTCGGTGATCCACACTTCCCAGGTGACGTCTCTTTCCCTTGGTGGGCTTCTGTTCTCGTCTCCCCGGCATCAACACACCGTGTTAGTCCATTGGCTCGATCTCCCGTGCTCTCGGCATCCACAATTTTTTCTTGGGTCTTTTGACTTCCTAGCTGGTTGGGCAGATCGTTTTTGTGATTGTTTGGGGCGGGTCTTTATTTTTTATTTTTGGGTTGTTGTATCATGGCAGTTAGTTTGTCTGCCGTTTTCGGCCTCTCAGTCCACCAGTTTTGTCTGGTACGTCGAATTATTTCCGTTTAAAAAAAAAGAAAAGATTTTCCTAGAAATTTTGGAATGCATATTTGAAATTGCTGGGGGGTATGTAGGGCCCAGAGTTAGTGTTTTAGTAAATGGATTGGGCACAATTAATACGTGACTTGCGTTTGATGAGACATTTTTTTTAATCGGAAGTAGTAGTGACTCACTTTCTAATACTGTATCCGTTTAGCAAAATATGTCGTTTACCATTCACGTATGTTTTTTAGGATGATAAACTTTATAAAATATCTCTAAAAAGTATTCCCTAAAAAAGTATGTGAATAGTAAGACGACATGTTTTGCCGAATAGAGAGAGTAATATTATCAATTATTAACTATTAGGGACTTCTATCATATATGTTTAGTACGTGTACTACTTAAGAGTTCGTATAGTGTTGATCAACAATGGTCCGTAGCTAGCAATATACTCCCTCCATTTCAAAATATATTGGTTTTAGCTTTAGGCACAAATTTTAATAAAACACATCACTTTTACAAAAAATCATCATTTATCATCCACTAACCTTTTTTTAATAAATTTTTTTATTTTTTAATACACCCTACATATTTTAATCAATTAAAATATTCAAAAAAGACAACCACACACAAAAAAAAAAGGTTAAAGATCATTGATGGCTTTTAACACTGAAATACCTCCTAAGTCCTAATCACTTTCCTCTTGTCAATGGTATGTTTTATATATTGTTGACAATTGACAAATAATCTTAGTGTTGATGAACACAGCCTGCATTTTTCACCCGGCATACATAGTCAAGGGTGCAATCATATCCATTAATTGAATCAGTCATAAATGCATCGACCGATAAATTTGTTATATATATATATATATATATATATATATATATATATTCAAGTGAGAAATATCTAGTCCGGTGGGAAGGAAAGAAGTGATCTCATTGGTGAAAATAGGTCTGATTTTTTCGAAATAAAAAATACCCTCACGCGCCTCCATATCCCCTGTTGCGTCCTCTTCGTCTCCTTCCCACACTCCTATCTAATCCGTTGTTTCGTTCCCTCGCATCTCTTTTCCTCATTCACAACTCCTTTGATTTCGGCAACACCACAACTCCGCCGTCGATCTGATTTGATTGGAAATTTTGACTCTTCGTATTGATTGGTATTTGGCGGTGTTTAGATTTGATTTGCTTGAATCAATTCGTCCAACCCTCCGGCGACCCCTCCAGTCCAGTCCCTTTCTCTTGCAGAAGTACCGTTACGATCCGACGAGCTATGCCATCAATTTCGAAGACGAGGCGGCGCGGTTCGACGAGTTTCCGCTCAACAGTTTCTGCGCGAGGCTTCCGTCGTCTCCTCAACTGATAAATCGCTCTGGGAAAAGGTTTCCGATGACCGTTTGGGGTGAGATCGCCGCTTGCAGCTAGCTGGATGAAGAAATATATAATCTGGTTGAATTCTGATTTGGTGGCTTTGGCTTTTGATTAATTGTAATTTGGAGGAGATTAGTGGTTTTTTCAATTGTAGATTCTGATGGAGGATTAGTGAAATTAACTATGAGCTAATCGATCCTTATCAATCTATTCTGGAAAATAGTACAGAGCTATATAAATTTTGATTTTTGCTTGATCTGTGCACTTCGTTCGACTTGATTGTGCAATTCCTAGTGCGATAATGGATATTATTACAAATCCATACTCCAATACTAAAAACTACTGTATAATATAATAAAGTTTTAATAATTTTATTGAACATATGAGTTAGACTCATGAAAATGAATAACCAAGTGGTTTAGGGTTTTAATACCAAGTGGTTCAGGATTTTATATCAAGCGGTTCAGAGTTTTTATACTAAGTGGTTCAGAGTTTTAAACCAAATGGTTCAGGATTTTTAATACTAAGTGGTTCAGGGTTTTTATACCAAGTGTTTAGGGTTTTATTTTAAAAGAAAATTAATTAATTAATTCAAAATAAACATTAAAAGAAAATAAAAGAAAATAGGGATTGGTTCACTGGGTGTGGTTCACTGAGCTTGGTTCACTGGGTGTGGTTCACTAGATTTGGTTCACTGGGTGTGGTTCACAAGGTGTGGTTCACTGGGTTTGGTTCAGTGGGTTTGGTTCAGTGACTAAATAGAGGTTTGGTTCAGTGACTAAATAGAGGTTGGTTCAATGACTAAATAGAGGTTGGTTCAGTGACTAAATAGAGGTTGGTTCACTGATTAAATAGAGATTGGTTCAGTGGTTCATTGACTAAATAGAGAGAGGTTCAATGACTAAATAGAGTAAGTTTCAGTGACTAAATAGAGATTGATTTAGTGAACCATTTTATTTTAAAAGAAAATTTATTAATTAATTAATTAATTAAAAATAAACATTAAAAGAAAGTAAAAGAAGAATGAAAATTTTATAATTATTAAATAGTAGTGGTTCATGAAATAAATTCTAATGGTTCATCAAATAAAGAGTAGTGATTCATGAAACATTTTATTTTAATATATTTAATATCATTTTTAAAAAAATTATAAAAATGTGAAATTTTGTACGTTCATTAACCACTTCTTTATAGCTTTATGAACCACTTCTTTATAACTTGTGAACCATGTGAATCACTACAAATAAAATGGCTAAACCATTGTGAAAAAAGTTGATGAACCACTGTGAATAAAATTACTGAACCGCTGTGAATAAAATTGCTGAACCGTTGTGAATAAAATTGTTGAACCAATGTGAATAAAATTGCTGAACTACCGTGAATAAAATTGTTGAACCACTTTTTGTCAATATTTTTTTCAACAAAACATATACAAAGTGGGTGTCTATGTGTAGATAAAATTAAATTACACCCAAATATATATTTTTTATAATTTTTTAACAAGTGAAAATAAAAAAAAATGATTTTTAAAAGTCCGTTGGTGAAGAAAAAAACATAATTAAATCATTTATTAAAAATGGAAAACTATTAATTTTTTACATAAAACGAAAAAGGAATAAAACCTATTAAATAGTGATATTGAAAAGCAAATAGCAGCTGGCATAGTGGTATTGAGAACCCTGAACGGGCTTTGAAGGTTCTTTGTTCAATACTCGGGAGCGGCACTTTTTTTAATTTAGCGCGTGAAACACACGCGAAATGGGGAGGGCGCTTGCGAGTGGGCGAAAAAATTCCGGAAATTTCAAGCGCGTAGGATGCCGTCGAATTCACTTTATTTTGGATTATTTTTATTCATCTAGACCAATCAAATCATTTATTTCCTTCTCATTCTTAGAGTTGTGTGTACCCGAACCCAACCCTATATATATATATATATAGGGTTGGGCTCGGGTGCAAAGGTCATCAAAAGTGAGAAGGAAAGAAGCAATTTGATTGGTCCACGTGTGCAAAATTGAATTAAAATTAAGAGACACGCGGCTTCCCCAATTCTTTCCCCAATTAATTAGTAACACATGCCCAAATTAATTAGTAACACCTCCACTCTCACTCACACACTAATTAATTACACGCGCCAACTTTTTAATCAATTAGAAATTGTACGTACATGTAAAAGTGTTCACTTCAACTTTTAAAAATCATTTTTTGACATTTTCACTTGTTAAAAAAATATAAAAAATATATATTTGGGTGTAATTTAATTTCATCTACACATAGACACCCACTTTGTATATGTTTTGTTGAAAAAAAAATTCACAAGAAGTGGTTCAGCAATTTTATTCACAGTGGTTCAGCAATTTTATTCGCAGTCGTTCATCAATTTTATTCACAGTGAACCAATCTCTATTTAGCCACTGAACCAACCTATTTAGTCACTGAACCAACCTCTATTTAGCCACTGAACCAACCTATTTAGTCACTCTCTATTCGGTCACTAAACCACTCTCTATTCGTTCACTGAACCACTCTATTCGGTCACTGAACCAATCTCTATTCGATTACTGAACCACTTTATCCGGTCACTGAACCACTATCTATTCGGTCACTGAATCACTCTCTATTCGGTCACTGAACCACTCTCTATTCGGTCACTGAACCAACCTTTATTTAGTCACTGAACCAACCTCTATTTAGACACTGAACCAACCTCTTTTTAGTCATGAACCAACACTATTTACTTCGTGAACCACTTGGTATTAAAATACTGAACCACTTGGTATAAAACTTCTGAACCACTTGGTATTAAAACCCGACTTGAACCACTTGATATTAAAACCTTGAACCATTTAGTATAAAAATCCTGAACCACTTAGTATAAAACCTCTGAACTACTTGGTAATAAAACTCTGAACCACTATTAAAGAATGGGTAAATTTCCCTAATTCAGTTTCATAGGTGACATTTTTTATACATTTAGCAACTACACAGTTATTAAACTCTTAAAAGTGAATTATTAAAATGTTGAACTCTTTCATTTGATGTATCTAAACTATAAAACATTTAATATATCCAAACAATATTACAAGCAATAAAAGCAGAATGGGAAAGATGATACGAATGGATAATCAACAGGCTTTCAAAGTTCAAACTCAGCTTTCATATCACACCTTCATCGACAAATTAAGGCAGCTAGTATCTCTAATCCTAGGCCTTCGCTTTCACCCTCTCGTATCTCCTTGTCCAAGTCACCAGATCCAAGCACACCCACAAGTTCATCGTCGGCGCCTTCACCGACCTCCTCTTTTTGCTTATGTCTGCGGCATCTCAAGGCAGTGGCTCACACCCGGGGATTCCGAGGATTGACGGCGGTGATAAGCCTACTAGAAGTTGAATCAACAAAAAGCTCAGCCCCGATGCCTTCTAGGGGCTCTGAGAGTTCCGCGCCGAGATGGAAACCCTATCTAACCCCCGGCTCCGAACACCGTCAAGATGCTTGGCTACTATGTCTCCGGCAGTGACCGCCTCCTGATCTACGAGTTCGTCGAGCGAGGGAGCTTTTCTGATGGAGCGGGATGATGGGAGCGGAGACACGGGATTTGGGAGCGGAGATCTGGAGCGGAGTTTTCTGATGGAGGAAGACGGAAGAAGACGAGAATAATGAGGCGCGTGAGACTTGTTTTTTTAAAGTAAAAATCAGATCTGTTTTAACCAATGAAATCACTTATTTCCTTCTCACCGGACCACATTCTTCTCACTTGAATCCTACCCTATATATATATATATATATATATATATATATATATGTTATATATATATATATGTTATATATATATATATATGTTATATATATATATGTTATATATATATATGTTATATATATATATATGTTATATATATATGTTATATATATATATATGTTATATATATATATGTTATATATATATATATATATATATATATATATATATATGTTGGCTCCTGTGTGAGCAACCCTTATTATGTATAATGTGAGCAAATCCTAACCCTATATTTGAAGAAAATGAATGGTCAAGATTTAATGAATATTAAAATAGAAGAAAATATAAAAAGGGATATATTGAAGATGGAACGGGTTAGAGGCGCGTGTAATACTATCGAAGGGTTAAAGAATGCATTTGTTATTTTTCACCCATTTAATTTTTATCCTCTTGTCGATGAAATTGGGGAATCAAGAGAACCAAAATCTCCCCCGAATCGATCGAAGGGAAGGAGAAGGAGAAGGAGATCCAACTGCAATCCCTGGAATTGAGGCAAGATCGATCTTCCATTGAAACGCAATATCTTCCACCGGCTAGACTTGTAAGTTCTTATATATTTTCGAAAGTTTGTAACGCATTTTCAGATTTGCTCCAAACCCTAATTTGAAAAAAAAAAATCTACATAGTTGATTAAGAGAAATTAGTGGTTGTTGAGAAGAAGTAAGAGAATCGAGACAAACGTACGTGGGTGATTACACATCTATGGGTAAGGTTGTGAAGGTTAATTATATGGCATAATTGGGTCTCCTTTTGTTTTGCAGATCTGGAGCCTCTGGGGTGCTTTTTATGTCGGCTTCTTGTTTGATTTCACGGATTGATCGAGTTTATGTAATTTGATAGATTTTTTTTATACGAATGATTATTTATGGTTGTAATTTGTTTGTGGATTGGGGTTTATTCCTATGAATGGTTATGTTTGATAGTTTAGTCATATGAATCTTGATCATGAATCTCATGGGCACCGCTTGTTTGTTCATAGAGATCTAGGTGTTTCAGTAGCATGTGTTAATTATTCACTTTTGTATAAAATTGTATTCGTTGATAGATGAAACATTATTCGTATAAATCATTGTGTTCGTTATTCGGTGCCATAAGAAAGATTATTCGTATAAACAATTCACTTTACAAGGCTATTTGTGTAATACTATATGCTTAAATTGGTAAATATTTTGTTCATTATTCGGTGCTATAAGAAAGATTATTCGTATAAACAACTTGGTTTTCAAGGCTATTCGGGTCATATGAATTTGCATATGAATCCCTTCACAAAAAGCTGCAATATATATGTTTGCATGCAATTCCATATACTTGGAATATCATTAACTTGATTACAATTAAGATGTTCATAGATTCCATACATCTTCCTCAATTTCAATGGTACACTAAGGGGTTGTTTGTTTGGAGGAAGGGAAAGGAAAGGTAAGGTAACATTTCAAGAGAAAGGAAAGGAAAGGAAAAGGGTTAAACTCCAATTTTGTTTGGTTGATTTAAGAGGGGAATCATTGCTTTCTTTATTACCTTTTTATGTGTTTGGTTGATTAAGGGAAAGAAAAGAAAACAAACAATAAGACCTTTGCATATTTTTTTATTATTTCCTAAAATTATTGCAAAATCATATATAAGGATGAACCGATATAATAAATTCATATAAAATCACTTGAAATCCACACGGTCATAATTCCATACAGTCAGAAATTCACATAGTCAGAAACACCACTTCGCACTAAAAAAAAGTAGCTATAACCACGTTCAAAAAGACATAAAGGTAAACTACAAAACCAAACACACCAAAGTATCCTGCATGTTCAAAAGCCACAACCACATATATAAAATCCACACAATCAGCTCCTCTTCTTGAGCAAGTCGGTCACATATTGTTTCCTCAAACTGATGTTGGCCTGAAAGAATATATGAAGTTTATGTTCCTCTCCCATCAATATCGTTGCTACCTATATATTTCAAAGGTATATTGGTTAAGGACAATCAATAAATTATTTAAATGAAACAATTTATAAAGAATAATTACAATGATAGTTACCTCTAATGCATCAGACGGGGAAAGAACATCCAATTTCAACACTTCTTCTAAAATTTTGTTGCTCTCACCTTCAAGTCTCTTCTTCCTCTCATCTTCATTTGTCCAAACTTGGGCCATTGCAACTAAACTGGTATTCATCTCTTCAAACACTTTCCCAAATGATGTGCTAACCGAGTCTAGAGATGAAGCCAAATCTCCAGCTTCGTCCTTTTTCCTCTTCGAGACCTTCTGTTTCTTTGCAAACCTTGCTTGAGATGAAGAAGCATTCCTCTTCCTGGAACCACTTGCAGCACTTGCCCCCGATTGAGTATCATCTTCTAAATCATCATCACTATCAAGTGTAATGGATTCCGTCACTTCAACATCCATGTTCTGAACAGCACGTGCAAACGACTCACTTCCTTCTCCCGTTGCTTTATCTTTCCCATAAACATCAACAAGCAAGTCATAAAATGGGAATGGAACTCCATAAAGCCCTTTTGCTTTCTTATGAGTCTGCAAATAAAGGATTGACTAAAATAAATATCGGCTTTGAATTAAAAAACAGAAGTTGTAAAAAGTTTCAGAACATAAAACTGTAAGAAATTTCAGAATAGGTAAAGCACAAATATATTGACTTTGAATAAAAAACAGAAGCTATAAGAAATTTCAAAACATAAAGCTGTAAGAAATTTCAGAATATAAAGCTAGGAAAAAACAGAAGCACAAATATACCTTGATCCATTCTTCATAGACACTTCTTTTTACTTGTAATAAGTTCTTCTCAGCATTCCAACCGAACCCAGAAGTACTTAACATCTCAGCCATTGCAGAATACTTGTCTGACCAATGTTTTAACCTTGAGTCAATGTGCGGCTCAGCCTTTAAACCACACTCGGGAAGCTTCCCTAAAATCATTTATTCCAAACGATTCATGTACCCAGGCTTGAAACCGTTCTCACTCTTCCACTTGTTATTACGAGATAACTCCAATAAGGATTGGAGGAGTATATCATCCTCTTGTGCTGACCAAAACCTTTTATTTTTACCTCTTCCTCGAATAGCGCCTTCCATCATTCACCTAAAAGTGAAACAAATGGGATAAATGAAACAACCACCCTAAAGTATACATGAAACAAATGGGATAAATGAAACAAATGGGATTTGTACTGTTGGAAAGTAATGAGGAAAACTCTCATTAATATAATATATTAATACCTATACTTCAATCACATTTCCACTATAGGAGCTATAGGAACACAGTAAGTAAGAACACAGGAAGCAAGAACACAGGAATTAATCCAAAACGAGCAAGCAATAACAGTTGTAATAACGCAGGAAGCAAGAAGCAACTGTTCCAATTCCAATAACAGCTGTAAGAGTCATACATCAATACATAACACCAATATTGCAACAAAGTACAAGTTGACATTGCAACAAGTTAACATTGCAACAAAGGCATACTAAAGAGTCATACATCAATACATAACACCATTTTTCACTTCAAAATGACAAAAAAGAAATAAAAGACGACACATTGACTAGAGCTAAACATGTCCTGCGACTCTAGATCTCCAACTATTGAACATCTCTTGTGCTAATGTATTTCTGAAGGTAGTCCATTGATCCAAAGTTTCAATATTTGTAATGAATTCTATTTCTCTTCTTCTTCTTCTTCCCCCTCCTCCATCACCACCACCTTCCTCGTCCTCTGATGATGATGAATCTTCGTCATCTTCGTCATCTTCATCATCTTCATCAAATCCGTCATCCTCATCATCTATTTCATCCTCATCATTGCTAAGCTTCAATTTTCTAATTAAGTTGTGAAGTAGACAACAAGCTAGTATGATACGACTTTGAGTTTTGAGTGGAAAGTAGGAAGGGCTTCTAAGTATAGCCCATCTCCCTTTGAGTACCCCAAAGACTCTCTCAACCACATTTCTTGCTCTAGCATGCTTCATATTGAAGAATTCTTCAGCACTACGTGGTTGATAGTTACCCCATTCCTTGAGATGATAGCGTTGTCCTCTATACGGTGCAAGAAATCCTTCAGAATTGGCATATCCACCATCCACTAAATAGTAACAACCTTCATTATAGCAAATAAATATTTTGTTAAAAGTTATTACTTAGTTGTAATAATTATTTAGTTGTAAAATTATTTTTTTTAAGAAGAACTACCTTTAGGAACTTTTAATCCATCTGGCCTAGAGATGGCATTTCGAAGAACACGCGCGTCATGAGCAGACCCTTCCCATCCAGTTAAAACATAAGAAAATTCCATGTTAGGTGTGCAAACACCTAAAACATTCATGGAAATTGTGCCCTTCCTAGTGCGATACTTGGCCTTTACTCCCGAAGGAACTGATACATTAATATACGTTCCATCTAAAGCTCCTAAACAATTCTACAAACAGAATAAAAGAAAAGTTCATTTATTAGTAAGGTGCACATATCTTTGGATTTACTCAAAAAAATATAGGCGACTAAATACCTTGAAACAATTCCACCTATCATCGTCGCAGTCTTCAGAAATGGGTGTGGGGCTTTTCAGTAAATGCTCATGCAGTTTTAAGACAGCCCTTAAGCAATGATTAAAATGTCGACTCACACTTTCTCCACTCCTAATAAAATAGTGTGAAATCGTTCGATTCTTCTTGTGATGAGCCAAAATACTCAAAAATATAGCCACTATCTCCTCAATTGACATATTTCTAGTCCCACTTAAACCTCCAATATCCCTAACCATCTCACATAGCGTATTAAACACGTGTCTAGTTACACGGAGTTCACGATGACAATAGGTATCACTTTCTTTTATCAACCTATTTAATAACTCAAACCTCAACCTTTTCCTCATCCTTTTCCCATGTTTTAATTGAATAGTCCTAATGCTCATCACACTCATTGTGTACCACCACCAGTACAACAACATCATTGCCCTAACTATCACAAAAATCACAAGGAGTTGTTGTAACCTTGTTGTCCTAGACAACGATCCATTATGACGAGCCATTTCTGGTAAATTATCATTGACATTGTGTTAGAATATAGTAAGAAATGCTAATTGCAATTGAGTAAAGTGATCAGCAACATGGAATTTAACAATTAGCTAATTGCTGATCAAGTGATCAACAATGTAGAATTTAACACCAACATGTGCAGGCCTTATAAAACCACCAGAAATATACAAATAAGCAAACAAAGCACAAACAATGTGCAACAAATTACTAGCAAGCTAAGAGAGGACATCAGGGAGGACAAAAAAAAAACCTACATACATACATGTATTCTGTCCTTTTATTTTTTAGGCACTGGAGAAGTGTCAACTTAAGTCAACAATCAGTAATCTACCAAAACAACTAGACTCATCGGTTCAGATTAGTCAACAAACAAGTGCATGTGCATTCATATACAGGCATATGCTCATGCAAAAACATAAATCTTCCTAATATTCTATTTGTAATGACAGTGAGCGGCGAAGGTGAAAACTGGAGCACTGGGCAGAGACAGCTCTTCTATCTATTAGACTCGGAGTGAGAGTGAAGACCAACTGAAACCACAAATAATTGAAGAGTGTACCTTAAGACCTTTTGATCATTTGATGCTCTCCACTCCCAAATGTACCTTTTGCTCCCACTCTCTGAGAGTCCTGAATAAGATTCGAATTTTGGGGGGTTGAAATGAACAGGAGATGGGTAAGTAGCTGTTGGCCAAAATGGGTGAATTGGGGGTGAAACTGAAGTACTTAGATATGTTTCCATGAACACATGCAATCACATTTGGTGGCTAAATGCCACCTGCATCAAAATCCCACTAATGACAGATTCACCCTTGCCTTATCATTAAAATAAAATTACATTATCTACACATAAACCTTGCATTATCATTTTTTATATATAAAATAAAGTTGTATCAACTAGTAAGGATGAGTAAAATGATATATATACTGAATAATAAGTTATATATTCGAATTCCTCCTCCTTTAGTGTATTTTTTAATCTTTCTCTGCCACCCTAATATATCCATGAAATCTTTGTAGAACTAATGACTTAAGTTTAAGAATGGCTATTTCTTGACACATTACCTAACAAATAGTATTTCATATTAGTCTTTTTTTTTATTTTTTTTAATTTTGTTCAGCTAAAACTTAGGTGTGCTTTTATTTAAATAAAAAGAGAAAATCAGAACAACCACCTCTCCACCCACAAAGACAGCTTACTTTGTCATTTTTATAATTAAACAAAAACAGCTTGCAATGCAAAACAGGAAGAAAGTAGCATCTATACACAGCTCAGCTCTACTGTAGCTTTCTCCACCTTTAAATACTCCCTTTCCCACATTTTCTCCTCACTCTCTCTGTGTCTCAACCCCTCTTTATTGCTCAGGTTAGCTTACTCTCACTCTCTTGGTTCCTTGTTGATCTTATGACAGCTTCGACAATATGTAAATATGTCCTTAGTCACAATGTGTTGTAGATCTGTCCTTAGTCACAATTAATGCATCTCTATTTCTGTTTATTGTCTCGTTAATGTGCTGTAGATCTGTCCTTAGTCACAATGTAGCTTCTGTTGTTGTCAATTTTTCATTTTCAGGGATTTGGGAATTCAAGAGCTTTCAAACAATCCCCACCGCACCCCACCTATCTCCTTCTGTTTGCCACCTTCCTTTTCAAACACAACTAATTCAAGGGCTGAAATTTGGAGTTGAAAAAAACCCTAAAATCACAAATTCTAAAAATCAATCGAACCTATAAATCGAATGTCCAATTGAACAGGGATATGACTAGAGATTCGAGATTTGAGGCACGAATCGCCTAAACGTTAAGCTAAATGAACGAATTTGAGGTCGGAAATTTCGGGGCTAAAGCAAAGCATACCTGTTTGACGTCGCCGTCTCGCGCCCTCGTAGCAACGGTGTCCACTTGGCTCGCGCCCTCGTCGCCGTCGCCGTCGTCGTCTCAGAAGTGCACAGGGCCACCGGTGTCCGCTCGGCTCCACGCCTTTGCGCACCGTCGCTGCTCCTGGACTCCTGGTGTTGCAATTTCGGGAGAGTGAGAGTCGGGGAGAGAGAAAGTCGGGGAGAGAGAAACAGTAAGTAAACCCCTAATTTCTCTAGGGTAACAAATGGGGTGAATTGATTAGGGCCCATAAAGAAATCATTCTTTGGATTGTGTTTAACAAACAGGCCCAAACAAACACTGGGTAATTATTCCTTTGTTGGCCCCATTTTTTTACAAAACAAACAGGCCCTAAACTTGTAAATTAATAGATGAGCAACCATTACATTCCTTCTTCTGTAATTGAATGAAAATTAGGTCTAAAATCTAAATGGGCCGCAAGCAGAAAAATATATACCAATTTCCTTATCAATCCAAATCATTATCTTCAACTACGGAGTAATTAATTATGGCAACAGTTAAAAATGAAATTTGTATCCGAAGAGAGTGAGAGTCACGCTATAGGTAGAGAGTGCAGTAAAAATTTGGTGGACCCTAACCTGTTTTAAATTCATTTTTCATTTAATTTCAGATCAATCACAACCATTAATCCACAACCATCCAAGGGTTAACAATTGCTCACAAATTACATGGTAAGCTATGCTCACACATGATCTATTATATATATATATCCTTACTGAAATTCACTCAATATAGGGGAAAAAACACTCTCTTTTTGAGAGTGCACCGCCCCTCCTCCACAGCCCCTCCTCCGCCGCACCTCCTTGCCCCGTAGTTCGCTTTCCGTCACTGGTTTGAGATGCCGAGCACTTGACTCTCCTTCGGGAGCCCCCAAATCTCCTTCGGGAGCCCTAAATCTCCCTCGGGAGCCCCTAATCTCCTCCGGGAGCCTTTGTTTCGTTCCCGTCCGGGTGTTTGGACTTGCCTTCTCCGAGTTGTCTTGGCCTTGCGAGGGTGGATTGGTTCAGTGGTGGCCGGATTGTGGCCGTCCTGTCTTTCAATCTCTCCTTCCTTGCCTATGCTCCCCTCCAATTGCTGAGTTACTTCTGCCTCGCTCGTCGCCGGCGAGTGGGATGTCTCCTCGCCTCGCTCGTCTCCGGCGAGTGGGTGGTCTCCTCGCCTCTCCTGACCAATGGAGTCAAGGGTTTGTTTAACAGGTCCTCCCTAGGTCTATCCGCTCCCGCTCAAAAATCCCCCAATTTTTGGGCGATGCCTCTCCAATCCGGCATCTATGGTGGTCTTGGTTTCTCCCCCTCGCCGGTTTCGCCTTCGGCTGTGCTCGGCGGCGCCGCCTGATGGTGGTGTCCTCGCGAGTTAGTCGTCTGTCGATCTTGGCAAGGGTGGCCTCCCCTTTTCGCTGCCCCCCTCCTCCCGGTCGGATCTGGGTGGTTTGGGATCCTAAGGGTTAGTCAGGCCGGTTGGTGTCCCGTCGGCCCTCCCTCGGCGCGTCACCTTCACCCCGGCCTTCTCTCACCCTCTCCGTTCACATCTCCTTGCCGGTTCGGTTTCTCCGGCCTCCTCATTGGCCGTTGCAACGCTGTTGGTCGGTGGTTTAGGGTTGCCGTCTCATCTGCCCTGGCTCTTTCGTTTCCTTGGGCCCGGTGGATCTCAATGCTGCTTTGCCTTAGGCCCGATTTGTTTGCTTTGGGCCCAAGCTGCCAATTAGAACTAAAAAAAAAAAAAAAACGAAAAATAAAAATGGTAACACTTACATATATTTGTTTACTAATGCGGTGTAAATAATAATTTACAACTAAAAGATAAAGGGGAGTATATATATTGATTTAAAACATTTTTAATCAATATCAACGTATATTTTTAATCTGGATTACTCTTGCGCTCTTTGCCCTCTCGCGGTCGTACTTCATTTTCTCGAGTTGGTTGGAGTTCTGTTTGTGGGTTCGTGGTTAGTTTCGGTAGAGGAGCAGTTTTGCGGCCCTGGTTGATCGAAGTGATCGTGTTGGTGGTGTTCGTGGTCTCCGAAGATCCTTCATCTAGGTGAAGGGAACGTCGTGTGATCCACACTTCCCCAGGTGTCGTCTTTGCCCTACGTGGATTGCTGCTTTCCGTCTTTCCGGCGGCGAGACATCGTGTCAGCTGTGCTGTCCCATGCGCTCGCTATCCACTTCACCACGTCGGGTCTCCATCTTCTCGTTGTTGTGTCCGTTTTGTGTGCTTAGGGTTTGGGGTTTTCCGGGTTTGTTTCTTTTAGTTCTTTTGTTGTATTAGGTAGTTGTTGTATGTTGTATTTCTTTTTCTATGTTGTATGTTTAGACGGCTTGCCGTCTGCCGACGTTGTCGGCCTCTCGAGGTCCGGGCCTGTCCGGCCTCGAATTATTTCCTTATCAAAAAAAAAAAAAAATATATATATATATCCTTACTATTATAAAAGCGGGGGAAGAGAGCACTATCCAGCCGTTCACACCCTATTGTTAAAATTGGGGATCGAACGGCTGTCATTCTTCTTCATTCACCCTCTCATTGGCCCCCATCCACCTCCTGCTTCACTCCTCCGTCGATGGCCACCTCCTGCTGCTCCGTCTATTGCTCTCCCTCGTGGCCACTGCCACCTTCCCCTTTCGAGCTCCTTCGACTCTATAGACCGCCTTCTTCTTCTTCTTCTTCTTTTTCTATCCGCCTTTCCTATCAATTTCTTATCTTGATTTCACCGCCTCTTCCCAACTGGTCGTCTTCCCCTTCTTCCGATGCCATCGGTGGCTCCTTCGCGTCTCCTCCTGGCCTTAATCTTCTTCTGCATTGGTGCTCATCATCTATCTTAGAAGAGCTTTTCACAGGTTAATTTTCTTAAACCCTAATTTCACTCGTCTTTTCTACTGTCGGTTAGTCTTCGAAGAGTTTTTGGCTTGGTTGATCGCTATTGACCTCGACCTCTCTATTTCTTGTTTGCTATTGTTGTTTTGATTTCGATTTAGGGGGATTTGAGGTTCTTTTTCGATTAAGGAGAAGTTGTATGCGTGCTTTCAACTCAGTTTAGTCAGAATTAGGGGGTTTGTGGTTCAATTTGCCAAATGAGAAGGATTTGCTGGATGAACTAGGAACTTTTCCCCCCCAAAATATTTGCTTTTATGTTCCCAGCTTTCGAATTCGAGGACATAAAGGTTCTTGTTGTTGGTTTATGATTTGGTGGTATGAATTATGTTAGTTATTCAGATGTTAGAATTCAGTATCATACTATCTACTCAATTTTTTAACTATGGCAGGAACTGAAAGCGGGTATAACAGTTTAGGCTTCAAATGATGTTTGCATAAATAAGCTTCATTGCTGGGAGGTCATTACTCCATTCAGGTTTCTACAACCTTAGGGTTATTTGTGAGTTAAAAGCTTCGTCGCCTGATTAGTTGTTTAGGCTTGCTTGAAATTCACTTTCCCGAAAGGAAGAGAAGAAAAGAAAAGGAAATTAAAAGTTTTCTGATGTTTATCAAAAACCATGGGCATTCTACTGTTGCCATTATTATATTGTATCAATGGTGATATAGAACCGATAGCTTGATTTTGTTCTTCATGAGAGACAACCCTCGTGAACCATATTTTAACTGCTCAACATGGGAAGCGTATTGCTGTCATAGAGAACGAGGTATTAAAATATGTTGGCAAATTTGTCATTCACTCTTGCAATTTATATTTGGAAGTTCTTTTTACAAGTTTAGTAATGTTCAGAATAATCTCTAGGTATTGGCTGGTACTTGTTTGTCTATTTGGAAGCCGTTCCATTGGTGTTTTGCTTAAAATTCACATTGTACTTCTTCCACTCTATAAGTGGTGCTCTGCCTGCAAATATTGGTCTTCTTCTTTTTTCATGTAACAATATGATAGTTGCCCAATTCTCCTTCTGTGCAGTTTGGGGAGGTTGATATTGATAGTTCATTGGTTGCCCGTCATTCGGCTTCTAACGAGGATGACGTCATCAAGGTTAAAAATAGCTGCCTGTGTTGTACTGTACGTGGTGATTTGGACAAACTGATGTTGGATTTAGTGAAGAATAAGCGAGATAAATTTGATCACATTGTGATAGAAACAACAGGTACTTGGTCTTCCTTAATTTGGCTTTGATCTTTCTTTCTTCTCCCTGGACATTTCACATGGCTTATATTTTTGCTTTTATTTTAATACATTTAGAAAACAAGAAAACCTAGAAGGATTACCTTGTTCATTTTTTCTGGCTCCTAGATTTTGTAGCTAACCTAGAAGGGAGAAATAAATGCAACATTGTAGTTGGAATTTGGGTTTGTAATTCATTTATTTTTATGGGTGTAGTTGGAATTGTTTGTGATCAGACTAAGAGGCTTGGTCTTTAAATTAATGATTTGTGCCTTGAAATAGAGGTTTATGGCCTTGAAATTGGGAGGTTTATGTCCTTGAAATTGAGGTTTGAGATCTAGAGATTGAGGGTTATAATCTAACAATTGACTGAATTTTGTTAACTTAGTGGGAAATATATATGTGGAATGAACCATTTGTGTTGGAGTGACAGTGGTTTTAATTTTTTTTTTTTTTTGTAGGCTGAGAGGTAAACATATGTTGGAATTGATAACAGGGAAGTGCCTTGTGTTTGTTGGAGGCGTTTTTTAATAGAAACATGTGGGAGTCTCTTGTGTGTATACTGAGGAATTCATTGGAGGACGAGAGTAGAGTTTTTGAGGACTCTGGAAAGCAAGAATTTCGCACCGAATGATCTTACTCTTTCATATTTAGGGTATATATTCTCATATTCCTTTTATAACTCTAATTCCCTTTTTTTCTCTGTGAAGTAAATGCTTTAGTTTGCAAAGAAGATCCTTATCATGTGACTGAGTATTGCTGATTGGTTATATGATCTATCAAGATTATAACTGCTTTGTGGAGTTCTTTCAGTCTCCGTTTTTGGTTCAAGAATGGGAAACGCCTAATAGGGATGGATCAAAGAATGAGACACTAAGGTTGGAGTTGGACTTAGTGGAAAGATCATCTGATAGATACAAAGATGCAGATATTCTCATTTTCAACTATGGTCATTGGTGGACTCATAGCAAAACTTCAAGGGGTAAAGCCTTTTTTTTAGAATATATATCTTTTGTTCTCCCCATTTAGTAGCATTTATGAAAGAACTTCTCATTTGTGCAGGAAAAACTACTATCAGGAACGTAGCCATGTTTATTGTAAATTGAATGTAGTGGAAGCTTATCGGAGAGCAATGCATGGGGAAGAATGGATACTCATGTACGTGAATCCATTGACCACCCAGTTTACTTTAGGGGATTTTCTGCTGCTCACTTTACGTACGTAAGTGTTTTTTTATTTAAATTTACCTTGGTTGTGATTTTATTGGGTTGATTCCTTTGTATTGATCTCTGATTTTGTTTTCAACAATCAACGGAAGATGCTCCATTTGTTAATATGGGTGTGGTTTGTTTTTACGTTATGAATAAGAAGCGGTTATTATATTTTTTTGCAGGGGTGGAGAGTGGAACTCTGGTGGATGATGCGAGAAGGAAACCGAGCCCTTCAATAATGAAAAGTACTTGTTACATTACCGGAAAAGACGGAGATGACTCAGACTCGGAAATCGACTATGGGATCAACCACCAAATGAGCTTGTCGCACTCGCAGACTCCAAAGAAGTGGCAAGCTATCAAGGACATGGATAACATCGATGAGTCCGGAAACCCTTTGGCAGTGCTGATGATAATACGTGGTAGAGCATACCCTCCGGTAACTCTTTATAAGGAATAGTAATTTCGATATTTGCAAGGTGAAGATGATCTGGATGAAAGATCAAAATGTTGAATATTACATGCCACGCCTGGTGTTTTGAAAGTCCAAATGGGATGATTAGAGTTTCAAGTACATTCGTAGCAGTGAAGTCGTGATAGGTTAGAGCCCTTTATCTTTTTTTGTTTTGTTTTGTGGGAAATTATCTTACTAAACATTTATATATTTGTAATGTATTTTTGACTTGTGGTCTTGGTAAAGTTGATTTATGATGGGTTTTTTAAAAATTAGATGGAAATGGAAGTAATTTCTACCTATGTAAAATTAAAATTCAATGTTTATTGATCTCTATGAATTATGAAAAGTGCTACGTATTATTTGTGTTGCTGTAATTCTAGACTTTCGGTAGTTGTATTGACATATGCGTCTATATGATGACTGTACGTATCCTATATCAAGTGGTCAAATAATTTTCGTTTGACTAAAAAAGCAAGGAGAGAGGAGCTTGAATTACCAAAGGTTGAGCGTCGCATGGACAACTAGAGTGTATATATATATATATATATATATACACACACACAAAATCATTAAAATATAAAATGTTATAATGAAAATGACACGATATATATATATACACAAAATCATTAAAATATAAAATGCTATAATGAAAATGACACGAGAGTGTCAATTGATATTATCATTGGGCTATATAATTGGGGGCCAGTTGACCCATTTTAAGGCCATGCAGAACAGCAAATTTCCCATAAGACAAAAAAGCTTTTCAACTGAGAAAATTTTAAAAAGGGCAAAAAAAGAAGTTAATAAAGAGATGAGAAGATAAAAATGTGTACAAGTAGAAGGAGGAGAAATCATGCAATAAGAGATAAAAAGAAGTGCTAGTTTTGAAGCTTCTTCACACTGTTCACACTACAGTGGGTGCCAAAAAAAATCTGCAACCAATTAGAGAGTACGAGAGATTTAAAAAAGAAGGGTGTGGTTATATACACCACAAATCACACAGTTAAAATGGACGTGCAAGTCTTGTGTCTAATTAATATTTAAAAAAAAAAATTAATCCCTTTTAATCATGCACGTCCTTAAGGACGTGCATGATTTGGAGTGTATATAGCTGAACTGAAAAAGAAAAAAAGGAAGGTGGACTATTGCCACAGAAGTAAGGTTGAAATGAAATGGCTTACTATAAGTGGCTGTTGACAGGGATTTGAGTGCTTACTTTATGTGGGCTTTTATTTTTTTTTATGTGGGTAACAAAGAGAGTTGATTGAAAGTGGTGGGGTTTAAATGAAGAGATTAAAAACTTGGATGTGTGGAAGGGATAAGACAGCGTTGTTTGTAAGCTGAATTATGAGATGAGATGTATCATAGAGAGAACAAGAAGCGCTATATATGAATATATGATAGCTAGCCACCAATCCAAGCAAGTTTTTATGTGTATTAAAAAAAAAAAAAGGAGTTTTAGAAAGGGATGTGAGAGATGTATATGTGTGGATGGAGCATCTGATAAAGCCTTGTGATGATAGATGGATCATTCTAAAATTGTTTCTTTTTTGGTGTGAATGGAAAGTTTCAAATTAGTCAAAAAACCTTTGTGGAAGCTTATGTAATTGGTAGAAGACTAGAATTAGTTTCACGGTGGTTAGAGACGTAGATCTGAACATGGGCGGGCTTGGATCGGACCTATGAGAATATCTTGGTCTATTTTAGCGGGTTGGGCTTGGGCTAGGCCTGGTTGTTGTACCAACTATCTTGCCAAAGCCCGCCCACCTATAATTTCATAAAATATTATTTGTATTTTATTATTTTTGTGTTTGATCTCAAACTATACAAATGTGCTAAGTGTCTCAAAAGATTGAAATTTTATACAAAACAAAGGTATACAAGTTACACAAATGTGAAATTACATTACATACTACAATTTTTATGTAGGTTCATTTCAATGAAAAAATCTTGAAAATAATTTATTTAGTACTATTGTATTCCTTAATTTATATGTGATGTAAATACTATTAGTATTTATAAAGTAATAGATGTAAAAGTTTAGATATTATATAATCAATATATATATATATACTACGTAGTATTTTAATACAAATAAAAAAATATAAGTAATATATATAGGCGGGTTGGGCATACTGGCCCGCTTGGGCTTAACCCTTAGCCCAAGCCCGACCCTATGGGCAAACCGGGCCGGGCCTATTGGCCAGCTTAGGCCAATTGCCTTACCCAAGTCCGCATATTTTACAGGGCGGGTTGGGCGGGCCGGACGGGTTAGCCCATATTTGCTCAGGTCTAGTAAGAGGTTTGTATTTAGAAGTATGGAATGAAGTTACAAAAAATGATTTAACATTGGTTTTGGGCCAAAACAGGGAAACTCCTAATTTATGGGTCTTAGACCATCCGCAACCATGGGGAAACATCTTTTCTCTTTTTTTTTCTCCATCTTCCTATCACAATTTTACAACTCATTTATTTTTTTGTTTAAAATAATTTTCACTTTTTCAAACTCTTTCTAGAAGTTTTCCTCTACAACCATGGAAAACCTCTTTTACCTCTTTTTCAAATTTATTTTCACATTTTCTTTTCCTTTATTATATGTGTATCATCATATATTATTGTGAATTATTTTTATTTATAATGTTATAAATAAATAAAAATAGCAAGTAGTTAATATAAATATATTTTATTACATCTAGATTAAAATAAAAAAAGGTTAAAAACATATTTTATTGTGAACAACAACTTCTTCGTTCTCTTGTACTTGATGGACTTGCCTTGCATCTTCGGTTGGACTTCGAGTGACACTCCATTGAACACCCGAAGAATGCTCAAAATGTTGTTGGTTTGGAAAAAAAGAGGATTGTACACATTGGTAGGATTATGTGGGGTATAATTTGGATATTCGGGTGTTGAAGAATTGTTAAACATTTGCAACATCACTTGAAATAGAGGATTTTTGAGAAGATTTGGATCAAAAGACATATTTGGAATGAGTGGAGTATTTAGATTATTGTGATCCATGGTTAAGAAAATAGGTGCAACTGCAATTGATCAAGATTGGGTTATATATAGGATAAAATTGGGCTCAAATTATAAAAAAAATAAAATTAAACCAATAAGATATTTTATTTTAAAAAATAATGAAATATAAATATATTTTTATTTTATTTTAAATCCTATTACAACTAATAAATCTAAATGTAAAATATATCAACCTACTTTATTATAAAAAAAAAGAAAAAGAAAATTAGAAAAGGGAAGAGGTTACCTCTCTCTACCAAGGTAACCCCTTTCCACCTCTTACCTTAAGGTAAAGGCCACAACCATGGGCTTACCTTTTAGCAACCTTAAGGTTGCTAAAACCCATGGTTGCTCATGCTCTTAGACTCTAGAATCAAGACCAGTAGATTGCTTCCTAAGGCCATGTTTATCAGTTACTATTTAAGATACTAAAAATACTATTTTTTTTTATTCATCTCTCTCCGCCACATCAGCATAGCATCCCTCCCTTAGGCCATGTGAAATGGCGATCCGAGCGAATCATTTGGGGAGGCCAGCTCAGCAAAATCATGAGATGGAGGAGAGAAAGGCTTTTGATCCGGGTGAAAATTTTGCTGGAGGTGCTGCTAGGTGATGCGCATCATTCGATTTAATTTTTTTTAGCCAATGGTAGTGAGACACATGGCAGGGGGTTTTAATTAAATTAAAACCCCAATTTATTTAAAAAAAAATTATTTTTGAATACGATTTATTTTTCGCTCTACCCAATGACACCCATTTTGCATATGTTTGGAAGAATTTTTTTTTCCGCTAAGTTTACCATATGTTAAAGATTTATAGTCCACACAAACAACATTAACTTAAATCAACATAAACTTACACCATAAAAATACATAAATTTAAACATTAAATAACAATACCCACTACACCCGGAACATGACAACACACATGAAACTACACCTTAAACATGAAATTACACATACACATAACCATACACTTAAACACTACAAATGGACATTACACACGGATATTAACTTCTTCGTCTCTTACTGGTGATCATCCTTCAACTCCTTGATCAACTTCTTCATCATCTGTTCTTCGTCCAATGACAACAAACCTATCCTGCTTTGCAAGTTCGTAAGAACGTTAAACTTATAGTCCACATGTTTTGCCTTTTCACTAACCTTCAATGCCTTGGTTTCCGCTTCCAGTTTCTTCCTCTCAGCATCCATTTTCTTCCTTGCTTCACTTTCACCATATAGCCGGAAAGATTCTCTTCTCATTTCCATTTCCATTTGCCTCAACTCCAACTCCTTCCTCTTAAGGTCGTAGAACTCTACAAGATTCGGGTTTGAGGTTGGCTCATTTAACATAGTACTTGGCCTCTTACCCGCTCTCTTGGAACTCGTCCTTCCGAGAGGACGAGCAAATAAACTATCTGGAGTCCCACCTTCACTAGGCGGAGTTTTAGCGTTAGAGCTGGAAGTGTATGCTCCGGCTTGATTGACCTTTGTTCTCTTAGAGCTACTCCCTCCTGCAGTTGCTGATGGTTGAAGGGAACACTGCCACTTTGGTTCATTCCTAAGCATGTGCCATACATGCTCGAGACTAAACTTCGCTTTTGAGTTACTTGACTCTTTGTACAACATAGGAGCATGAGCCAATACGTCATCCTCTGATTGACCACTTGTTCTTCCCCGCGAGGTTGTTGCATAAGATGCTACAAATTTAGAAACAGTTGCATTTACCTTCTGAAAGTGGTTCTTACATTGGCACAGACTGCGAGGAGGTCCACACTCCCTCTTGTCGTTGAAGTACGCTGCAACCCTAGACCAAAATGTGTTGCTTGATTGGTTGGTTCCTTGGATAGCATCTTTGCTTGTGTTAAGCCATCTGCTGAAGAGCAACTCGTCATCCCCTTCAATCCACCATCTTTTTGTTCCTCCGTCATTGACAACAACAACCTCCTCCAAATCTACATCAGCAACAATTTCCTCCACATTTTCACCACCAGCAACATCCTCGACATCTTCACCAGCAACTACCTCATCGACATCTTCATCGTCACCTTCTTTGTCCATGCTTGCATGTGTACCAAATGCTGGTCGAGTAATATGAGGAGACATTGGGTTGACATTCACATTTGGATCACGGTAAATGTGTGGAATGTGTTGAGCAGTTGGATGCATGTGATAAGGAGGTATGAAAGGAAAGTTTGCGTACTGATATGAAAGAGGGTGTTGAGAAAGATGGTTTGGGTAGTTTGGATCTTGTGAAGCTAGGTTTGAATGAATCTTTGAGGAAGATTGAAAGGATTTGGGAGTGGGTTTCCACTTGGATCCATTTTGTTGGATGGATGGTTTGAGTAATTTGCTTGCTTGTTTGCAACATTGAAGGAGCAACTCGTTTATATAGGAGAAAGCTTGGAGGAACAATCTCATATTCACCCAATGCCCAGGCTCTGAATGACTAAAGTGTTGTGAGCCTAAACTGCCATGTTTTACACTAACTTTTAGATCGATTTCTGCATGCATTTCAATACATCGGGTTAGATTTATACAGAATCTATGTAGTTTATGCTTATTTTCCAAATTATGGAG
Source organism: Persicaria tinctoria (assembly GCA_037127255.1). Lineage (NCBI taxonomy): Eukaryota > Viridiplantae > Streptophyta > Magnoliopsida > Caryophyllales > Polygonaceae > Persicaria > Persicaria tinctoria. The sequence continues at coordinate 55,204,572 of JBANSL010000007.1, read as the reverse complement.
TCTACACTAGTTTCTGTTTAATTTTGCATAAATACAGGCATTTTATAGCAATTCGGAGAAAGAAGAAAACCATGAGAGAGCTCGAGGTCGACTACATCAAACCAGAGGTTGAGTAGTAGTTGAGCCAAAGCACGTAAAACAGAAAACAAGAAAGGAGGCACCCGATAACACTAGTCAACGTCAACCACTCTGGTCGATGTCGAGTACACCGGGTCGAAATCCACCAGTCGAGCAACATATCACTCGAGGAGCACAAATCTACTCGACGTCGAGGACTTTACTCGATGTGGAGTACCCATCGAGAGTCCGAATTCTACCCGAGCTCGAGCACAGTTCGAGGAGAAGAAGAGTCCTCGACGTCGACTACTCTGGTCAATGTCGAGTACTCCCTGGCGCCATTCCGAGTCAAAATCGAGTGAAGATCCGAGTGTGTGATTACTTGCAAGCTAAGGCACGAGGAATTCTATCAACTTGAAGAGAAGATATATCAAGATTTATCCACAATTAGATATTTCTCTTAAGGATTCATTTGTTTTATTTCCAAGTTTTATCATTAATCTTTAGATAGATAGTTTTAGATATAGATAGATTATTCTTTCCTTGGATAGAGAGGATTGAATACTATAAATAAGGCCTTAGGGGTTGATTTTAGGAATCATCCAACAATAATCCAATCCAAGCAACAAGCAATTGTGTTACATAGAGTTAGAGAGAGAGTGAAGGCCGAGTGGAGTTAAGAGCGAGGCGAGACGTTTTCGGCGATATTTGGTTGTAAGCTCTCTATTTCCGATTTAATGCAATTTAGTTTCCTTTTATTATTGATGTGTGTTTCTGTGATGAAGAGCAACTAGTCACCCAATTTCTAGGGTCGGGGTGAGCCCAACGATAGCCATGTAAGGTAATGCGACAAAGGTACAACTTTTAATGAAATTTCATCTTCTATCCCTATGAGCATGATTCTTCTGCGACAGTCGAAGGTGATCCTTGTTTGTGTTATTGAAGCGAAATTGATCTTAATATAACTTGGATTAATTATGTGAAAAGGGTTAGTAACAATTAGGGTTTATGCAAAAGCCTTTATCTTCCTACTTGTTAATAACGGGAGTTATTTGATGAAAGACATGACCTTTTATACCTTTAGCATGATTCTTATACGGTTATCTTTGTGGGATTGAAACCCCGATTCTAGAAGCTTTTTGAATTATTGAATTCCCATAAATTTCGTGTTAATTCTGTATTTCTTTCTTGCGAAAAGCTACGGTTTTTATTTTGCAGACTACTCGAGATCGACAATACTGGTCGACGTCGAGGACTCTTGTCGACATCTAGTACTCTGTACTCGACATTTCTTTGCTTCATTTTCTGTTGTTCATTTTTACAGGTTAACTTGACTGAGGTAGTCGATATCGAGTACTTTACTCGACGTTGAGGACTTTTGCTGGTCGAAACGAGAGGATTTTGGAAGTAATCAGGCGAGCGCTGACACGCTACCTCGTGGATACGATCTTGTCGACGTCGAGGACTCTTGTCGACATCTAGTACTCTGTACTCGAGATTTCTTTGCTTCATTTTCTGTTGTTCATTTTTACCGGTTAACTTGACTGAGGTAGTCGATATCGAGTACTTTACTCGACGTTGAGGACTTCTGCTGGTCGAAACGAGAGGATTTTGGTAGTAATCAGGCGAGCGTTGACACGCTACCTCGTGGATACGATCTTGAATTCCCTACCACTATAACGAGAGGGTTTCTTGTATTTTATTTGCTTGGACAGGGAGTTGACGACGTCGAGTAGTCTACTCGACGTCGACCACCATGACGAGCAAAAGAGCATGTGGTCGTGGAAGGATCACCCTGAGGCTTCAACTATACTCGATATCGAGTACTCTAGTCGACGTCGACTACTCTCCTCGAGATTGACCATTTCTGTAGCAACTTCAGCACTCGATTCCGACGTTTTACACAACTGTCTAGTGAGTCTCTTTCTTTACCCTTGATTTTTATACAGTGAGGACACTATAACGTTTAAGTATGGGGTGGGAGAAGGGCTTACTTTATGTATATTTGACATTATTTGTGCGTATTTCCCAAATTGTTTACACATGCCATCTATGGAATTATTATTAATCTAAATGCTTACAAGTGTTTTCCAAAGTTCATAAACATCACCCTGATAATGCATATTTTATATGGTCATTTATAGGTAGTCTTAGGTGTATTAAGTATTCATATTGCATGCTTAATAAGCTTATTCATATTCTTGATCATTTGGTATTTGAAGTTCAGAATCTACGATTTTTAGTGTTTATTTGTAGGTCTTATGATTCGGACTCGAAAGGTGGAGAAATCATGGAGCGAATGGAGAAAAGAAGAGCTAAGGAACAAGAGCGGAAATGGAAAACATGGAGAAATCCCATCTTTAAGTTTTTGAGAAGTTGGAATTAGGTTCTGAGGTCTTCACGAGAATCGTAGTGCATGGAAAGAGCTTTCCAATGTATATTCATATGCGTCAATCAGAATAAAGGATGACTCCAGCAAGTGCGTTCAAGTTCAATTTGTCGAAGCTGTCAGCACTTTATAGGCGGCGCCCGCCGCCAAATCCACGACACCCGCCATCCTCTCAGATCCAGATTTGTGATACGCGACCCAGTCTATCTTTATGAGAACTTTTTATCTATCTTTCCTAGGGTTTTTTTGGACGACACCTTTGACCTATAGTAAACATATTTCTCAGTAGGTTTTGATGATCTAAATCATTCACACCATAGATTAAGAACGCTTTAGAGGATTTGAGGTTGAGAGATCCAAGGTACGTCATGAATACCTAGGCTTCTCGTGGTTTTGTCTTCAATTCAAGACTTGGTTGGTTCGTGAGACTTGATTTCTATATTATTCCCATGTTTATTTCATTGTCATTGCGCGTATTTATGTTGTTAGTTTTACTTTGATTCGCGTCTTTGTAGAATTGTATCATGCTAGGGTTTCAATTGATTCGCGAGAGTAATTAGACCTATTTGTAGCAAGCATAATTGGGAGATTCCGCGAGGATGGTCTTGATTGTGTAGGGTAATGACAGTTTGGGCGACTTTTCTGCCGATAATTAAGGATTGTCATCTTCGCGAGAAATGTCAATCACTATACACCAAAATTGGTATAAGGATTGAATAATTGGGAAATGAGTCAAGGATCGAGTAAACCAATCATTGTTGCGAATATATCCCTTATTTCTTATTTACATTCACATCTTTTCTTCTCTTGCAAATTGATAAATACACATTGCATAGAAATACTTGTTTCTCCGTGGGTTCGACCCCTTACTTATCCGCTATACTAGTTTACTAGTTAGTTTGTTAGTATGGGTTATTTCTTTAGCGAGGTGGAAATCTAATGACGTGTTCATCCCACCACACCCCCATAATTGTTTTTGGATTAGTGTCATGGAAGCTTTAATAGAACTCGAAGATAAAAAATTAGATTCATTAGAGATATAACATGAAATTGCCTAGTAAAGGGAAGTCACAATGAATTGCATATTTTTATGAAAACCATGAAAGGAGGTAAAATTTGATGTTGCTTTTGACATATGCATGATAAGAGGATGGGGGACTTTATATTTTTCAAATAATGCTCATTGTTTATGTCCCTAGCCATACCTATGCTTATGTATCACAAAAGCCATATTATGAGCCTTATTTCATATTTGCTCCACATGATCTAAATATTGCCCATTCTTTACATTGTTTCCTTATCCGGGGATTATGTTGAGAATGGAAGTTACTTTTGGAGATATTATATGGTGTTTGTGTTGTTATTATTATCATTATTGGAGTTTGGCAGGAGAATGATTCAAAGTTTATGGAAAATTTAATGAGAGAAAGAAAATCCGGTCCCCTCAGGAGATAAAGGTAGATTGACCCTGCTTGCATTAAGATAACAGTTCCGCAGGATGGGACACCAAGGTGAGGAGTCCGAAGCACTAAGTATCCGGGGCCACTCATGACACCCATGTTTGCGACTCGCAAGAAGGCAGTGCTGAGGTTAGAGAGGTAAAAGAAATATAAGTGAAAAAGAGCAAAGAGTGAATTATGAAAGGATGAGTGATGTGGAAATTATGAAGGGAGAAAGTGCATCAAAGCAAGAAAGCAAGTTGGAAGAGTTCTCCCCGGATTTCGCACCACATTACCCGAAAATAGCCCAGCCCTTTACCTTTTCTTCACCATGAGCTTAAATAAAGTCTTATTGATTATTAATGTTTTGTCACGTATGAACTGTTTTTGCATAACCGTCCTTTTGTGCACGAAATTTCTTTTATTCGCAGGCGTGGATTTGTGATATTAATACCCTTTCGAAGAAGATGGTAATTAATTGCAGGGACAAATGACAATGTATTTGAGATGTTAAGAGTTTGAATTCTCCCCCTATATGACCATTAAAAGTATTGTTTGAGGACAAGCAAGCTTAATTATGGGGTGTTTGTTGTAAGCCTAAATTGCATGCTTTACACTAACTTTTATATTGATTTCTGCATGCATTTCATATCATCGGGTTAGAATTATAATCTATGTAGTTTATGCTTGTTTTCCAAATTATGGAGTCTACACTAGTTTTTGTTTCATCGGATGAGTGATGTGGAAATTATGAAGGGAGAAAGTGCATCAAAGCAAGAAAGCAAGTTGGAAGAGTTCTCCCCGGATTTCGCACCACATTGCCCGAAAATAGCCCACCCCTTTACCTTTTCTTCACCATGAGCTTAAATAAAGTCTTCTTGATTATTAATGTTTTGTCACGTATGAACTGTTTTTGCATAACCGTCCTTTTGTGCACGAAATTTCTTTTATTTGCAGGCGTGGATTTGTGATATTAATACCCTTTCGAAGATGGTAATTAATTGCAGGGACAAATGGCAATGTATTTGAGATGTTAAGAGTTTGAATTCTCCCCCTGTATGACCATTAAAAGTATTGCTTGAGGACAAGCAAGCTTAATTATGGGGTGTTTGTTGTAAGCCTAAATTGCATGCTTTACACTAACTTTTATATTGATTTCTGCATGCATTTCATATCATCGGGTTAGAATTATAATCTATGTAGTTTATGCTTATTTTCCAAATTATGGAGTCTACACTAGTTTTTGTTTAATTTCGCATAAATCGAGGCATTTTACAGCAATTCGGAGAAAGAAGAAAACCATGAGAGAGCTCGAGGTCGACTACCTCAAACCAGATGTCGAGTAGCAGCTGAGCCAGTGCACATTAACTAGAAAAAAAGAAAGGAGGCACTCGACAACACTAGTCGACGTCGACCAATATGGTCAATGTCGAGTACACCTGATTGAAATCCACCAGTCGAGTAGCAGATCACTCGAGGAGCACAAATCTACTCGACGTCGAGGACTTTCCTCGACGTCGAGTACCCATCGAGAGTCCGAATTCTACCCGAGCTCGAGCACAGTACGAGGAGAAGAAGAGTCCTCGACGTCGACTACTCTAATCGATATCGAGTACTCAATGGTGCCATTCCGAGTCAAAATCGAGTGAAGATCTGAGTGTGAGATTACTTGCAAGCTAAGGCAAGAAGAATTCTATCAACTTGAAGAGAAGATATATCAAGATTTATCCACAACTAGATATTTCCCTTCAGGACTCATTTGTTTTATTTCCAAGTTTTATCATTAAGCTTTAGATAGATAGTTTTAGGTACAGATAGATTATTCTTTCCTTGGATATCAAGGATTGAATACTATAAATAAGGCCTTAAGGGTTAATTTTAGGAATCATCCAACAATAATCTAATCTAAGTCACAAGCACTTGTGTTACATAGAGTTAGAGAGAGAGTGAAGGCCGAGTGAAGTTAAGAGCGAGGCAAGACGTTTTGGGCGATATTTGGTTGTAAGCTCTCTATTTCCGATTTAATACAATTTATTTTCCTTTTATTATCGATGTGTGTTTCTATGATGAGGATCGAGTAGTCACCCAACTTCTAGGGTCGGGGTGAGCCCGACGGTAGCCATGTAAGGTAATGCGACAAAGGTACAACTTTTAATGAAATTTCATCTTCTATCCCTACGAGCATGATTCTTCTGCGACAGTCGAAGGTGATCCTTGTTTGCGTTATTGAAGCGAAAATGATCTTAATACAACTTTGATTAATTATGTGAAAATGTTTAGTAACAATTAGGGTATATGCGAAAGCCTCTATCTTTAACGACATTTATTTGATGAAAGGCATGATCTTTTATACCTTTAGTGTGATTCTTATATGGTTATCGTTGTGGCATTGAAACCCCAGTTCTAGGAGCTTTTTATGTTATTGAATTACCACATATTTCGTGTTGATTCTATCTTTCTTTCTTGCGAAAAGCTACAGTTTTTATTCTGCAAACTACTCGAGATCGACAATACTGGTCGACGTCGAGGACTCTTGTCGACATCGAGTACTCTGTACTCGACATTGGTTTGCTTCATTTTCTGTTGTTCTGTTTTACAGGTTAACTCGACTGAGGTAGTCGACATCGAGTACTTTACTCGACGTCAAGGACTTCTGCTGGTCGAAACGAGAGGATCCTGGAACTAATCAGGCGAGCGCTGACACGCTTCCTCCTGGATACGATCCTGAATACCCTACCACTACAACGGGAGGGTTTCTTGTATTTTATTTGCTTGGACAAGGAGTTGTTTTATTTTGATTTATTTTGATAACTAGTTTCCCTCATAACATAAAGCTTGGAGGAATCTCAACTTTACCCTATTCCGAAGCTCTGAATGACTAAAGCTTGGAGGAATCTTAGCTTTACCCTATTCTGATGCTCTGAATGACTAAATATTGGAGGAATCTCAACTTTACCCTATTCCGAAGCTCTGAATCACTAAAGCTTGGAGGAAATGTTAAATTTACTCTATTCTGATGCTCTGAATGACTAAAGTTTGGAGGAATCTCAACTTTACCCTATTCTGAAGCTCTGAATGACTAAAGCTTGGAGGAATCTCTGCTTTACCATATTCCGAAGCTACTGAATTTGACTAAACCCATTATTGAAGTTATTCAAATTTGAATTCAAAGTCAAATGTGGAATGTCAGTTTGAAATTTAAAATTGAATTTGAAACCGTAGTTAATGCAACGGTCGGCCATGAAACATCCATAAATACCTCATTAGTTCATCAAATGAATCATACCCACATCTTCATCTGCCTAGCTCTCAATCTATTCTTGCAAAATTTCCAAAAAAACCTATGAACTTTGGCTTCACATCTTCATATAGCGCTTCAACTACTTCTTCATCCCAAGAAATCCCCAATATCCTTACCTACTTTCCAACTGAGGATACTTAATCAATAACAATCTCAAGGAGTATGTTGTCAATATGAGCCTCTGAAGTAGCAGTTCTCCACGTCCACATCGAAGCAGAACTTACATCGATAGAGATCGAGAAACCTGACAAGCTCGGTTGTTCAAAGATTATTTCTCTCCAAGATCAACCTATAATGATGCTCAATTCCGCCGAAGATATCGGATGAGGCGACACGTATTTGTACGTGTGGTGGACGCTTTGTCCAGTTCTTTTGAGTTCTTTCAGCAACGTCCAGATGAAACTGGTCGCCTATGCCTATCCTCGTTGCAGAAATGTACGGCCGCCATACACATGCTAGCGTACGGGGTTAGAGCTGATGTTGTTGATGATTACGTTCGTGTTGGTGACTCAACAACAAGGTCTTGCTTGTCACACTTTGTTGATGGCATCATAACCCTATTTGGGGACGAGTACTTACGGAGGCCGAATGCAACGGATATGCAACATTTGTTGTTCATTGGAGATGCTCGTGGTTGGCCCGGAATGATCGGAAGTATTGATTGCATGCATTGGGAATGGAAAAATTGTCCAACTGCATGGCAAGGTCAATACGCAAGGGGTGATAAAAAACCGATCGTTGTCCTGGAAGGAGTTGCATCCTATGACTTATTGATTTGCCAAGCATTTTTTGGAACTCCAGGTACGAGTAATGATATTAACATTTTTGATCGTTCTTCGGTATTTGATGATGTCCTAAATGGTGAATCTCCTACGGTGAATTTTGTTGTAAATGGTAATCATTACAACATGGCATATTACCTCGCCGATGACATTTATCCCAAATGGGCTTCGTTCATAGCATCAATTCGACACCCTTTTGGTGCGAAGGATACATTATTTTCCAATTGTCAAGAGTCAACACGTAAAGATTTGGAGCGAGCGTTCGGTGTCTTACAAGCTCGGTTTGCTATTATACGCTATCCAGCACTTGCCTGGGACATTAATGTGATGGGGAAAATAATGAGGGCATTCATATCAACACTACTATGATCCATCCGACTTCGATCAAGTTCATGTAGTTGAACCTATCATCCAAAATTATCCAGCTGAAATGCGTGAAGTGATACAAAATAGGGCTAAACTCCGAGACACGAGTAGGCATAATCGACTCAAGGCCGACTTGATTGAACATATATGACAGAAATTTGGCACCCCCGGAGATGACATTTAATTTTATTGTAGGAGTGTGTTTTGTTTCAAATTTAATATGTTGTTTGCAAGTTTAAGTTGTGTAAATTTTTTGGGTGTTTTTCAGTGTATCAAGTTAATAAAGTATTTGTAAATTTAATTGTATGCCTTTTTATATTAATGATACGTATTAATGTTAATATTAATAATATCATTAACCAAATTTTTTAAGTAAAATAAATCAACATTTAGCTTAATAAATATAAAAAAAGTGTAAAATGAGTTTTGATTCGCGCGGCTATTTGTTGTGGATGAAAAATGTAAAAAACTGATAAGTTAGTGGAAAGCTGACGTGACAGGGATAGTTGTTGATGTGGCTGAAATGAGTTTTGATTCGTGTGATTCTCGGTTGCACATGGTCTTACTTTTTCCACTTTAACAATAGCATCTCTAGCATCCCACAATCCATATTTTTTTAACTAATTCAATTTACGAATATACCCCTCTATAACAAATACTTCCAACATGTTTATAATGTTATTATAATATTATATTAGTATTTACTTCCTAAAATTAAATTATAAAATTTCCATCATTTATAAAATGAATGAGTAAAAGTACATATGATCCACTTTTGAGATTCCTTATCCGAAAAAGTATTATAATAAGCAATCGGACAACGAACGCCCAAGATCCAATTTACCGAGAAAAATTACAATATAATTATATCCAAAGAAATCATTTTTTTTCAAAATATGTCGAAACATATTCAAAATTGATGTCTATGTGTAGAGAAAAATGAATATAGTATTATGGTATTTTTTTTAAAATTACATTTTAAATAGTGAAAATGACATTATATGAATGTATTTAAAATGTGCCAGATTAAATCTCAGCCGTTAGTTCGCTTTGATCTCAGCCGTTCCTCCCCACCGCTAGTGAGATCATGACATGTGTCCCCCCCTTTTTAGAGGAAATGAATGAATTGAAGGGTGAGGAAATTAGCATCGATGCTAATTTTGCATCCTTCAAGCATCCATACACCCACGTTGATAGTTTTTTATTAATTTTTTTTTACAAATAAACATCTTGAAAAGTACCGTTAAAATTGCTCTTAGTGATATGCATTATTTTTTTTTATTAATTTATTTTTATTAATTATTAAAGCTTGATATGGAAAAAACATATGACGGAATGGATTGGGACTTGCTTCTTGCAATTATGTCTAAGTTCGAATTCAGTCAAATTTTTTGTGGATGGATTAAATGATGTATTCAAACGGTATTATTCTCCATTTTAGTTAATGATGAAGAAACCACCACCTTCAGGCCTCAAATAGGCCTAAGACAAGGCGATCCCATATCATCACACCTCTTCATCATAGATTATGAGATTCTAGCTAGAAAACTCCAACAACAAATGAAAAATCAATGAATACTATTGGATTTAAACCTTCGAGAAATGGAACCCTCGCCTCTTTCCTCTCATTTGCAGACGACATCATCATTTTTGTCAAGTAAATCCTGGAAGGATGCCATGCTGTGAAAAAAATATTGGATGACTAGTATCAGATTTCCGTCCAAAAAATCAACTTCCAAAAATCCGCATTTCTAGCTAAAAAAGGGATTACAAATGACCAAAAACAACGAATCCAATCTTGCTTACAAATTTCTAACCAAATCGCGCTTGTTAAATATCTTGGTTGCCTAATCATAAACGATAGAGTGAACAAAAACATGTTTGAAGACATCATTGGAAAAACTAAGAATCAACTGACAAAGTGGAGGGAGAACGAACTTACCCAACAAGGAAGAGTGATTTTACTCAAGATGACTTGTCATTTCCATCTCAAAAGAAGCAAACTCTAGGCATTGTCGTAATAAAATTAGCGATGGTATGAGATTACCATGGAAAAAATGGACCAATGGCAACGAAAAAATCACATCGTGGCTAATTGAGGTCGCTAATGTTGAAACAAGACTGCATTGTGGTTGCAAACATTTGTAACAGGGCAAATGTCGTAGCAATTACCTACCAATCGTTACGACAGATCCTTGTCGTTGCTCACTTGTGTAGCAAAAGCAATTCTTTTTTGTAGTGAAACCTTGCGGCAAAACCATCTTATATAATGCAGAACTTTATCCTTCCAGCCATTAAGGATAAAGAACTCGATAAACTAAACAGATGCTTCTTCTAGATTAAATACTCTAGACATAAACTACTCATTGGATGGGACAAAGTCTGCAAACCAAAGAGTAATAATGGACTAGGATTTCATAAAACAAAGGATATGACCAAGGTGCTACAAATGAAACTTCTTTGGAAAATTCTAGCTGAACCACAAAATAAGTGAGTAAAAATAGTTAGAAAAAAATATCTAAGAGAGACTGAGATTTGGGACTATTTTCAGAAAAGGAACACCTCATGACAATCGGCAAAACTGATAGAGTTAAAAGAAGAATTTTGCACATGACTAATTTAGCAAGTTAGTGCTTTAGAACATATCACAAGAGCTAGAGAACTAACTCTGAACCACTAGACTGGATGTGAAAAATTGACTGCTCGCTAAAAATAAAAAATTTCTATGGAAAAGCCTACTAAATGGAACACAAACAAAGATCATATTATGAAATAAAAGAGTAAATGTACCATTTAATTGCTCGCTCTGCAACTACAACGAAGAAGATGCGACCCATATCTTCACTGTTAGACAACTCTGACCATTATGGGAAAAATGGACAAACAGATTGAACAAATTACACGGAATACAGACAAAACAGATAAAACATATAAGGATATAATCACATGAATCTTTACTAAGCTCTCAACAGAGAAGAAATTGGTCATTGCCTTCTCCCCTTGGGGAGGCTGGTCCATGAGAAACAAAATATTGTTCGACAACAATGATATTAGGAATGTTGACGAATGGATCAAGTACATGGAACAACAAACAATGAGTTGAAAAAAAGCTCAAACTACAACCTCGAAGAAGACATTGAAACCAATAGATCAAACACCCACAAAAAAAGGACCAAAAGACAAAAAATGGAAAAATGGAGAAAACTCAAATAAGGTTTTATGAAACATAATTTTGATGGAACTAAAGTCGCATATGGACTTGCCGCTTCTTGGTCTCCATGCTAGTCTACGAGAATTTGCTTTAAGGGGTTTCTCTTTTCTAGAGGTGGAGGGGGGCCACTTAACGGTAATCAATGTCATAAAAGAAATTTGGAAGGTCCCATGGGAAGTTGAGATGATGATGATTGGATTCTAGGTTTATGCAGAGAGTTCGACAGCATCACCTTCTCACACACTTTCAGGGAAGGGAACCAGAAAACTGATAGGATGGTGCAACCTCGACATTCCGATGAATATGCTTGATGATCGCCTCTCGACCGAGATTGATGATCTCGTTCGCCAGAACTCACTTGATGTTGGTTCAACCGAGGTTGACCAATTTCAAATCATTGCCTTGTTTCAATTTTTTTTATATATTAAAGTGTCATTTTGTTATGATCTCTCTGTTTCAAGTTTTATTTTCACTTGCCTCTTTAGAGTTGTTTGTAAATAGGGATACAGAAGTAATTTTATGTAGTCTCAAGGAGATAGGGAAGCTCTTCTTAACCTCGATGATAAAGAACTTATCTATCCCTAAATATTTTTATAAATAAAAAAAATAATAATCATGCGCATAAATAAGATTCAAATTTGAAATTTGACAAACACAAAGGTGTGGATTGATTAATTTCACCATAAATACATAAGATTTGAATGATTCACCTCTGGTAAGAATCATCTCTCTTATCTACGTAAATATCTAATATATGAACTACCAATATTTCAACCAAATTCATTAAGAGAAGAAAGAAAGAGATCGATTACATTAATATATAATTTGGGACACGGCCAACTAAACACTTGCAAAGATTGAACAATTTGGTGGAAGACACCACTTTGATGAATCATCTGTTCGTATTAATGTGTAGAATCATTCAAGCACATTTGGAAGGTAGAACAATTTTGAGATTGGAATTTTCATTTTGAACCCGGCCCCTAAAGGTTCGGAAGCTTCTCCAACACAAAAGTGAGATAACATGCATCCAAAAATCTGAAACCCAAAAGTAGATAAATATCATAAAGTTTATCTTTTGCTATGATGATCTTCATGCACATTTTTATTTGGTCCATTTTTATAGAGGGATACAGGTTTTTAGTGCTCTTTTAGAAATTACTCCGTATAATGAAAAGTCTGCAACTTTCTTTTTGTTGGTGAGAGCATGCAAGTAATCCTTCTGAAATGACTCATCGAAAAAGACTTGTGGGTAGGTCTTCGATTCAAATCCCGGATGACCGCTCTTTATTTACCAATTCAAGGTGAAAGCATGCAAGCACCAAAGTCTTTCTCTCTCATAGCGAGATAGACTCGATAAGAGAATTTGATAAGAGAATTTGATTTCAGCTCTATGCTATACATCTTGATTCTTGATTGAAGTGATAAAAGCAACCAAATTATGGTATTGCAATTGCTCTGTGATTTTAAAATGAATTTGGTATTCTGTTGTAAGAGGAAATCGAGTATGCAAAATAGAATGTAAATAAAATAAGGCAAATCAGATTCCGTCCCTTGCAAATAATTACAAGACCTCCTCCTGATGTAGCAGTGGGAAGTCAGGATCGATCCACGAGGAAGCGTGTCAGCGGATCCTAGGCATCGGTGGAGTCTCACGGTCAGAAGTCGACAACAGGGTTCCTAGATCCCGACTAAGGTAAGTCGACAGGAGATCGGACAGTCGAACAACGTAGCAGTCACAGGCACAGGGCTAGTCGATCTCGACAAGGCCTACTCGAGATCGAGTAGAATCTTGGTCGATGTCGGTTTGTCTTGTCGAGTACCTGCACACAGAAGCTACGGCGACTTTGGGTCGAAGATCGGTAGTCGAGATCGAGGAGTGCTATTCGATCTCGAGGAGACAGAGAATAAAACGAATAAAAGTAAATGCAAAAGCTTTGGGATTTCGAACTAAACTGTATGTAAAAGGACTTCCAAGATTGGGGTTTGCAACAACGATAACCAAGCATGCATAAGGCAGAGATAAGCAGATAATCATGTGAATCGCATCAAAGGACAAGCTTTCACCTTTTCCAACAATTGGACAACTTTTTCAAGAAACCCTAATTGTCTCTACCGATTTTATGTTTACAATCCAAGTTGTTAGCACGGACCTCCATTAGATGGGTAATAAACACATAACAAGTAGTAGATGCTCAAAACATGATAAAAGTCGAATCTTTACCTCAGGCATGCAGAGCTATCGTCGGGCTTGCCCCAACCCTAGAAGTGGGTGGACTACTCGCTCTTTATTTTAATGCAATTAGTTCTTTCAATCAATGATATATGAGGTTGCGATGAAGCGCGAGTAGTCCACCCACTTATAGGGTTGGGGCGAGCCCGACGATAGCCATTCGTGTTTGAGGTAAAGATCCGACTTTTATCATGTTTTGAGCATCTACTACTTGTTTATGTTTTTATTACCCATCTAATGGAGATCCATGCTAATAACTTGGATTGTAAACATAAAATTGGTAGAGACAATTAGGGTTTCTTGAAAGAGTTGTCTAATTGTTGGAAAAGGCGAAATCTTGTCCTTTAATGCAATTCACATGATTGTTTGTTTTATCTCTGCCTTATGCATGCTTGGTTATCGTTGTTGCAAACCCCAATCTTGGAAGTCCTTTTCATACAGTTTAGTTCGAAGTCCAAAATCCTTTGTCTTTACTTTATTTCTTTATTTCGTTTTTCTGCCCTTACTCAATCTCGACCAAGTCTGGTCGACCTCGAGTTACTGATATTCGATTTAGCATCGCTGTAGCTTCTGTGTGCAGGTACTCGACAAGACAAGCCGAAGTTGACAAGGGCCCAACTCGATATCGAGTAGCCTCTAATCGAGATCGACGAGACCCAGTGCCTGTGTCTGCTACTCTGCTCGACTGGTCCGATCTTCTGTCGACTAACTCTAGTCGAGATCGAGGACATCTGTGGTCGACTTCCGTGAGATTTCTCCGCTGCCTAGGATCCGCTGACGCGCTTCCTCGTGGATCGATCCTGACTTCCCGCTGCTGCATCAGGAGGAGTTCTTGTAATTATTTGCAAGGGACGGAATTTGGTTTGCTGTGATTTATTTCTATTTTATTATTGCAAGTCTCGATTTCCTCCTACAACAAATTGGCGCCGTTGCTTGGGAAGCTATCATTCGCGCCTTAGGTTGTTAAAATCTCACATCTGCTTTGAGTTATTATACAGGTGTATGCGCCGTTCTGGTCTACCACCTGAGTTTGACAGCTTAGACGAATCGGAGCGTTACCTACACATCCACTCTAAACTCAAAAGGATCATGGCGGCCGCTGAAACACAAGAACAGTTGATTGCCAGGCTAACAAGGGATCTAGCCGCAAAGGATACCACTATCGCCAATGAAAGGGCAGCGAGGGAACAAGAAGCTGAGCGCGCAAGGCAAGCAGAAGCTGAGCTTTCCTAATATCCAACCACTGTTAAGGATTATATGCATCCAACTCTCGTCGTGCCTGAATCGGCAATTCTAATCCCTAATAACTCTTTTGAAATTCGCACTCAATTTCTGATAGAGCTTAAAAATAATGCTTTTATGGCAAATTTAATGAGTGCCCTCTTGAACATATTACCAATTTTTCTGACATGTGCCGTACTCTTGCTGAAGGTACAACTTTGGAATATGTCAAGATGAAAGCTTTTCGCTGGTCTCTCGCTGGGCCTGCACTGAAGTGGCTTGAAGGGCTGAAACCAAGATCACTCACAACATGGACCCAAGTAGAGCAAGAGTTTCTGAATAAATTCTTCCCACCCGCCAAAACAGCACTTCTTCGCCAGAAAATCACCGCCTTCAAACAGAAGCAAGGGGAACCACTGGCAAAGGCATGGGAACGCTACAAAGAACTGTTGCGATCTTGCCCTACTCATGGACAGCCACCCTACGTCATTCAAGAGATCTTCTTCAACTCTCTTGATCAAGTCACTAAGGACAGGATCAACCATTATACTCGCTATGAGTATCTGACGATGCCGCCAATTGACGCCTGGGGTGTGCTGGACAAGCTCACCAATTATGACAATAAATATGGGTCTACTGCAAACTATGAGGAGAACTCCTACGCCAGGCCAGCACCATCTATGCCACTCTATGAGCCAGCAAAGGAGATCGACCCAGATGTCAGAGAGCAGTTCTACAGAGACCAAAATCGCAAGCTCCTCAAGCAAATCAAATATCTATCTGTCAATCAGCCTTGCATCGAATGCGGATCACAGAGGCACACCACTACTGAGTGCCCACACACTGAGTAAGTCAGGATGGCAGAAACACATGAAGAGGCAGCTTACGCTGGGGGTCCAAATCGATACATGGGAGATGAAAGGTTCAATCAACCACAGTGGAACCAAGGTCCTTCTAGGAATCCCCACCCTACAGAGCTTCAGGACATCCAGAAAGGGATCAAAAGAAGGACGATCTGCAGCTGATCCTTGATGAGATGCGCCGAAATCATACACAGAACCTGCAAGCTACAAACACCATCAACAATCAGCTCTAGAATTTCAACACAAAATTTGGGGAACTGGATATCTGGAAAAGAGGAATAGAAACCCAGATGGGTCAAATCACTGCACAGATCCCACGACCGTCCGGACAGCTCCCTGGGCAAACAGAACCAAATCCTAAGGGGAAGATCGGACACGTTGTATCTATCAAACTCAGGAGTGGGCATCAATTACACGAGCGAAAGGTCGGGAAACAGCAAAGCAAGGCAGAGCAGCAACTCGAGACAGAGCAAAGCCTACTCGATCTCGAGGAGACCGTACTCGACCTCGACAAGAAGCTACTCGACCAAGACCAGAAACTAAGCTCGGACTCCGCTGCGCAGACTACAACTCCAGATCGACTACCCAACTCGATGTCGAGGAGCCCGTGGTTGAGATCGAGGAGCAGAATCTGGCCGACGTCGACGACTCTGCAACACCTCCGACAACTGATCTGGCTCCGAAACAGAAAAAGCCACTGCCTTTCCCTTCAAAAGCACAGAAAGATCCCACTGCAGGTAGGTTTACCAGATTTGTTAATATGCTGCAAGAACTGAATGTTTCTATTCCTTTTACAGCAGCCCTGCAAGAGATGCTTGGATATGTAAAGTTTCTGAAGGAAATTCTGAGCAAGAAGCGATCCATCTCAGAGATCGCAGGCGAATGCAAAGTACTGCACTTCCCTGAAAAGAGACCTGACCCTGGTAAGTTTTCTATTACTGTGGGTTTTGGACAATATAAATATGAGTCTCTGTGTGATTTAGGAGCAAGTGTGAGCATCATGCCTCTATCAATCTGGCGGAAGGTAAAAATAGGATGCATAGAGCCTGTGGATCCCAAACTATAAATGGCAAATAATACAGTGGTCATCCCTACATGTATAGTTGAAAATGTCCCAGTCCAGGTTGGTAAATTCTTTTTTCCAGCAGATTTCCTTATCATAGACTGTGCTGAAGATCCTACTAGCCCTATTATTCTTGGAAGATCATTCTTAGCTACTGCAGATGCCAGAATTAGTGTTAAGAATCGCTCGCTCACCTTCACCATAGGCGATGAGGTTTTGGATTTCTCTTTTGGCCCTGCAAAAGAGGAAATTTCCTGGCTGGAGGTGAAAAGCATCAGCAACCACGGAACCAAGCAAACAGCGGAGGAAGGTGCCAACACTGTACTCGAGATCGACCAAGCCAACTCGATCTCGACAAGGCTTCTACGATCTCGACAAGCCCTTGTCGATATTGACAACCTCTGCTGAGCCACTGACTTGCCAAGAGCCTAAGTATGGGGTCCCTCTACTCGAGGCCGACCAAAAGTACTCGATCTCGACTAGACCCGAACCCAAAGATTTCTGTTTTGGGTCCCAAAAGGTAAGTTCAGATATGAATTCTACTCCCCCTCAGTCCATAAAGAAAATTATCAATGATTTAAGGGGAGATAAGGCACTGTGGAGAGAGAATCTGCGAAAACTAAGAGCTGGAAGGAAGAAGAAGAAAGAGAAAGGAGATGATGCAAGCGACCACCTGTTAGCTGAGCTTGCATACTACCATCAGGACCTAGATGATCCAGGAGAAGGGCCAAGCATGAGCGGGCCCCACACCAATGGTCCTTGAGCGCAAACGGAGAAGTCGGCCTAGCGACTCTAAAATCTAGAGCATGTATATAAAACTTTATGAATTTTGGGACTTTTTTGAACTTTTTGGTTTTTGTTTTTTGGTTTTGGTTTTATGTCTTTTATAATATTTCATGTGGATAGTCTTGTTTCTTGTGCAATCTAACACTTTTAGGTCGGCAAGCATATAAGGATCGCGAAAAGTGGAATAAAGAAGTCCCTGAAAACAGTCAGAATCGATGAAGGCCAAGTCAACGACGACAAGGAGGAGCAACCCAGACATTACTCGATATCAAGTAGGGCAACTCGATATCGACAAGACCAGAAACTCCTCGACTTCAGAAAACCACTGGACGCAGAAACGCTACTCGAGATCGAGTAACCTGTACTCGAGATCGACCAGCTTATTTACTCGACCTACACTGATCTGCCCTCCTCGATGTGTTATCCTGTGAGTTCCTTCCTTTACTCTTGTTTTTATTTGATTTTATACAGTGAGGACACTGTAAATTTTAAGTATGGGGTGGGGGAAGGGCTCATTATCATTATCATATGTGTTAGTCTTGCTTTTGGTTTTACATGGTGAAATTTTAATTTTTATGTTATACATTCATGTTTAAATTTTATGCCTTTTAAATCTTTTAGCATACTTTAGTTTGGATTTTTTGCATAAGAAAAAAAAGAAGAAGAAAATGTCGAAAAAAAAGAAAAAAAATGTATGTTTAAAATTTTGCATTGTTTTATACCCTAACTTAGATGTCCTATGATGATGAATAATGACTGACTTGATCATATAAATCCTATGGCATGTTTGGAAGGTTTAGCCTAAGTTCTCAAAATGGTTTTTATGTGGATTGTGAACCTGTGATGAAATTGAGCACATATGATCCTAAGCTAAAAGGTAAAATCCAACAAAAATTGTCCCAGTGAGAATTTTGGCCTTATAGGGAGAACATTAAAAATCCCTCCGCTTTCTTGAGTATATTTACTCTTCCTGTGCATCTATAAATGTTGTGATAGTTATTCAAAGCCAATGCATTTATATGTTTATGTTCATGAGAATTAAATGATGGAGGCACCTTTTAAGCCAATTTTATCATCTCTTTACCTACCCTGCATTATCTCTGCTTGAAGCCAGAATATTAGCCTGAGACTTTTCTTGTAAACTCCACAAAAATATCCTTAGCCAAATTGAGCCTGACCCCCATTTGGGAATTAAGACTTAGAATGGTTGAAATAATGATTTTTGGAAAGAATGAGCTTATGTTGCATTTCAAGAAGGAAGGATTGTTGAAATTATTGAGATATGGGTTGGTTTTACATTTTTATCTTGCTATGCATATTATGTAAGAGGATTTTTGGCTCACATTATAAAATGCACTATTAGTGTTATTTTTGAAAAAAAGAAAACATCCGAAAAAAAAGAAAGAAAAAAAGTATATATATATTTGTGAATAAAGTGCATGAGCCAAATTTACCTTATTTTTTTTCATTATTTGCAAGATACACACTTTGGAGAGGTTGAGGAAGTTTGAAAGGTTACATACTTCATTAAAATAAATTGGAGAGTTTGGGTTGATGCATATGATTGAGAAGTTATGGTTTGGTTGTGTTGGAGATTTAGGAGTCTTGATTCCCGAATTTTATAAAGCACCACATGACCAAATAATTCCATACCTTATTATTTCTTACCAAGCCCCATTACAACCCCGCCGAATGGAATCTTCTTTGAAGACTTCTATTGAGCGAAGTCCTCCTGATAATTCTTGTTGCATTTTCATAATTGGTTGCGAGGTGGATTCATATTTAAATTTCAATGTTTATGAGATTGTATATGGAATTGAGTTGAGTGTTGATCTTCATAGCCTAAACACATTGAGAGCTGAGTGTAAACACATTATTCCTGTGAGGTTGGATTTATATTGCCTATGCCTATGGATCGCTCATATATGTGTGATGACGTTAAATTCACTTGTCTTACATTGCTACTGCTTGAGATGTTGCTTTTGACAAAGGCGAAGACTTGAAGGATGTGTTGTGGGTCTTGGTTATTGTTTAGTTATTGCTTGAGGACAAGCAAGTCTAAGTATGAGGTGATATGATGTCTCCAAAGTAGCCATGTCTTTATGCATATTTTAGTTCCATATTCTTTACATCTTGCATATTTCGGGTTGGGAATATGTCGGATTTATGTAGTATATGCTTATTTGTCAAAAATGGAGATCTACATAAGTTTCTGTTTAATATTGCAGAATATGGAAACATTTCGGGAGAAAACCAAGAAGCAAGAACCGGCGCTCAAAGCTACTCGACATCGACTAGCCTTAGTTGATCTCGACAAACCCTGTCTAGACACCAGTCAAGATCGAGGAGCCTATGTCGAGAAGCTGAAGACGAAGAAGCCGGCTCCACACCCTACTCGAGATCGAGTGCCACAACTCGAGATCGACAAAGACCTCGGAGAACAACCCAGAGTCGAGGAAAGACTGCCCGAGGAGAATGAGGAAGAGAGTACCCGACCTGGCGCCCAGACACATCACTCGATGTCGAGGACCATACTCGATGTCGACGAAGCAACTGAAGACCATGTCCGAGCATGTCGAGAAAGGTTCCTCGACAACACCAGGAGGTCGAAGTCGATGATCCACCCCTACTCGATGTCGACAAGGGGTTCTCGAGATCGACGAATGCCAGGAGCCATGACCGAGCCACACCGAGGACCTGCTAGCCGAGATGTCGAGGCAAGCCCAGTCGACAACACTCCTAGTCGAGATCGAGTAGGCTCTACTCGAGATCGACGACGGTTCCAGAAGTCGCGTGACGCGTCGACGCAATTCTACTCGGATTGGGATTCCTTAGGCTCGAAGTTTGTCGATTCTATCCGATCTATCAAGATACATCATGGAAGGAGAAGATCTATCCATTAAAGACTTTTAGATATATTTCCCTATTTTAGATTTAATTCCTTTATTTCCATTTATTTATCATTAAGCTTTTTAGATATAGTTTTAGATATAGATAAAGATTTCTATCCTTGAGTAGCAAGGAATAGAAGCCTATAAATAAAGCCCATGGGGGCTGATTTTAGGATAATTCAATTTCAGAGAGAAGTAAGTAAGAGAAGTAGAGAGAGAGAGAGTGAGCGGCCGATTGGAGTTGTGAAGCGAGAGCGGAATTGGCTTCAAGCGGTTGTAAACTTTGGTTTATTTTAATGCAATTAGTTTTCTTTCAATCAATGATGTCTGAGGTTGCGATGAAGCGCGAGTAGTCCACCCACTTCTAGGGTTGGGGCGAGCCCGACGATGGCCATGCGTGTTTGAGGTAAAGATCCGACTTTTATCATGTTTTGAGCATCTACTACTTGTTTATGTGTTTATTACCCATCTAATGGAGATCCATGCTAACAACTTGGATTGTAAACATAAATTTGGTAGAGACAATTAGGGTTTCTTGAAAGAGTTGTCTAATTGTTGGAAAAGGCGAAAGCTTGTCCTTTGATGCAATTCACATGATTATCTGTTTTATCTCTGCCTTATGCATGCTTGGTTATCGTTGTTGCAAACCCCAATCTTGGAAGTCCTTTTCATACAGTTTAGTTCGAAGTCCCAAAGCCTTTGCCTTTACTTTATTTCTTTATTTCGTTTTTCTGCCCTTACTCGATCTCGACCAAGTCTGGTGGACCTCGAGTTACTGATATTCGATCTATCATCGCTATAGCTTCTGTGTGCAGGTACTCGACAAGCCAAGACGAAGTCGACAAGGGCCCAACTCGATATCGAGTAGCCTCTAGTCGAGATCGACGAGACCCAGTGCCTGTGTCTGCTACTCTGCTCGACTGGTCCGATCTTCTGTCGACTAACTCTAGTCGAGATAGAGGACATCTGTGGTCGACTTCCGTGAGATTTCTCCGCTGCATAGGATCCGCTGACACGCTTCCTCGTGGATCGATCCTGACTTCCCGCTGCTGCATCAGGAGGAGGTCTTGTAATTATTTGCAAGGGACGAAATCTGGTTTGCTGTGATTTATTTCTATTTTATTATTGCAAGTCTCGATTTCCTCCTACAACAGTGATATATCATATAAAGAACTTTTTTATTTTTATTTTGTAACGAACTTAATGAAGAAGATCGTGTCCTTTTAACTTACTTGGTGATTTGTATTCCTTGAAAAAAATGGATTTGGTGTATTCTTTTGAATTGGTTGGAAGACCTGTTTTCAAATGCCAGAAACTGGCATCCTTTTTATTGTATCTATGACTGTTTACTCTACAAATCACGCTACAATGCCCTCACTGAAATGGAACAAGGTATTGATTATGAAAAAATAATCTCATTGAAAACTAGTTCTAATCGAAATTGGGACTTTAGTTTGTCCCTTTTAACTATGTACGAACCTTTGAAGTGTATCATTGACAAAAAGGAAAAGCTTGTGCAGACTTTTATTTCTTTTGGGGTTTTGTTGGGAGTTGAAAGCTTATACTTTGGATCCACTATCCTTGAACAAACTATTTTTGCAGGCTTGAATCCACTCAATGAAACCAATGACAAAACAGCTCAACAAAAGGGTTTTGAAAACCCTGAACTCAAACATCCCAAAAATGAACAACTATCATCTAGGGGGTGTAGAACACACAAATATGACCTAGGAAACCGACATCAAATATGGAGTGACCACCATTTGCACACCAACCAACAAAAAGAAAGAAAATTTTGGAAAATGCCAAATGTGATTTTTTTTATTATCATTCCAAGATGAAATTATCCACATGAAATTGTTGTGGTATTGGACAAAGAAATAGATGGACCAACATTGAAACCTTATCTAAAATCGAGAACATACAAATTTTAGCTCTAATGGAAACCAAATCAGGTATCCAGCCCCATGATGTCGTTTGGAAAAAAGCCAGATTTGATTCTATTTCTTTTGCGCCGGCGATTGGTCGTGGTGGGGGAATATGTGTGCTCTGGAAAAACTACCAATTGTCTGACTCTTCAGTCACTGTTATGACCAAATAAGAACGCTTTATCACCTTAAAAATAGAAAATAAAGATAGAGGAATAACTTATGCGATGTGCTTTGTCTACGCACCTCCCAACGAGCAAGCTAAAGTCTCGTTCTGGCGTTTCTTGACAATGTACATCCAACAAAAAGGATGGCAGAATTGAACCATATCATACACGCTTTGATGCTCCCGACAACTGATAAAATGGAAAGCGAACACGTTTTCATAGCAAGGAAGGACGATCCTCATCAAAGCAAATCTTTTAGCCAAACCAAACTATGTTATGCAAAGCTTCATGCTCCCGACAAATATACACAATGAGCTAGATAGACTAAACAAATGTTTTTTTTTTGGAACAAGGACAAAAAATACAAACCATTGTTAGGATGGGACAAAATATGTAAACCAAAAAAACATGGAGGCCTGGGAATCTACAAAACAAGGGACATGAACAAAGCTTTGCAAATGAAACTTCTATGGAAAATCCTTGCAGAACCCATAACCAATGTGTTAGAATAATTCGAGAAAAATATTTGAAGGAGGACCAAATATGGGAATAAAAGAAGAAGAAAAATATGTCATGGCAATGGGCCAAACTATCTGAACTAATCGATGAGTTTTGTGCTGGACTCATATGGCAAATTGGAAATGGAAAAACGATAAAGTTTTGGAAGGACAAATGGCTAAATGATGATAGAAAACTCGAGGAACACCGCCTATCCCTCCTGATTGATGACCGAGAAAAGGTTGCTTACTATATCCTACCAAATAGAACATGGAACATGGACAAGCTTCGAGAAGTACTGCCTCCAGATATTGTCGAAAAAATTACAAATACACTCATTCCTTCGCATGATTTGAAGGATAGACTTTATTGGAAACCAAGCTCTGATGGTTGGTTTTCCACATCCAGTGCTCTAGAATTTATTACGAACTTTGACAACATCAATTTTGACATGTTCAATGGGATCTGGAAAATCGACTGCCCTCCCAAGGTAAGAAATTTTATGTGGAAAACGGTGTTGGATGGGCTACCGACCAAAGCAAGACTAAGAAACAAAGAAATACACACTCCCATGGAGTGCGCCCTCTGTGGGTCCAGGGTAGAAGATGATATCCACCTTTTGATGGAATGCCCGACAACCTTAAGAACAATAGGCCTAATGGACAAAGCTACTGAGCGACAGTTAAGAATAGTCTAAATATAAAGGCCATTACTAATGAAATCTTTTGACACCTAAACCCCGAACAAAAAGCTATCTTGGCTTTCACCTAGTGGTGCATTTGGACTAAGAGAAATAAGATCATTTTTGAAAACCAAAACTTAAGAACATTAGACGAATTGATAGTAGTAATAAAAGCCCATAGAACAAACTGGAAAAAAAACAAAACAAGATGAAATAGACAATGTAATCGAAAGACCAATTATGAACCCAAAGAGCAACCCGCGCCAAAGAAAAATCATTCGATGGCGAAAAGCTCATGAAGGTGTTTTCAAACATAATTTCGATGGTGCTAAATCTTGTGTTGGTAATGCTTCCGCAGGGTTCGTGATTAGAGATGCTGATGGAAGACTGATCGTTTGTGATGCCAAAAGGTGTGGGAGTTTGTCGGCTCTTCAGGCTGAGGTGGTTGGTCTGCAGCTTGCACTGTTGGAAGCTAGGAGGAGGGGGGTTCAAAGACTTGCGGTGTAAGGTGATTGTGTTTCAGTCGTGAATGCTATCAATGGGACCTGGAAGCCTCCTTGGGAGATTGAGATTATGATTTCTGACATTCTTCTTCTTCTCGGTTCCTTTGAGACGCTCTCCTTCTTCTAGTCTTGGATTCCACCTCGTCCTCTTGGGATTCCGACCTTGAGTTTCAGACTCTCGTTCCCAAGGACGCTCTTCGGTGGTGGTACAACCGTGGTTGACACACCCCAAAATCTCACCTTGTATAAAAAAAAAGATATTATGTATTGGGGCATTTGCAAAACTAACCCAAATACCCAGACCCATTTGCACCCCCTATCCCTATCTAAACAAATTGCAAAAATGTAACCTTACCCCTCAAAATCCCCTATTACCTCACCTGTTGTAGCCAGTAGAGAGAGAGAGAGAGAGGGAGAGAGAGAGAGAGAGAGAGAGAGAGAGAGAGAGAGAGAGAGAGAGAGAGAGAGAGGACATGATCTCGTCACCCATCCAAAACACTTTCTCTCTATGCCCCTCTCCACCTCTCTCCATCGAAGAGCTCCATTGAAGAGCTTATTTATTCTTTGATTTCTCTGTCTTCTATCTCTCTGCCTTCGAGGGTGACGAGATCTCCATGGAAAATCGAATTCGTCTTGCGCCGCTGGTGTGAACCGCCGCCTGAGCACCGCTTTGGTGCCTTCGTCCTTCACCTTCGTTGTGATGGCTTTTCCAGGTCAATTCGAGGCGAGTGGAGGCCAGATTTGGAGTAGAAGAGATGGAATCGAAGTGGAGGAGCCCTCACAAAGCCTTGGGGAACCGCTTTTTTTTTTTTTTTTTTTATTGATGAATCAACAATATATCAACTTTCCACTCTATGGTTTATTACTGGACACCATTTGGTACTCTACTGGACACCCAATGATTTCCTACTGTACACCCTATGATTGTTTCATGTCTTGCGTGTTGTTCAATGTTTCCCTGGTTCTAGTGCCACCCTCTCCCCTAAGCCCAAACGGTAAAAAGAGAGAGGACAAATGGGATAAGACAGAGACAGAGATAGAGAGGGGAAGAGTGACGGTAAGGGGGAATTAATATAATTTGAATTAAATCTTAAGTTTTAGAGAAAAATCATTGAAACATTAACATAATTTGAATTAAATCATAAGTTTAAGAGAAAAACCATCGAAGATGAAGCAAGTGAAAAAGAAAAGTAAAGTTGCAGAGGAGAGAGAGAGAGAGATTAGTGAGGATAGGATAGAGAGAGATGGAAGAGTGACAGTGAGGGTGCATTAATATAATTTGAATTAAATCTCCAGTTTCAGATAAAAACCATCGAAGAAGAAGCAATTGAGTGGAGGTTTATTTGTAGGTTGACATGTAAGCAGTTAGTTTTAACTGGACACCCAAAGCAAAATGACATGACACATATTGGAATCGACTGGACATGAGTTATCGGAGAAATAGATTCACCATCGATTTCAAATAGAAAATGGGTAAATTTGCTTCAGATTTGAGGGAGACATCTCTCCCATAACCTTTATCGAAAGCAAACTTGCCCATTTTCTATCCGAAGTCGATGGAGAATCTGTTTCTCTGATAACTCTTGTCCAGTCGATTCCAATATGTGTCATGTCGTTTTGCTTTGGGTGTCCAGTTAAAACTAACTGCTTACACGTCAACCTGCAAATAAACCCCTGCCCAATTGCTTCTTTTTCGAAGTGAAACAACAACAGTAAAGTCGCAGAGGAGAGAGGACTCTTCCATCTCTCTCTGTCCTATATATCCTCACTGATCTCTCTCTCTCTCTCTCTCTCTCTCTCTCTCTCTCTCTCTCTCTCTCTCTCTCTCTCTCTCTCTCTCTCTCTCTCTCTCTCTCTCTCTCTCTCCTCTGCAACTTTACTTTTTCTTTCACACACACACACACACACACTCTCTCTCTCTCTCTCTCTCTCTCTCTCTCCTCTGCAGGCTTTCTCTCTCTACCGCAGGCTTTCTTTTTCTTTTCTCTCTCTCTCTCTCTCTCACCCTTTCTGAATTTTGCCAGCTGTCAATCGCTGGAAACCCAAATGCCCCAACTTACCTGCTATTGGGATAACTTTTTACTAAATAACCGGTTTCACCCAATTTAAAACCGGGTTGGGTTAACCCCGCAATAAAACCGGATATTTGGGTTAGTTTGTGCATTTCATTTTATCTAAATCTCATCTATAAGTGTATGTTTATTTGCATTTTATTCATTTTAAAATAGGGTAAATTACACATAACCAGATGTAAGTTATAGTACTTTTCACATAACCCCCATAAAAAATTAAATTATAGTAAATCACCCATAAATTAGTTATTTTTTTATAAGACCACCCATCCATTAAACCTTTATTTGTTTTCTTTAAAAAAGATTAAAATACCCTCAATTCAAGCTTATTTGTATTTAATTCAATGATTTGTTTTCATAAGACTTCTCATTTGTGAAATAATTCGGTTTTACTTTTACCCTTTTAAAAAAAGGAGAAATTATAATAAAATAATTCATGTTCGGATAATTTGTGAAATGATATGTATAAACTTAGCTTATTTTTAAATGATATGGTTTGAATTTAAGATATGAGCTAATTTACCCTTCTTTTAAAGCAACAATCTTGTTTTATTTTAGAGCTTATCCCTAACTTAATCAACATTTGAAAGAGAGGAGACTGTTAGGAGCTATTGCAAGTCTTGACTTTTCACATTGCAAATCCAATATGGATATATATTGGTTGGAGTATTTAGGGTGAGTTTGAATTCCATTCCATTTTAATTATAATTCAATTTACTTTGGTTTATATGTGTAGTTGGTTGTATAACTACAAATTTTATAAAAACTGAGGTATAATAGTAATTTAACCAAATAATCACATACATCGGGATAAAACTATTACACTATATATAATTAATAAATTATGGAATCCAAACACCCTTAATTTGTCTTAAATTTTTTGTTTACCAAAAACGACCTTGTCTATTTTATATTATAAACATAATACAATTGAAATCCAAACACGTACTTATATAGATGCAACCTCTTTCCTTTACAAAGTACAAAAAAATAAGGTTGAATTAGGGGTATTGTAGTCGTTTTAAACAAAATAAATAGAGGTTTAATGTGTGGGTGATCATATGAAAACAAGTCAAATTTATGGGTACTGTAATTTAAGTTTTATGGGTGGTTATGTGAAAAGTACTATAATTTACGAGTGGTTATGTGTAATTTACCCTTTAAAATATTACTGTAGTATATTACAACTTAAGTAGCTTTAGAAAGTGTGGGTTTTTAAAAATACAAATAGAATTGTATTGGGCCATTTGGGTCCGATCTCTAGTTGGATTGATACCAAGTTACTCCCCTCATCGGTGGACGATGCAAGCTCATTCTTTGGAAACACACCATAGGTGAAACACAACGTTTCAATTTAGGCTGCGATTTCTTGGTTACCCTACATACGCCTTCGATCCACTGATGATACCTCACTTCATTCACTACATGAACTTCATCTTATAGAGAGAAGCATATAGGGTTTTCACTTGTTCTTCGAGTTCCATAGTGCTTCTTCAGCTAAGATCTTCTTCTCCGGCATGTCTAGTTATAGGTTGCATTTGGGCTGTTCAAGTTGAGTTCAGGTATACCTATTTGGGGCCATTCATATGTAGGGCCGGGTCCTATAACGGATATATTGTATGTTCGGTCGAGTTTGGGTCGGGTCGGTTCAAGTCAAATGGCTTTCGGGTTCGGGTTGGGTCAAGTCAGGTCACATCTAGTTTTTTTTTTTATGAGGAAAAATTCCGGGGGAGACCAAACTCTACCCGAAGGCATCCTTTCGGAATGTGAGAAGAAGAAATAGATAATTTCAAAATACCAAGAAACATTGAAGATTAGTGTGGAAGAGAGATGGAACATGTGATCCGTTTCAACCCTTGAAGAATTGGATTAGAGACGAGACATATACACTCCGGAAATTCAAAGCCACAACTGATCTCTCCTCTCTCAAACTCCTTTGTGTCCATCAACGCTATCAATCGAACCCATTGAGTAAAGCCATCCATAGAAGCCACCAAGCTCAATCCACCGAGAATTTGCTTACCTTCTCTGGCGAAATTAACAACGAGGAACCCTAACTCATCTCCCCACTCTCAATTGTAACCCGACAAGTGATGGGCCTTTTTTTAACCCGAAAAATGATGGGCCTTTTTTTAGCCTGACCCACACATCTCCCCTCTCCCAATTTTCAGGACGCGGGCGAGGGGAATTTAAAATTTTCATTCACCCGACAAATGAAAAGTTTCACATTCCCAAATTCCCAAACCCTAACTCATCTCTCATCTCTCCTCTCTCAATCTCTATGTCGATGAAACCCTAACTCTCTGAATCTCTCAATCTCCAGCTCTCATCTCTCCAAAAACCCTATCTCAATCTCTCAATCTCTGCTCCGAATCCCCTCTACCATCCCTCCATTGAGAAACCCTCTCTCAAGCCATCAACTTGCGAAGATGCGGGGAGGCTTAAATAGATTTTCTCGCCATGACAACACTCGACCACGACTAGCTCCAGACACGACACAAACAAGACCATCACTAGTTGCCACCACTGGCTCTACTCCGGCGCACTCTCCCGCTAATGCCTCCTAACCCGTGATTTCTCCCGCTACATGTCCGGCACCCTCATCGGCCAGATTTCCGGGTAGGGTAAAGGCAAGGGCCACCACATGAGTGATCTCTCCTACCAGGGCCTTCAAACATGCAAGCACAATGCCCTCCTCCTCCCGAGCTATTGAAACCAACCAAGCTCCTGCAACATCCCGTCCCTCTCCCAAGGCCTCCAAACGAGCGAACGTAGCATCCTCAACCCATAAACCCCCCCCCCCCCCCCAAAACCTAAGCCTCCCAACCCTCTGCTTCCCAAGGTACTGAAACCACTCAACCCTCCACCTCCTAAAATATTGAAACCAACCAAGCGCTTGCAACCTTTCATCCCTCTGCGTCTCAAGCTCCTGGAACCTCTCGTGATTTGCCGGCTTCCCCATCTCCATCGCCGAGGATGCCCTGGAGATTATCGAAGGACAAGAAAATGAGGAAGGACAACAAGATGAGGAAGAAGCCAGAGAAAATGAGAAAGACGCCCCACGTTGGAACACACTAGTCTCTTTTTCACTGGTCAATGGACCGTAAGTCAACTTTGTATATATTTTTTTGCCCTAATTATGATTGATTTAGTTTTGCTAGCTAAGAGAGCTTCTGCAATTGTGTGTATAATATGTTGTAATGGAACATTGAATACATGTTTTAAATAAATTGAACATCTGTAGTTACTTGCTAAGATAGTTTCTGAAAGGATTGACCTTCTGAAGACATTATTTTACTTCTGTCATTTGTTTTGATGTTGTTAGAAGTAATTTTGTTGCTACTTTAAAGAACATAGAGTGCATTTATAATTGCTTCGATCTATGGTCATGGATCCTAACATTAGAGAGCTTAGGGTGCATTATGAAATTATTTAAAGACCTAGTTTGAACTTACAGAACATTAGAGAACTTAGGGTGCATTATGAAATTATTTAAATACCTGCTTTGATCTATATTCTACATTATGAAATCACAGAACATAGAGTGCATTTATAATTGCTTTCATCTGTTTTGTATGCCTTACCGAAACTTTGAATACCCGGTTTGAACTTCTGTCTATGTTGAAGAAGTAAGAAGTGAAATTTGTTTCTCCATTAGAGAAGTTAGGGTGCATTATGAAATTATTTAATCTATGGTCATGGAACTTAGAGTGCTTCTGTTAATTGTGTTTGTGTCTTTGTGGAGTTTCATGGGTAAGCATGATTTCATTTTTCAAGCCAACTCTGTATGTTTTTTCATGCTAAATTTTGTTAACAGTTTCATGGTTAAGTATCATTTGATTTCTCAATCCAACTCTGTATGTTTTTTCATACTAATTTTTGTTAACAGTTTCATGGTTAACCATGGTTAAGTATGAGTTCATTTATGAAGCCAACTGTGTATATTTTTTCATGCTAATTCTTGTTACCAGTTTCATGGTAAAGCCAACTCTGTATGTTTTTTTTTCTCAAGCCAACTATATTGATAACATTTTTTTTTATATTTTTGGGTTTAATGTGACGCTTTGATTCAACAAATCCTGTGTATGGTGTCATGCTCCAAGTTATTCATTCACATTTCAATGGACCCTATATAAGATGGAGTGATGTTTCTGAAAAAACATTACAGTTATGGTGGGGAATGTTCAAGGTAAAAAAAAATTCATTACTTCTGCTAACATTCAGTGCTTAAGTGTGAATTAATTACAAGTTGACTTCTTTGTTCAATATGTCCAATAGAGAACACGATGGGATGAAAACGTCTACTCAGAAGCCGTTGTGTACAAGGCTTTCAACACAAAGGGAGGGGACCACCTTAGGAACATATTTGGGAAGGCTCGCAATGGAAAAACAAAGAAGCCTACATGGGTGAAGCAAGTGATATGGGCCTAAATGGCGGAGGAATGGGAAAAGGAGGAAAAATTTCTCCGTCAATATGAAGTTAACAAGCAAAATAGAGCCATTGCAACAGACAAAGGGACTCCAATTTTTAGCGGTGGCTCGGTTTTGACAACTATAATCAAGGATCAACTGGTATGTCAACATTAAATGTTACTATTGTTTTCCCATTTCATATTGTTTCAATCACTCTTACATTCATTATTAACCATCCATTTGGTTTGCATATGTGCACTAATTAAATGAATATATTTACTTACAGAGGCAGGAGATTGAAAAAGATCCAACCCCAAAGCAAACATTTGAAAGGTGCCATAGGAAAAGAGATGGATCTTAGGCCGGTGCTCAATGCCAAGAAACTGTGGTAAGTAACAACTTCAATCGACCCTTTATGTTATGTACTTGTTATGTGAATAGTCTTTATGGCTTTTTTGGTACCTTATTATACTTAGGTATTTTTTATGTTGTTGTATGGGTTGTGAGTGCATCAGCTTCCAATATGTGATTAGGTACTGCTATATATTTTGTGTGTTGGTGACTGGGTTGTGTTGTCTATGTTATTGAGCATGTATGTTTTATGTAATTGGTTCGTATATATGTCTGTTTTTTTTTTGAAGGGCTAGTTTGCAGGAAATTGGTTGTGTTTTCAACATTTGTGAATGTCTGATAAATTGGTTTTGTTGGGTTGCATTAAACATTTTACACCATAATAATTAATGATGTGATCTAATTTTAATGTTGTTGTTGCGGCTTCTTTCTTTATATTGTTTTCCTTTTGTGATCTTTTAATGTATGATAAATTTGTTTTGTTGTGATGTTTTCTTTTACATTGCTGCTGGTTTTTTTTGTGTTGCATTAAACATCTTGGTCATGTTCTTTGGCTAGGAAAAGTTCGACCATTTGGTAGAAGAAGAGGCCTTGCTTGATGATGTTGTCTTTGAGAATGCATCCCACTCGGTTGAAATGAATACTTTGTGGATCAAAGCAACATGAGGTATGAAGAAAGGTCGGGTTGTGGGCATATGATCGAAGTCGCTAGCTATCTTGCAGTCAACACCGAATCGATAAGCTGTTGCAGCTGCTATTGATGCCCTTTTGAAGGACTATGTCATCTCTGAGCTTACAAGCATGAAGCAAGACATGTGGAAGGAAATGGTGGAGTTAGGGGATCAGGTGTAGAGTCAGGTGACCACAAACCTCAGGCAAGAAATTTCGTCATTTGGAGATCGAGTGCAGGAACAAATCAGCTCAAGTGTCCGACAAGACATGGTAGCTATTGGGGAGCAACTAATGGGCGAGACTAGGAAGGCCAATGAAGCTTGGCAGGAGAAGCTCCTCAGCACCATGATACAGTTCTGTCAGGGCAAAGACAAATCAATGTAAGTTGTGTGTTTATGTTTTGGGTTCTCACGTACTGTCTTCAGACATTGTCGTATTTGCATATGTCGTGTTGTTGAACTTGCGGGTTTGTTTTTGTTGTGTTGTGGATGTTTGAACTTCTGGTTTTGTTTTCGATGGTCAAACTTGTGGTGGATGTGGATGTGCTTTGTATGTGTTTTGGATGAACAAATTATGGCAGTGGTATGTGTTTTGTATGTGTTTGTGCCCAACTATAATAAATAATTAGATTATATTTATTATTGAGATCACAATACAATTAATAATATGGATACACGAATGTAGCCACGATGTAGCCACGGATATAGCCACGACCAATATGCCACATGGCCACGTTCATAGCCATGGGCTTAGCCACGGATCTTACGTCACATGGCCACATACCTAGCCACGGGTATAGCCACGGGCATTACGCCACATGGCCACATACCTAGCCACGACATTAGCTACGACACTAGCAATGACCTACCAAGAGATGTCCCCTGGATGGCCACGACCTTAGCCACGGACTATCCGTTGTTGAATTTGTGGTTGTAGCCACGAATTGACAATTTTTGAACCGGCCACGGACATAGCCACGGTACTGTCAGATCGTGGGTATTAGCCACGGATATTGGGCTGGTGGTTGTTAGCGACGAGGCATATAACAACGAATGGCAACGACCGTCAAATTCATGGCTATGCCCGTGGCTAAACCGTTTAGCCACGGTCATTTGTGGCTATTTGACCATGGCTATTTCCTGTGTTTTTGGTAGTGACATAGATCTAGGTATGTAGTAATGTGAACTATAGGACATTCGTTAGTCTTTCCCACATAAGTATGTCTTCTAACCTCATAAGTGAAAGTAGGTTTAATCTTAAAAGAAATGCGAGGAAGAATAATAGGAGATTCTGGCACTTCCAGAGTGTGCAGGTGTTTTTTCGCATTCTGAGGGATGTGCTACAATCGTTCATCAAGTTCCCTTCTGGCTTAGACATCACGAACTTCCCTTGCCTCCCACCTTTGCTGATTCCTAGCGTATTCAGCCTCCTTCTGATTGTACTCAGTCTGCCTAGTGGTGAGCTTCTCCACCTGCTTGCGGAGCTTCTCAAGCTCCTGTTCCGTAGTAAGGTTTGCCTCTTGTTGATTAGACATGAGTCTTTTCAACCTTTCCTATAGACGAAGGAAGCGTTTCAGTTCTTCTAATCCATGAAACTCCGGTATGTGATCAACACATCGCATACACCTTCAAGACAACACTAAAAGAGAACATCAAAGAGAATAAAAAGGGCACGATTGATGTCAGGTATGAATAAATATTGAGATATATAAACTTAAACCAAACCCTATCCATGCAAATAAATTACAAGATTCCCTCCCTATGTAGTGGTAGGGAGTGAGAATCGATCCACGAGTAAGCATGTCAGCGCTCGCAAAATCAGTCTCGAAAGCAGCTCTCTACGTCGAACAGAAGTCACTCGAGGTCGACTGAGATCCAATCGATGTCAGTTGTGGCAGTCGATTCCTAGTGCAGCATGCAAAACCAAAGCAAACACATGACATCGACTATAGATCACTCGACGTCGGGTCAGTTCACTGGATATCGACTGAAAGTCCAATCGATCTTGAGTCAAATTATAGAAAAATAGAAACGAACGTTGTCGGAAAAGAACGACCGAAGAAGATAAGAATGGATGTGAATGGTGATAAAAAATAGAAAAAGGGTTTTAATATTAATATACTAAAAGCTTCCAAGGAAAAGGAATTACCACAACAATAACCATGCAAGCGACATACACAAATCATGAGAGGTGTATGCTTTTCATCGAAATAGACAATTCTTGTCATCAACAAACAGGAATATAGCGGCTCTCTTATAAAATCATAATTGTTTATATCATTTTCATAATTAGAGTCAACTAACTCTCGTAAGCAAAACCTTATTACTATCTATATTCATAATAGATTCACTTTCGCTTCAATATCATAAACATGGAATCGTCCACTACTCTCACAACGGATTAAGCACATAAATAGATAAATGAAGAAAATAACTTGAAATTGATGACGAGAATTGAAATCGACATAAAGGAAATAACTTGAATTAAAATTGTCGAAGGATTACAACCGAACGCTCCAAACTCTCTCTTTCTCTCTCTCTCTCCTTCCACTAGGCCTCCTCTTTCTTTTTAACTCCTCTAGGGTTCACAATTGCGTGTGGTGATGGATGCTCAAAACCCTAGGCCTATTGCCTTTATTTATAATGGATCAATCCTTGCTAGCCAAGGGAAGAAATCTCCATCCTAATTGCAAAAGTTAAAACTCTCTCATTAAACTAAATAAA
Organism: Persicaria tinctoria; assembly: GCA_037127255.1. Taxonomy (NCBI): domain Eukaryota; kingdom Viridiplantae; phylum Streptophyta; class Magnoliopsida; order Caryophyllales; family Polygonaceae; genus Persicaria; species Persicaria tinctoria. The sequence goes on along the minus strand of JBANSL010000007.1, from coordinate 55,169,961 downwards.
TAAATAAAAGTTTCCTAGGGTAAATGGAGTTTAACCCATAAGGATAGCAGTTCATTAAGGAGAATAAAAGATCTTTCTTCATCTGTAAGCAATTCTCCTTCGAATTGAACTCCTCAAAAACTTGTCCTGGTGGCTAGGGTTTCACCCGACATCGAGTAGGATCACTTGACATCGATTACTTCAGTGTGTCTCAAGTGGCTCCTTTCTTATTGGCTCCAAGTGTGGATTATTTTCACTAGATGTCGAGTGAGCTTCAGTAGACGTCGAGTAGAATCTCAGTAGCTTGCTTCGTCCAACACTTAGCCAAATTCTAACTTCACTCTAGTAGATGTCGAGTCAACTTTACTAGACAATTGAGTGAAATCAGAGCTCGGTTCTTTCTTTTCTAGATTGCTCCGAAATGTCTCAAATTCCTACGAAATCAAACCAAAACTTGTGTAGACCTCTATTTCTTGCAAATAACCATAAACTACACAAACTCTCTAGTTTCTTAACCCAAAAGTATAAAATATAAACAAGAATCGGAATAAAAGTAAATGCAAAACATGGCAAAATAGGTGCACATCAGATGCGACGTGAAAAAGGGTGAAAAGTGTTGTCAATGCGGCAAGAGGAGTGAGTCGCGGTCACGACAGGAGTGGCATCCGCCGATCTCAGAACCCATAGAAGGACTTCAGCACACGCATTTATCGGCGGCCGCCGATGCTGGAGATTTTTCACATATTCGCTTCTTCGATTGCAATCACAAAATCTCATCCATTTGTGGGACGAATCTAGGGTTTTCTCATCCCGTTAAGCATTATAAATAAACCCCTAGCCTAGGCATTCCATCATTCACAATTCGCAATCTCTCTCTCTCTCTCTCTCTAAGAGGGTTCCACCTCTCTTTTGGGATGGAGGAACCCTTAGTACTCTTTTTATTTATGTTTTTCCTGAAGATAGCGTTGCTAGGCTAAACTTCACCTGCCGACGTAGCATAGAAGGTCTTCTAGTGGATTTTTTGCGTAAAATGTTTATGAGTTTGTTCCAACATTCACTTTTCTTTCTCCTTGAATCATGTCTCAGGTTTGCAATATGGATATACTAACAAATTTGATACATGATGAGGAAGCAAGGGCGTTGTTTGGGAGCTTGTAAGAACTCAAATATTAACTTTTTCTGCAAATATTCTTTATAGGGTTTGGAAGTTTTTGATGTTGTGTAGGTTATGCCCAAGACAGGGGGACTCAAGTTCTTTACGTGGCAAGGTGTCCTAACATCTCTCGATCTCGCATTGCAACACTTAACGTGGAGTTAGAGATATGAATAAAGCAAAAAAGTACCTTACTAGTTGATGAAGAAGGAGGTGCACTGTCTAATCATGAAAGTTATGATGGATGAGTCTTTGGCATTGGAGATCTTCATTTCCAACATCTTTTGGAATTATGATGCTCAAAACATGATGTCCACATTAGTGAACAAATGATTCAAGGAGAAAGCGAAAAAATGCAAGACAACTGATGTGAACAAGAGGAAAGGAAGTCAAAACTCAAAAACCATAAATAATTCAAGTGTGGGAACGGCAGAGTTTCAATGTTCCAGTGCCTCGAAATCTCCATGGCTATCCACCATCACTACCACAAGAGTAATCTAGTAATTATGTTTCCTCTTCTCACACCTAAGATTTATTGGTTATTTTCGCTCTCTTTGATTTTTTTTTGAAAAGGAAAGAATTTGGCCATTGATCTAAGCTCTATCAGCCAAGGGCATCCTTGCTGATGAGACTACGTAATAGAGAATCATCAGGAGTCATAGATCCGTTTGAAGCAAAGACAATACGTGACAAGCGGTCAGCCACCAGATTTGTCTCACGGAAGCCATGACGAATCTCAACAGAACCAAAGAAGCCCAGCGAGACTAGACTGTCTGAGACAATCATTTCAGAGTCTCCAGTAGGCTTCCCCATACCTTTTAGACTTTTGATAATCGTTAAATTATCTCCTTCAATGATTAGGTTCATGATTTTCAGTTCTTTTGCGGCTTGCAGACCCTTCCAAAGGCCCATGCTTTCACATCCACAAACTGAGGTGATTGGTGAGGTTCATGAGCCACTGAAAATAGGAGCACCAATGGAATCCCGAATGATGAAGCCAAAAGTGCCCCTACCATCAGGGGAGAGAGAACCATCAAAGTTCAGTTTATAAGTTCCATTAGAAGGGGGGTTCCCATTTGGTTCTTTTTCTTTTCGATTTCAATCTGGGTTGGTCGTATTTTTTGGACAAGTTTTGTTCATTTGTACAGTGATCCGGAGGACCCGAATACGCTATTTTCCAAATAAATATTTGTTCCTTTACAAATGATAAGATGCGCCTTATATCTGGGTGTATATTTTCAAAGATTGTTTTGTTTCTGAAATACCAAATTCTCCACCAAATAAAGGCTAGATCCTCAAAACATTTTTCCCCAATTGTATTTTTGATATCCCAGATTGTGTCGTTGAGGTGTCCTTCTTTGTTGAAACAGCCCAGGATATTCCTAAAGGCACCTGGGTTATTTGCAATAAGGGTTTCCCTAGAAACAGGACAGTCCCATAGTAGATGGTTAAGGTCTTCATAGCAGGAGTCACAGTGTGGGCAATTCGTTGGTATACCAAGACGGCGAGATGCCAGTTTAACCGTAGTGGGTATTCCGTTTTTAAGGATTTTCCATAGGAAGGATTTTATTTTAGGAGGAATCTTTAGGCCCCAAACCCAGTTTATATCCGAAATTTCATGGTTTTTGTGCCTATGTATCATGTCAATTGCAGATTTAGTGCTGGACCAGCCATTTTTGCTCCATTTCCAATATAGTCTATCAAAATGGATGTGTTGTGGTATTGGGGTTTCTTTGATTGCTTCTATTATGTCATTTGGAATGATGTTCTATAGATTTTCATGTAATTTATCTTGGTCCCATGTTTTATTCTGTTTTAGGAAATAATTTATGTTGATTGTTTCATCAATTTGTTGTGTACCCGAGATTAATGAATTTAGCGGCGAAGAGCCTAGCCACAAGTCCTGCCAGAAATTAATGGATGAGCCATCCCCAATAGACCATGTTAGACCTTGCTTGAATAAAGGTAATAATTTTATTAAATGCGTCCATTGCCAGGAAGAGGACCCATGCTTATGATAATTTACAATGTTTTGATCTTTGAGATATTTTTCTTTGATTAATGTAACCCAGGGGCTAGATGGTTCTGCTAGTAGTTTCCATAGTAATTTCATCTAAAGGGCTTTATTCATGTCCTCAGAGTTGCGAAGTCCAAGTCCTCCATTTTCCTTGGTTTTACAAACCTCAAACCAGCTGATGATGGGTTTGTGATTCGGGCCCTTGTTCCAAATGAACTTTCGGTTGATTTTATCAAGCTCTGTGTGAACAGATTTGGGTAGCATAAAACATTGCATTATATGTAAAGGTTTAGCTGCTAGCGTCGTTTTGATCAAGGTGCAACGACCCGCTTGTGAGAGGCAATTCGTCTCCATCTATGTAGCTGTGACTTAGTGCTAGTTAATAAGTCTTTAAATTCGTCCTTCGTCACTCGCCCTTCAATGATCGGACATCCCAAATAGGTCCCCAATTTGGGGGTGTGTGCTATTTGAAGCTCATTTCGAATAAGATTATTTTGTGTGGTTGAAACATTTCCGGATGTTTGGAATTGGGATTTGTGCCTGTTAACTCGTTGTCCTAACAAAGATGAGTATTCTTGTAGTACTTTGTTAATTTGGTCACAGTCGGTTTTGGTTGCTGATGCAAAGATGACAATATCGTTGGCAAAGGCTAAGAAGGGGATTTTCGTACCATCGCGTGTTAGTTTGATTCCTAGATGGCTTTGCGGCGTTTCTGATTCATGTTGTAGCCCTCGAGCTAGAATTTCCGATATTAATAAAAATAGATATGGAGAGAGCGGGCATCCCTGGCGTAATCCCCGCTTGGGGAAGAACATATCCGTGGGTTCATTATTTACTAGTACTGAGTAAGTTACAGTTGTAATACATTCTTTGATCCATTCCGTGAATTTGGGTGAGAAACCAAGTTTAAGAATGGTGGAGATTAAGAAGTTCCAGTCGACCATATCAAAGGCTTTTTCCATGTCAAGCTTGACTGCCATCCATCCTTAATTTCCTTTCTTCTTTCAGAAAGAGTGGAATATTTCATTTGTAATTAAGATATTATCTTGTATTGATCTGCCAGAAGAGAAGGCACTTTGAAGATGATTTGTTACTTTGGGGATAATCCTTTTTAGTCTTGATGCAAGTATTTTGGATATAATTTTGTATGTTGTTGAGCATAGGCTGATAGGCCTATAGTGAGATGTTGTAGTCGGGTTGTCTATCTTTGGTATTAATGCTATGAATGTGTGGTTTGTCTGTTTTAGAATTCTTCTACTCAGAAAGAAACTCTTGACCGCCTTTATGACGGATGGTTCAACTATGTGCCAGTATTTTTTAAAGAAACCGGCTGGAAACCCATCAGGTCCTGGGGATTTGTCATTGGCAAGACTGAAATCCGCGTTCTTTATTTCAGAATTTGTGATTTGGCGAGTCAGCCAGTCATTATCTTCGTTCGAGATTTCATTTCCTACATGATGGAGCACATTACTTGGTATTTGTTGCCTGTGTTGTTGTGAAAATCTCTGGTTGAAGTCCTGCTTGATTAGCTCTCTGATGTCTTTTTCACTGCTGAGTGTTATACCAGCGGTGGTTTGAAGGTGCTTTATTATGTTTCTGTTTCGTCGTCTAGTGGCAATTTTATGAAAGTATTTTGTGTTAGCGCCAATTGATTTTACGTGTGTTCTTTTTGCCCTCTGGCCCCAATATTTTTGTTGAACGGAAAGGAGAGAAGTATGCTTTGTTGTGAGCCTTTTGATTTTGTTATATAGGTTTTGGTTATAAGCATTGCAAAGATTTTTCTGTAATTCCAGTAAATCTGTTTCTACTTCTTTAATTTGGCGGAAGACGTTTCCAAACGTTACTTTGCTCCATAGTTTGCTTTTCCTTTTGACCTCTTGCAGTTTCTTTGTTAATTTGAACATTTGAGAGCCCGGAGACTCAACCCTCCAAGCAGAGCGCACAACTGCTTCATATTCTGGTTTCGTTGTCCATGCCATTTCAAATTTGAAAGGCTGTAATTTTGGTTTATGGTTATCCATGATGTCTAGTGTAATCTGTGCATGGTTTGATTTTAAAAAGGCGTGGTTTTTGGTGCATAGGTTGGGGAATTGTTTTAGGATAGAGTGGCTAATCAGAGCGCGGTCTAGTTTTTCAAATATATTGTCATTACCATGTTCGTGTTTTCTCCAAGTGTAATTGTTTCCACATGTAGGGGAGTCTACTAAGTTGTAACTACTAATAATATCATGTAGCCTTGTAAATCTATTTGCAGTTGGAAGCTTTCCACCGTTCTTGTCGTTCGTCTCTAATATTTCATTTAGGTCCCCCAATATAATAAGATTGCCCTTTGCATTGCGTATATAGTCTGAGAGTGAGGCCCAGAAAGAGTTTTTTTCTTTTGCATAAGGCGTAGCATATACAAATAAAATTTCGATGTTAATATTAGGGGCTGTGTTCTTATAGTCGGCCTGGATGATGCGGTCTGTAGAGTTTCTAATAGTAAAGGTTTCATTATGGAAAAGGGATTCCTTCCAAAGAAGGCATAAACCTCCTGCTAGTCCTTTAGACGGACAGAAGAACATTTTATCAAAACCCGGTTTCCTCCAGCACTTTTCCGGAGGAGGATTTGCTAATTTTGTTTCGGCTAGCATTAATGTTCTGCTTTAGTGGTAGATTCAATGTGAGTCCAAACGTTCTTTCTACTTAGGCCCCTTACATTCCAGAAGCTAAACTTCATTATAACCAATTGTGGGAGAAATGGTACTTAGGAGAGTTAGAATCTTACTTAAAAAAGTAAAGACTCGCCAATTGATGTGCGTTTTGATAGATTTCGGGTCATTGTTATAGTTTTTTTTTTCTACGAGTGTTTGAGTGGGTGTGTAATGTAGAAAAAAAAACCCCGACGATTCTTGGATTCGATAGAATTCTGAGCTGTTAATGTTGGTTGTCGCATCCTGTATGTAACGACTGATTGGTAGATTTTGAGTATTGGCACAAAGGCCTTTTGTATTTAGGTGGTTTAGAAAATATTTAGTGTCCAAGCTAAGGGTCTGACCAGAGCAGAAAGCACCCGGAGTGCTAACAACCATAACCAAACCACAAAGGAAAGTCATAGATGTAAAAAAGAGAGACCTATTGAGTTTAATATATTGTCCAAGTTTTACAAAGCTATTGAAAGAATTCTTGAGCATAGCAATATACTTAATCGTAGGATCTAATTTGGGGGGACTAAATAGATCATAGAGAGTGTAATTTACAATGCAAATCAGTGGTTTGTATGCCAGAAAATCAGAAACCACCCAATAACATATAGTAATAAGAGTTTGGGAAGAGGCGCATGGGTGCTCACTTGATTCGAGAGATGGCAAGAGGCAGCTTTCAGACCAGCTCTTGACAGAGAGCAATATCTGCAGATTTGATGGTTTGATATACAATTCTTCATATGCTTGGTTCCAATTATCATCATAGCTAAATCCAAGGTGCCAACAAAGCCTTGTCACAAGCTAAAACAGTTGCAAGTAAATGTGATGCTCAAGGGAATGACTCCCTCGAGAAAGATTAGTAGCGTGCTTTATAATAGGTTCATCTGTAGAAGTAAATAAATAGAGTTGGTTGTTCTTAACAAGGATAAGATAGTGGTATGGTTCTAAATTAATTGACAATATGACAAAAGGTTTTAGCAAAAGGTAGGTATGGATAATCTGATAATGGAACAAGACATGATATGAAGCTAGAGTTCCGTCAACATAAATGTTTAGTGTAATATCTCCAAGAATCAAGGCAAGACTCACATTCAAAGCAGATATAAAATTGAATTTAGGTGACATCACACTTAGTTGGTTGAAATCAGTAGTTAAATTATAGAAAGCATGTAACATTTTTATGAGTATAAGCGTCAAGTTTATAGGATGTTCAACAATAAAATAATGAACTTCATGCTGGCAGTACAATAGTTCATAATATAGATTTTTATTACTTATGAAAGTTGGGTTACAGACACTTGTAGATGCAAAGCTAGAAAGAGAATAGTAAGCCATAGAAGGCCAGCAGCATAAAAGACAAGTGCAAAGATAGTTAAAGAAATACCATAAGGCTCTAGGTTTTCTGCAATACAAATCAAGATTTTGCCCAAGATTTGGAGTGGAAAGTTTATAGAGTTGGTTATTCTTAACAAGTATAAGATAGTGGTATGGTTCTAAATTAATTAACAATATGACAAAAGGTTTCAGCATAAGGTAGGTATAGGTAATCTGAAAAAGGAACAAGACATGATATGCAGCCTGAGTTCCATCAACAGAAATTTTTAGTGTAATATCTCCAAGAATCAAGGCAAGACTCACATTCAAAGCATATATAAAATTAAATCTAGATGACATCACACTTAGTCGGTTGAATTCAACAGTTAAATTATAGAAAGCATGTATCTTTTTTATGATTAAAAGCATCAAGTTTATAGCGTGTTCAACAATAAAATAAGGAACATCATGCTGGTAGTACAATAGTTCATAATATAGATTTTTATTACTTATGGAAGATGGGTTACATACACTTGTAGATGCAAAGCTAGATAGACAGTAGTAAGCCTTAGAAGGCCAAAGCCAACAACAAACAAGACAAGTGCAAAGACAGTTAAAGAAATACCATAAGGCTTTAGGTTTTCTGCTATACAAATCAAGATTTTGCCAAAGATTAGGAGTAGAAAGTTTATAGAGTTGATTATTCTTAACAAGTATAAGATAGTGGTATGGTTCTAAATTAATTAACAATATGACACTCAACAGATCAGTTGGAAAGCAGCAAATGACAGACCTGGAACAACCAGAGTTGAGCATCAACCAAATAGCAGAGGTGTATTGGGTGACATTAAATGCATGATGACAATTAGTGATATATCTTACAATATGCATGGTTTGAAACAATGTATGTTGCTCGAGAGAAAACCCCTCTCGAGCCCAATTAGTGATATATCTTACAGCAGTGTTATTATAAATTGACAAGGCAGATTGCAGGTTCATCATAGCTAAAGTGAGGCAATAATAAAATGGTAATTTTCTAAGCAAGTAAGGATAGATGATGGTTAGCCTAAATATGTTGTGGTGTAAAAGAGAGTATGAGTTTTATAGGCACACATTTATAGCATATTCAAGCCAGAAATTAGGAGTTAAACTGTTATTTTGTTTAGATACTGTAGTTGGTATAAACAAGTAATGGAAGTCCAAAATCTGCCACAACACCAAGAAACAGAGTTTAGTAGTAAAAGAGCAATCAAATAGAGTCAAAAGATCCATTGATAATTCATGATATAACTTTTGATTAATTATAGAATATTGGTTACAAGCATTTGGTAAACTAGCAAAGCTAGGAGCATAATAGATAGCCACTGAGTGCCATGGTCTAGTACAAGCTGGACTAAGACAACTAGAGTTAACATAATACCAAAAGTTTCTAAGCAAGAAATGACAGATAATAATTAGCCTTAGTATGTTGTGGTACAAATGAGAGTATAAGATTGGTAAGCACTCATTTAGAGCAAATTCAAACCAGAAGTTAAGAGATAAGATGTGAGGTTGTTTGGAGTAACAAAAGCTCTTAAAGGGTGTAAATCGACAGAAGCATGTTTGTAAATTATTTTTTGTTTGATGATTTTTAGAAATGGTAATGCAGCAGAAGCTCTTAAAAGCAAGATAGTGCATATTACATTGATCATAAGCTAAGCAGCAACAGCTATAGCATGGATTATAGTACACAGATAGGCTAGCAGTATGGATTTGAAGGCTTAAACAAGGCCTGCTGGTAGCAAAATAAAACAAAAGGATAGATTGTTTTGTTACAAGATGTTGCCAAGAAATGAGGTAGCAAAGGATATCAAAAGGTGCTGATGGAGATGGGTAGACAAGTGATTTAAGTTTACTCTGCAGAAAAAGATCATAATAAGAGTAGGAGGAATTGCATTTAGGATATATTTTACTGTAAGGTCTATTTGAAATAGACATAAGTGTGTATAGTTTTAGCAATTCACTTGTGATGGGGAGAATATTTAGGGAAAATAAACTAGTTTTAAACTTTAATAATAGTTGTGAGAGGAAGTAAAATAGGTAATTTATTTTAGCATAAGCATAATGGTGATAACCATTACAGCTAATGGAATCAGTCCACAAATAGTGAGTAAACAAGTCCTTATGAAATACAAGTTGGCTTGTGTCAGGAGCCCTTAAAGCTGATTTGAGATCATATGATTGGTGCTTTAATCCCCTGATGAGAGCCTGCGTGCAGATGAGCGGGTGAATGGACTCGAGAGAGAGACTCCTTAGAGTGTAGTTAGTTAAGGGGAGTTTAATGTCATGTGTGATAATACTAAAATACCTATGAACATAGAAGAAGTGGTCATGCTTAGAAAAATAGAGACATTTAAATGGTATGATTGTGAGTGGGTTGAGATTAAATTGCTGAGAAAGCAAGAAGCATAGAAACAACAACCAATCCAGAATTTTGGATTCAATTTTTTCGGATTCAGAGGGGGTACCAAATGCTCTTCTGAACAAGATGACATCCATTTCAATTCTATATTGGGGTTGGACTTGCTGCCGTTGGGTAAAGAAGTTCCCTTTGTCCTTATCACACTAAGTGATTTGGAGGGAGTTGTGGGTTTGTGGGTGTCACCCGAAGGCTTCCCGTTAGGTTGGGTACTTGTGGGTGTCGGTGAGGCCCCATAGGGACCCCTTTCCCTTTAGGAGGTTGATGGTTTGCCATAAAAGCAAAGGAGTGCCAATTAAAATTAAACCAGACAGTGAACACCAGAAACCTTTGGTGGAAAACAGACATAGAAGGAGCAGGAAGGAGATATGCATACCGTAAGCCCTGAGAAAAGCAGATGGGCTTCAAGAACCCAGAGAACCAACGCCAGATGGATGAAGTCGCATCCAATCGAAAAACCCCATTGTAGAAGAAAGATACCGAGAGGAGCCCCAGGAAAGAGAAAAGAGCCCCAAAACCCATCCGAGATCCAAAATTTTTGCCAGATCCAGAACCAGAAGCGGTTAGGATTGATGAGAGTATACTGATTCGAGGTTTTGAGAACGATTGGGGTGAGATTTGCAGGGTAGGCTAGGGTTTTTTTTGAATTGGGATCTCGATTTGGGGGATAGTTGAAGGTAAAAGGGGGCGCGTACACTGGCGCGTACTCCTTTTGTTTTTTGGGGTTTTTGGGTTCCATATAAAAAAAAAGCCATAGGAGACCTCTCTCTTTGATTGTTTTCATGTTTATTTTCAGTAGTTGAAAATTTTACCACTTTATTATGTATTCAAAAAATGAAAATTAAAGACAAAAATATAAAAAAAAGGAAAAATAGAAAAATGTGAAAAATACAAAAATATCATGCATTGCATTTAGGTGTTATTAAAGATACCCATCTAGCCTAGTTGGTCCTCAAAATATTCTTTTAAAAATATGATCATATAAGTCCCATGGCATGTTTGGATGATTTGGCCTTGTCCTATAGTTGGGATTTTTATGTGCAACATATTAGGTGATCGTAATTGAGCTAGCATATATGATCCAAGTTCCTGGGCATGTTTGAAATCCAACAAAACTTTGTCTTAGTGAGATATTTTTAGCCTTATAGGGATATTCCTAAATATTCTCTTTGCTTTTGTTGTGTGATTTATTCTTCTTATGCATTTACCTCTGAGTATTTACATATTTATTTATTATCGAGACCGATAAAATACATGCTCATTGCTTATGAGTTTCATATGATAGAGGCAATTATTTTCTTACCCAATATTTATCCAGATCTACCTTACATTATATCTTTACTTGAAGCCAAATTTTGAGCCTTTAGCTATTCATTTTGAAAGCTCCAAAAAATGTATTATATCCCTAGCCGATGATAAGCATGATCCATCAAGAAATTAGGATTTAAAGTTGGTAAATGGATTTATCATTTGAGAAGAGAAACAAAGTTAGTAACTTATGCATTAATGTCGAAAGCTTTGCAAAGAGATGTAATGTTACGTGGTTTGTTTTCTTCACATTGTATTCAATAGGTGGTTCTAAAGGGAAAAAAGAAAAGAAAGAAGGTGAACAAAGAAAAGATAACTGAAGAGGAAAAGAAAAAAAAAAGAAAAGTATTATGTATTGCAATAAAGAGCCTTAGTTTGCAATCCATTTTTATATGTGAGAATTGGATGAAATGTCTGGTTAAGAGTTTATGCTTAAAGTTTGAGGAAGCTTGATGTACTTTTGAGTTGTTTTTGTTTATGTTGTAAATTTAGGAATCCTAGTACACGGATTTGAGAGCACCACATGGCCAAATTAACTCATTGCCTTTACTTTCATACCAAGCCCCACTACAACTTGTTGAATGGAATCTTCTTTGAAGTCTTCCATTGAGCGAAAGATCTCTTAATGTGTCTTATTTGCTTTGATGTATTCGGTGGAGATAATTCTGTATAAATATCAATGCATAAGATGATTTATGTACAAAGAATTGAGTTGAGAGCTATTCTTAAAACCTAAACACATGAGAGCGCGTGAAACACATATTTCCATGTGAGAATGAATGGATAAGGCATGCAGGTTACTTGATAACTCATATACATGTTAGGACGTTTATTTACCTTACCGTTGTTTGCACTGACTTAAGATGTTGCTTTTGATGAAGCTACACATGAAGAATTATGTTTGTGGGATACATTGGTTACTTCTTCAGTTCTATTTTGTTCAAGGACTAGCAAAAGGTAAGTATGGGGGAGTTTGATAACGCATGTTTTTCATAGGCATAATTGTAGGTAGGTTTAGGGTAGTTTAGGTTGTGTATTTACATATTTTATGCATAAGTCACATCTTGTGTCAATTAGTCTCGAAAGTCGGAATCTACACATTTTTAGTGTTTACTTGCAGGTGATAGATCCTAGCTTCGAGTGGTGAATGAATCATGGGTCAAATGGAGATAAGGAGGACTAGGACAAGACACGAAAGCGACAAGACAAGTCGAGAAGCAATGGAGCAAGGAATTAAGGTCTAAGAGCTGAAACAACAACGAGTCGTAGAAGCTGTCCACACGGTGAGATGATATTAAAATGCAATTTTCCATGTCTTCGGATGTCAGATCAACTATTATGATCATGTTTTTCGAAAGATCTTTCAAATATCTACAACTTCCACGAAGACATCGGGACCAGATTCGAAGTGATAAAGGGTGAAAAACTAAAATTTCCACGACGAGAGGAGTGAGTCACGGCGCCCGCCGATCTCAGCACCCGTGATGCTAGGGATTTTGGGGAGAATCATTTCTTCGATTGCAAGGACGAAATCTCATCCATTTTTGGGTTGAATCTAGGGTTTTCTCAGCCCCTAGGCATTTCATCATTCACAATTCACAGAATTAATCTCTCTCTCTCTCTCTCTCTCTCTCTCTCTCTCTCTCTCTCTCTCTCTCTCTCTCTCTCCCCTTTAGAGGGTTCCACCTCCCTTTTAGGATGGGGGAACCCTAAGTACCCTTTTTATTTATGTTTTTCAGTAAGATAGTCATGCTAGGCTAAACTTCCTTTCCATATGTGATTCAAGACATTGTTTTGTTATCCAGGTTTTATCTATTTATATAATTTCCATCTCCTTTACTTTTTTTGTATTATTGTGTCGTCTCTTTGTCTCGATGGATCACCTAAACTAAGTTACATCCAGCTAGGGTTTGGAATGCCTCCATTATTGTAGGTCGAACCTATAGTAGCAAGCACGTCCTAAAGAATAGGTTGGGAATTTGGATTGTGTAAGGAGATCGACACTTGAGGAGTATTGCTCTCGATACGGGCAATGTCTAGAGTGACACTAGATATATGTTGCTGCAAACTTCCAATGGTATTGCTAAATTGTCAGGAGATTGGGACGTATTACTGCTCACACCCCAAGCAAGAGTAAGAAGCATTCCATGCATACATAAACCAATCACTAGAGTAATAAGAAGAACCAACGAAAGAGGTGACCAATCATGTTGCGATGAGCGAGTGAATCCTTTCTAACATTCAATTTTCTGCATTTACTTATCGCTATGTTACTTTGTTTACATCTGCTCACAACATCAATCAATTGCTCTTTTCTTTTTTGAGCTTTGATCAGAATAGTTAATAGAAAACATACTGAAATCTCGCCGCTGTAGATAAACTCGAATGTTCCAATCCTTTCCGACAGAGATTTATTTGTATCTTCTAAGGGCCCTTTTCTTGGCAAGTAAGCACAACTTCTCTAAGGTTTTCTCAACCTTTTAGCACTATAAATACACATGTAGCCTATGGTTTTAATCAATTGTTCTGTTCTATTTTAGCTTTCGTCTGAATAAATAGGAAATATACTAAATACCCGCCGCTGTAGATAAACTCGAATGTTCCAATCCTTGTCCGCCGCTCTTCCATGAGTTTGGTGTATCATGAAGGCTAATTCCAGGTTTTATCTGTCCATATTTTTTCCATCTCCTTTTATTTATATTTTTAATGTTGTGGTTATATTTAGAGTCGTGAACTAGATATAATTGCATCAAGCTAGGGTTTTGACTACATTCGTTTAGCGGATGATGTGTGCCTATTTTGTCATGTTTTACATTAACTTTTATATCGATTTCTGAATACATTTCATACATTTGGGTTAGAATTATACAGAATCTATGTAGTTTATGTTTATTTACCAATTATGGAGGTCTACACTAGTTTCTGTTTAATTTCGCAGAAATTGAGGCATTTTACAACAATTCGGAGAAGGAAGGAAACCATGGAAGAGCTCGAGGTCAAATATAGAAAGTCCAAGGTCAAATAGAAGATGAGACAGAACACATTAAGCAGAAAACAATGGAGAAAACACTCGACAGACTAGTCAATGTCGACCAGACTGGTCAATATCGAGTACTTCTGGTCGAAATTCAAAAGTTAAGCAGCAAACCACTCGAGAGCACAGAATGTACTCGATTTCGAGTATTCTACTCGATTTCGGGTACCTATTAAGTCTAAATCCAAGCACAGATCGAGCACAATCCGAGGAGAAGACAAATTATACTCGACGTCGAGTACTTTGTTCTATGTCGAGTACTTCTTTGGGTCAGTCCGAGTCGAGATCGAATGGAGATTCGGATAAGATGTTACTTACCTACCAATACACAAAGATCTATCATGAAGAGAAGATATATTTATCAACTTTAGGAATTCCTATATTTACTTTAAGAGATTTAATTGTTTATTTATCAAATTTATACCTTAGGAAAGAGATAAGTAGGATTTAGATATAGATAGACTTGTTCTTTTCTTAATTAGAGGGGATTGAACACTATAAATAAGGCCCTAGGGGCCGAGTCTTAGGCATTCTATTCTACAAAACAATTTACATTCAAAGGTAGGAGTTTAGAGAGAGCTTGTGGCCGAGTGGAGTTGTAAGAGGCGAGAGCGAATTTGACTTTTATCGGTTGTAAGTTTTGTTTTGATTTAATGCAAGTTAGTTCTTTTATGTTATTGATGTGTGTTTTGATGATGAAGAGCGAGTAGTCACCCAACTTCTGGGGTCGGGGTGAGCCCGACAGTAGCAATGTAAGGTAATGCATCAAAGGTACAATCTTTATTACGATTTCATCTTATACCCCTAATTACATGATTCTTCTGCGAGAGTCGAAGGTGATCCTTATTTGTGTTAATGAAGCGAAAGTGATCTTAATGCAAATTCGGATTAATTATGTGAAAAGGTTTAGTAACAATTAGGGTTTATGTGAAAGTCTCTATCTTCCTATTTGTTAATGACGAATGTTATTTGATGAAAAGGCATGATCTCTTATACCTTTAGCATTATTCTTATATGGTTATCGTTTTGGCATTGAAACCCCGATTCTGGAAGCTTTAAGTTTATTGAATTCGAATCCCCAAATTTCGTGTTTGCTTCTATTCGAAAAGTTACGTTTTTCTGCACAGATTCACTCGATATCGACTACAGACTAGTCGATATCGAGCACTTTTGGTCGACGTCGAGTACCCTTTACTCGACATCTACTGGTTCTTTGTGTTCTGTTGTGCACCTGCAGGTTTAGTCGACAGTGTAGTCGATATCGAGTACTTTACTCGACATCGAGTACTCTTCTGGTCGATTTCGAGAGCATTTTGGAACAAGAAAGGCGAGCGCTGACATGCTTCCTCGTGAATACGATCCTGAATACCCTACCACCACAACAGGAGGGTTTCTTGTATTTTATTTGCTTGGACAGGGACTTGGTTTGCTTTCATATATTTTAGTATTTGCATACCTGATTTCCCTCCACAACAACGGATCGAATCCATAGTAGCAAACACATCATGTAGGAATTGGTAGGGAATCTAGATAGTGTAAGTAGATTAACATTTAAAGGATATCACTTTTAAAGGAGACATTGGCTAGGTTGACAGCTTGGTGGCAAGTTGCTAAGACGGGAGTGGTATTGCTTAGATGCCAGTAGATTGGGACCTATTGTGCTCGATCCCCATTATAGATTAAGAGGGGCATGATTAACTATCATGCATACATAAATTCTTCTCCTTGACCCCATATGATCATGCATATTTCATAAATGCATTATAGGTATTTCTTGTTGCATTTAGAACACTTTTTCATATGTTTTGGTATAGTTTCATATCTTTCTTATAATGTATTCAAGTTCGGAATCTAAGCGTTTTTAGTGTTTATTTTGCAGTTTTACGTACCGACCTTGGATGGGATCTTTAAAGAGCTTAAATGACATGTTTTGGGGCATATGCAGGCTGAGAAAGGAGCTACGAAGAAGCAAGGAAGCACAACGTCGAAGAAAAGAAGAGAATTGGCCACTGCATAGGGCGCCGCCCGCCGGTTTTACCACGACACCTGCCGCTACTCCGTGTTCAGCGATTGCGATTTGGATCTGAAGATACTTATTTTATATTATATTATTATTATTATATTTTCTTGGGTTTGCACGTTCTATTTAGGTTATATTATTCCATATTCAGTAGAAGTTCATCAATAAGTCGTTGTTAGGTTTAGACAATGAACACAATTAGAGAGAAAAAAGGTTTTTGGTCTATGAGTTGCTAAACTCATAGTTTCTCATGTGATTCGAAGAAATGGTTGAATGAATGGTGAGGATTTGATTCCGATTAGTTATTTATGAGTATATTTATCGTCTTGTTGTTATTGATTATATCTGTGTTCCTTTTTATGATTGATCACCATGTTAGGAATTGCATCTAAGCTATGAATTCGTTATTATTTTCTTGATAACAAACGAAGCCATTGAAGTAGTGATATTTCTATGTCTTTGTAGAGGATATTTTCGATTGATCTATGTCATTAGATCTTGTTAGGGCCGATATGGGTTGTTCCTATTGTCTTCTAATTGCATTGAATCGATATGGCAATTGGTCTTAGAACTTGAGTGTTTAATGCTATTCTTTAGGGATATTAAATAAGGAGATTGTATCCTTCTGGATCTATCAACTTTAGTCAAGTCGACATATGCTTAGAAATAACTATTGAATCAATCCTAGGGCCTTAAACCTCAACCATCGTTAGATAATTAGAGGTGAAATATTTCGTCTATCTTATCATCAATACTTTGCAGTCATATTTCTCTTTACTTTACTTTGTCAATTCGCTACAAATCATTTCTTTTGTAATAAGAATCATTGTTGGAAACATTGCTTAGCAACCGTTCGTCTCAGTGGGTTCGACTCCGAACTTCATCGCTATACTAGGTTGTTGGTTTATGAATTCATTGATTTACTAATCTATTGGTTTTGAGCTTTGAGTGGGGCCATTATTACTATTTGGAAAAGGGAACAATTGCCAACGAGGTTCGACCCGCACCAAATTCTTGGCGCCGTTGCTAGGGAAGAAAAGAATTGAAAGATCTCTTTCTAGGTTGAAAATGAGGCTTGAATTTGACACACATAAGGAAATGGAAGACATAGTTGTTAATCCGCCAAGAAGGACCCTGAGAAACCTAAAGAAACCTAATTTGTGTGCTCAATATTTGAGTATAAGTCGAATTGGTCTAATATTTTACCCTTCTTTCATGGATTGCCTGGGGAGGAGCCAAACAAACACCTTGCAACCTTTGCTGCCGTTCGCGATAGACTTAGACCCCAAGGCCTTACGGATGACCAATTGATGTTGAGAGTATTCCCCTTTACCTTGAAAGATTCAGCTACCGATTGGCTATATTATCTACCCCCGAAGTATTACTACTTGGGTTGAATTGAAGGAAACTTTCCTTCAAAAGTACTTTCCTACTATTTGCCTCAACAAACTCCAGAAAGAGCTATCTAGTATTGAGCAATCACCTACGGAGAGTTTTTATGAGTATGTTTAGTGATTCAAGAAGCTTAAGGGTAGTTGTCCACAATATGGTATACCCGAGGATGATCTAGTGTTATATCTTTATGAGGGCTCGCTTGATAGAAACAAGAGTTTTATCAATGCTACTAGTGGATGAGATATTTTGGATAAGACACCTCATGAAGCAATGCAGATCTTCGAAGGGTTGGATAATGGATTGCAATAATATGGGAAACACTAAGGAGTTAGAGGAGTGCAAGGATGACTTAGATAGGCTTACTGAGCTAGTGAGCAAGATGACTATGCAGATTAATCTACCTCAGCAACCTAGATCTTGTGGTGTCTGTGGAGATCAAACTCACCCGAATGATAAGTGTCCTTTGATTAAAGAGGATGTAAAGCATGCTCTTTTATGCGATTCATGATCTACACATATGTCTATTATTGTGGTGATCCCTTACCTTGGAAGTTTGCCCTTTTATTATTCTATTTTTGTTATTTTAGTTTCTACACATACACCCGAGATCGACTGCCATTCCCTCTTTATCTCCCGACATCGACCGAGTCTCAGTCGACGTCGACAATAACCCCCGCCACCTTTTCCCGCTATTTCCACACCCCGGAACACTAAACTAGAACCGCTGACTTCTCTTCTAAGGACGAACCTGACTCCACTATCTTATAGAGGGGTCTCGGCTACAAATTTATCTGGTCGAGAAACCCTCTCATTAAATTGGCGTCGTTGCCGGGGAGATATCCATCGTGCCTAGTTTAGTTGTGTTTAGAGTTTAGGAGTAGCCCATCCCTTTTTCTTATCCTACCTATCACATACCCTACCACCATCTACCTCATCGGTACCCACTAGTTGACGAGCTTTTACTACTAATTTATGCGTTCTTGATTGTGTTTTCAAAGCTTAGTTACAAAGATGCAAGACACATATGATTATTTTGAAGAGCAATTTGAATGGAAAAGATTGTTCGAAGAATTGAGACGACGAAATAGGCTCACACAGGCGGAGGCATGATTAATGGAAATAGTCCGGCTGGAAGACTTAATCAGAAGGGTTGAGGATTCCTATCGTTCTAAGGGATCATACCCTCCTCCCTACGATCCAACTGACCCACCTCCAAAAGAAAAAGATTGGTTCAACAACGTCATCTTCTGCGAGCCCGTGGAGGTGGACATTGACTACCCCCCATTTGATGTTGACTAACTAGAACCGGCATATGTTCACCCTAGAGGAACGGATCCAGAGGCATCGGTCAATGTCGACTGCACCTTAGTCGATGTCGACCGCACCACAGAAACCTAGGTATGTCTTTCCTCTATTTCAATTCCTACTTTTTTATTTATCGTTGATGAACCATTTGAAGCATCCCAAGAAGAAGAAGAGCTAGAAAAGAAGAAGCCGAATGTCTTTGCCCATGGTGTTCCAAGGTTTCTTTTACCTTATAAGGTGAAGGCCATCCTCGACGATTTTGAGCAACCGATTTCGTGTTTAAGTATGGGGTCCTAGAAAAGTGGCATGAAGCTCCGCAGAATGAGGTGGAAGTATCTCTTCCCACTCCACCATTTTGCTGTGATGGAGACACACAACCAAATCAAACTATGTAGCGGAAGAGATACGATGATGAGGTATGCGAATTTTCTTTATATCTTCCCTTATGCAAGCTAGTTGGATCCAGGGAAGATGAATGGATGGATCCATAAAGTGTTCACTTGGGGAGGTTTGAGATTCTCCGCCACATGATGCCTCCAGATGACATTCCATGATTCCTACCACAAGAGAAACCACCAGACCCACCTATACCTCCGGACAAAGATGAGACATGCTAAGGCTAAAAGGGAAGTAGGTCGAGCTAGAGACTTGAAATATAGAGCTTACGGGAGGCAACCCGCTATTTTATTTTATTTTTATTAGTTAATAATAATTATGCACAATCCTTGGATTTTGGAGTTTTTTTTGGTTTGCATTACTTATAATTTTCAGGTGCAAAGCATAAGGAGGATCAACCAAGGAATTTTGGAGTTCTGAGATGCACTCGACATCGACCATACCTAGGCCGAGCCACACAGAGCAGCAGTGGCCTACATGAATTGACCTTGGAGCAAGTTGCGCTTG
The DNA here is from genome assembly GCA_037127255.1 of Persicaria tinctoria. Taxonomy (NCBI): domain Eukaryota; kingdom Viridiplantae; phylum Streptophyta; class Magnoliopsida; order Caryophyllales; family Polygonaceae; genus Persicaria; species Persicaria tinctoria. The sequence continues at coordinate 55,150,391 of JBANSL010000007.1, read as the reverse complement.
ATATCGACCAATATCACTCGATATCGACTACTAGCAACAGACAAAGGCCCCTATCTCCGGTTCGAAATCAGCTCCTACCTATCTTGTAAGTCTTTCTTTACACTCATCTCTTATTTTTGAACTTATACTTTGAGGACAAAGTAATTTTTATGTATGGAGTGGGGGTAACAACTTACTATACGCTTATGGGTTGAGAATTATTTTGGGTGGTGTTATTTTGTTTTATCGAGTCATAAATTTTTTGAAAAAATACAAAAAAATTAGAAAATGTCAAAAATCACAAAAACAAAATTTCATGTTTATTTTTTGTTTTAGTCTTTATTTTTGTTTTTGGACGGATAGCACCCTTACATGTTTTGAATGAAATATGTCATGAAAACCTAGAAAATGCTTTATGATGCAAAAATGGTTCTTGTTAGAGATATTGCAACTTATTTGCATAGGACAGAAAATGTCATACTTGGTTTGAGAAAGTTGGAAAGTCACCAAAATGAGGTAACTTTGATGTTGTTTTTTATATTGGTGATGATAATATGATGGTGGACTCTATATTTTTCATATGAGCTTATTCTTACATATCCTAGCCCTACCTATGCTTATTCAAATCAGAAAACTATATTTTGAGCCTTATTTCATACTTGCTCCACATGTTCTACATATTGCCTATTTTTCTACATTATGATCCATCCGAGGTTTATGTTGAGAAATTGATATTATGGATATGTTATAAAGTTTTTGTGTTGTTGCCATTAATTTTAGAGTTTGGTAGGATGATGATATTATGGAAAATTGAATGATCGAAATAAAATCCGGTCACCTAGGAGATAAACCTTGCTTGGTTGAGAGGTTAGTTCAGGTGAGATGGGACACCAAGGTGAGGAGTCTGAAACACTAAGTATCCGGGGTCATTCATGACACCCATGTTTGCGACTAGCAAGAAGGCAATGCTAAGGTTAGAGAGGTAAAAGCAAACAAGTGATAAAAAAGCAAAGAGCGGAGAGACAAAGGTGAGGAAATCTAAAGAAGAAGGAATGTGGTATGAATTTTGGAAAGAACTCCATTTCCCCGGATTATTAGCACCACATGGCCAAACATATCCCACCTTTATCCTTTTACCTATCTACTTCTCTACGAGCCTAAAAGTCCGCTGGATTATTGTTGCATTTATCTTTGGAAATTGTGCTTTTATATTAACCCTCATTTTGTGTGAAAGTTTTGAAGGAAAAGTATTGGTTGACGGCAAAGTACCGTTGCGAGGATGGTATGAACTTGTTAGTGGTAATATAAAAATAAGGTCTATGATGTTGAGAGTGTTTTTGCTTAATCTGTGTGACAAGTTAAGGGTATCGCTTGAAGACAAGCAAGCTTAAGTATAGGGTGTTTTGATGTCCGCATTTTTAGTCTTGTTTTGCATAATGTTTATAGTCCTATTTGAGTCTTTTATTCATTTTTTATACTGGGAATGTTACGAAATTATGTAGTTGTTGATTATTTGCAAGATATAGAGTCTACAGAAAGTTATATATAGCTGATTTGGAGAGGTTTGGATGCACTTTGGAGCTTAAAGAAAAACATGAAGACATTGGAGAAGCTAAGGAAGAGAACAAGATGGTGCAGCTGGAGAAACCCCCACTTTTCACCACTCATCATTTTGAATCAAGTTATGATTCCTTCATGACAATTGAAGCCCTCGAAAAGAGCTTTCCAATGTATATTCATATGTATCAATCAGACAAACGATGACTCAAGAAAGTGCAGCTGAAGACGAAGCTTAATGCTGAAAACGCTGGAAGGAGGTCGAGATAGACTACTTTGTACTCGAGATCGACTCCTTTTCACTCGAGATCAACTGCATTCTAGTAAACATCAACTGCATTTCACTAGAAATAGAGTGAAAGCAATCGACGTCGACTGAAAATCCAGCTGACGCGGACGCGGATCTGCCAAATCTTTCAAGGATTATTTTGTACAAGATCTTTTATCTATCTTTCCTTATGATTTAGATATACTCCTTAGTTGGATAGATTTTAGATGGATAGGATTTGGATAAAAGATATGTTTATTTCTATTTATTTTATTATTTACTTTCCTTGGCTAGCAAGGATTAGTTTACTATAAATAAAGGCCCTAGGCCTAGGTTTTCATATATTCAAGCCAAGTCGTCTTCGGACGCAAGTAGTTAGGAGGGAGAGAGGAGAGAGAGAGAGAGAGAGAGAGAGAGAGAGAGAGTGGAGGAGGAAGAGATTGGAGACGAATGGTTGTAAGTTTATGTTGTAGTTTAATGTTAAAGTTGGTTTCTTTTAGCATGTTTTCTTTCTAAATTTTCATCTTCGAGGGTTGGGGTGAGCCTAACGATAGATATGTGGTTTGATTTATGAAATAATGAATTTGTGTGTCTTTACTACAAATTTTTTTTAGCATGTTTTCTTTTATAATGTTTTCTTTCTAAATTCTCAGCCTGAAACACTAAACTAAAACCATTGACTTCTCTCCTGAAGACGAACCTGACTCCCCTATCCTATAGCGGGGTCTTGACTACAAATTTATTTGTTTGAAAAACCCTATCATCAATATTTCATATCCATGTTATGACATTTGTTTGCCTTAATTACTTGTCATTGAACTTGCTTATGATTTTGCTTTTGATGAGGTGACTACATGAAGGATTGTGTTTGTGGGATGAATGATTAATGCTATCGTTTATATTTTGTTCGAGGGCTAGCAAAGGTTAAGTGTGGGGGAGTTTGATAATGTATACTCCATCCGTTCGGCAAAACTTGATGTTTTACTATTCACACACGCTTTTTTAGGAGCTAAAAACTATATAAAATATCTAGTTTTTTTAAATATTTTTTAAAAATTTCGTAGTTATTATTAATAAGTACAGACTTGTGAATTTTTTTTTTTAAAAAGAGTATTTTATATAGTTTTTATCATTCTAAAAAAACGTGCGGGAGACAAGTTTTGCCGAACGGAGGGAGTATTTTTTACAGACATTGTAGGTAGCTTTAGGTTGCATTTCATATGTTCTTCTAGTTAATTCGCATCTTCATAATTTGGTGGTCGAAGTTCAGAATCTACTGTTTTTATGGTTAAATATGAAGAATCGTGGATCTGGACTCGAGAGTGGACCGAGAGGGTAATGTTGGATCCCTAGAGCTATTGAAGCTACTTAGGATGGATGGAGAGATGAGAAAACATGTCTGGTGAGAGGAATATCGTTATGTTTCCACCTCGCCATAAGAAATAATAACCCAAACTAACAAACTAACTAGTAAACTAGTATAGTGGATGAGTAAGGGGTCGAACCCACATAGAAACAAGTACTTCAATGCAATGTGTATTTATCAAATATGACAATAAAGATAGAATAGGAATATGAATGAAGATAGGTAAGGCAAATAAACTAAGGCAAGGATATGAATAAGAACAAAGAGAAGATAAAAGATAAGAGTGTGGTTTCGCCTACAATTCGCAACATTGGTTGATTTACTAAGCCTTGAGTTGATTGCAATATTATTCCTAAGCCTATGTCGACTAACATTTAATCGATTGTTCCGCAAAGAGGCAATCATCATATTAAATATTACTAAAGAATAGCATTAACGATTCAAGTTCTTAAGACCAATTGACATATCAATTCAATGCAATTAGGAAACAAAGGAACAACACATTCAACCCAAATAACATCTACTCAACATAGATAAATTGTTATCATCCACTACAAAGGAATATAAATATTACTAAGTCAATGACTTCGTTCGCTATCTAGAAACCAACAATGGACTCTTAGTATAGATGCGAATTCTAACTAGATGGTCAGTGATAGAAAGAAATATAAATATAATCAATGAAGAACAAGATGATAAATAAAGTTATGAATAACATAGAAGTCAAATCTCACAATCAATCAACCAAGTTTTTAATCATAGCAAAACCACAAGAATTTTATGCAATGATAACCTACCATGAACCCCATAACTTAAATCCTCTCATCTCCCTTTATTGTAATATAAAATTAGGTCTGAGATGGTTGTCTGTTGTGAGCTGAATCTGCCATGTTTTACAGTTACTTTTATATCGTTTTCTGCATACATTTCATGCATTTGGGCTAGAATAGTACATAATCTATGTAGTTTATGTTTATTTGCAAAATTATGGAATCTACACCAGTTTCTGTTTAAATTTGCAGAATTCGAGGAAATTTACAGCAGTTCTGAGAAAGGACGGAAAAGCTCAGAAATCAACTACAGAAGTCCAAAGCGAAAAAAGCAGCGGAACCAGGACGAATCAAGCTGAAGCAAAGAGTTACTCGCTATCGAGTACCTTTACTCGATATCGAGTACCTTTACTCGATATCGACCAAAAAGTCCGAGCAGTGCCTGGTCGAGTAGGAGCCGATCGAGGAGCTGACGACGAAGCCAACTCGACTCCGAAGCTTTACTCGATATAGAGTACTTTGCTCGATATCGACAAACTCAGCACCGCATGACCAAGCCAGTGTCGGGGAGAGGTTGCTCGACAACACCAAGCCAGCAAGTCGATGACACCATGTACTCGATATCGAGTACTTTTCTCGATATCGGTAAGATCTGAGGCACCTGTCCGATCCGGATCAAGAATCAGCTACTCGAGATGCCTAGCCAAGCCAAGTCGACGACACACAGTTACTCGATATCGAGTACTTTACTCGATATCGAGGAGCGCTATCCCGGGCCGCGTTACGCGGTGAGCTGTCCGACGCGTTTTGGGATTACTTGGAGCCGAAGCTGTCCGATTCTATCCAAGATCTATCAAGTTCTATCTATGGAGAAGATTTACCCACACAAGAAGATATTTTACTACTTTAGATGTATTTTCCTTTATAGATTTAATTATTTATTCCATTATTTTATCTTATGTAAGTAGATATAGATACAGATAGACTTTCTTACCTTGATTAGCAAGGGTTGGAAGCCTATAAATAAAGCCTTAGGGGCTAAGTTTTATGCATTCCATCACACATTTAATTTGAGAGACACTTAGTCACATAGAGAGAGAAGAGGTTGTAAGTTTGGTTTGAGTTTATTAATGCAAGTTAGTTCTCTTTCATCAAAGATGTCTGTTATTGCGATGAAGAGCGAGTAGTCCACCCACTTCTAGGGTCGGGGTGAGCCCGACGGTGGCCATGTAAGGTGATGCGGTAAAGGTACAATCTTGTTATGCAATTCGTCTTCTATCCCTATGAGCATGATTCTTTTGTGAGAGTTGAAGGTGATCCTTGCTTGTATTATTGAAGCGAAAGTGATGTTAATGCAACTTGGGTTAATTATGTGAAAAGGGTTAGTAACAATTCGGGTTTATGCGAAAGCCTCTATATTCCTATTTGTTAATAACGAAAGTTATTTGATGAAAAACATGATCTTTTATGCCTTTATGTGTTACTTTGCATGGTTATCGTTGCGGTGTTGATACCCTAGCTTTGGAAGTCTTTTAGTATATTGATTTATTTCGTTGAAAATCCGCGATTCTGTGTTCGAAAGTTGCAATTTCAAGTTTCTGTTCTTACTCGACGTCGGGGAGATTTAGTCGATATCGAGCAAGCTTTACTCGATATTGAGTTGATTTTGTCGACGTCGGGTTGTCCTTGCTGGTCTTTGCTTATGTTGGTTGATTTCTGTTTCTGTTGATCGACATAGTTTTAGTCGATATCAAGTAGCTTCAGTGTCCTTGCTTTAGTTTTCTACTTTGCTTTGTTATTTCTGTCTTTCTGTCTATTACTTTTGTCTGTGAGATTTACAGCTACCTGAGATCCGCTTACACGTTTCCTCATGGATCAATCCTGACTTCCCACTACTGCATCGGGAGGAAGTCTTGTAATCATTTACGTGGACATAATCTGGTTTGATTTATATTTCTATATTTTAAACTTGATCTCCTCCTACAACACTGTCTCAAACGAGTGAGAATAAGTTTAATATAAAGCCAAAGACATCAGCCAAAAACCCTAGGAAGAATAAATAAAGTTTCCATAAAGATAAACTTAGGCTGCATTTCGCCGATCAGGAAACAGCGAGACCGGTGGGCACCGGTTATTTAGCGGCGGACATCGCTTATGCAGCGACGACATCTTCGATAGATTGAACTTGTAAAGCACTTTCTGGAGCTATCCTTCATCCGATATATCTATATGAATATGCGTTGGAAAGCTCTTTTCAAGCGCTACAACTCTCATGAAGACCTTAGAAGCTAATTCTAAATTCTTAAAACCATAAAGATGAGATTTCTCGATTTTCTCCATTTCCGCTCTTGTTCCTTATCTCTTCTTCGTCCATTCGCTCCATGTTTTCTTCATCTTTCAAGGTCGGACCTTATAACCTACAAATAAACACTAAAAATAGTAGATTCCACACTTCGAATACCAAAGACCACATATAATTCCTATATATAATATGCAAGATCAAACACCCCAACACTTAAGCTTCTCTAGTCCTCTAACCAACATAGAGTAGAGCATAGAGATAGAGACTTCTTCATATCTATTTTTTTAATATATCGTAACAAGAGCAAAATAAACATGAAATGAGCAAACAAATTGTCACAATTCCAACTCCTCCACACTTAAGCCTTTGCTTGTCCCCAATCAATGAAAAACAGCTATAGAATTAATCCTCCAACAAATAAGATCTTCATGCTATAATTTTAGAAAATCAACATCAAGCAAGAGGAGACATATATGAGCGATCCAAGGCAATTTAATCCAACCTTAAATTTTATGCATTTCAAGTTTATCAATTTAAGCTCACTCAATCCAATATGTCCTATGCTACATAGAAATTGAAAGTCACATCACAAATCTCAACCATGAATCTCATTACTTGCAAGCACAACATGAGGACTTTAATAGGTTGTAATGGGGCTTTGGTAGGAACATAAGGCATGAGAAACATTTAGGTATGTGGTGCTAAAATTCCAGGAAAATGGGATAACAATCAAAGAACCAGAACAACACCACAACTTTCATACTTCGCAAACAATTCCAATGACATAAACTCCATTACATACAATAAGCTCTTCATCTTTCAATAGCCAAATACAACTTCTTCATTCAATTCAAATGATGATGACTTTTTCTTTTGTTTTTCTTTCTTCGCCCCTAGGTGAATTTTCCCCTCCCATTGTCTAAGCTTCCTGACTTTTTTCCCCTAAGTGAATTTTATCCTCCTTCGGTCCCATGTTACTAGACTTTTACTCCTAAGTGGATTTTATCCTCCTTAGGCCCCTAGTAATTTGTCATCTCTAAGATGCAAGAAGGGTTAGCTTATTTTGGCTATGCCTCTCGCTATGCACAATCATACATACATCATCTATACTCAAAGCAACTCCAATATATAGATTTTTCACCAATTCCCCTCCTAATTCCTAGATAGTGTCAGGCTAATCATTGACTAGGATATGTTTTGTGCAGCTATTAAGAAAAATGGTCTATTAGGCTCAAAGGGCTTCAAGTAGAGGATATATATGAAGGGTGAATAAGGTAACAATTAGATAAACAAAAAGATGCATCAATCATATCACTACTACATATAAGCACCTAATGTATCACTTAAAGTGTTACTTTATCACTTAAATATGTTACATTAGGGCTAAGGTAACAATTTTTTTGGATTACATTTGCAGTTGTTGCATTTGATCTAATGTAACCGTTTTTCAATGGATAGAATAATATTCCAGAAAAATAACTATATAATTGTGTTATACATAATGTAATCCATGAAATTCTTGGAGATAATAAATACAACTACAATCCTTAAATGGATTTATTTAAAATAAATTTAATAAAGTACAAAAATTTGGCATAAACATCCTAAAAAATGAAATTCAACATCATTTGAAATAATGTTACAATAAAATGTACAACGTGTTGCATATGCAAAAGTGTTACATCATTTTAAATAATGTTACATCCAATGTAACATAATTTCTACTAATGTAACATTTTGTTAATAAATGTTAAAACATGTTACATTAGATACCTATGGTAACAGTTTTTATAAATGTTACATTTTGCCTTTATATGAGTAGTGATATAACTCACAAATCACAAACATGTGTAATATGGTCTTGAAAATAGATAAATCAGTCAATCTCTAGAGGTAGAACATACAAAGAGTAATTACACAAGAAAAGCATAGGAATATTCAATAATAATCACAGTAAGGTCAAAATTAACTCGCAAGTGTTAATTTTTTTTTATAGGATTTCAATTAACCTTATGATCATATATGCTCAATTATATTCTCTAATCATGCTCCAATCAAAATCCATTTCAAGCAATCAAATCAAATCATGGGACTTATGCAATTAAGATCATAAACAATACTTTAGAGGACAAACAAGACAAGATGGGTATTTGAGTAACACATATATACAATTTATGATATTTTTCGATTTTTGACATTTTTCATTTTTTTTCTAATGCAATAAGATAATTGATAAGTAAACATGAATATATGAATATATGACAATGCAAACAAAACTATAGAACATAAACATGAATGCATGAACATATGAATGCAACTTTCCACCACACTTAAGCTTTTCATCATCCTTAAGGAAAATTAAATAGGGACAACAAATTTAAAAATGAAATCACAAGTGAGGGAAAAGGAAACCTACTTGATCATGGTAGTGGTGGTCATCAGCGTCAGCATCTCCGACGTCGGCATCCTCGACATCGGCGTCAGCAAAATCGATGTCACGGTGTCAGCGGTGTCAATATCAGCGTTAACGACGTCCAGCGTCAGCATTCCCGACGTCGGCGTCAGCAGTGACGCGTGAAAAAAAAATTCTGGCGTTGGAGTGAGCAATGCTGACGTCGGTATTCCCGACGTCGGCGTCAGTACTATCGCGAAGGGCAGCACATGGGGGAGCATGTGGGAGGGGAGGGGGCACGCCGGAGGGGCACAAATGATGTACAGTTTGCTAATTTTTACCAAACTTTGTATAGTTTACTAATTTGGCCAACTTATATATATAGTTTGCAAACTATCCCTTCAGAGATAATCGGGTTCAGGTTATTAATGGCTTTGGATTGCTTTTGGCTTCGGGCTTAACTCGGATCGGGTCGGTTGGTCTCGGATCTAAAATTTGCTTCCGATTATTCGGGTGTCGGATGGGTTCTGGTTGGATTAATTGGATCGGTTTTCTCGGGTTGGGTCGGGTCGGGTATTGCCAGCTCTATCATTCAGAAGTTGATAATGCTCTTAAAAGAAAATCAAATTCTTGTGCCTAACCATAATTTGAATGAACACTAAACATGCAAAATTGGCAATTAAGGATACCTTGTAGAGAAGCTTTGACACTTCCCTATTTACCTGAGTTTGATCTTCTCTAGAAGGAATGTAAGACCAGCAACACCGTTCCGCCGGTGTCTTGTAGAAGTAATGCTCCCAGGGATTTAAATATTCACCATAATCCACAAAAGTGTTACAGATTTCATTATCTTGCTCAGGAGCCACAGAAATCGGCTCTGGAATTGGTTCTTTGATTTGCGTGATTGAGATGAGTTCTTCAGATGAATCAGGAGCCAAAACACATAGATCCTCATGTGTGCACTCGTGAGACTCCATTTCAATAGGTATTGAGCTCTACGCTTCACCCACGGTTACTCCTTTATCACTCGAGTGGGAGTTTTCAATTAATGATAGGACTTTGGTTCTTGAACCAAATTCTTCTTCATAGATGTCTTCCTTAGTCATCTTGTCATTGGCCACATCGCCTATAAGGTCCCAAAATCCTAATGGTCCTGGTTCACATAATCCTTTCTCATATGCACATATCAAGTACTTCACTATCCTCAAATGTGCACCCTCTAGGACACAATGTATCATCTCAATAGTGCCATCTTCGATGTTTTTTGATGGCCTGTTTTCCATACAGGCTAACACCTTTGAAACATATCGGAAGAAACTCTCATCGGATAGCTAGGATAACTTCATTGGCACTAAGATAGATGGATCCTCAAAACAAATTGGTGCATTAGATGTAGTAGGAGGCAAATCGGATGGAAAAGATGAAAACATAATAGATGATGAAGAAGAAGGCATAAAAGATGATAAAGGAGAAGGAAAAATGAATGATAAAGGAGAAGGGACAATGGATCGATGTAATCTCATTAGTAGATTCATCAGACTCCGTTTCAGGAAGCACTAGATCCTCTTCAACATTGCAATCATCATGAGTGAATAGATGCGTCTCCCACAATTCCTTAAAATTGCATTTTTTCTCCTATTCGTGCTTAGTTAGCCTTTCATATGGCGGCGGTTCTGGGGGGAACGGCGGGCGCTGGTCCTCAGCGGCGGGCATTGGTTCTTCAGAAGTGTTCTCCTTCTTGTTTTGCTCGGCCATTAGCATGCATCCTCCTTTCAATGTTCGTATTAACGCACAATTGAGGGCTATGTTTTGGATACGATCCCATATTCCTAATAGTCCAAGGATGCACTCACCATCATCAATAAGTTCCCTTATTTCAGGTTGTGCACCCTCAAGAACACAAAGCACCTTATCTCACTCACCATCATCGATACCCTGTGATTTACGCTAGGTCACTAGATTTAACACAATTTCTAGGTAATGGCGGAAATATTCTCCCTCTTTTTTATATACTCTCAAGTCTTTTTTTTGAAAGAATTTTAAAAAACAAAATAAAGAAATTTAAATATACAAAACAATAGAAATATAAATAAAAATTAATAATTCAAACTAACAATAGAAATATAAATACACAAAACAAAGAAATGAATTTGCTTCCCCGGCAACGGCGCCAAAATTTGGTGAGAGGAATGTGGTTAGGTTTCCACCTCGCCAGAAGAAATAATAATTTAAACTAACAAACTAACTAGTAAACTAGTATAGTGGATAAGTAAGAGGTCGAACCCACAGAGAAACAATTACTTCAATGTAATGTGTATTTATAAAATATGACAATAAAGATAGAATAAGAATATGAATGAAGATAGGTAAGTCAAATAAACTAAGATAAAGATATGAATAAGAACAAAGAGAAGATAAAAGATAAGAGTGTGGTTTTGCCTCCAATTCGCAAAATTGGTTGATTTACTTGTTCCTTGAGTTGATTGCAATATTATTCCTAAGCCTATGTTGACTAACCTTTAATCGATTGCTCCGCAAAGAGGCAATCATCTTATTCAATATTACTAAGGAATAGCATTCACTATTCGAGTTCTTAAGACAAATTGGCATATCATTTCAATGCAATTAGGAAACAAAGGAACAACCCATTTGACCCAAATAACATCTACTCAACATAGATCAATTGTTATCATCCGCTACAAAGGCATAGAAATATTACTAAATCAGTGACTTCTTTCGCTATCTAGAAACCAACAACGGATTCATAGCATAGATGCGAATTCTAACTAGATGGTCAGTCATAGAAAGAAACACAAATATAATCAATGAAGAACAAGATGATAAATAAACTTATGAATAACATAGAAATCGAATCTGACAATTGATAGAATGCATTTGGATGGTCATAATAGGTTGCAATATTTAGCTTAGTTAAGATGCATATCATGAATGGTTTAAGTACAGTTTGCATATTAATTTGCTCTATATGTTCGGAATCTACACATTTTTTTATCGATTATTTCAGGTAATTGTGGATATGAGGAGAAGACATGATTTGATGGTGCATTTGGTGAGGTTGTCTAGTTGATCGAAGAAGCTTACATAAAGATCTAAAGAGGTCCTGAGAAGAAGAAGCGAACCTAAACGAAGAACAAGTCTGCAGAAGTTGTCGCCAGACATGCTGAATGTATTTTGTATTTTATGTAGGCCGTAGTTGTCCAATTGACTATTATGGCCATTCGTTGGAAAGCTCTTTCATAGAGCTACAACTTTCATGTTGATGACGAGAGCAGATTAAACATGTATAAAAGGTGAATGACAGATGCAGCGATCATCGCATTAGTTGCAGCGGCCGCCGCATGTTTGCCACAGAAATGAGTTGCAGCGACCGCCGCATTTATGCAGCGGCCGCTACATCTGCCCAGAGCAACGCGTTTAGAGTTCATCAACAGTTTGTTCTATCTAAACCCTATTTTTATCTATCTTGTCTTAATCGGCCTTGAAAATAGATAACCATGACAATACTCAATGATAAATGCATAGGAAGAGTAAATCACACAAGAAAGCAAAAGGAATAAAGATGTATCCCTTATAAGGCTAAAAATATCTCACATGGACAAATTTTTGTTGAATTTCAAGTATACTCCCAAACTTAGATCATACATGCTCAATCATCTTTCACATAAAAACCAATCTCCAAGATAGGAACAAATCATTCCAGAATTCCATGTGAATTATATGATCATGCTAGGACAAACTCAAATTAGACGGAAATCTTTGATAACACAATAAGCAAAACAACAAAACAAGACTCAATTTTTTGTTTTATATTTTTGACATTTTTCAATTTTTCTTTTCATTTTTGACATTTTCTATAACATAAAAGAAATAACATAAAGGGAATAACAAAGACTCAAAAACAGAAATTCAAACATGAACTAACCTAACTAATTTACTTCAATCTCCCCCCCCCCCCCTACACACACACACACACACACTTACATGTTACATTGTCTTCAATGCATAGAATCACACAAATGAACAATGAAAATCATAAAAATAAAGTGTTTGAAAGAAGCAAATGACAGACAAATTACTTCGAAGGTGGGGTCTGGGGTCCAGACTGCTGATTGATGTCTACGGACATCAATATCGCATTTGGAATACTCCAGAGCTTCTCCGAAAGGCTAGCGAGTTTGTCAGCAGTGCTCACCACAAAATCCGCAAATCAACGCTCAAGATCATCTAAAGTAACACAAATAGGCACGGCGTCGTCCTAAGCAACTTCTTGTTTCTCTACAACTTCAGATTCTGTAATCTCAGCAGGCTCAGCATCAACAGCCTCATCATCCGCAACCTCATCCTCGGTGGCCTTATCATCAATAGCAGGCCATCACCTCTCTATACTATTCTACTCAAGATCTAAAGGATACTTGTTGTGATAGAGATTGAAATTTGACATCCTCACACAATATGTTAGTTCTGCAGGTAGATAATTATGATGCTCCTCTCCTGGTCCCGACTTCCATTTAAAACACCAAGTTCTATCCGGAAGCTAGGCCCACTCAAGCATGCCCCACCATTGTAGGCTTGCAAGATCGTAAACATTCTTATCATCGAGAGGTTGCAAATCATCAATACATACACCCACTCGGCGAGCAATCAACGATAGCAAACCTCCGAAAACAATAATGCGATCTGGCCTCACATAAATAGCTCTAGTCACTTCCATATAGTTTCCCAAAAATAGCTAAACCCAGTCAGGGATGTGCACCCCTCCCGGAGTCAAGCAGCAAATATAGCTGCAAGCTCTGATAGTAACAATGGACGAAATCTCCACACCCAGGAAAGAGTCATAGAGTACCAAATAGCACAACCTCAACGCAGGATGAGTAATCATGGATGCACAGCGGTCTCGGTCATAATCAGTGAACTCTTTTGTAGCCTCCTTCCACATATCAACAGGATTCGGAGCACCCAACTTGTCCTCAAATCTGGCATCATCAGGTAGTTCGGTAACACCAAAGGCATGTGCAATGAGATCCTTAGTTACCATGAACTTTCGATTACGGGGCTGAAAACGAATCTCCATATCAGAACGATAATCCAGAGTAGCCAAGAACTCTCTCACTAATGCCGGATAGGTATAAGCAGATACATCCAGGAAATCACTCAATCCCCCATCTAGCAGGAGTCGATGGACGTCCTCAAATATTCCCAATTTCTTCAACGTCGGGGAATAAAAGAATATGGTGGATTCATATCGTCTCTTTTCAAGCTTGAGCCAACGATCCTTTTCTTCCCAAGACAACAAATGGGGCATCTTCATAGCAGGAGTAGACATGATGTAACTCGAGGAAAAACCAACGAAGAACCACAAAAATGACCAAAAGACTAGCTCGTTATAGCGGCGGCGGGCGCCATGGATGGGGCGGCGGGCGCCGTGTAAGCAGAACCACGAATCCGAGTGAAAACGTTGGAAAACCGATGTCCACTCCTCCAAACTCGAAACTTTCACGACCAACTTGGTTTCATAGGGTTCTTTGGTGATAGGTTGGGGAATGGAATGGGAAAAGACTGAATTTTGTGGATGTAGGGTAATGGCGAAAAGTGTTTTGGTGGACATAATCGATTGAAATGCAAGGCTTTAGGTAGTTTGAATGGATTCCAGTAGGCTTTTGGGGTTTTGTAGATTCCTCTTGAGCAAGCTTGATTTATCTAAAATAGGGAGAACAATATATGGTGAGTTGGAGGGAATATCTATCAAAAAGAAAAAAGAAAAATATTAGACTAGATATAATAAAGATAGAACCTCTAATCCTAGGAAATACGGAAACTAATCCTAAAAAGAAAAAATCTAATTCTAAGATAAATATAAAATAATCTGACCCTAAAATAGATAGAATGTAATCTAGTCCTAGAAAGATATAAAATAATCTTATCCTAGAGCAAAATAAAGGAAAAATAATTTAACCCTAAAACGAAAAATGACCAAAAATAAAAAGATAGAAACTTCCTTTTCCAAATTTACCAAAATTCGGACTCGTCGGGCGGACAGGGGGCGGCGAGCGCCGTGGCTGGAGTGGCGGGCCCCGTGTCTACAGAACGTGGCTCCGTTCTTCCAAATCAATCAAAACTCAATCCCAACATAGGTTTCACGTACTGTAACTTCTGAAATCCGGCGACACGATTGATCCTACTTTATTGAATTGAAAACTAATTGCAAAAATAGAAATACTTACCTAACTACCTTGAGTTGCCTCCCAAGAACTGCCTTTTTCACGGCTTTGGCTCGACGTGATGCATTCCTTTCATCAAGTTATTCCACCAAGATCCCCCACACTTGTTCTTTTCAAGAAAAGAGGTGGAACGTTAGGAACTTCTCCGATATATCCATCAATTGCATCTATCGATTCCTTCTTGAAATAAGTTACTCCGGGAGGTTGCCCTGCAGTTGCAAAAACCTCGACATTGTTAGGAATCAATTTATCATAGGGAATAGCAATAGAATCATTTGAATGAGACACATTTTCACGTGGCTTAAACAAATTTTCAATTTCCCTCTCAATGTTAGGTATACCTAATCCAATTTCATCTTTGTTAGAAAACTCAAAATTCATAGATTCAGTTTCAACAGAAGCATCTAACAAACCATTTGATTCATTCCTTTGATCACTTTCAGTAGAGTCAAGAACATCTACAATATTATTGGCAGAAGAAACAATAGGCTAAAATATAGAAAACTCAATCTTTCTACCATCAAATTCCATAGTTAGTGAACCTTCAAAACAATCAGTCTTAGTGTTAGCCGTTCGCAAGAATGGCCTTCCCAGGATAATTGGGGTTTCAGGCGTACCTTGGTCCATGTCTAGAATAAAGAAATCAGCTAGAAATATCAATTCATTTACCTTTACCAAACCATCATCAACAACTCCTCTAGGCTTAATACTAGAACGATCAGCAATTTGTATAGTAACACCCGTTTCGGACAATGAATTGAGACCCAAAAACATGTACAAGTTATAAGACATAACATTGATTGAAGCACCTAGGTCTAACATAGCTTTGGTGAAGCTAGCATTACCTATTGCATATCGTATAGTAAACATACCTCGATCTCCGCACTTTTCATGCAATCGTTTTTTAAGCTAAGCAGAAACATTCTCACTTAAACTTACCTTTTCTTTCTTTCGCATCCTTTGCTTGCACTTCATCGTGCATAGTTCTTTCAAGAATTTTGCATAGCAAGGCATATTTTTAATTAAATTGAAGAGTGGAATATTTACCTCACAATATGCAAATATGTCATATAGAATTTGTTCATCTTTCCACTTACGATCAGATCTTAAGGCATGAGGAAAGGATGGTGCAGGTCTTGAAACCTCAGAAGACCTCTCTTTAGAAGCTTTCTTTGAGGATTGAACAACGTCAGATGTCGGATCCGTCACTAGAGAAGGCGGCGGGCGCCGTGGTGAGGGGCGACGGGCGCCGTCTATGCAGTGTGTCTCCAATTCCGTCTCTTCCTCCTTATTTCCCAAATAAACTTCTTCCCTAGGCCTCTCTTCAACATTCCCAGTGGGCACATTCACTTGTTTACCTCCTCTAAGGGTCATGGCACTAACATTCTCCTTCAGATTCACTACCACCTACGATGGCAACTTCCCCGAATCTTTCGCTTTGAATTCACCAATCTCCTTAGCCATTTGACTCAGCAGCTTTTCTTGAAGACTCATCTTGTCCATTAACAACCTGAAGGTCTCATCTCTATCCTCTTGTTCAGTGTTTCTAGGACGATTCTCGAATTGTCCTCTCTTAAAAGGTACTTGTTGTTGCTGGCCTCTTCCGTTGAATCCACTTTGGTAGTTTGAATTATAGCCTTGATTGTAATTGTTACCAAAGTTGCGGGGAGGTCCATAATCCATAACATTCACTTCAGTTTTGCCCTCCTGAATCAAGGGACACGTATCATTCGGATGAGTTGGATCTGCACAAATACCATAAGGACTAGGTTGATGGGGTTGATTCATTTGCATAACCATCTTGCTCACAATCTCCATAAGCCTATCGATATCATTCTTGTGTCAATCTCTCAAACTATCCAACTTATGAACTCCTCTAACTCCTTGGTGTCTCTAATATTTTTGCAATGCATTAGACAACCATTGAAAAATCTGCATTGCTTCCTGAAGTGTTTTATCCAAAATATCTCATCCGCTAGTAGCATTGATGAACCTCCTATCGGTGCCAAGAAAGCCTTCATAAAGATACACCACTAGATCATCTTCGGGTATACCATGTTACGGACAACTACACTTAAGCTTCTTGAACCGCTCAACATACTCATAAAGACTCTCCATAGGTGATTGCTCAATACTGGACAGTTCATTCTTAAGTTTGTTGAGGTGAGTCGCAGGAAAGTACTTTTGCATGAAAGCTTTCTTCAATTGCACCCAAGTAGTAATGCTTTATGAGGGTAGGTAGTAAAGCCAATCTTCTGCAGAATCTTTCAAGGTAAAGAGGAACACTCTCAACATCAATTGGCTATGCAAATGAATCAACCCCATCGACTTGTACTCAAATCTTGGGGTATAAGTCTATCATACACGCTCAATAAGGTAGCAAGGTGCTTGTTCGGTTCCTCCCCAAGTAATCCATGAAAGTAGGGAAAAATAGAAGACCAATTCAACATGTACTCAAATGTTGAACCCTCAGGGAGATCAGGAAAACTAATTGCAAGTGGTTGGGCACTAAAATTAGGTTTTTTTAGGTTTCTCAGGGTCTTTCTTGGAGGATCAACAAAACCATCTTTTGTCATCTCCTTGTCTGTCTCAAACACAAGCTTCCTCTTCAACCTAAGAGATCTTTCAACCTCAAGATCAAAAGAGAAAGGCAATGAATTAAAAGATCTAGTTTGAACCATGCAAGGACACAAAAGACTCAAAGTAAAGAGTAATTGAAAGAGATATAGAAAAGCAAACTCCTTTCTTCTCCCCAACAATGGCGCCAAGAGTTTGGTGAGGGACGAACGTCGTTGGCACTTTTGCCCTTTGCCAAATAGTAATAATATCCAAACATAAACACACGACCAATAGATTAGGCAACCAATCACTTGATAAACCAAATAACTACTAGTATAGCGATGAAGTCTAGTGTCAAACTAATGTGGGACGAATGTCGTTGGCAATTTCGCCCTTCCCAAACTAGTTATAAAAATCCAAACTTAAACACCCAACCAATAGATTAGGCAATCAATCAATTGATAAACCAAATAGCTACTAGTATAGCATGAAAGTCTGGTGTCGATACTACATGAAGAAGCGATTTCCTATTCAATAACTTTAGACAAGACTCTTTAAAGAAAAGCAATAACCTTTAGACAAATAGCAAATATAAAAGTAACCAGATTGCAAATCACAAAGCAGATTGATATCAAGATAGAAAGAACATTTCACCTGTAATTATTTGACAATGGTTGGAATTCAGGGTCCTCGGATTTTATTATAAATTATTCACATTCTTAGGTCCACTTGACTAAAGTTGAGAGATCTGCATAGATTCACTCATCTTATTCGATATCACTAAAGAATAGCATTGAGAACTCAAGTAATCAAGACCAATTGACATATTTACTCTATTCCATCAAGACTAATAGGCGCATATCGAACTCAATCTTAATCAAATATCCTCAACATAGATCAACAAAGACAAAGAGACATTAGTATCATCAATACCTTTGTTTCTATCAAGAAAACAACAACGAATTCAAAGGTAGAGATGCAATTCCTAACATGTTGATGAGGCATAGAAAGGAATACAAATATAAATTAAGTACAAGATGATAACTAAGAACATGAATAATCAAATAAACTCAAATCCTCACAATCCAAAAACCATGTCTTCGAATCATAGGCAAAACTATGAGTTTAGCAACTCATAGGCCAATTCTCTCTCTCTCTCTCTCTCTCTCTCTCTCTCTCTCTCTAATGGTGTTCATAGTTTCACACAATAGCCTCTCTCCCTCTGAATAAACTGAAAAACATCCTAAATAAGGTCCACAAGGGTTGGTAAAACCCTAGAGGAAAATAATAGAAATAATAGAAATTAATTGTATTCGGATCCAAAACTGTGTATTCGTGATATGGGGTAACGACGGGCACTGTCTCTGCAGTGCTTGTCGTTCCTCATTTTCCTTCAATGAAATCCAATGTCGTGCCTACTTGCTCCTCCTTAGCTCTTCCTCAGCTCCCATGTGCTCCAAAACATGCTTCTTACGCTCTTTCCATAGTCTATCAAAGGCCGGAATGTAATTCTGCATAATAAAAACTGAAAACGCATAGATTCCGAACTCGAATACTTCACAAGTAATAAACGAAACTAGACTCAAAACAAAACAAAACCAATACCTAATAGCAATAAAAAAACACGTACCTATAAGACCTATATGAAATATGCATTATGAAATCCCCCAACACTTAACTCTTGCTTGTCCTGAAGCAACAATAAGGAAAAACATCATCTACGCATCCCACATGAAATCTTTCACAACTTTACTCATCAAATGCAACATCATCAATAGTGCAAATATACCCAAACATATATACGTCATAACATGTATATATGGGATGAAGTTGCTGACATGCTAAAAAATCAACCTTACCAAGGATAGAATGTGTATCTCTCATACTCATGTGTTTAGGCTTTAAGCATACACTCACCTCAATTCCATATACAAGAATTTATATCACAAAATCTACACCGGATACGTCAATGCAAAAATAAAAACATCAAGAGGACTTCTGCTCAATGGAAACCTTCATAGAAGATTCCATTCGGCGGGGTTGTAATGCGGCTTGGTAGGAACATAAGGGCAAGGAATTGTATTTGGTCATGTGGTGCAATAAATTCCAGGAAAATAAGATTTCAAAACTGCCAACATAACACAAACCAACTCAAATATATCAAGCTCACAAATACACAACATCTCTCAATATCATCAAAATAACCCCAAAAATCTCATATGTCATCATCTCACATATAGTGTAATCTCAACACCCAACCAATGTATCTCATAACCAACATAAATCTCAATTCTTCCTCATTATTCAAACATAATATAAATGGCTCTTTTTTTTCCGTATTTTTTTTTCCTTTTAACTTAATTTTACCCCTAGGTGAATTTTATTCTCCCTAGGTCCAAGCTTTTTATTTTCGTTTTTTCTTTCTTGAGAAACAATACATGAAAATCAAATGCATAAACATGAGGGACTAAATAAGCAAATAACATTACATCTTCTCAAAACCATAAACCATAAACTCGCACTTTAGATTCATTCTCCTCAATCTCCACAATAGATTCCATAACCCATTCAAAATCTCAATTCCCCTGGAATAAGGGTAAGGCTCATCATAGGCTAGGAATAATAATTTTGTGGAGCTAACAATAGAAAGGCTAAAGGCTCAAATTGTCTTCAAAGGAAGATATAACATAGGGTAGATATGGATAAATACGTGGCTAAAATTTTGCCTCTATCATTTGAACTTATCAAGCATTGAACATGTATATAATCGGCCTTGAAAAAAGATAACCATGGCAATACTCAATGATAAATGCATAGGAAGAGTGATAACTCCACTCCCTTGATGAAAATCGGAATAAGCTTCAAAGGCTTTGACAGTTAGTCCGTGTCAAAGGTCTTGAAGCTATAGTTGTGTTGATGAAACACAAAACCTGTACTCTATGTTGTTATGCTCGAATATTATTTTATATTATTCTATACTTCCAGATATTCATACTAACGTTTCAGAAAGTTTTTCAAATAATATTTCCTTCCAAAGTCAAAAAGTGAAGAAGGACACAATCGGAGATCATGGCTTCAAAAGTTTCCAAGTATAGAAGATCTCGAAGATACCATGATCAGCCCAGCCGTTGAAGAGAAGATTCTTCTCTAAAGGCGCCGATTTGTTCTCTATAAAGGAAAGGAAGAAAAGAAGACAACCACACATTCATTGAACACGAGCTCTTGTTTACACTCAAGCCTACAAGTGAAATCTGTCTTCTTTGTGTGCTCTCTGGTAGTTCTTAAGAGTCTATTATTTCATTTCAAAGCATTTGAGAGTTACACAGTGAGCTTATAGGATATATTTTGAGAGAGTGTTATACTCGAGAGTTTTGTAACTTAGGAAGTGACCACTAGGCGATTGATTCACGAAGTGTAAGAGGATTGTACTAGATAACTGAGAGAGGTGGGGCTCTTCTAGATTGGTCTAGGACTCCAAGGGAACGTGAGTTGACTAGATTGCAATTCTATAGGAGAGAGGCTTCTCGTTGAGCTATTAGGATCCTAAGTCTTGTGAATCAATAAAAGCCGGTTGAATCCTAGGGTTGTGGAAGAACCCTAGGCGGGGACGTAGGCCAAGTTCGTGCTGAACCTCGCAAACAATTCATCGAGTTCTTTACCTTATTTCTTCAATTGGTTCTAATTGGTTAACTTTGTGATTCATGTTTTCAGAGAGAAGACTAAGTCTAATCTCAAAGGGTTTTGCACGGGCTTCAAAAGTCTTGAGACTATTTGTGAAAAACCGGCATACTCTATTCAACCCCCTTCTAGAGTATCTTTATATTAGTTTGTTTTACATTATTGAACCTTCAATTGGAATCAGAGCTTTACTCACTACTTTCGATCTAACAATCTTATGAGTTTTTTATCATGTTTGGTGAAGCAAGCGGAGGATTTGAACAGGGAAGGTCTACCAGTAGACCACCACTCTTTGTAGGAAACAACTTTGTCCACTGTAGATCCTTGATGAAAATGTTCATTATAGATCAAGATCTGGAACTTTGAAACATTATAGAGAATGGTCTGAAGGTTCCAGAGAAAGACGGACCAAATGGAAGCGAAATTGCGAAGAAGGAGTCTGAATACATCTAAGCGGATCTTGAACTCGTCTCCAAAAACTACAAGGCTATTAACTTAATTTACCTTTGTCTTAACACTGATGAGTTTAATCGTATTTCATCTTGTAGGTCAGCTAAAGAGATTTGGGATAAGCTGGTCATCACCTATGAAGGAACCAACCAAGTAAAGGACACCAAGATTAGTATCTTCCTTCAAAAGTATGAGCTTTTCAAAATGAAGTCCGATGAGTCTATCAAGGCCATGTTCACACGATTCACAGAAATCACCAACAACCTTGACTCTCTTGGCAAGAGCTTTACGAACGTTGAGAAAGTGAGAAAGATATTGAGGTACCTCCCAAAAGAAAAGTGGGGTTCTAAAGTAACAGTCATAGAGGAAGCTCAAGACCTCACCACTCAGCCCCTTGATGACTTGCTTGGAAAACTGATCACACATGAGATGATCCTTAATGAAGACGATGGAGAACTTCCAGCAAGCACTAAGAACTTGGCGCTCAAGTCTAAGAAGGATGAGCCAAAAGATGGATCTGATTCCGAAGATGAGGATGACAATGAGGATGATCCTTTTTCTCTTATCACAAGAGGCCTTGCTCGAATCCTCAAAATGAAGAAACAGTGCAACAGCAAGGATGGATAAGAGTGGTATTGGTTACAATCCAAGATTTTTAAAGAAGCAGCACATTACCACTTTTGTAAAGGCAAAAGGAAGCAGAACCTCTCATATATGTCACCACTGTGCTAGAAAGGGAGATGTAAAAGAGACCTGCCCCTATAGAAGAAAGGATCCACATATTATTCGCAATACATTTCCTGTTCATTTGAGAAAAGAACGGATAACGCAAGTTTGGGTCCCCAAAGGCACTATTTTACCAAATATGGTTTATCCCAATAATGGATCTAAATTTGCTTATTGGTCTAGCCACAAAGGTTGATGTTTGTCTTGAAGGAGATCACCAAGGTGAAAGAGCATAAATGGATTATTGATAGTGAATGCTCGAGACATATGAGTGGAAGGAGTTCTCTTTTCAAAGATCTAAAGAAGCAATCCACTGGAACAATCACTCTTGGTGACAAAGGAAAGTGCGACATCGTTGGTATTGGTAGTGTTGGGAGTGATTCCAACCGTAGCATTAAAAGTGATTTCGAGTGCTTCCCAAAAAATCCGAGATGTCTCATGATTTTGATACACATCGAATAGAGAGTCGGCCATGCCATTGAGGATGTGCCCACGACAAATGTAGTCGTCATTCTCCCACTTCCCAACACGCCTATGTTGAAGCATTATAGCCTCCCTTTCGGCGATTTGAGCCTCGGTCTCTCCGTCGACTTTTTCCAGAATCGAAGGTGGCTCTTCGGGACATGGCGTTGAGAGCCCGTACGCCACCTTAAATGAAGTAAGCATGAAGTGCATCTTATTTTTCCATCGACGAAAGTCTTGCACTTCAAACTTATCAAGTTTCGCGAATTTGGATGCTATCTCCGCCATCGGTAACTCCTTCGTTCTTGCCATTCCAACCTTGTTCCAAAACAACAAAACCAAACAATAAATAAACGTTGAAGATAGTTAGGTTTAAAGGTAATGTTGTTTTAATAGGTTGAAGGTAAATTCGGTTCTTGTAGATCCTTTCGGATAATCAAGACAATTTGAGTAGACCCAAAAAGGGTAATCTCATGGGTAGACCTCGAAAGGTAATCCCGAGGGAGTAGGCCAAAAAGGCAATCTCCACCGAATTCTTTTAGGCGACAAAACTAACTGTTTAAGCCCTTTAGAAAAGATATATAAAATGGCTTGGATAATGGCAAATGAGTCACTCAAATAAATCGAGTTTTCCTTCAATGTTTATTGCCCCTATATGCCAAAGGCTTGCACTACAATAACGTTGTGGGATAAAACGTTTCCTATACAATAAAAGGGTGGCATCCCATTTCATTATTGCATATATACATACCTTGTTTGTGTTTTAAGTGTTTGTTCTTCCGATTGAGAGAGATATCGGAAAAACTCATGCCTTTCCAAGTGGATGGCAAAGGCCTTTTATAGGCAAAATGGGGTGGAGGTTTTTGGGTGGTTATGGGTAGTTATTGGTAGTTATTGGTGGTTATGGGTAGTTATGGTGGTTGGGCGGTTACCCCCCAATAACTACCCCCAACCGCCGGCCCAATAAGAACCAGCCCAATTAAGGACAAGCTAGCATGTCGGAGCTAGCATGGTGGAGCTAGGTCACTCATAAAATATAAAATGTGCATGACATTTATACGAAGCTGGGTGTAGCTACCATGCAGCTAAAATGACTAATCTAAAGCTTTAATGAAGCTAAAACCCTAATCAAGCTCAAAATTAGAGCTAGGTCATTTTTGGAGTTCCGAAGCTCGGCTAGCTCTCAAATTTTGCACCAAGACTTTAGAGCTTAATATCTTCCTTTACAAATTATGAGACAGTGATTTAACTTACTATAAGTGAACAAAACTTGATCATAACCATATTAGATCGAATACCGAACATATCCCTATTGCTCGCTTTTATGGAAACATCCAAACAAGTTCAAGACCGATTTTCTCAATGTTGATATCATTGCATGGGTCTTTCCACATGATTTCCTTTCCCCTTAAAATCTTAGAATTACTTAGGGCCGATCACATGGGCGGTGCCTCCCGCACACCCTAAGCCCGAGTGATGCTCTTAGTAATTCTCACACTTAACATTTAAGATTTCAGACAAATGGATTGATGACTTTTCACAAATCACCAACAAGATCTAAAGAAGCAATCCACTGGAACAATCACTCTTGGTGACAGAGGAAAGTGCGACATCGTTGGTATTGGTAGTGTTGGGAGTGATTCAAACCGTAGCATTAAAAATGTCTATCTTGTGAATGGTTTGAAGTATAATTTGCTTAGTGTATCTCAATTATGTGATAGTGGCAATGATGTCAGATTTAACAAGAAAAGATGACTAGTATGCAGAGAAGTGATAGTGGCAATGATGTCAGATTTAACGGACGATCCAAAGCTCTGTCACAGGAGACTCAGTCATGTGAGTCCACACACACTACAAAAGCTTGTGTCCAAAGGGCTTGTAAGAGGGCTACCTGAGATGGACTTCAAAGGTATTGATATGTGCAATGCATGCGCACGAGGTAAACAAACACGTAGCTCTTTCAAACCCAAAAATGTTGTAAGTTCTTCTAGACCCCTTGAACTTTTACATATGGATTTATGTGTTCCTATGCGAGTCAAATCTCCCAATGGTAAAAAGTACATGCTTGTTGTTGTTGATGATTTTTCTGAATATACTTGGGTTGCATTAAAAAAAATTCAGAGGCCTTGTTTGAGTTTTCAAACTCAAACAAGGCCATAACTTTGCAAACTTTAAGAAACGAGCCCATAGTGTCAATTCGAAGTGATCATGGTAGGGAGTTTGATCAACTTCAATTTGATTTGTTTTGTGCTAAATATGGCATCTCCCAAAACCTTTCTGCTCCTGATGACATCTAATTTAGTCATATTTTAGGGTTGCATTTGCATATTAGTTTAGATCATTTTCATGCATATTTATCATATTTTATGCTTTATTTAGTTTATTTTGCATTTTCGGAGTCTACACCGAGTTATTATTGATTTCAGGCATTTTGAGGCTATTGTTGTGGAAATTCAAGAGTCAATACGGAGCAGCAAGAATGATTGGATCGGATCTTGAAAGCTAAAGTGCGGAAACGGTTAGAGTTGGAAATTGGGTGATGATATGCAATTATAATTAGGTGTTGGGTTGAATTTTAATTCTTAAATTTCTAGGGCCAAAATTTTAGCTTTTATAAAGTTATATATATATACTCTCGTATGGGAAAGTGAACGGGGGGAGGCCAGAGTTCGGATTGGCGCCGCGCAACCCGAAGCCGACTTTGTTCTTAGTTTTAGGTTTAGTTTAGATTTTTCTTAATTGTTTTTTGGTAGTTATCATTTGGATCGAAGACGAAGATTTCTGGTTTGCATCTTATTGTTAAGCATGTTTTTCATTTATTTTATTGCTTTCTATATTATGTTTAGCTAATTTTTCGTTCTAGGGTTAGGGTGAATCCGACAATGTTGCGAATTGTTTGATTTCGATGTTTGCTTGAACTTAGTCTGAATTTTATGAATTGATTTGATCCTAATTGCTTAACCTATTTGATGTGAATCGATTAGAATCCTTTTTAGATTGAAGATGCTACCGCTGCGAATTGAAATTTGATAAATAGATGAAATTCATGAACCCGAAAGGAGGATTGGTTTCGTCAGAACCCTAGGATTGAACTTGAGGAATCAACAATTGTTATAGTGACATTTAAACGATTGTTGAGGACTCTTGAGGATTAATAAATTATCATAGATTATTAGGTGTGAATCGGTTAGGCGAAACGCGACAGCGAAAGTTTAATTGATTTTCTCCTAAGGTCTATAAAGAGCTTAAAGGGTCTAGATTTGGTTAATTTAGACGCAATTGCTACAACATGCGATGGCTGAGTAGTGATGACTTTAGATAATTTACCTTCAATTTGACATATTAAGAAGACGAAGTTCGAGTGAACATCGGGTTGAATTCTTTGTGGCATTGTCGTGGGAATCTTTAACTCTAGAATTACTTCTCATATATTTTCTTGATAATCTTTGCTTGATTTCATTAGTTTAGTTTAAAATCAAATCCCTCTTTCTTTGCTTAGCTTATTAGTTCTAGATAACAATTGATACAGATTTAATCCCTGTGATCGATACCCGTATACTGCAATTGATCTCGTATTCTTGCGAGGTTGGTTCAGACTACACTATTCGTGTGTTGGTTTAGACCACATCAAGTTTTGGCGCCGTTGCCGGGGATTATTGTGTTGGTTCAGACTACACTATTCTTTTTGTGATTTCAGGTGTGTTCTTCTAGAGATGAATTGTGTTCCTTATTGTGATGTTTTTTCATCTTCTGGTCATGCCACTTTGGAAAATCAGTTCTCGACGTATGGGACCCTTGCCAATTGCGAGTTTTACGGGGGTTTTGGGCATATGATCTCCGAATGCCCGATGTTGTGGGCCCCCATCTATGAGGATGTTGATGATATGTACCAAAGGTGCAATTCTGATGAGTATCATGAGAGTAATCACTCTCATGAAAGGGCTCCGATAGGATTTCAGTTTCAAACTCCACAACCTCCTCACGAGCAAAGACCTTATTCACACCTATCAATGGAGGAGCTACTCGCTAAGATTGCGGCAATTGAAGCCCGAATTGCTCAACTTACCATGAATGCTCAAGCTGTTCCAGAGAGCCTCCTGAACCAAACAGATGTCAGTGACAGTCACAATGACAATTGCACGGTCGTATCTATTAAGATTGAGGAAAGTTTGGAAGAGCATATACATGAGTCTAAGGTACCTGAGGCTGAGATTGATGATCCCGGGGAGGAGGAATCCAGAGAAGAACCTGGAATGGTTGTTCCCCGAGTATACACATCACCGTCGTTATTTTCTGAAGTGATGGTTCAAGAGAATGTTAAGGAACAATTCGGGGCATTCACTGGACTACTCTCCAAGTGGCATATAGATAACGTTTCAAATGAAATTCTCATTGAGATACCGCCATACATGAAATCACAAGAGGAAGTCTTTCTATTCGAAGATGGTGGTAACGGTGAACACACAAAGGGACAAGATGCTAAGGAGAAGAGCACATCTTTCGGGAGCTTGAGCTTTAATAGATTCCAATTATATCGCCCCGAAAAGACTTTACTACACGGGTGGATCGAGCCATGGACCATCCATTTGGGAAGGTTCAAACGTTTTCGAGTCAACCTAAGGTAAGTTCTCCCTTTATTATATTAAGTTAAGATTGTTATTATAAACTTAAAAAAAAAAAGGGACACGCCCGTGTGCCATAGTGCACGCCCGCGCGTTCAGGCCCTATTGTTCAACAAACAATCTCAAAAAAAAAAACTCACTTTCCTTTCTCTCCACCCGACCTTCCGCTTCTTGCCCTCTCCTTCTTCCGGGGCCGCACCACCGTATCCAATCCTCTCCCAAACCAATCTCTCTCTGCCGCCTACCTCTCAACCTGGCGGAAGCACGCACCGACCCCTTCTCTCCCTCGCTGGCGTTCACCATCCCGCCACCAGAAGCCCACTTCTTCGTCTCCCTCTGTCCGGCACCGACACCCAACATCACCATCTCGCTGGCGCTCACCTAGCCAATCGCCCAGCAGCAGCCGCGCAACCCTCGCGCTCACCAGCAGGCTACACCAGCCCGCCTCCTTCTTTCCCTCTCCTTCTTTCGTCTGCTTTCCCGATCCCACTGCCCCACGACCTCAAGCGCCGCCTACATTGCCTCCGTCTATGGTATCTCCATCAAACTCCATCTCTCACTCCCTCCACCAGATCTCCCTCGCTCCTCTCCACCTTCACCGTTGGAGCCCTAACCGCCCCCGATGCTCGAAGGCTCCGCTGCTGCTCTCAATTGGTCGTGATTCCAGCCTTCACAACTGCTACTCCCGGATGAATCCTCAAACATCCATTCCACTGGTAAGTGCAGGTATAAATGAATTCCAATTTCTGATTGTTGGACTTAAGAGATTTTATTGAATGTGATATGTGGTTTTGATAGCCTTGTGCTGCCATGTCCTTCAATCGGCTGAATTCTATGTAATTGATTTAGGGGTTTGGATGGTTGCTTGAGCCTGAATTTATGCATATTTTTACTCATTTGGCTCAATTGGAATGAAATGGAGAGGATGATACTTGAACTTAAATGCTGAATTTTTTTAGTTATGCAGGCGGTATGTAATGGACTTGTTGAGCTTGAGGTATTATAATGTACTGTCCATTGTTTTTTTTGCTTGAGTCTGATGCTATGTCATGAATTACACTAGCTTGACTTGAAATTTTTAGGCTATACTTGTTGATTATTGGGTGGTGAATGAGATAGAAGTGTTGAACTTCCCTTGAGCTTATGATCTTTCTGCTGGATGTTGAAATTGATCTTTGACTGCATTTGAGGATCTAATCTGGTTAATATTCACCTGTGCTGAATTTGATAGTCTTTCATTGCTGTCACATTGGGCTCTAGCTATGGTTATGAGACTTTGATAGACATGAACTCTCTGTTGCTGATCAATTTTTTCCTTGTTGTATCTAAAATCAGCTGAGTTCCTTGTTTATTTTTAGTCTCATGCTTCTGAGAAACTCTGGATCAAATTTAGAGGTGAATTTGACTGATTTTGGTTGCTAAAATTGATCACTTTAGTTTTCAAAATTTAATCTTTTATTACACCTATTTATTGGAAATGTTGGCTATTAGATTGAGATGTGCCCATAGTTGTTCTCTTCCTGCTTGTCTCATGCTCCCTGTTTCCATTGAGTTTTCATTATTTTACTTTGCAAAATATGGATGAGTGTGAGGTGCATGACTAGAATTTGTGCATGCTCTTGCTGGTGCACGGTGCTTGTCGATATATCTTATATCGTTGGTTTTCGCTGAGCTGAATTTATCTGGTGAAATTGAGATGTTACTTGTGATAGGGTTGTTTAAAGGAGTAGATGCTTTGTATCATTCTCTTGGACTTCATTATTGAGTTTACATGTTATGTCCATGAAGTCTGATTGATCTAAAGTGATTATAACCTACTGCTGGTTCTGTATGGTTTTGTACCCTTGCTCTTAGAGAGAGCTTGTGTTGTCTAGCTGGTTGATTGTTTTCTTTGTTTTTTATGTCTTGGTCAGATTTAATACTAAGGAGATGCAACTACGTGTTTTACGAGTTCCCAATCACACCCAGAAGTAATGTTGCTTGTTGATTTTGCTGAATTCGAGAAGCTCTTGTTGTGCTGAAATGGACGAATTGTCTAGAATGCCCGAGTGTGCCTGATTCTTTAGTGAGTTTCCTCGTCCCTTACACTTTCTTTTTCTCTACTTTGGGGACAAAGTAGGATTTATGCATGGGGTGGGGGTAACTCACTTGCAATTCACATGTAGCTCATGTGTAACTCCGTTTCTGCATATAATTTTTTCAATTTTTTTTTCTTTTTCATGTGCATTCCATGCATTGCATTTTCATTTGCATATAGATGTCTTGAGCTGAACCCTTTCTATAAAAATTCCTTGCTCTTCTTGATGAACATGTCATTTCCTTGATTAATTTTCGTTGATGATATCCTCTAATGCATGTTAAAAAGCTTGTGATGATTTGGATTATTGGGTTTATGCTATAATTCTTTCAAAACTAATCATCTTGAGACTTGTTGAGATTGAGATTCTGAGACAAAAGCATGTGAGCTTCTGAGCCTAGGACTCACATCCATGAGTCCTCTTTTCTTTTGTGTGTGAATTGCTCATCTTGATTGCTTTATCTTCAAAGCTTGCATTAGAACCTGTCGAGGTCACATATATGACTTGTGTGCATTGCATAAACATGATTGAGGCAATTTTGTTAGCCTATTATTCCCTTCCTACCCGTAGTTATATCCTTTGCTTGAAGCCCATTGAGCCTATTTGCCTATTCATTTGTAGCTCCACGAGATTATCCTTAAGCCTATTTTAGCCTTGTTTACCCATTCGGAAATTAGGATGAAATAGAAATATGGTTCATTTGATTGGAGAAGGGAGAATAATGTGCTTTGAGTGATTGATGTATTGAGTGGAGGATTTTGTGCTTCAAATGTAATTTTCTTGTGATGAAGAAATTAAAAAAAAGAAGAGAGAAAATGGAAAAGAAAAAAAAATGAAAAAAAAAATGTGAATAAAACTCTTCAAATGGGAATGGGTTTTCAAAGTTGTGAGTTTTGAGCTTATTTGATTATGTGATGTGGTTGTTGTGAGAAATTTGGTATGTGTGTTGAAAAAAAAAAGATGAATTGTGGTTGAAGTTTAGGAAGTAATTCTATTTCCCGAATTTAGCACCACATGGCTAAAGAATCCATACCCTTTATTTCTTACCTTGGCCCCATTACAATCCATGAAAAGACCTCATGATTTATGTTTTGTGCATAGTCCAAGTGATGGAGAATTAGGACGCTAATGCAAGCCTATTGATGTCGTGCAATTATCGATGACTCCTGGCGACATTGAGGACTTAACATGAAGGTTTCCATTTGATGGCCCTGTCACTCGTGCAAGGGCCAAGAAGATTCAAAATGCAACTAATGCCTTTCTTGTCCGTCACCATGGGACTTTAGAGCAAGGGTTCAGGCCACCCTGGATCACTTGGCTCAAGGTTACACCACCAGCACAGGAAGTAAGCTTGCGTCCACACTCAGAGCTCATGAAGACTCGTCAGCATCCCCCATGACTCATCATGACTCGGCATCTCCATGGAACCACTTGGCCGAGTGGATCAAGGGAATGTCGAGTGAAGAGGAAGCCTTGGCCGAGTGATCTCTTGTGGGCCGAGTTACATTAGTTATTTAATTAATTTGTTATTTTATGCAATTAGTTAAATAAGGTGAAAATTAATTATATATCTTCTAGATATATTACTTAGCCACCAAGTTATTAAATATCTATCTTCTTAGGTTTTATTTATCTTAAAGTTATTTCATTTATTTTTAGATAGAATTAATCTAACCAAACCCCTTTCCTTTGCAAGGAAGGATTGGTTAGATCTCTCATAGATTTCTTATAAATTCATGTTATGCACTTTGAATTAATTAGATTGAAATAGAATTGAGAACCCCTTTATGGATTAAAGGGTTCTTGGTTATCAATCCAAACTATCATTGTCTATGTTCATTGAAAGCTTTCGGCAACACAACTCCAAACCCTCACCTTGGTTCTTGTCGAAATCGAGAACCCTTGCGCACAGCCCTAGTCGACACAGGCGCATAGCCGAGGACTCTAGCGCTTGGCCACACCCGCACGAGAGCCGCTCCTAGCGAGCGAGGCCACTCCAGGTGCCTCGCCTCGCTCTCACTCCCGCGTCCGTGCATCCGAAGTCCAGGCGCTCGCTCCCGCTCCCGCTTGTTCGCTCGCGGATCCTCTTCGCTACCAGCGTCCTCGCCAGCGCTAGCACCCGCACACCCTAAGGCCTAGAGCCTGTGTGCCCGAGTTCTGCGCGCTCAGTCCTCGCGTATCGGGTATCCCAAAGAGCATTGAAAGATCTTATCAAATATACGGCGTGGTTCTTGATCTGAAGCCCACAGGCGAAGGATCGGGTATCCCAAACGTATCAAGTGCTGCAGTTACCTGACTTTGCTCAACCCTTTGAGCTCGAGTGTGACGCTTCTGGCACTGGCATTGGAGGGGTCCTACTGCAGAACAAGCGTCCCATCGCCTACTTCAGCGAAAAGTTGGGCACCGCTGAGCTCAACTATTCTACCTACGACAAGGAGCTATTTGCACTGGTTCGCTGCTTACAGACTTGGCAACATTATCTCTGGCCTAAGAAGTTTGTGATTCATTCGGATCATGAGGCTCTAAAGTATCTCAAAGGACAAGCAGTGCTCAGCAGGCGACTTGCTCGATGGGTGGAGTTTATAGAGACCTTTTCCAATGTGGTTCACCACAAAAAGGGAAAGGATAATGTGGTAGCTGACGCGCTATCACGCAGGTATGTCCTCTTAAACCATATGGATGCACATGTTTTGGGTTTTGTTTTGATAAAGGAACTGTATGCTTCTGATAGTTTCTTTAAACCTATTTATGCTCAATGTGTGTCCAAAGGTGAAGTTGATTCATTTTTTGTTGATAATGGGTATTTGTTTAAGATGGGCAAGCTTTGTATCCCATCTTCTTCTATTCGTCGATTGTTAACCCAAGAAATTCATGAATCTAGGGGACATGGGGGTTTCGAAAAAACGTTAGCTGGACTAAAGGAACACTACTTTTGGCCTAAAATGTCTAATTATGTGCTGAGATTTGTCAAAAGTTGTGTTACATGTGCTAAAGCCAAATCGAAATCCAATGCTAATGGTCTATACCAACCTTTGCCTATTGCTAATGCACCCTCGGAAGATATTTCTATGGATTTTATTGTAGGATTGCCTAGAACTTCTAAGGGTCATGATTCCATATTTGTTGTTGTAGACATATTTTCCAAAATGGCTCATTTTATACCATGTCATAAAACTGATGATGTTATTCATGTTGCTCATTTATTCTTCAAAGATGTTGTTCGCTTACATGGATTGCCATTATCTATAGTTTCTGACCGTGATCCTAAATTCTTAAGTTCTTTTTGGAAAACTCTATGGTCTAAATTGGGTACAAAATTGCTATTTTCTACTGCTTGTCACCCACAAACTGATGGCCAAACTGAGGTCACAAATAGAACTCTTGGGGCTCTTCTTAGAGTCATGCTGCGTACTAACCTTCGGAGGTGGGAAGACTACCTACCATTTGTAGAATTTGCATATAACAGGTCTAGGCACTCTGCCACAAAGATGACCCCCTTCGAAGTAGTATATGGCCGGAATCCACTCACTCCAGTGGTTATGCTACCTCGGCCATATAAGGACAAGGAGAGCATGGATGCAGCTAAGCAAGTGGACTTCATCAAAAGCTTGGATGAGCGTACCAAGGCGCAGCTGGAGAGGAAGACTGCGCAATACAAGGCCGCAAAGGACAAGCATCACAAGGATGTGCAGTTCAACGTTGGTGATCTAGTCTGGCTGCATCTCAGGAAGGAAAGGTTTCCGCAACAACGGAAATCTAAGCTGGACCCCAGGGGAGATGGACCATTCAGAGTGGTTCAGAAGATGGGTCCTAATGCATACAAGCTGGATCTCCCTGCCGATAAGTACAACGTCCATTCTACATTCAACGTCGCCGATCTATCCTTGTTCGTGCCGGACGATGACTCTGACGATTTGAAGACAAATCAAAGTCAAATGGAGGAGAATGATGCCGTACAATTATCGAGGACTCCTGGTGACATTGAGGACAACATGAAGGTTCCATTTGATGGCCCTGTCACTCTTGCAAGGGCCAAGAAGATTCAAAATGCAACTAAGGCCTTTCTTGTCCGTCACCATGGGACTTGAGAGCAAGGGTTCAGGCCACCCTGGATCACTTGGCTCAAGGTTACACCACCAACACAGGAAGTAAGCTTGCGTCCACACTCAGAGCTCATGAAGACTCGTCAGCATCCCCCATGACTCATCATGACTCGGCATCTCCATGGAAGCACTCGGTCGAGTGGATCAAGGGAATGTCGAGTGAAGAGGAAGCCTTGGCCGAGTGATCTCTTGTGGGCCGAGTTACATTAGTTATTTAATTAATTTGTTATTTTATGCATTTAGTTAAATAAGGTGGAAATTAATTCTATCTCTTCTAGATATATTACTTAGCCACCAAGTTATGAAATATCTATCTTCTTAGGTTTTATTTATCTTAAAGTTATTTCATTTATCTTTAGATAGAATTAATCTATCGAAACCCCTTTCCTTTGCAAGGAAGGATTGGTTAGATCTCTCATAGTTTTCCTATAAATTCATGTTATGCACTTTGAATTAATTAGATTGAAATAGAATTGAGAACCCCTTTATGGATTAAAGGGTTCTTGGTTATCAATCCAAACTATCATTGTCTATGTTCATTGAAAGCTTTCGGCAACACAACTCCAAACCCTCACCTTGGTTCTTGTCGAAATCGAGAACCCCTGCGCACAACCCTAGTCGACACAGGCGCATAGCCGTGGACTCCAGCGCTTGGCCACACCCGCACGAGAGCCGCTCCCAGCGAGCGAGGCCACTCCAGGCGCCTCGCCTCGCTCTCGCTCCCGCGTCCGCGCATCCGAAGTCCAGGCGCTCGCTCCCGCTCCCGTGTCGTCGTTCGCGGATCCTCTTCACTACTAGCGTCCTCGCCAGCGCTAGCACCCGCACATCCTGAGGCCTAGAGCCTGTGTGCCCGAGTTCCGCGCGCTCAGTCCTCGCTACTTTCCTCGTTGTTCTTCGTTTTAGATTCTGTCGCTATTTCTCAGTTTCCAATTGCTGGAATTTACTAAGTGTTGAAAACTATCGCTAAATCAGAATTCTAATTACTCGTTTTAATTGTTCCAAATCAGGAGATATCAAAGAGCATTGCAAGATCTTAGCAAATATACGGCGTGGTTCTTGATCTGACGCCCACGGGCGAAGGATCGGGTATCCCAAACGTGTCACCTATGGTAGACGAGTTTTCAAGATTTGAGCTTGAGCGGAATATTTAACCTTAAATACAAGAGTGTGAGAGCGTTCCACATGAATATGTCCTATGTGAGGTCATGGAATTGATGTCTTGACTTGTCTCTTGTATGATTTGCTTATTCATGTTTTTGAACCCAATGTCTAGATCTAAATGAGCAAATGCATAGCTTGGATAGAAATCGAAATCTTTCTTGTGAATATTAACACTTGTTCTTGCTTGAGGACAAGCAAGGTTCAAGCATGGGGTGTTTTGATGACATCTAATTTAGTCATATTCTAGGGTTGCATTTGCATATTAGTTCAGATCATTTTCATGCATATTTATCATATTTTATGGTTAATTTAGTTTATTTTGCATTTTCGGAGTCTACACCGAGTTATTATTGATTTCAACCATTTTGAGGCTATTGTTGTGGAAATTCAAGAGTCAATACGGAGCAGCAAGAATGATTGGATCGGATCTTGAAAGCTAAAGTGCGGAAACGGTCAGAGTTGGAAATTGGGTGATGATATGCAATTATAATTAGGTGTTGGGTTGAATTTTAATTCTTAAATTTCTAGGGCCAAAATTGTAGTTTTTATAAAGTTATATATATATATATATATATATATATATATATATATATATACACTCTCGTATGGGAAAGTGAACGGGGGAAGGCCAGAGTTCGGATTGGCGCCGCGCAGGCCGAAGCCGACTTTGTTCTTAGTTTTAGGTTTAGTTTAGATTTTTCTTAATTGTTTTTTGGTAGTTATCGTTTGGATCGAGGACGAAGATTTTTGGTTTGCATCTTATTGTTAAGCATGTTTTTCATTTATTTTATTGCTTTCTATATTATGTTTAGCTAATTTTCCGTTCTAGGGTTAGGGTGAATCCGACAATGTCGCGAATTGTTTGATTTCGATGTTTGCTTGAACTTAGTCTGAATTTTATGACTTGATTTGATCCTAATTGCTTAACCTAATTGATGTGAATCGATTAGAATCCTTTTTAGATTGAAAATGCTACCGCTGCGAATTGAAATTTGATAAATAGATGAAATTCATGAACCCGAAAGGAGGATTGGTTTCGTCGGAACCCTAGGATTGAACTTGAGGAATCAACAATTGTTATTGTGACATTTAAACGATTGTTGAGGACTCTTGAGGATTAATAAATTATCATAGATTATTAGGTGTGAATCGGTTAGGCGGAACGCGACAGCGAAAGTTTAATTGATTTTCTCCTAAGGTCTATAAAGAGCTTAAAGGGTCTAGATTTGGTTAATTTAGACGCAATTGCTACAACATGCGACAGCTGAGTAGTGATGACTTTAGATAATTTACCTTCAATTTGACATATTAAGAAGACGAAGTTCGAGTGAACATCGGGTTGAATTCTTTGTGGCATTGTCGTGGGAATCTTTAACTCTGGAATTACTTCACATATATTTTCTTGATAATCTTTTCTTGATTTCCTTAGTTTAGTTTAAAATCAAATCTCTCTTTATTGTCTTAGCTTATTAGTTCTAGATAACAATTGATACAGATTTAATCCCCGTGATCGATACCCGTATACTGCAATTGATCTCGTATTCTTGCGAGGTTGGTTCAGGCTACACTATTCTTGTGTTGGTTTAGACCACATCAGCTCCTAGGACACCTCAACAAAATGGGGTTGTGGAACGAAAGAACCGCACCCTAGAAGACATGGCCAGGACTATGCTTTTAGAAAATGCATTACCTAAAACCTATTGGGCTGAAGCTGTTAACATAGTTAACTATACTCTGAATCATTGTCTTATTCGTTCCATCTTAAAGAAAACTCCTTATGAACTTTTCAAAGGCAACAAACCACTTATATCCTATTTTAAACCCTTTGGCTGTACTTGTTTTGTTCATAACAATGGAAAAGATAACCTTTGGAAATTTGATGCGCGTAGTGATGAAGGTATGTTTCTTGGCTACTCCACAAGTAGCAAAGCTTATAGAAAACTCCTTATGAATCGTTGTCTTATTCGTTCCATCTTAAAGAAAACTACTTATGAACTTCTCAAAGACAACAAACCACTTATATCGTATTTTAAACCCTTTGGCTGTACTTGTTTTCTTCATAACAATGGAAAAGATAACCTTGGGAAATTTGATGCGCATAGTGATGAAGGTATATTTCTTGGCTACTCCACAAGTAGCAAAGCTTATAGAATCTTCAATAAAAGGACCCAGTTAGTTGAAGAAAGTATACATGTTATATTTGATGAGTGTAATGACGGTTCTTTAAGTGAAAGTGTTGCAGATATAGATCTTAATATCCATGCAGAGAACGAGGAAAGTGATGATGTTGCCACCAAGAACACAGAAAAGAGGAACATGCAGGAACAAATTCTCAACACTGAAGAATTGGCCCAAGATGTTGAAGATTCGTCCAAAGCCCTTGGTGTCCAATCCAATAGTGTTGAGATGTCAGAAACTGCTGTAACTGAACCTAACAGGATCACGGAGTCAGATGTACCACAAATCAATCTTGCTGGTGTAACGAATCAAGGAGCTGAGACCAGCAAAAGAAAGTTCAAATACTCCTCATCACACTCTTTAAAGGATATCATTTCTGACCCTACATCTAGTGTTCAAACTCGTTCTAAACTTAAAGATCTTTGTGCTTTTCACGCGGTTGTTTCACTTATAGAACCAAAGAAGGTAGATGAGGCCCTTCAAGAGCCAGATTGGATCATCGCTATGCAAAGTGAGCTCAACGAATTTGAAAGGAACAAAGTCTGGACCTTGAAGCCTAGGGCAAAGCATTAATCAGTCATTGGCACATGATGGGTATTTCGAAACAAGCTAGATGAGAATGGTAAGATCGTGAGGAACAAAGCAAGGCTTGTTTCTCAAGGCTACAATCAAGAGGAAGGTATTGACTACGAGGAGACATTTGCTCCTGTAGCCACACTTGAAGCCATTCGCATTTTACTAGCATTTGCATCTTTTATGAGCATAAAGTTATATCAAATGGATGTCAAGTGTGCTTTTCTTAATGGTTTCTTAGGGGAAGAAGTTTATGTGGCTCAACCCCCAGGTTTTGAAAGTACGAAATTTCCTAATTATGTTTATAAACTTGACAAGGCGCTTTATGGTTTGAAACAAACCCCAAGATCTTGGTATGAGCGCTTGTCAAAATATCTTTTAGAAAATGATTTTAAAAGAGGGTTGATCGACAAGACTCTTTTTATCAAGACCAAAGGAAAGGACATTTTGGTTATTCAAATATATGTTGACGATATATTGTTTGGTGGTACTAACACATCTTTGTGCAAGGAATTTTCTGACATTATGTGCAGTGAATTTGAGATGAGCTTGATGGGTGAACTCAACTTCTTTTTGGGATTACAAGTTCATCAATCTAAGAAAGGGATCTTTGTCAACCAAAGCAAGTACACCAATGATCTCTTGAAGAAGTTCAAGATGGATCCATCCAAAGCAGCCAAAACCCCCATGAGCTCAACATTATCTCTAGATCAAGACAAGACTGGGAAGAGTGTCAATCAAAAGGAGTATCGAGGAATGATTGGATCTGTACTATATCTTACAGCTAGTAGACCTGGCATCATGTTTAGTGTTTGCATGTGTGATAGGTTTCAAGCTGATCCTAAAGAATCTCACCTCGTAGCTGTGAAAAGGATCTTTCGATATCTCAATGGCACTAAGATGCTTGGTTTGTGGTACCCAAAGCAAAAAGATTTTACATTAATCGGGTATTCTAATGTAGATTTTACAGGCTATAAGGTGGGTAGAAAGAGCACGTCGGGATGTTGCCAATTCTTAGGAGCATCCTTGATCAGTTGGCATTAAAAGAAACAAAACTCAGTTGCTCTATCCACTGCTGAAGCCGAATACATAGCTGTTGGAGCATGTTGCTCCCAAATCCTTTGGATAGCTAAAAAAATAAGAGATCTTGGCATCAACCTCAAAGGTATTCCCATTAAGTGTGACAATAAAAGTGCCATATCAATCACAAAGAATCCTATTCAGCATTCAAGGACCAAACACATTGATGTGAGACATCATTTCATTAGGGATCATGTTGAAAAAGGTGATGTGTCCAATCCAACAGTGTTGAGACGTTAGAAACTACTGTAACTGAACCTAACAGGACCATGGAGTCAGATGTACCTCAAATCAATCCTGCTGGTGTGACGAATCAAGGAGCTGAGACTAGCAAAAGAAAATTCAAATACTCCTCATCACACTCATTAAAGGATATCATTTCTGACCCTACTTCTAGTGGCACTAAGGAGCTTGGACTATGGTACCCAAAGCAAAAGGATTTCACATTAATTGGATATTCTGATGCAGATTTTGCAGGCTATAAGGTGGATAGGAAGAGCACATCAGGATGTTGCCAATTCTTAGGAGCATCTTTGATCAGTTGGCACTCAAAGAAACAAAACTCAGTTTCTCTGTCCACTGCAGAAGCCGAATACATTGCAGCCGGAGCCTGTTGCTCCCAAATCCTTTGGATTGCTCAACAAATGCGAGATCTTGGCATCAACCTCAAACGCATTCCTATTAAATGTGACAATACAAGTGCCATCTCCATTACTAAGAATCTTGTTCAGCATTAAAGGACCAAACATATTGATGTAAGGCATCATTTCATTAGAGACCATGTCGAAAAAGGTGATGTGTCCATATCCTTTATTTCTACTGATTATCAATGGGCTGACATTTTCACTAAGCCTTTGGCAGAGGACAGGTTCACCTTCGTTAGACGAGAGATTGGAATGCTTAACAAGGATGCACTTTCGTAGGGGGGGCTTTCCCTTTACGAAAGATAAATTCTACTTAGTGTCAAGACCTTTGAGAATTATGTCAAGGTTTGTGATCTGAATGGTAGAGAACAGTTATCAGATCATATATTTGGTTAATATCTTTTTAGATAATTGATCAAATATAGT
This sequence comes from Persicaria tinctoria, assembly GCA_037127255.1. Classification (NCBI taxonomy): domain Eukaryota; kingdom Viridiplantae; phylum Streptophyta; class Magnoliopsida; order Caryophyllales; family Polygonaceae; genus Persicaria; species Persicaria tinctoria. The sequence goes on along the minus strand of JBANSL010000007.1, from coordinate 55,110,778 downwards.
TTTTAATGGATTTTAAACTTCTTTATATATATCACATATTTATTTCTCTATCCGAGTATGTGTTTTAATTTTGGGAAAGATATTTTCGGATTTATTCCCTCCTATTTTAAATTGTCAGAAGAAGGTTTGAATTTTGAATTGAAATATTTTCAAAATGGAAATGTTATGATTACCCCCGTTGGAACCATAAACCCGTCCCATCAACTTCATTATCTCACTCTACTTAAACCCCAATCTATACCCGATTCTCTCACAATTTCAGAATTACCTAAAACCCTTCCAATTCTTCTTCTCCTTCAACCTCTCAACTGTTTTGAAACCCTAGCCGGAAATCTCCATGGCTCCCAAATCAAAGAAAGCCTCCACACCCAAACGTCTTGGCGCCACCCCCAAGGGACGCCATGCCACTGCTACTTCTTCTCAACCAGAACCCACTCCACAAGCAATCGTCCCAGCTACTATCCAGTTCACGATCAATGAGAGCATGACTACAGTAACCAAGAGTTCTTAGAAGCGCTCAGCGAAGAAACCTCTCAGTTCTAAGCAAAAAGGGAAAAAGAAAATCATCGCTGAGGAGATTGACGAAGAGGAGGAAGTGGAGGATCTAGATGCGATTTTGGAATGAGATGTCGCCAAGGAAGTCGAGGAAGAGGCTCCGAGAAAGAGAAAGGCCGAGGAAGAGGCCGAGCTGGCAAGGAAATTGGCCGACGAGGAGGCCGAGAGAGTTCGAAAAGAGGCTGAGAAGGAGGTTCCCACTGAGGATGAACCAGAGGAAGAAGAAGAGGAGGATGACGAGATCGGTGATGACGAGGATGCTGAAGGAGACAACGATGAAGGGTCCGTTGAGGACTCGGGGTCTGAGGACGAAGAGGATGAGGATCCCGAACCTGTTCCCTCTCCTTCTCCTCCTCATCCTCTCCCGTCTCCAAAGAAGCAAAAAGTCCCACCAGCTGCCAAGCCTCCATCTCCCAAGCGTACCAGAAAGGGCACTCTCAGAAGCCTTGAGACGCCTACCAAGAGGACTGCTCCCACAAAGGCTCGCAGGAAGAATACGGATCCACCTGTCCTCATCCAGGTAAACCAATCCTTACCCTCTTCATGGTTTGAAAATGCTGAGATGGCTGGAAAGTTGGTAGATGAGTTTCGAACTCGTAAGATTTGTTGTTCTGATTTTTTAGATCTTGCATTCTTTGAAGCTTTGAATTTGCCATGCATCTCTCTACTCAAACAATCCCTTGCATGGACCCTTCTCAACCTTGAAGCTGTCTATTATCCCCAACTTAACCGCCTGTTCTTCATAAACCTAAAAGCCAAACACAATGTCGACGGTTGGTCTTTGGAATCCGTCGTCAAGAGAGTTAAAATCTCTTTCAACTCCATTGACTTCGCTGATTTCCTTGGCCTACCTAGACCTTGTCCAGCCTCTCCTGAAAACCCCATGAAAGAAAAGTGCATCGCCCTTGCCCGATCCAAATATCTCCTACCCGAAGCATCCAACAACACGTCAAAACAGCTTACCCACTCATCCCTTACCCTAGAGGCAAAAATTATTTTCAACATCATTGTGCGTTGCCTCCTACCCCGCTTAAACTCTGGCTCTCTCTTTACCGATAATGTCATGATCCTTTTATACCGCATCTTAAACGACCTTGATCTTGATCTGGCCAACACTATTCTCGGATCCATGGCTTACACTAGAAAATGCAGAAAAGGAACTCCCCTCCCCTTTGCCACCCTTTTGACCCATATCTTCAAAGCTTCTGGAATCGATTTAAAAAATGAAGAACAACATCGTCATATGGGTATGTTCGACTCTAAGAGCTTTAAGAAGATAGGCATCACTCGGTTCTCCCAAGGGACTTGGAGTCTTGCCACTCCCTCAAAAGCTCTTCCCACTGCCTCAGCCATTGATGAACGCATGGACAACCTGGAGTAGGGCTTAGAGGAAGTTCGCCTGAATATCAAGGAGCTGCACAAGGACTTTATGATAGAGATGAGCGGGGTGTCCAAGCTGTTGCAAGGTCTGAGGTCGCTGCTCACGGATGATGCTCCGGACGATGAAGCTTAACCCTATCCTACCCTACCCTAACCCCGAATCTGAAACATTGCTGGTTTTTGGAATTTGTTTCAAAACTTTTTGGTGACTGTTTAACCTCCTCCCTTTGTTGAAAGACAAAAAGGGGGAGATGATCTGTTGTGGTTTAGACTTTGAAGACTTTTTTACCTGCTGCTTGTTTTGTTTTCAGTTGGATGTCTTTCATGTTTTAAAATTATGATCCAACATTCGTCTAACCCATGCAGGTACTTAGTCCGATGTTGCTCATATGATATATGTTTGACTAAGTTGCAGGGATGCACAGGTTTTGTCTTTCATCTAGGGGGAGATTGATAACTCCACTCCCTTGATGAAAATCGGAATAAGCTTCAAAGGCTTTGACAGTTAGTCTGTGTCAAAGGTCTTGAAGCTACAGATGTGTTTATAAAACACAAAACTTGTACTCTATGTTATTATGCTCGAATATTATTTTATATTATTCTATACTTCCAGATATTCATACTAACGTTTCAGGAAGTTTTTCAAATAATATTTCCTTCCAAAGTCAAAAAGTGAAGAAGGACACAATCAGAGATCATGGCTTCAAAAGTTTCCAAGTATAGAAGATCTCGAAGATACCATGATCAGCCTAGCCATTGAAGAGAAGATTCTTCTCTGAAGGCGCCGATTTGTTCTCTATAAAGGAAAGGAAGAAAAGAACACATCCACACATTCATTGAACACGAGCTCTCATGCACACTTAAGCCTACAATTGAAATCTGTCTTCTTCGTGTGCTCTCTACTAGTTCTTAAGAGTCTGTTATTTCATTTCAAAGCATTTGAGAGTTACACAGTGAGCTTATAGGATATATTTTAAGAGAGTGTTATACTCGAGAGTTTTGTAACTCAGGAAGTGAACACAAGGCGATTGATTCACGAAGTGTAAGAGGATTGTACTAGATAGATGAGAGAGGTGGGGCTCTTCTAGATTGGTCTAGGACTCCAAGGGAACGTGAGTTGACTAGATTGCAATTGTATAGGAGAGAGGCTTCTCAGCGAGCTATTAGGATCCTAAGTCTTGTGAATCAATAAAAGCCGGTTGAATCCTAGGGTTGTGGAAGAACCCTAGGCGGGGATGTAGGCCAAGTTCGTGCCCAAACTCGTAAACAATTCATCGAGTCCTTTACTTACTGATTTACCTTATTTCTGCACTTGGTTCGAATTGGTTAACTTTGTGATTCAGGTTTTCAGAGAAAAGACTAAGTCTAATCTCAAAGGGTTTTGCACGAGCTTCAAAAGTCTTGAGACTATCTGCGAAAAATCAGCATACTCTATTATTCAACCCTCTTCTAGAGTATCTTTATATTACTTTGTTTTACACAAGAAAAGCAAAAGGAATAAAGATGTATCCCTTATAAGAGCAAAAATATCTCACCGGGACAAGTTTTTGTTGAATTCTAAGCATACTCCCAAACTTAGATCATACATGCTCAATTATATATGCTCAGTCACATTTAACATAAAAACCAATTTTCAAGATAAGATCAAATCATTCCAGAATTCTATGGGATTTATAAGATCATGTCAGGACAAACTCAAATCAAGATGAGTATCCTTGACAACACAATATGCAAAATAAACAAAACAAAAACACTTTTTTTTTTCTTATTTTCTACATTTTCTATTTTGTTCTTTTTGACATTTTATATAACCTAAAAGAAATAACATAACGTAAATAACAAAGACTCAAAAATAATAACTCAAAGACAAACAGAAATTCAAACATGCACTAACCTAACTAATTCACTTCAATCTCCCCCCCCCCCCCCCCCCCATCCCCCACACTTACATGTTGCATTGTCCTCCATGCATAGAACACAAAAAAGGAAGAAAGAAAATATAAAAATAAAGGGTTTGAAAGAAGCAAATTACTGACCAATTACTGTGAAGGCGGGGTATGGGTTCCAGACCGCTGATTGATGTCCTGAAGGGTAATCAACACGGCGTTCTGAAAACTAGAGAGCTTTTTCGCAAGTTTGGCGAGCTTATCAGCAGTGCTCGCTTCAAAATCAGCAAATCGACACTCAATATCAATCAAAGTGACCCATCTAGGCTCGATGTCTTCTTTAACAACTTCCATTTCTCTTCGACGACCTCAATTTCTTCTAAAGCTTATATAATTTCAGCAGGCAAAATACCAACATCTTAGTCAATAAGCTCTTTAGTGCAACCTCATCATCCGCATTCTTGTCGTCGGTGGCCTCATTATTAATAACAGCGTAACACTTTAACCAACTCTTCTCCGCATGATTTAATGCAAACTTGTTGTGATAGAGATTGAAGTCTGACATACTCATGCACTGTGGTATATCCGCAGGTAGATAATTGTGATGCTCCCTTCCTGGTTCCGACATCCATTTAAAACACCAGGTTTTATCCGGTCATTGGGCCCACTCAATCATCTCCCACCATTGCAGGCTGGAAAGATTGGAAAAGTTCTTATCATCGAGGCGCTGCAAACCATCCAAGAAGACACCTACTCGGCGAGCGATCAGCATTACCAAACCTTCGAACAACACAATGTGTCACGGCCTCACATGGGTAGCTCTAATCACTTCCATATAGTTTCCCAAAAATAGTTGAACCCAGTCAGGGACGTGAACCCTTCCCGAAATCAAGCAGCAAATATAGCTTCAAGCTTTCATAGTAACAACGGACGGATTTTCCACACCTAGGAAAGAGTAGTAAAGTACCAAATAACATAACCTCAACGCAGGATGAGTAATCATTGATTCGTGGTACTATTCATCATAATCTGCGAGCTCTGCTATAGCCTCCTTCCACATATCCATAGGATCTCGAGCGCCCAACATATAAAAAAATCTAGCATTGGCAGGCCACTTGGTAACACCAAAAGCCTGTGCGATGAGATCCTTAGTCACCACGAACGTCCGATTCCTCAACTGAAAATGAATCTCCATATTAGAGAGACAATCTAGGGTGGCCAAGAATCCTCTCACTAATGCTGGATAGGTGTAAGCAGACACATCCAAGAAATCTTCCAATCCCCTATCTCGCAGGAGTCGATGGACATCCTCATAATTCCCAGTTTCTTCAATGTCGGTTATAAAAGAATATGGTGGAATCATACCGTCTCTCTTCAAGCTTGAGCCAACGATCCTTTTTTTCCCAAAACAGCAAAAGGGGCTTCTTCATATCAAGGACCTACATGATGTACTTTGAGGAACGATTAAAGAAAATCACCAAAAATGACCAAAAGATGGGTTTGTTGTAGAGGCGGCGGGCGCCGTGGTATGGGCGGCGGGCACCGTGGTATGGGCGGCGGGCACCGTTTACCCAGAACCACGAATCCGAGTGAAAAACGTTGGGGAACCAATGTCCACTCTTCCGAACATCAAATTCCCCGAACAATTTGGTTTCAAAAGGGTTCTTTTGTGATAGGTAAGGGAATGGAATGGCAAAGATTGATTTTTGTGGATGTAGGGTAGTAGAAAAAAGTGGTTTGGTGGATTCAATCGATTGAAACACAAGGCTTTAGGCAGTCAGATTGGATTCCAGTAGGCTATTGATATTCTTGAGATTCCTCTTAAGCAAGTTTAATTGATCCAAAAATAGGAAGAGGTATTATATGGTAAGTAAGAAGGAAATATAGAAAAATGTAAAAGGAAAATATTAGTCTAGATATAATAGAATAGAAATAGATATAAATCTAATCCTAGGAAATAAAGAAACTAATCCTAAAGAGAAATATCTACTCTTAAAACAAAATACAAAATAAATAGAAGAAAAAATAATAATCCTAAGAATAATAAATAGGAGATAATCTGACCTAACATAAAAAGGAAATAATCAAATCCTAAGACCAAAAATAGAAGAAAATGATCTAATCCTAAAAATAATTCGGAAAATAATAAAAAACATAAAGATAGAACTTCCCTTTCCAAAATTTACCAAAATTCGGATTCGCCAGGCGGAGACACAGGCGGCGAGCACCGTGGTAGGGGTGGCTGGCGCCATGTCCACATAATGCACTCCGTCTTCGCAATCAATCAAAATGTAAACCCAACATCAGTTTCACTTACCGTAACTTCCAAAATCCGTTGAGAAGATTGATCCTACTTTATTGTATTGAAAAAAATGCAAAAGAAATAGAAATACTACCTAACTACCTTGGGTTGCCTCGCAAGAAGCACCTTTGTTTCACGTCTATTGCTCGACGTGATGCACTCTTGATCAAGTTACTCCACCAAGATCCCCCACGCTTGTCCTTTTTAAAACGAAGGGTGGAACTTTAGGAACTTTTCCGACATAGCCATTAATAGCATCCTTTGATTCCTCCTTGGCATAAGTAACTCCGGGAGGTTGTCCTGTAATTGCAAAAAGCTCAGAATATTAGGAATCGAATTTTCATAGAGAATAGAAATAAAATCATATGAGACACATTTTCATGCGACTTAAACAAATTCACAATTTTCTTTTAAATTTCTTTACCTAATCCAGTTTCATCTTTGTTAGAGAACTCAAGATTCATCGATTCAGCAGAAGCATCCAACAAATTATTTGATTCATTCCTGTGATTAATTTCATTAGAGTCAAGAACATCTATAGAATCATTGGCGGAAGAAACAATAGGCTCAAATATAGAAAAATCAATCTTTCTACCCTCAAATTTCATAGTTAGTGAACCTTCAAAACAATCAATCTTAGTTTTAGTCGTTCGTAAGAAAGGCCTTCCCAAGATAATCGGGGTTTCAAGCGTACCTTGTTCCATGTTTAGAGTGAAGAAATCAGTTGGAAAAATCAAATCATTTACCTTTACCAACACATCTTCAACAACTCCTTTAGGCTTAATACTCGAGCGATCGGCGAGTTGTATAGTAACACCATATTCAGACAATGAATTGAGACCCAAAAACATATATAAGTTATAGGACATAACATTAATTGAAGCACCTAGGTCTAACATAGGTTTGCTAAAGCTGGCATTGCCTATCGCACATGGTATAGTAAATATACCTGGATCTCCGCATTTTTCAGGAAATCATTTCTGAAGCAGAGCAGAAACATTTTCTCTTAAACTTACCTTTTCGTTCTTTCTCATCCTTTGCTTGTGCTTCATCGTGCATAACTCTTTCAAAAATTTCGCATAGCGAGGCACAGTCTTAAATAAATTAAAGTGGAAAGGGTGGTGCAAATCTTGAAAGCTCAGAAGACCACTCTTTGGAAGCTTTCTTCGGGGATTGAACAACTTTAGAAGTCGGATCCAGCAAAGAAGATGGCGGCAGGCGCCATGGCGAGGGGCGGCGGGTGCCGTTTACGCAGTGCGTCTCCAATTCCGTCTCTTCGTCCTTATTTTCCAAATCAACTTCCTCTCTATGCCTCTCTTCAACATTCCTAGTGGGTGTATTCACTTTTTTACCTCCTCTAAGGATCATGGCACTTATATTTTCCTTCGGATTCACTACCACTGGTGATGGCAACTTTCCCGAATCTTTCTTTTTCAATTCACCAATCTCCTTAGCCATTTGACTCATCAACTTCTCTTGTACACTCATCTTGTCCAATAGTAACCTCAATGTCTCATCTCTTTCATCTTGTTGAGTGTTTCTAGGATGATTCTCATATTGTCCTCTTTGAAAAGGAAATTGTTGCTACTGGCCTCTCCCGTAGAATCCACTTTGGTAGTTTTAATTGTATCCTTGATTGTAATTGTCACCAAAGTTGTGATGAGGTCCATAATCCATAGCATTCATTTCAGTTGTGCCACCCTGAATCAAGAGACACTTATCATTCGGATGAGTTGGATCTCCACAAACTCCACCAGGTCTAGGCTGATGGGGTTGAATAATTTGTAAAGTCGTCATGTTCACGATCTCCATAAGCCTATCGATATCCTCCTTGTGTCCATCTTTCGAGCTATCCAACTTATAAACTCCTCTAACTCCTTGGTGTCTCCCATATTGTTGTGATGCATTAGCCAACCCTTCAAAAATCTACATTGCTTCCTGAGATGTTTTATCCAAAATATCTCCTCCGCTAGTAGTATTGATGAAACTCCTGTCGGTATCAAGCAAGCCTTCATAAAGATATAGCACTATATCATCCTCAGGTATACTGTGTTGCGGGCAAATACCCTTAAGCTTCTTGATCCGCTCAACATACTCATAAAGACTCTCCGTAGGTGATTGCTTAATACTGGACACCTCCTTCTTAAGTTTGTTGACGCGAGTCGTAGGAAAGTAGTTTTGCAGGAAAACTTTCTTCAATTACACCCAAGTAGTAATGCTTTCTGGGGGGGGTAGGTAATAAAGCCAATCGCTTGCAGCATCTTTCAAAGTAAAGGGGAACACTCTCAACATCAATTGGTCGTGAAACAAGCCTTGGGGTCTCAGTCTATCACATACACTTGAAAAAGTAGCAAGGTGGTTGTTTCACTCCTCCCCAGGCAATCCATGAAAGTAAGGAAAAATAGATGACCCATTTGACTTGAACTCAAATCTTGAACCCTTAGGGAGATCAGGAAGACTAATTGCAAGTGGTTGAGCACTCAAATCAGGTTCCTTTAAGTTTCTCAGGGTCCTTCTTGGCTGATTAACAACAACATGTGTCATCTCTTCGTTTGTCTCAAACTCGAGCCTCCTTTTCAATCGAAAAGATCTTTTACCCTCGGGATCAAACTACAAAGATGATGAATTCGAAGATCTAGTTTAAACCATGCAAAGACAAAACATACTCAAAATAAAGAGTAATTGATAGAGTTAAAGAAAATAAAGAGTAATTGATACAAAGACAGTGAATTACAAGATGTAGTTTGATCCAAGAAGTTTGTTGCGGGACGAATGTCGTTGGAAATTTCACCCTTCCTAAACTAGTGATAAAAATCCAAACTTAAACACACAACCAATAGATTAGGCAATCAATCAATTGATGATCCAAATAACTACTAGTATATCAAGAAAGTCATGTGTCGAACAAACAGGGAGAAGCGATTTCCTATTCAATAACTCTTGACAAAACTCTTTAAAGCAAAGCAATAACCTTTAGACAAATAGCAAATATAAAAGTAACCAGATTGCAAATCACAAAGCAGATTGATATCAAGATAGAAAGAACATTTCACTAGTACTTCTCTAACAATGGTTGGATTTCATTGTCCTCGAATTGATTTATCAATTATTCATATTCTTAGCTAGGTCTACTTGACTAAAGTTGAGAGATACGAGTAGATTCACTCATCTTATTCGATATCAATAAAGAATAGCAATAAGAACTCAAGTAATCAAGACCAATTAGTACATTGACTCTATTCAATCAAGACTAATAGATGCATACTGAACTCAATCTTAATCAAATATCCTCAACATAGATCAATTGAAATCATCCACTGCAAACATAAAGAGACATCACTATCATCAATAATTTTGTTTGCTATCAAGAAAACAACAATGAATTCATAGCTAGAGATGCAATTCCTAACATGTTGATCAGGTATAGAAAGGAACACAAATATAAATTAAGCACAATATGATAACTAAGAACATGAATAATCAAGTAAACTCAAATCCTCACAATCCAAATAACCATGTCTTCGAATCAGATGCAAAACTATGAGTTTAGCAACTCATTTGCCAATTCTCTCTCTCTCTCTCTAATGGTGTTAATAGTTTCACACAATAACCTCTCTCCCTCTGAATAAACCGCGTATTCGGGATCTGGAGTAAAGGCGGGCGTCGTCTCTGCAGTGCTCGTCGTTCCTCATTTTCCTTCAACGAAATCCAATACTGTGACTCCTTGCTCCTCCTTAGCACTTCCTTAGCTCCCATGTGCTCCAAAACATGCTTCTTAAGCTCTTTCCATAGTCCATTCAAGGTCGGAATGTAATTCCGCATAATAAACACTGAAAACGCATAGATTCCTAACTCGACTACTTCACAAGTAATAAATGGAACTAGACTCAAAACATATCAGAACCAATACCTAATAGCAATAGAAGCACGTATAATCCCTATATGAAATATGCATTATCACAAACCCACAGGGAGAAGCGATTTCCTATTCAATAACTCTAACCAAAGACTCTTATAGCGAAGAAATGATTCGTAACAAGTAGAAAAGATGTAAAAGTAAACGGATTTATGATCGTAAAGTAAAGTAAATCGATATCAAAGTAGAAAGATCATTTCACCTATAATTTTCTGACAATGGCTTTAATTCATGGTCGTCGGATTGATCTATTAATTATTCATATTCATAGGTATACTTGACTAAAGTTGAGAGATCCGCAGAGATTCACTCATCTTATTCAATATCACTAAAGAATAGCATTAAAAGCTCAAGTAATCAAGACCAACTGTCACAGTGACTCAACACAATTAAGACTAATAGGCGCATACCAAACTTAGCCCTAATCGAATATCCTCAACATAGATCAATTGAAATCATCCACTACAAAGACAAAGAGACATCACTATCATCAATACCTTTATTTGCTATCGAGAAAACAACAACGAATTCATAGCTAAGATGCAATTCGTAACATGTTGATCAGGCATAGAAAGGAACACAAATATAAATTAAGCACAAGATGATAACTAAGAGCATGAATAATTAAATCAAATCAAATCCTCACAATCCAAACAACCATGTCTTCGAATTACAGGCGAAACTATGTGTTTAGCAACTCATAGGCTAATTCTCTCTCCCTCTACTTGTGTTCATAGTCTCACAATAATCAACCTCCCTCTTTAGGACAAACTGAAAACAACCTAAATAAGTGTCTCTAAGGTCGGAAAAACCATAGTAGGAAATATAATTAAATAATGTATTCGGATTCAAAACCGCGTGTTCGAAAAACAGGGCCACGGCGGGCGCCGTGCAAGGGGCGGCGGGCGCCGTCTCTGCAGTGTCCGATGTTCCTCAATTATCCTCAATAGATTCCAATGGCGTGCATCCTTTCCCCTCATAGCTTCTCTTTAGCCTCCACATGCTCCCAAAACATGCTTCTTAAGCTCTTCCCAAAGTCCATCCCAGGACGGAATGTAATTCTACATAATAAACACTAAAAACGCATAGATTTCGAACTCGAATACTTCACAAGTAATAAACGGAACTCGACTCAAACAATAGCAAAAACACTATCTCATTGCAATAAGAAACACCTATAATGCCTATATGAAATATGTATTATCAAAGTCATTGCACACGAACCAATGATGCTAGGATTGTGACAAAGTTTCTAATGACCAACATCTTCCCTTGATTTGGAGTCACTAGAGTTCTCATTAGCAATGGAGGATCTCACTTTATAGAGAGGAGTTTTGAGGCCCTTTTAGCTAAGTATGGGGTGTCTCACCAGTTAGCTAAACACTACCACCCTCAAACTAGTGGCCAAGTTGAAGTGTCTAATTGCCAAATAAAGGCCATACTCGAGAAGATAGTGTCACGGTCTAGAAAGGATTGGTCGTCAAAGCTTGACGACGCATTATGGGCATATCGGACGGCATACAAAATGCCTCTCCGCACCACTCTATACAACCTTGTGTAGGTCAAGTCTTGTCATCTACCCACCGAGTTCTAGCATAAAGCAATTTGGGCTCTCAAGGATCTCAACATGGATCTCGATGAGGCCGAAAAGAAACGCTTTCTTGACTTGCAAGTACTTGAGGAGTTGAGGCTTAAGGGATATGAGAATGTTGTGATTTATAAAGAGAAGACCAAGAAGTGGCATGATCGAAAGCTAGTTGACAAGAGGAAAACATGTCGTTGTTTCTGCCAAACAATAGTCAAACTCACAACTAGTATAGTGTGTAAGCAAGAGGTCGATCCAGAGGGAAATCTATTAAATTCAAGTGGGAATCGCTAAGAGAGAATATGGGGGATTTTTGGTGTGAAAAAGGTTCGTCTTTTATCAAAGCGGAAGCAAGCAAATAAAGTAAATTTATTGTACAATGCAGTAGAGAGAATTAGGTTCACCTACAATTTATCACTTCGATTAATGAATTCGATCCTTGTTTTAGCCTCTAGTTCTTGTCTTTTCCTATCAATGTCCTCGTCCATATATAGGTAGATTACTAGTCCTACAAGTCCTAGCAACCCTTATCTCTAAATAACCCTAACACGGTAAAGATTCAACCTAGAGATAGCATTAAGAATATGAATTAACCAAGGTACATATAACATCAAGCTACGATTCCATATTCAACATGTATTCAACTTCCTACCTAGAGATAGCATTAAGAATATGAATTAACCAAGGTACATATAACATCAAGCTACGATTCGATATTCAACATGTATTCAACTTCCTACACATCCAATTAGTCCTACGAGTCCTAAAGAGATATGATTGCCACTTGAGTTAAGGTTCGCTACGAGGAATCTACAAAACCCTAGCAATTGAATGAATTTACTCTAACTAGATGATCAGGTCAGAGAGAATAAAACACATTTAAGCAATTAAGCACAAAGAAGTCAAAACATTGGAAATAGGAATAAGAACTAGATTAAGAAACTCACAATTCAACAATCAAAGATCCAAATCGTAGGCGAAACCTCAAGAGTTTAGTTGTTCATGCTCAATGGCGCTCTCAAAAATTGGATAAAGTGCATAAGGTGAATGGAAAAATAAACTAGAAAAGTCTTATAAAACCTCTTACAAGTCGGCCAGGAATCACAATTCAACAATCAAAGATCCAAATCGTAGGCGAAACCTCAAGAGTTTAGTTGTTCTGCGAGGGCCGCAGGGCGGCCAACGATCAGCGAACTCCTTCGGTCTGCTCTTCGACCCGCGGGGCGGCTAGCGATCCTGCGGGGCGGCCATCGATTTTCCAGCTTCTTCATCTCGTGACTTTAGTAGCTTCTAAGGCATCTTCTATAACTTTTTTTTTTTTTGCTCTCCTCCAATTTCTTTCACCTTGAATCCGAAATACCTGAAATAAACCATAAAATCATGTAGATTCCGCCTCTTCCAACTAAACAAGTGATTATGTAAATGCAACTAAATATATGCAATATTCACAACTAAACTATGCTAAATGCAATCTATTATGCAATACTGATTATGCTCTATCAAATTCTCCCACACTTGAACCTTTGCTTGTTCTCAAGCAAGAGAAAACTCAACTCTGCAGCCCCACAGAATAGCAATTCATGTATCCACACCTCAATAATCTTTAAGCGCATGAAAAACTAGCAAACACAATAGATTAACAACATCATAGCACATAATTGAAATAATCAATGAAATCAGGCAGCCATATCAATTCTAGACCTCACAAGGAATACGTGTTTCACTCTCGCTCAAGTGTTTAAGGTTAAATGTTTACGCTCAAAACTCAATCTTCAAAAATTTATCTACAATAGTCTTTCACCAATGTTCTAGCTCTCTACCGCTGGTGACTCTACACACAACAAAAATCATGAGGTTTTTCAATTGGGTTGTAATGGGGCCAAGGTAGAACATATAGGGTATGGAACAATTTAGGTCATGTGATGCTCATAATCTGGAAACTAAGGAAGCAACCAAATCATAAAACCACTCATAAACTCCTCATACCATATCTCTATAATGTCATACAACACCAATCTCAAGCATAAAACATTACAAACCATACTCAACTCATTCCTTTATTCTCTTTTTTTTTTCTTTTTTCTTCTTTTTTCTTTTCATTCATGCTATATCAAATGATTTTCCTTGACTTTTGTCCCTGAGTGAATTTTATTCTCCTTAGGTGCCAAGTAATGAATGTACTAGCAAGAATCAAACATCTCACAAAGATACCTCAAACATACACAATCCACCACTAAAAACCATCATCCACAATATAAATATTCACCAACCATTCCTAATTCCGGGATGGGGTCAGACTATCATTGGCTATGGATAATTTTTGTGGAGCTACATAAGAATAGGCAATGGGCTCAAATTCGCTTCAAGCAGAGGATAATATATAAGGTGGGAATAGAGTCAAATTGGGCTAATAAAGGTGCCTAAATCATGTTTAAGTCATGTGCATAAATCATAATATGAAGCCTTGAAAAAGATATCTAAATGCAAGCCAAAGAGAAAGCAATTGAAGAGAGTACACTCAACAAGCAAGATGACTAAATAAAGTGCAGTCCTGAATAAGCCAAAATAAGCTCACAGGTCATGTCTTCAACAAATAGTATAAAGACATAAAATTCCAAGATTTCATGTGCTCAATCATTAACCAATTATGCTCACCAAATAGTATAAAAACATATATCGAAGTCTTCAACAATCCAAGCACATCGTGGAGCATAAGTCTCAATAGATAAAATAGAGGACAAACGACATCCATATGGGGAAAAAAGACCTAATCCTAAAAATGCATGAACTAAACTGTTTTTTTTCTTTTGTTTTTTTCATTTTTCTTTTCGTTTTTTTAATAGACAATAACAATAATAGAAACTATCAAGCATGCAAATTATTAGTCATAATGCAGTGCAAACTTAAAACCAAAATACAAGCGTGACATGCAAGTCCTCTCCCCCACACATAATTCTGACATTGTCCTCAATGTAGAAAAGAGAACAAAAACATCAAAATAAAAGAACAAAAACAACTAACATGCTCACTGATGGGGTGGTGGCGGCGGCTGGTAAGGTGGAAATTGTGGATATTCAAATCGATAGAAATCCTTCTGCCTCTGCCAAATCTGCTCCTGCATCCGTCGGATCGCTGCCTGGCCCTTAGAGACATCCTCCAGGTGAGAAGTCAAGCCATGGATATCCTGACGAATGTCGCCAACATCCACATACAGTTGTTGCTGTTGATCCCGCGTCACATCCTGCGTTGGGACATCTGCTGCTAGCGCTCCCACATGGCGTCCTGACGACGAGACATCACCTGTTGATGATCCCACATGGTATCCGGACGGATATACATCTCTGTCATCCTCTGCTCCAGCACGTAGTAGTCCGGACCAACACCTCCAGCTCTGCCAGAAGGTCCAGCACCACTACCTCCTATATCTGTCTGAACTCCATGAACATCATTATCATCCTCCTGCTCAACATCAAGAGCACCTCCATCATCATCATCATCCTCATCCATCTCATTACCCATGTAGAAATCAGCTGCAGTAGGGCCAAAAGGGAGATGTTGGGGCAATCTCAAATGAATCTTCCCAAGATGGCCTGTCCTCCAGACCCACATCGATGACTTCCCCTCCAAGTGGCAAGCTTTCCTCAGCTGGGCTTCGTCATACAGAAACGAGCCATGCAGAACATCGGGAACAACGCGCAGATCGATGCACTCTCGAGCTCTGTGGGTGATAAGACCCCCAAAGCTAATCGTCGACTTGTTGCGCTTGTCGATAATGTCCTTGCAGTTAACCAAAAACATATCCACCCAACCTGGAATAACTGGGCTCTTTGGCGTCAAATACCACAAAAAGGACATGTCCCTAAATGAGATCTTGTTGACCTCAGCCTAGGCAAAAAATGTGTTCGCCAGAACCTTGTGGATCAGTTGTAATGTAGGAAGATGAATATTCGAGTTGTACTGGCCCTTCTTGGCCTCAAAAGGCACCCTAGTAGACTCCATCCAAAAAGCCAAAGGACCATCTCCCTTACACACATCAATCTACCCAGCAGTAGGTGCATCAATAATTCCAAAAATCTGCCCCAATCTCTCCTTCGGCATCGTGAAATCCCTCCCAAGCAATCGAAACTCAATAGATGTATGCCTCACACTCAAAGTCGCTAGAAATTCTTTACATAAGCTCGAATATGTAGGAGCATTCTTCCCTGTAAAATTTCCTAAGCCCCCATGCTCCAACAACTGCCTAGTACATACATCCATCTCTAATAATCGAAGTGTAGGCTCATGAAAAAATTTGGTTACAAAGAAATTTCGAGTGTTTAGAGCATTCCACTTGCCCTTCTGACTTTTACTCATTCTATGGGGTCTAGACATTGCTAATTCGAGCTAAGAAAATTACCCAACAAGAGTTAAAATCAAGAAAAACTCACGGAATATAAGGTTCTGTAGTGACCGCGGGGCAGTCGGTGAGGGCAACAGGGCGGCTGGCGATGAGCTAGGTCGCGGGGCGGCTGGACAGGCGACGGGGCGGCCGAAGATGGCCGGATCTGGTACTTCCGATGTCGGATCTGCTCTCTGACATTCCCAACTCTAACTTTCCGTGGGGGATCCGAGAGAAACTTCTTGGAAAACCTTGGGATGTGCGAGTTTTGTGTAGACCTAGGAGAGATATGGGCTATGGTGGATTTTCTGAAGAAAGAGTGTGCGAAAAGAGAGTGATTTTGTGGAGATTTGGGGGAAAGTAAAAAGCTTGGAGAAAGAGGGTTAATGGAGGATTTGGAAGTTGAAGAGGATGAAGAAAGAAGAGGAATGTGGCGTAGGGGCGACTAGGTGAAAGAAGGTAAAGAAAAAGGGGTGGTGAGGGTAAAAGGGGTGTAGCAAGTGGGGGCCCACACGGGCCCCTTTAAAATTTTCTATCCGGTACGGGCGGCGGGGCGGCCAGGGTGGGCGATGCGACGGCCTGCGATTTCACGAAGGATTTCGCTTGGCGCCTTGGCTGCGGGGCGGCCTAGGATGGCGACGGGGCGGCCCGTCCTTTTTCACCCTCTTTCTTCTTCTTTTTCCTACCTGCAACATTACTTTGCCAATCCAAACCAAATCCAAACTAAAAAAAAAAAACTTAATGCAAAAAGAAAATGAGACCTAAACTATTACCTTGGGTTGCCTCCCAAGCAGCGCCTTTGGTTACCGTCGTTGGCTTGATGTTATGACTCCCTAATGATCCTCAGCGCTTAGTTCAGTGAGAACCAACTCGTCACCATCCTGTTTGACATAGCTTTCATAATAGGGTTTCACTCTATGACCATTTACCTTGAATATGTCTCCATTCCTCTCATTAAGTAGCTCTATTGCACCATGAGAAAAGAGATTAGTGATCACATATGAGCATGTCCATCTAGAACGAAGCTTATCTTGGGAAGAGTTGTAGGCGCGATTGGAATAGAAGGACCTTTTCCCCAACTTTGAGGTCCTTTTGCAAGATATGTTTGTTGTGTCATGCCTTTGTCTTCTCCTTATAGGTGACGGCGTTATCATAGGCATCCCATCTCAATTCTTCCAACTCCTGCAGTTCTAGTTTCTTGAACTCCCCAACTCCATCAATTTGCATGTTTCACTGCTTCACTGCCCAATATGCTTTATGTTCGAGCTCGACAGGAAGATGGCAAGGCTTTCCATAGACTAATCGAAATGGAGACATCCCAATGGGAGTCTTGTAAGCCGTTCGATAAGCCCATAGAGCATCATCAAGTGTGACACTTCAATCCTTCCTGTTTGGGGCAACAGTCTTCTCTAAGATAGTCTTAATCTCGCGATTAGACACCTCATCTTGCCCATTAGTCTGGGGGTGGTATGCAGTAGACACCCTCTGAGTCACATGATATTTCTTTAATAACGCAATCACCTTCTTGTTGTAGAAATGGGTCTCTTTATCATTTATCAGTGCTTTCGGGACTCCAAATCTAGAGAATAGCTCCTTGAGGAAACCTGCAATTACTTTTGAATCGTCAGTTCTGGTGGCCTTCGCCTCCACCCACTTGGAGACGTAGTCAACCGCAAGCAAAATATAAAAGTTTCCAAAAGAGTTAGGGAATGGTCCCATGAAGTCAATGCCCCAAACATGAAAAATCTCACAAAATGTCATGCGAGTTTGTGGCATGTCATTCCTCTTAGAAAGATCCTAAGTCTTCGACAACGATCATAGGATGTGCAAAAAGCATATGAATCACGGATTATATGCGGCCAAAAGAATCCTGCATCAAGTACCTTTCTAGCTGCATTTTGTGGTCCAAAGTGTCCACCACATTCATGGAAATGACAAAGATTAAGGGCAGATTGTACCTCATTGTCGGGAAGACACCGACGTATCACCTGATCCGCGCAATGCTTCCATAGGTAAGGGTCATCAGAAACCTAGAAGTGAGCATCGTGGTGTATCTTGTCCTTCTGAGCCTTCGAAAAGTTTGGGGGAAACTCTTGCGACACTAAAACGTTGACCAAGTTAGCGAACCAAGGGCGTCGGAGAGAACTCACCTTGAGGATTTGTTCAATATCGACTTCTGCAGAGGCCGCGTGGCGGCCAGGGCTAGCCACGGGGTGGCCAGTGATTGTGAAGGAATTCTTCTCCGAAGACTCAGCCGCGGGGCGGCCTGGGATGGCTGTGAGGCGGCTGGCGATTGCGAAGACTTGAAACAGCTCTTCGTCAAGAAAGCTCCCCACTATGTCTTCTTGTCCATTCTTTCCCTGCACAATATGACTTAGATGGTCAGCAACTAGGTTCTCAGCACCCTTTTTGTCCCTGATTTCGGTGTCAAACTCGCTTAAAAGCAAGATCCATCTAATCAGTCTTCGCTTGACCTCTTTCTTCGTCAAAAGGTAACGAAGCGCTGCATGATCAGTATAAACAATAATTTTTGTACGAAGCTAATAGGATCTAAATTTATCAATTGCAAAAACTATAGCAAAAAGTTCTTTCTATGCGGTGGAGTAATTCCTTTGAGCTCCATTCAGGGTCATAGATGCGTAATATATGACATGAGAGCTCCTCCCTTCTAGGCATCCTGCGATATGCAAAAGTGCCAAACGGGCAAGTGAATGTTGTCTTTTCTTGATCCTCTACTGCGATGGCTATCTGAAAGTACCCTGAATATCCATCTACAAAGCAATAATATGGACGACTAGCGAGTTTTTCAAGCATTCGATCAATGAATGGTAAGGGAAAGTGATCTTTTCGAGTTACCGCATTCAGCTTACGATAATCGATGCAAACTCTCCAGCCTGATTGGACTACGGTAGGGACAAACTCACCTTCTTGATTTTCAACCACTGTTATGCCTCCCTTCTTTGGTACTACCTGCGTTGGACTAACCCATTGACTATCAGAGATGGGATAAATCATACCTGCCTGAAAGAGTTTAAGCACCTCCTTCTTTACTACATCCATCATAGGTGGGTTGAGTCTCCGTTAAGGTTGCCTAGAAGGTTTGCCTCCCTCTTCTAACAAAATTTTGTGCATGCAAGTATCTGGGCATATTCCCTTGATATCCGCTATGGTCCATCCCAGAGTTGTCTTATGCTCTTTGAGCACCGCTAACAATCTATCTTCTTGTTCTTTAGTAAGCTTGTTATAGATGATGACAGGCAAGGTGTCAACTTCCCCGACAAATGCATATTTCAAATGCTAAGGAAGTGGCTTGAGCTCAACATCAGGTGCCTGCATGATAGAAGGTAAGAGTTTCTCGTTTGGAATTGTTAGTGCCATAACGGTATCTTCCTGTGATTTCACGGGGAGGGAAGACAAGTCTCTTATGGTATCCTGCAGGCAGTGTTCTAAAAATAGCGTGGTGACACTAAGAAGTTACCACTTCTTAGTGTCACCACGCTAACGTTCTCCTTGGGGTTCATAACCGTTTGAGATGGTAGCTTTCCTGAGTCCTTGGCCTGCATTTTGCTCATCGATTGAACCAATTGGCTTATTTGCTTTTCCAATTTCTTGGTGTGCTCAACTTGACTTGGGACGATCTTTGTGAGAGCCTTGATAGGGTCCTCATTGGATTGATCAGCTGGTGGAGGTTCTCTCTATTTGGCATCCAATTGTTGATGAGGTCTGAATTGGGGTCCTCCTTGTGGATTGAAAGGGGCCGGGTGATTACCATAGCCATACCCCTGGTAACCTGCATTAAAACTGTTATTGAAATTATTGGGATTAACATAGTTACCAAACCTGGGTCGCTGCGGAACAAAGTTCCCCATGGTGTTTAACTCTACCGGCTCCTACAGCATTGGGTAAGTGTCCGTCGGCTGATATAGATCAGCGCAAATGCCACATGCCTTATGTTGTTGTGGGTTTCCTTGTAGCATGAACATTTTCATCATATCCTTCAATTCAGCCACATCGCTATGTAATGCGGAAGTTGACGAGTCAATGGCGAGCACCCCTCTAGCATGAAGTCCCTTGCTGAATTGCCTAGAGCCCTCAACAAGCTCTGAAAACACCTCCCAAGCAGCAGTGGGTGTTTTGTTCAAGATGTTGCCTCCACAGGCGGAGTTCACCGTCTTGCGTTCCTCGTCAAGCAATTCATTGCATGTTTTCATTCCCAACACGACAGTATGGAACTCAGACAAGTGCTTGTGGGGGTCCTCACCACTCAACCCATGGAATTTAGGTAAGAGATGAAGCACCCCAGACTTTAGCTCAAAATTGACACCTTCATCAAGTTCAGGGAACACGAAAGCCAATGGTTGTTGGGGCAAATCCAGTGTTGTGAGCTCCTTCAACATTCGATTATCCTCGTTAGCAGCCATCTCTATAATCTCTTCTTCTCCTTGATCAAAAGGTAACTGGCGAAAGTGATCACGAGCTTCTCGCCTCAATCTAGAGAGAGTCCTCTCAATCTCTGAATCCAAATACAATAAAGACGAGTTAGTAGCACGAGTGTGGACCATATAGGTGGTCCACACCAAGATTAACGATTAAAACAACAGAAGAATTCAATAAGAAGTCCCCGACAACGGCGCCAAATTTGTAGTATAGTGGTAAGTATTCCCGCCTGTCACGTGGGTGACCCGGGTTCGATCCCCGGCAACGGTACCAAATTTGACAAGAGGAAAACCTGTCGTTGTTCCTGCCAAAGAATACTCAAACTCACAATTAGCATAGTGTGTAAGCAAGAAGTCGATCCACAGGGAAATCTATTCAATTCAAGTGCAAGTCCAATTGCTAAGAGAGAATATGGGGGATTTTTGGTGTGAAAAAAGTCCGCCTTTCATTAAAGCGGAAGCAAGCAAACAAAGTAAATTTATTGTAGAATGGAGTAGAGAGAATTAGGTTCACCTACGATTTATCACTTCGATTGATGAATTCGATCATTGTTTCAGCCTCTAGTTCTTGTCTTTTCCTATCAATGTACTTGTCCAGATCTTAGGTAGATTACTAGTCCTACGAGTCCTAGCAACCCTTATCTCTAAATAAACCTAACACGGTTAAGATTCAACCTAGAGATAGCATTAAGAATATGAATTAACCAAGGTACATATAACATCAAGCTACGATTCGATATTCAACATGTATTCAACTTTCTACACATCCAATTGGTCCTACGAGTCCTAAAGGGATATGATTGCCACTTGGGTTAAGGTTCGCTACGAGGAATCTACAAACCCCTAGCAATTGAATGAATTTACTCTAACTAGATGATCAGGTCAGAGAGAATAAAACACATCAAGCAATTAAGCACAAAGAAGTCAAAACATTGGAAATAGGAATAAGAACTTGATTAAGAAACTCACAATTCAACAATCAAAGATCCAAATCGTAGGCGAAACCTCAAAAGTTTAGTTGTTCATGCTCAAAGGCGCTCTCAAAAATTGGATAAAGTTTATAAGGTGAATGGAAGAATAAACTAGAAAAGTCTTATAAAACCTCTTACAAGTCAGCCAGGAATCACAATTCAATAATCAAAGATCCAAATCGTAGGCGAAACCTCAAGAGTTTAGTTGCTCATGCTCAACGGCGCTCTCAACAATTGGATAAGGTGCATAAGGTGAATGGAAGAATAAACTAGAAAAGTTTTATAAAACCTCTAACAAGTCGGCCAAGAAATAAATTAAAACCCTAATTAAAGTCCGGCACTGAACGGTGCGTTTCTGCGAGAGTTGCGGGGCGGCTGGCGATCAACGAACTCCTTCGGTCTCCTCTTCGAGCCGCGGGGTGGCTAGCGATCTTGCGGGGCGGCCAGCAATTTTCTAGCTTCTTCATCTCATGACTTCAGCAGCTTCTAAGGCATCTTCTTTAACTTCTTTTTTTTGCTCTCCTCCAATTCCTTTCACCTTGAATCCGAAATACCTTAAATAAACCATAAAATCATGTAGATTCCTCCTCTTCCAACTCAACAAGTGATATGTAAATGCAACTAAATATATGCAATATTCACAACTAAACTATGCTAAACGCAATCTATTATGCAATACTAATTATGCTCTATCACTAGTTACCAAAACTTATGAGGTAGGAGATAAACTCCGTCTTTTTCCAGGGAAGTTGTGATCAGGATGGATTGGACCTTTCGTGGTTCGCAAGATTTTTCCTCATGAAGCGGTGGAGCTTTTAGATAAAGATGGTGTCATCTTCACGGTGAACGGGCACCGTTTGAAGAAGTATTATGATCGTGTTAAGCCCGAGAAGGAGATTGATGCCACCTAGGTATTAACCATTCAGATTGATGAAAGGGAAGTAGGTCAAGCTAGAGACTTTAAATCTAGCACTTATGGGAAGCAACCCGTTTTTTCTTGCTTTTCTTTCTTTCAGTTACCTTTTAATTTTAATTTTTAAGATTTAGGATTTAGGAGGTTTGGGATTAACTATTTCATTGAGTGAACAGGTACGAAATACCAGCCATGGTGCATAGGAACGAGACAATGAACCAAGGAGGTCAGAGTACTGAGAAGTGTTGGTATTGACATCACCCCTGTCGGTATCGACACCTGGCCAGAATCGCAAATTGCTCCAAGTCGCTACATTTTCGCGTCAAGTCAATGTGAGTTTCTTTTTCCCTTCCCTTTGCTTTATTTTATTCATTAGAGACACTGTAGGTTTAAGTATGGGGTGGGGGATTTGAAATTGGAAATATATATATATATGAGTTTTAGTTTTCCATTTTAGTGTTGCTTATTTAGAGAAAAACTTTTAAAAATTCAAAAATACAATAATGCACACAAACACATGCATATTTATCCTATGTTTTAGTTTGAGTTCTTATTTCTTTCTTTTAGGATGGGTAGCACCTAACTTAGATGTCGTATAATGAGATCTAGTAGCTAACTTCATCATGTAAACCTTATGTTATGTTTGGATGGTTTAGCCTAAGTCTTCTAGAAAGTTTGTTTTTATGTGGGAATTTGACTTGCGATTATAATTGAGCACATATGATTTTAGGTAAAGGTGATTGAGATCCAACAAAGCTATGTCCTAATGAGATATTTTTGGCCTTATAGGAAATTTTCTTCATATTTCTATCTTTCTCTTCATTTTTTGTGTGTGCTTTACTCTCCTTATGTGATTACCTCTAGGCATTTATGTGGTTATCTATTTCTTAAGGCCGACTATGAGATACTTAGTTCATTTCATGATAAGATCAAGTGATTGAGGCATTCTTTTAGCCCTCTTTATGCTCGCTTTACCTACCGATAATGCATGATTTGTACAAGTAATTTAGGTCATTCTTAGGTCATTTATGTTTAATTTAGTTATGATTTTATTATAAAATACGTTCAATGCCTTGAAAGTTGCAAATTTCGAAATCAACGTGTTTTATGCCTATTTATGCAGATTCTTATGGATCAACCTAAAGGAGACAAAGGAAAGCTGAGACAAGTTGCTTAAGAAGCATAAGAAAGGACCAAGGAAGAAGTCGAAAGAAGAAATGAGCAAGACAAGAAGAAAAGAAGAAGAAAGAAGAAACTGCATAAAATGGCGCCCCCCGACCCTATCGTTGCCCGCCGATTGCAGTGACCAGTTGAAGACTCCATGGAGCTACAGTGGATTGGTGCCCGCCGATAGCTGTTTCCAAAGATTCTACACGTGGGGAAATCTGGCCGATTGGGCTTTTCTTCTACCTTAAGTTCTACGATTCCTAGGGTTTCTATGCCTATAAATACAGCTCTCCTCACCCCTAATTCAAAAAATCCACTCGACACCACTCACGTCTCACTTATCTACTTTTCCGTTTTCAACTATTTCGGTAGGCCATGCTCAGCCAAACCTTTTATAGTTTTGCTTATAGTTTATGCATTGGTTAGAGACATGTGAGGGTTGTTTTTAATACTATTTTATAGTGATGGTTTATGCATATCTGGTTATTTATTACTCTTGTTCTTAAATGTTAAGTTGTTTACATGTCTTAATTATCCACTAAGATAGATAATTAAAATGCTAAGAGATTATAGTTAAATATGCTATTGCGGGCCTTAATCCGATATAGTAACAAATATATCTTGGTGAACAAGTTAGAATTAAATGAATATGAAAGAGTAGTAACATATGGTTTAGTCTTATTCTTAGCGGATGCAATAGCCGGGTTGACAACTAGGTGACACGACGAATATGCAGGAATTACATGAATTATGTGCTCATGTGATTAGGGACTTACTGCTTCTCGACCCCCATGCAAGAGTTTAGGGAATCGATAGTGATCGAATCAGGAAGTTATTCAAGTCTGTGCACAAACCGACACTAAGATATCCAAGTGTAACCAAGCAACCCGATGATCATGGAACTACCAATGTTGCGAATATAAGTGAAATTATGTCTTCTTTCTTATTGTTTTTTTGCAACAATTACCTCGTTTACTTTATTTCTACTCATCATTGTTTTCACTCTCATTAAGAATTGCTCGCTTGCTTAATACGTTTGACCAAAGTCGCATGCACTCTATGTGGGATCGTCTTGTACTTGCTGCTAATACTAGTTATTAGTTGAAGGTATAGAATTCAAATTTGGGGTGTAGAACACGCGACATTCGGCACACAACGCCTACCCTACATTTTTCATTTGCCTGTAGCCAAATTGAACCTTTATAAGCCTTAATTTGTAAGCTCCACAAAAATTAACCCCTAGTCGATATTAGCCTGACCACCTATCCAGGAATTAGGATTTAGTGTTGGTTATATTCAGTTTTTTTAGTAAGACATGGTTTACTTCAAGTATGGGGTACTAAGGTATCGGCATTGGTTAGTGTCGATATGCTTGTTTGGGTTGTTTTTTGTACTTTTCTCGCCGTTGATATCATGTAAAAGGAATTTTTAGCTCCCATTTAATAAATATGCACTCATATTTTTGAAAAAAAAAGGAAATAAATTAGAAAAAAAAATATTGAAAAAGAAAAGAATAAAATAGAATAAATAAATCGGCTAGTGCATGAGCCAAAATTTATCCTTGTTATTTATTATGCGAGATTTTATGGGATACGTTGGGGTTGAAAGAATTGACTTCTATATTGTATAGTGAGTTAGGTACTAATGTTGAAAGAGTTGTTTGGTGGAGTTGAGTTGGAAGTTTACGAGTCTTGATTCCCGGATTTTTAGGATCACTTTTCCTAAATAATTCCATGCTTTTATTTCTTACCAAGCTCCATTAAAACTCAACTGGTTTTCTTTCCATTTAGTTTGAACTTTAATTTCAATTTAAAGTGAATTGTTGGATTGTTGTTCATTTCTGTTTGCTACTGCTGTGTTCATTAATTTCTATTGAATTGTTGGGTTTTGTAATCTGTTTGTTGTTGCTGCGTTCGAGCTCATCGAGCCCGAGTTCGAGCTCGTAACAAGCCCAATCGAGCTTATCGAGCTCGATCTCGTGTCCGGGCTCGATGACAACCGAGCTCATCGAGTCAAGCTCGAGTACTTCCCCTTGCTCGCGAGCCGAGTTTGAGCACATGTATATACTCGAATAGAAATTGAGCTCGAGCTTGAACATCAAGACTGGAGCTCGTAGGCTCGTATATCAAGCCTACCTTTTTCGATCTTCAAGGAGCCCGTCGCCCTGTCACCACCGTCTCCCTCTTCGACCTCAATGTCTCCCTTTACCTGAATGTCAACCTGGAGGTTGATTTATCCATCCGCAACCCTAACAAGGTTGGATTGAAGTACGTCGGCGTCTCCCTCTTGCTGGACTACATAGGTGACGAGGTTAGTGAGGCTTCGATCAATTTATACCCGACTGCTCATTGCAAAGGTACGAT
Organism: Persicaria tinctoria; assembly: GCA_037127255.1. Lineage (NCBI taxonomy): Eukaryota > Viridiplantae > Streptophyta > Magnoliopsida > Caryophyllales > Polygonaceae > Persicaria > Persicaria tinctoria. The sequence continues at coordinate 55,084,926 of JBANSL010000007.1, read as the reverse complement.
CTGCACAAGGTTGTCCTTTCATTTTAAATTCCTTTTTTCTTTTGTTCATTTTCAATCTCTCTATTGATCCATTTTTTGATTAAATAGCGTGATCTCTGATCTCTATGTGATTTGTTATACCTAAAAGCTCGTTGATTGTTTCGATTGTATTTGTAGATGGAATCTGTTGATTTGGATTACTTGTTCAAGCTGTTGATGATTGGGGATTCTAGTGTTGGAAAGAGTAGTTTGGCATTGAGTTTTACTTCTGAAACCTTCGATTGGGGATCCACAATTTTCACCCTCTGTCACCGTAATCCAACAGTTAAATTCACCAAACCCTAACTGTCTCGCTCACCTTCAGGTTTTCGTGTGTACTGGTAATGTGTCTTCTTCAACGCTTTTTCCTTTGAAAATGGTTTTGTTTTTGTTTTAGTTTCTTAATTTTAGGTCAATGAATTGGTTAATGTGGATTGGATGTAGAATTTGGCATCGATAGGTTTCTCAGACTCCAAATTTATGTTATTTTGCGATTATTTGTTGTGGCCAGCTCCAGTTACCTGCATACAGTTCATCTGATATTCATACACTTGTATTGATTTCTTCTTAGGTTTCTTTTTTGTTCCATCTTTTTGTGATGTATTTGTTTAGTGAAGGCGCTCCTAAAGGTAATTCAGTGTTAACTATTAAGTGTTGATTTTGCTTTTTTTGCTTGACGTTTGTTGATTTCACTTGGTAATAAGTTTGAGTTTGAGCTCTAAACTATCTGAATTTTACATACTCGAGTCAAGTTTCAACCTAAAGCTAGGACACGAGTCCCTCCTACCAAGAAGGCATCATCAGCTAATCCGGTTCCTTCACAAGCTGTCGTTAATCCACCTGTTGATGCACCTTTTAACCTTATTTATGCACTTTTTAGTCTTAGTAATGCACTTTTTATCTGATAAAATTTATAGTTTTATAATTGTAGACTTCAATTTTATAACTCAAATGTTCTTAGCTTGTCCACATCTCGGGTAGCTTTTTACTTGTGTTAAGATCCATAAGTTCAATTAGGAAAGAGCGTCTGAACAATTATTTCACGAGGTTGGTGGTTCGATTCCACCTGGATCTATATGTTGTATTAAAATTCAAATTTTAATTATTAAGTTAGTCCACATTCAATTTTTAGAGGTTAAACTACCTAACGTTGCACACTTTTGTACATATGTATTTTAATGTTACACTTTATATTCTTATTTATGAAAGTTTTAATCTTAATTGTGCCCTTCGTAATCTTATTTATGCACTTCATATTATTATTCGTACACTTCATCATTTTATTCTTGCACTTTATCATTTTATTTATGCACTTCAATATTGCGGAATCTGAACTATTTTAAGTGCTAAAATAAAGCATATTAGTGCAATTTAAGATAGCAATTGTGCAATATGGATGCAGTTCATAGATTGTGCGATCTAAAACCAAAAAAAAAAATATTAATTCTATTTATGCACTTTATAGTCATATCCATGCACTATATATTCTTATTTATGCACTAATCTAAAACACAAAAATTTATTCATGAATGAAAGCAAAAGATCACATAACCATAGACAGTTTATCTGCCTATGCGGGATTTGAACCCGCATCTGTGCGTGTTAGCACATTGCTCTACCATTTGAGCTAATAGGCCTTTAATGACACAACGCGCATATTAATGCCATTTTAGAACCCAATTGTGCAATTTGAACGATACTAAGTGCAAAAATAAGACATTTTAGTGCACCATCATTGACAAGGGTTAGTTCGTATAACTATCAGTGGTTTTAGAATCATGAAGGAACTCTGCATATGGCATCACCTGCTATTTCTTGATAAGTACAAAATTCACCCTTTCCATAGCAATTTTCATGACAAAATTCAGCACCATAGCAATTTTCATGACAAAATGGATTATTTACATTTGTTTGGTGAGATTCACGATTAAGATGCAAACTCTAATACTACTAGACATTTCTCAAAGTAAATTATTCATATTTAAAAAAGCCCATGCCAAAATGTGCACTTCTGTTCTTTATTCATACACTTTTTAATATTAAATATACAATATTACCTCTTAAATATGCACTTTAGTTTTAAACACAACAAGAGCAATTCAAAACAGTCCATAAAACAACGTAGTCAGTAGATCACAACAATTAATTATAGATACATCAACACTTGTCATTACTTGCCACCTAATACTAAAGCTAACACAATAAGAAAACTGTATAGACATCACCACAAAGCCATTGACAAACCTATCTCAGAGAGGAACATGAATTGTCGGGGTTAAGCTCATCCATGAAGCTCAGTCGTTGACTATTTCCATAACTTGTCATAACCTCACTTAAACCAATGCAATCACCCTGTAACATTTTAATTATGAGAACTAAATAAGTAAAGGTACGAAAAATATAATGGGTTGAGGTTTGCCACCACAAATCTGAACTTGCCAGCACACAAGAGCCCTAGCCTTAATTTCTAGCCATTGCATAAAATGGAGTGCAACTTTAATGCTAGAGTTTTCGCATTGAGTAGGCCTTTCATACATCCAATCTCATTATTCAGTGCCTTTAGCTGCATTAGACAAGTATATCAACACAAAATAAACACCCAAATCCAACAAGTTTTTAATCTAGTGATACTTGCCTTATCTTTACCAGAATTCAGTTCCTTAAGAATGAGAGAAAATGAAACAAGGATAAGCAAAGTAGAAATGAAAAATAATAAATAGAAAAAAAATAGCAAGAGAAGAAGAAATATGAGAGCGAGTTAAGATATCAGTTCGCTAACAGTTGGTTGTTTGCTTGAGCGAGTTGCAATTTCTGCTGATACATGTTCTGCAAATGCAGCCCTGAATGTAGCTTAGTGGCACTTATCTCAGTGATTTTACTTTCAGCTTTGTTTAAGGTCACAACTTATATAATAAAAAAGAACACAACGAATGAGAAAGAAGAAAGAACCCTAGACAATTTGGGAAAAAAGAACATATGCATTAAGAAAGTATGAGCATTTATGTTGAGAAAATTGAAAAAACAAAAGGATACTTGCGGTCGGCAAGCTGCATCTTTTAGGCCAAAATTTCGTTCTTCAAGGCCTTATTTTCCTGGATAAGAATCGAGAGAGAAAATATGAAAGTAAATGGTGCACTCCATTTTATGCATTGTCCACATAACTCATAATTCTTACTCCGTGTTATCTAATCTAACTAGCCTAATTTCTGATAAGAAATCAAATGGCGGTGAGATAGTGGATAATTGCCACAATTATGCAAGAACATGAAAGCAAGATATGCCTGTCATTGGAACTAAACATTACCCATAGCGATACAAGATTGAGAACACTTTTGTTGGTTCCTGGTTCAACTTTAAACCCTTCCCATGATATTTTAATAATATTGTCTTGAAGACAATGATACACACTCAAGAACGCCTAAAAGAAATACAGGATTACATGAAATGGATTGTTTAATGCTTCAAAACTTGCTTTCTTTCAAGACTCCAAAGTCCTTGCAGGGTAATCTGCATAGCATGTGATCCATGTTATCTTAATACAGGTGATGGGCTGTACCAACAATTAAGAGATTTAAAGCAACAAAGATGCATGATAAAAATGAAAATGTTAAGACTTTCAAGAGCATGCACAACACCAAGCTAATCTTTAGCTATAATAATACGTTTTCATTTCAAAAACAAAAAAACAAAAAACAAAAAAAAACTAAGCAACTACGACTAGGCAATACTTGTTGGTGGACGATGTTTCTTCAGTATTTCCTTTTTTTCTTATACTTTAAGACGATCACTTTATCATCAAGCAACTGCATTATGAATAACAAACAAGAAAATTCATGAATTTTTAGATTACGAGCTCGATGATGGATTAAGATGAAGAAGGTAGACAGAAGATTAAAAAAATTGTATCAAAAGAGGGATTGAAGTACCTGTTCTTCCACTACAGTATGCACATCAACATTAGTAACAACAGGCATACCAATATAGGTGCTGGTTTTTATACCCACCAGCAAAACCTTGCTTAGAATGATCTGTAGATAAAAGAACCATAATTTCATACTTCCCAAAAATAAGCCCTAAAAAGTGGAGGAATTATAGAAATTACCTGGGTGGCTTTGATGACGGCGCCTCTAGCAAGGTAGAGAGTCATGTGACTGGTAAGGTTGTTACTTTCGGTCAAGTAAACTCCAGGGGATGTAGAGGAGGTGCTGAATGGTAAATCGCTGCCTTGAAGACACTGGTGTTGAGCGTCTCGCCATCACTGATGCCGCCGAAATCGGCAATTGAAGCAAGGAGTTGAAGCTGTGAGAGTATGAGATTGATTGTAATGTCCTCCTTGAGGGTTTCCATTCATTGATAACATATATATATGTTACAAAGGTATTGGGCCTTAACGGGCTTTTAGCCCACTATACAAGAGGAGACCTATGTAATCTATCAAACCCCCGCAGTCGAAACGAGAGGGGTCCGTACAATGAGACTGGAACGAAAATCAATGAACAACTGTTTAGGTAAACCCTTGGTGAATATATCAGCGTACTGATAAGAGGGCGGGACATGTAGAACGCGGATATGTCCAATGGCAACCTTGTCCCTGATGAAGTGGAGATCAAGCTCAATGTGCTTTGTGCGTTGATGCTGGACTGGGTTGCTAGCCAGGTAGACGGCGAAGACGTTGTCAGTGTAGACCAGAGTGGCCTTCTGCAAGGGGCATCGTAGCTCAAGCAGGAGATTGCGGAGCCAAGAGCACTCGGAGACAACGTTGGCAACACCCTTGTATTCGGCTTCAACGCTGGAGCGAGACACGACGGACTGACGCTTGGCTGACCAAGACACAAGAGTTTCATTGAGGAAGACATAGTAACCAGACGTGGAGCGACGGGTGTCTGAACAACCACCCCAATCCGCATCAGTGTAAGCAATAAGATCAAGCTTAGAGGAAGGAGTGATGGTGGTGCCGAGCTCGAGGGTGCCGCTGATGTACTGAATGATCCGCTTCAAAGCCTGAAAGTGAGGTTCCCTAGGTGCATGCATGAACAAGAATGAGCACTGAGCAACAATCTCAGCAGCTCTGCTGAACGGCGTAACTGATATCAGGCATGTACAATGTGAGATACTAAAGAGCACTAGCGAGGGTCCTCTATAATGTCGGATCATCAACCAAAGGACCAGAATGAGCACTGAGCTTGTTGGATGTATCGACTGGGGTGGCGACGGGATTACAGTTGACCGTCTTAGCCCGAGCAACAATCTCAGCAGCATACTTACTCTGTGAAAGAAACAGACCAGACGCATGACGCTGAACAGCAACTCCCAAGAAGTAAGACAACTGACCCAGATCAGACATGGCGAATTCCGCACTCAACTGCGAAATAATGGACGTCTGAAGAGCATCACAAGAGGCGGTGAGAATGATGTCTTCGACATATAGCATCAAGAATGCCAAGTCTGAGCCTCTGCGATAGTTGAACAGAGACGTATCCGAACGGCTGCCAATGAAACCCAACGGAGCAGATGAGAGGCAAAACGCTGGAACCACGCCCGCGAAGCCTGTTTCAGACCATACAGAGAGCGCTTGAGGAGACAGACATGCTTTGGACGATCAACATCAACAAACCCCGACGGTTGAAACATGTAAACTGTCTCGTTCAGATGACCATGCTGAAAGACGTTCTTGACATCTAACTGATGGATGGCCCAGTTGCGCGACAAAGCGAGACTCAGGACCACGCGGATAGTGGCAGGCTTGACCACAGGGATGAACGTCTCATCACAATCAATACCTGCATGCTGAGATCTACCGTTCACCACAAGACGAGCCTTGTAGCGCTCCAACGTCCCATCAGAGCGGAACATGTGACGAAAGAGCCACATACAGTGAATGACGTTCGCCTCAGGAGGGCGAGGAACAAGAACCCAAGTACCATTCTTTGTAAGGGCCCTGTATTCGTCGAGCATAGCCGCCTGCCAATTCGGGTCAAGGAGGGCTGTTTTGCGGGAGGTGGGAACGGGAGAGAGGGAGGTCTGGGTGGGGGCAGAGGGTGATTGGGAGTCGGGAAGGACGGGGGCAAGAGGGGCTAAGCATGGGGATGAGGTGGCAAGCGCAACAGAGCTGCGGGCAAGAGGTTCAAAGGCGGCGAGGGACACGGCGTGCGCAGCATGCCCTGCGGCGGTCGCCGCCAGTAAGTGATGCGAGGCTGGGGGCATGGGGATTTGATGGGCGGCGGGCGCAGCATGCCCTCCTGCGGCCGCCTCTTGTAGGTGATGCGAGGCTGTTTGGCGGGGTGGTGGGCGGTGGTCATGGAGACGATCTTCCGGGGTCGGAAGACACTGGAGACGCGGCGGGTGTGTGGTCTGGTGGTAGGGGTGGTGGGAGAGGTGGGGGAGGGGGAGACGCAGGAGCACCTGGAGAGCTCTGGGAAAAAGGAAATGGGGGAAGGGTGACTCGGACTCGGACTGAGACACAGGGGGTGTATGAGACGTAAAGGGGAACCGCGACTCATCAAAGGTGACATGAAGAGAGCGAATGATCTTGTGTGTCTTGATATCGAGGCAGAGGTAGCCGCGATGATCAGACGGGTAACCAAGAAAGACACAAGGGGTGGATCATGGGTGAAGCTTGTGTGGGGCGGTGGATGACTGATTGGGAAAGCACAAGCACCCAATGTAACGGCCCGGGATTATGATTCCCAGGTTACGTTTCGAGGGATAAAACCCCCCGTTAGGACCTTGCGCCCCGAGTACAGGTTGAAGGTTTCAAAACTTACTTTAATGTTTTCAAGGGGGGATTTCATACCCAAAATCGAAGGGATCGTTGGAATCCCCGGGGAAGTCCCCTGTACCTGTCGTAAATCTAAGCGTGGAAATCGGAAATAGTGCAACTAGCGGAAATAAGCGTAATACAAGAGGGTGCCACGGCAGAGCCGGGTCAAAACGGAGTCAAGTATAAATCCAAAATATAATCAGAGTCTAGTGAAGTCTATACTCCAACGCTCACTCTCCGCCGACAAAATGACCCGCGCAAATAGGCAAACAGCACCGATAGGATGAACATAGATAATACCTAAAAAAATTGATATGGGGCGGGATCAGATCGATGCCCACTTCTCTGCATCCCAACCATAAGCACACATATACGCTATTCCTAATAAAGATGCTTCTAGATGCATGGCGGAATAGTAACACACTAACATGCTCCTAAGATCAAGTGCATAATAATAATAAGGCCTTAGCATAGAATACCAAGTGGTATATCCCTCTCCTACCTCCACCCCTTCCGATAGGTGGAGACTGGCCAGCTCGTGAATGCATTCATTCATAATTGGGCGGCACGCATGCCTAACCCGCTCCACAATAAAGCCCGCAGGCATATCATAATAAAAGGAAGTGCATGACTCGATTGACTCAGGGTACCCGATGAGGCTGGGCTACCCTATGACCCTAGCAAAGACTCTAGTTACTTCACAGATAACGGCCGTTCTGTTTACATACGCATAAAGAAATAGGATGCTCAACGTAGATGCAGCCTAGCATGGTACTACATGGCATGCTGATCATGAATGCAACACCTAGTATATCATGCACCTATAGCAGGGAATCACTCTATTCAATCTGAGTAAGCTCCGAAGAGACTTACCTGGTATCGCAGAACAGCAAAAAGGCAATCAACCAGGCAATATGAAATCCAACACGTCACAGATGATCACCTAACAAGTATAAGTACATGAATGAGTCTATTTCTAAGGTACAAAAAGCATAGAATAGTCACACACACAACTTCACAAACTTAACATAATAACCATCACATCATCATTTCCATATTATCAACCTTATCTCATAATCTATCATCTCAATATCTCACAACCATACTCAATATAATTCTCCAATTCATCAACTTAAGACAATTCCAATTCATACTTAACCAATTTGCATGCCATCATCTCACAATCTTACTTAGCATATAATTGCACATCTTCAACAAAGTCATATAACTTTTAACCACATTAATAAATCACCATAATATCATATATTAAACCTCAAACAACACTTTATATTTTCACCCCAATAATTTTACATACTACTTCTAACATCTTTTATTTTAACAACTTTATAAAATATTTATAAAATCCCAACAATATTCATTAAATCAAAACATTCATTTTTAATTTACCAAACCAACCTCACTTTATTAAAATTACCAAAAACCACCCACTTATTTTATAAAAGTCCAACCCGGCCCCCTTGTTTTAATTAAACCAAACCGGGCCCTTCAAAAGTTAGTCCCAAAGAAGCTTCCCATTTGTTTCTTTCAATTCAACGAGCTGGAGGTTTAAAAGAGGAAGGGGGGCCCACGCACACAGGGAGGAAGGAAGGAACGAGGAGGAAGGAAGAGAGCTCACCGAGAGGGCTTCGAAGCTTCGTCGGAGTTCGTCGGGATCTCGATGGGCTCGCCGGAGTCTCGATCCGCGCTAGCTCGGCCTAGGACGGAAGAACGGGGGTTAAAGGCGGTGCCTTTCACAGCTCGAAGTCGAATGGAAAGGGAAACGAGCCTTACCGGGGTTCTCGGAGAAAACAGGGAGGAAGGAGAAGGGAAGAGGTGCTGCTCGGCGGCGGTGGTGGCTTCGGCTGCTGCTGGTGGCGACGGCGGCGCTCCGGGGAGGAGGTGGTGCGGCAGTGGTGGAGGTGGCGGTGGTGAGGTGTGGCGGTGGTGAGGTGCGGCGGTGGTGGAAATGGCGTGAGGAAGCTCAAGAACCAGTTTTGGCTTGTGAAATGTCGAGAGAGAGAAGGAGAGAGAAGAGGAAGAATCAACACAAATCTGATTTTTTCCAAAGGTCAAATTGCACATAAAAGGTCCATTTTTTTGTGAAGAGTGAGGTATTGTTTGTTTGCCAAAATAAGGGGGTCAAAGAGTGGGGGAAGGAAAGGAGAGGATAAGATTTTACTATAATTAGGAGGTGATGAGTTGGATTAGGATAAGGGAAAGCAAAAAGAGAGGGAGGGGAGGTGAGGATAAGATTTTACTATAATTAGGAGGTGATGAGTTGGATTAGGATAAGGGAAAGCAAAAAGAGAGGGAGGGGAGGTGAGGATAAGATTTTACTATAATTAGGAGGTGATGAGTTGGATTAGGATAAGAGAAAGCAAAAAGAGAGGGAGGGGAGGTGAGGATAAGATTTTACTATAATTAGGAGGTGATGAGTTGGATTAGGATAAGGATTCGGAATATGACGGAATTGAGAGCTCGGGTCGGGGATTTAAATTTCCGCTGATTGATCGTTCAAAACCGAAATGAAAGACGGAATTGATTTTTAAATCGGAAAATTTGGGTCGGAATTTATTTTAAATTCATTTTGATTTTCTTTTTCCAAAAATTAATATTTTAAAAATCCGAGCCTTTACATCATCCACCTCTAAAAACAAGTCTCGTCCCCGAGACTAAAATCATTCCAAAGTGGGGATGAAGTTGGAATTGGTGAGTCCAAGGATCACGTCATCGATCCCGTAAGTACCTCACAAGTGCCCCCATGAGATCTCACAGTACCGTCGTCATGATCATAATACTCCCAATCGGTCGTAGTAAGGATGTGGTAGGGGCCCCTACCACACCCCACTCCGACTCCTCAGGCATACCATAACTCAAAACCATCATGACATCTCCGCTAGGTCTTAGCAAGCGATCTACAGGTGCCCCCATACATGCTTGTATCCACTTCGTGGGGCGTCCTAATGAAAGCTCGGGTTGGAATAGTTTTCTCAAAATCTATGTCCCTTTTTAAATCACCATTTGATATTCTTTAAATTCGACATTAAACACGGCATTCCCAATCTTCCCAATCATTCTACATCCACCTCTAAAGGCTAATCCCACATTCTCTTCCTAGGTTCCGAGTCAAATCATAATTCCACCATTCAATCTCTAGCATTCCTAATATTTGGTATCATGGGTATAGAAGAATGATCATAATCTCAAGATAAACAGAAGATTATAGCACATCAAAGGCAGTCACATACCATAATATCTAGCACATCATCATATCATCGAGGCTCATCACATCATATCACCAAGGATCTGCACACAACTACCAAGCATAAGCATGCAATCAAAGAGACACCACTAACCAATCCCAACCAACTAACTAGGCATACTCACCGCACTCGAGAGGTCAAGGTAATGTCTACGCTCGGCTCAACATAAGACGCAAGTAGCTCATCTAAGACACCTCCATAGCTAGCCCGAATGCTCTCCTCGGTCTCCCATGTGGCCTCCTCAGGGCTCCTCCTAGACCACTGAACCAGAAGCAAAGGAACCTCCCTGTTCCTAAGCTTCTTGACACGACGATCAAGGACCCTCACCGGACGCTCTACAAAGGTATGGTCAGGCTCAACGTGAAGGTCTGAGTGGTCAAGGACATGACTAGGGTCGGGAATATACTGACGGAGCTGGGAGACATGAAAGACGTCATGGACGCCGGCCAAGGATGGAGGTAAGGCTAAACGGTAGGCTACCACACCGACTCTCTCTAGGATCTCAAATGGGCCAATGAACCTCGGACTCAACTTCCCTTTGATGCCGAACCGTCGAACTCCCCTGGTGGGTGAAACTCGAAGCCATACATGCGAGCCTACCTCGAACTCAAGCTCGGTCCTCCGTCTGTCCGCATACTTCTTCTGTCGATCCTGGGCTACCCTCATATGCTCTCGGATGCGACCAACCTTATCGACTGTCTCTCTGACCATCTCGGGCAACGACAGAACTGTATCTGCAGGCTCGTCCCAGCAAACCGGCGACTTGCATCGCCTCCCATACAAAGCCTCATAGGGGGCCATCTCGATCGACGCGTGGTAGCTGTTGTTGTAAGAAAACTCCACTAGCGGTAGATGCTTGACCCAATGGTCACCCCAATCCAAGACGCACGATCGCAACATGTCCTCCAACGTCTGAATCGTCCTCTCGCTCTGGCCATCTGTCTGCGGGTGATAAGCCGTACTGAAATGCAATCTGGAGCCCAAACTCTCCTGAACCTGCTGCCAAAACCTCGAGGTGAAGCGCCCATCTCGATCAGATACGATCCTCTCCGGTACTCCATGAAGCCTCACAATCTGGCGAATGAACTCGTCTGCTAACTTCGAAGCTGGCCATGTCTCCTGAATAGCTATGAAATGGGCCGACTTGGTCAACCTGTCGACCACGACCCAAATAGTGTCAAATCCTCTGACGTCTCGCCTCAGCCCAGTGACGAAATCCATGGAGATATCCGTCCACTTCCACTCTGGAACTGGAAGTGACTGGATGGGTCCTCCCGGCCTCTGGTGATCAATCCGAACCTGCTGGCAAATCTGACATCTGGCCACAAACTCTGTGATGTCTGCTCTCATCCTCTGCCACCAATAACTCCTCCTCAGATCTTGATACATCTTATTCGTCCCTAGATGGACAGAATAAGGGGTGGAGTGAGCCTCCTGCATGATCCTCTGCCTCAAATCTGACGTCGAGGGAACTACAACTCTGCCCTGGAAGGTCAGCATCCCGTCTGCTCTCTCTGCAAGCTCTCTGAATCTGCCCTGAGCCATCCGCTCTCTCAGAACTGCAATCTCTGGACAATCTGCCTGGCCCTGCCGAATCTCTGCTGACAACTCTGCCTGCACCTCTAAGAACGACAACTGCCCGCGGTCTCACTGAATCCACACCTCAAAGCAGCATCTCAACAGATCTCTCTGCAAGTCTCGCTGAGCTGTAAGCCTCTCAACGGCCACCTCATGATGAGTCTTCCTACTCAACGCATCTGCCACTACATTGGCCTTCCCTGGATGATAGACTATGTCCAAGTCATAGTCCTTCAGAAGCTCCAACCATCGTCTCTGACGCATGTTGAGCTCCTTTTGCGTGAAGATGTACTTCAAGCTCTTGTGATCCGTCATCACCTTGCAAGAAGTACCATACAGATAATGCCTCCAGATCTTCAGAGCGTGAATCACGGCTGCCAACTCCAAATCATGGATGGGGTAAGACACCTCTGCAGGCTTCAACTGACGCGAAGCATAAGCGATGACCCGATCTCTCTGATGCAGAACACAACCCAAGCCGGAATGCGAAGCGTCTGTGTAGATAACAAAGTCCTCTGTCCCATCTGGCAGAGCTAACACCGGAGCAGTCGTCAACTTCTGCTTCAGAAGCTCAAAGCTCGCCTGACAATCTGAACTCCACTCGAAGGGGACGTCCTTCTTCAGCAGCTGCGTCATCGGTCTAGCAATACTCGAGAAACCCTGGACGAACCTCCTGTAATAACTAGCCAATCCCAGGAATGAGCGGATATCTCTGACGTTCTTGGGCACCTCCCAAGCAACGATGGCGTCAATCTTTGCCGGATCCACGGCAACTCCCTCAGCTGAAATAACGTGGCCTAAGAAAGCCACCTCTGTGAGCCAGAACTCACACTTGCTGTACTTCCCATACAGCTGATGCTTCCTCAGCGTCTCTAGCACAATCCTCAAATGCTCCTCGTGCTCCTCTCTACTCCTCGAGTAGACTAAGATGTCATCGATGAAGACGACGACGAACTTGTCCAAGAAGTCGATGAACACTCGGTTCATGAGCTCCATGAACGCGGCTGGTGCATTGGTCAGCCCAAACGGCATGACCACGAACTCGTAGTGACCATAGCGGGTCCGAAAAGCGGTCTTCGGAACATCCTCTGGCTTCACCCTGAGCTGATGATAGCCCGACCTCAAGTCGATCTTCGAGAAGACCACGGCGCCCTGCAGCTGATCCATCAGATCATCAATCCGGGGAAGAGGATAACGGTTCTTCACCGTCGCCCGGTTCAGCTCCCGATAGTCGATGCACAGTCTCAACGACCCATCCTTCTTCTTGACGAATAGCACTGGCGCTCCCCAAGGCGATGCACTAGGCCGAATGTAGCCCTTCTCAGCTAGCTCCTCTAGCTGAGCCTTCAGCTCGGCCATCTCCGTCGGTGCCATGCGATAAGGGACTCGCGAGATAGGCCTGGTGCCTGGCTCCAACTCAATCGCAAAGTCGACCTCTCTCGGCGGGGGAAGTCCTGGCAGCTCCTCTGGAAACACATCTGCGAAGTCTCTGACAACGGGAACATCCGATATACTGGGGTGTATGCGATCCACCTCTAAAGCATAACACCAATACCCGACGCAACCCTGGTCTAAAAGTCTAGCGGCTCTGACTACGCTGATGAGTGATCCATTCCTCTTGGGGTCGCTCCCCCAAACCTGGTGCTCGGTCCCGTCAGATGCCAAAATCGACACTGTCCTCGTCCGCAAGTTGATGATAGCCCCGTAGTGGTCCATGAAGTCCATACCCAAGATGAGATCGTCCATCCTCAATGGCATAACTATAAGGTCGGTAGGCCACTCTCGCTCACCTATCCGAATGGGGCACCCTAAAATCTCACGACTCGTCCTAACCTTGGCCCCATCCGCCAGACCAATAGTAAGGGGTGAACCACTCGTGCAGCTCAGGCTCAGCCTGGCCACGCACGCCTCTGCTATGAAGCAGTGAGTCGCACCAGTGTCAAACAAGATAGATAGGCACTCATCATGGAAGAATATCGTACCTGCGGAAGTCGGGGCTGAGCGGTCATCAGCATGCATCTGAAATACGCGGGGCGGTGGGGGTAATCCTGGTCCTCGACCTCCCGAACTCTGACCACGATCATACCCTGACCCTGACGATCCTGCAGAAGATGATCCACGACCCTGACCTGACCCAGATGGTCCTCTACCTCCACGTCCAGAACCTCTACCTCCTCTACCTCCGCCTCGGCCTCTGCCGGAAGGGTCACCTCGTCCCTGGCCCTGGGGATATGTCAGCAGTGGTGGCTGAGGAGCCGCAGGAAGTCTCGGTGGCTGTGTAGTAGCTGGAGCTCCACGACTCTGAGGGCATGTAGCAGCTCGGTGCCCCATAGTACCACAGGTGTAGCAGACAGTCGAACGGTCTCGGCAAGAAGCAATGAAGTGGCCCCTCCCGAAACATCCATGGCAGGTCCTCACTCTGGCATCTCCTCCATAAGCAGTCTGAACTGGGGGTGCTCTCTGTGCAGCTCCGTAATATCCTCCTCTAAACGCTCCTCTCCTAGATCTGTCATCTCCACGGGTGTCGGCTGGACGCGCCCTCTTCGCATCAGGGCGAACAGTAGAGTATGAAGTCTCACACAGAATCCTCTGCTGATCGTACATAAGGATGACCTCCAGAAATCGGTCAAAGCTGACAGCTCCCAAGCTGGACGCATGCAGAAGTACAGGAGGCGGCAATCTCATACGGATCCGACTCTCGTCTGATGGACATAGGTGATCGCAGTATATCAGCTCGCTCTTGAACTGGCGAACGATAGCAGCTACAGAAGCCGACCGGTCACAGGTGCCGCGCATAAAAGATACCTCCCTAGCCATCTGTATCCCTGGTGGACGGTACTCCCTCAGCATCATGGATCTGAAATCGTCATAGGTCCACTCGGTCCGCTCCTTCTTGCAGCCAAACCATCTGGCATTCGCGTCCTCCCGTAGAAGTCCGGCAGCAAGTCTCTGTCTCTCAGAGTCAGGTACAGCAACATGGTCAAATAACCCCTCCATATCACGCAGCCATCTCTCACATCATCTCCGACGCCTCCCGCGAAGGTCGGCGGGCTACACTGAGCAAACCTCTTGACCCAATCGATGCGCTTCTCGGGGCACGCATCGACCACAGGCTCGGCTGGCTGCTGAACTGGGACCTCTGGCGTCGGCACCGTAGATCGAGCCCCTCCACGTAGCTCGCTCAGAATACCATGAAGCGCTGACTCTAGCTGCCCAATCCTAGTCTCTGGGGAAGCTGGCACCCGGTCATCAACTCGCGGTGGCGAAACTCGCCCCTCGGCACCCTCAGCGGCAACTCGACGAGGGCGTCCCCTGCCGCGACGCGCCCTACCCCCACGCCCATCTAAGCCACGTCTCGGATCAACCATACTTGCTACATAACAATAATTATATCACTCAGCACAGAAGCACTCAACGATTCAATGGGACCCTCTTCAAGGAGGATCGCCCTCAGGCCCAATTGAATTTAAGACATACAAGCACAGAGACGATCTATGTCGCCCTTCGGGGGACGACTAACCGGAGGGGCAAATACCTCACGGTCTCCTAACCCATTGTACTCCAACCCTCGAGTTCCTTGGAGTCTTCATAACCCATCTGTAAAAGAAAGCTAGTATTTTGCCTACCTTCCCCGAATTCTACATCCATAAGGGATGCCTATCGCATAGTCTCTACCCCACGAGATTGCCATTCATAATTGATTAATTTATAGTTATGTCCAATTAAATTCATTTTGCCCCTTGAAAACAATTTGAAAATCATTTGAAAATAATTTGAAAACCTTGGGCCATTTTCAAAACCACTTCAACCTATCATACTCGGATTGCAAAACCTGGCTCTGATACCACCTTTGTAACGGCCCGGGATTATGATTCCCAGGTTACGTTTCGAGGGATAAAACCCCCCGTTAGGACCTTGCGCCCCGAGTACAGGTTGAAGGTTTCAAAACTTACTTTAATGTTTTCAAGGGGGGATTTCATACCCAAAATCGAAGGGATCGTTGGAATCCCCGGGGAAGTCCCCTGTACCTGTCGTAAATCTAAGCGTGGAAATCGGAAATAGTGCAACTAGCGGAAATAAGCGTAATACAAGAGGGTGCCACGGCAGAGCCGGGTCAAAACGGAGTCAAGTATAAATCCAAAATATAATCAGAGTCTAGTGAAGTCTATACTCCAACGCTCACTCTCCGCCGACAAAATGACCCGCGCAAATAGGCAAACAGCACCGATAGGATGAACATAGATAATACCTAAAAAAATTGATATGGGGCGGGATCAGATCGATGCCCACTTCTCTGCATCCCAACCATAAGCACACATATACGCTATTCCTAATAAAGATGCTTCTAGATGCATGGCGGAATAGTAACACACTAACATGCTCCTAAGATCAAGTGCATAATAATAATAAGGCCTTAGCATAGAATACCAAGTGGTATATCCCTCTCCTACCTCCACCCCTTCCGATAGGTGGAGACTGGCCAGCTCGTGAATGCATTCATTCATAATTGGGCGGCACGCATGCCTAACCCGCTCCACAATAAAGCCCGCAGGCATATCATAATAAAAGGAAGTGCATGACTCGATTGACTCAGGGTACCCGATGAGGCTGGGCTACCCTATGACCCTAGCAAAGACTCTAGTTACTTCACAGATAACGGCCGTTCTGTTTACATACGCATAAAGAAATAGGATGCTCAACGTAGATGCAGCCTAGCATGGTACTACATGGCATGCTGATCATGAATGCAACACCTAGTATATCATGCACCTATAGCAGGGAATCACTCTATTCAATCTGAGTAAGCTCCGAAGAGACTTACCTGGTATCGCAGAACAGCAAAAAGGCAATCAACCAGGCAATATGAAATCCAACACGTCACAGATGATCACCTAACAAGTATAAGTACATGAATGAGTCTATTTCTAAGGTACAAAAAGCATAGAATAGTCACACACACAACTTCACAAACTTAACATAATAACCATCACATCATCATTTCCATATTATCAACCTTATCTCATAATCTATCATCTCAATATCTCACAACCATACTCAATATAATTCTCCAATTCATCAACTTAAGACAATTCCAATTCATACTTAACCAATTTGCATGCCATCATCTCACAATCTTACTTAGCATATAATTGCACATCTTCAACAAAGTCATATAACTTTTAACCACATTAATAAATCACCATAATATCATATATTAAACCTCAAACAACACTTTATATTTTCACCCCAATAATTTTACATACTACTTCTAACATCTTTTATTTTAACAACTTTATAAAATATTTATAAAATCCCAACAATATTCATTAAATCAAAACATTCATTTTTAATTTACCAAACCAACCTCACTTTATTAAAATTACCAAAAACCACCCACTTATTTTATAAAAGTCCAACCCGGCCCCCTTGTTTTAATTAAACCAAACCGGGCCCTTCAAAAGTTAGTCCCAAAGAAGCTTCCCATTTGTTTCTTTCAATTCAACGAGCTGGAGGTTTAAAAGAGGAAGGGGGGCCCACGCACACAGGGAGGAAGGAAGGAACGAGGAGGAAGGAAGAGAGCTCACCGAGAGGGCTTCGAAGCTTCGTCGGAGTTCGTCGGGATCTCGATGGGCTCGCCGGAGTCTCGATCCGCGCTAGCTCGGCCTAGGACGGAAGAACGGGGGTTAAAGGCGGTGCCTTTCACAGCTCGAAGTCGAATGGAAAGGGAAACGAGCCTTACCGGGGTTCTCGGAGAAAACAGGGAGGAAGGAGAAGGGAAGAGGTGCTGCTCGGCGGCGGTGGTGGCTCCGGCTGCTGCTGGTGGCGACGGCGGCGCTCCGGGGAGGAGGTGGTGCGGCAGTGGTGGAGGTGGCGGTGGTGAGGTGTGGCGGTGGTGAGGTGCGGCGGTGGTGGAAATGGCGTGAGGAAGCTCAAGAACCAGTTTTGGCTTGTGAAATGTCGAGAGAGAGAAGGAGAGAGAAGAGGAAGAATCAACACAAATCTGATTTTTTCCAAAGGTCAAATTGCACATAAAAGGTCCATTTTTTTGTGAAGAGTGAGGTATTGTTTGTTTGCCAAAATAAGGGGGTCAAAGAGTGGGGGAAGGAAAGGAGAGGATAAGATTTTACTATAATTAGGAGGTGATGAGTTGGATTAGGATAAGGGAAAGCAAAAAGAGAGGGAGGGGAGGTGAGGATAAGATTTTACTATAATTAGGAGGTGATGAGTTGGATTAGGATAAGGGAAAGCAAAAAGAGAGGGAGGGGAGGTGAGGATAAGATTTTACTATAATTAGGAGGTGATGAGTTGGATTAGGATAAGAGAAAGCAAAAAGAGAGGGAGGGGAGGTGAGGATAAGATTTTACTATAATTAGGAGGTGATGAGTTGGATTAGGATAAGGATTCGGAATATGACGGAATTGAGAGCTCGGGTCGGGGATTTAAATTTCCGCTGATTGATCGTTCAAAACCGAAATGAAAGACGGAATTGATTTTTAAATCGGAAAATTTGGGTCGGAATTTATTTTAAATTCATTTTGATTTTCTTTTTCCAAAAATTAATATTTTAAAAATCCGAGCCTTTACACCCAAAGGTACGAAGGTGATCATACTTGGGCAAAGTGCAATACAGTGTCTGAAATGGTGAGCGATGGTTGAGGGTGGTGGAGGGGAGAGTGTTTAGGAGGTAACATGTGGTGGCCAAGGCGTAAGGCCAATATATAGGGGGGATTGATGCCTGGAAGAGGAGAGAGCGCATCATATTTGTAATGGTTCGGATGATTCGTTCGGCCTTGCCATTTTGTTGGGATGTATAGGGATAGGACAAGCGATAGGATATCCCATTGGTATTGAACAAAGTGTGAAATTCCTTGTTGTCAAATTCACGACCATTGTCACATTGGAAACACTTGATAGATGTGTGAAATTGTGTTTTGATGTAAGTATGGAATTCGGAAAAGATAGGAAACACTTGAGATTTAAAATGCAAAGGGAAAATCCATAAGAAATGTGTATA
The DNA here is from genome assembly GCA_037127255.1 of Persicaria tinctoria. NCBI lineage: Eukaryota > Viridiplantae > Streptophyta > Magnoliopsida > Caryophyllales > Polygonaceae > Persicaria > Persicaria tinctoria. The sequence goes on along the minus strand of JBANSL010000007.1, from coordinate 55,066,292 downwards.
ATCATCCAGAAACAAAAGGTAATACTTATGACCCTCCTTGCTAGGCATAGGAGATGTCCAAATATCACTATGAATAATGTCAAAAGGTGCAAAAGTAGTATTGAAAGACAATTGAAAGGGGAGTCTGGCATGCTTGCCTAACTGACAAGAAGAACATAAACTAGAGCGAGGTTCTTTATTATATTGAGCAAGACTTTGAGAACGAAGTAAATCTAAAACTGCAGGACTATGATGACCAAGGCGCGCATGCCAAAGACTGGATTATGATGCTGAGAGGGCGACTGGACCTGATGGGCTGGGAGGGGAGGGCGACAACACAGGATAGAGCTCCCCGATGCTATTACATCTCATGCGAGTAACCCCCGTAGTAAGATCCTTCACAGAGAAATAAAACGGATCAAACACAAGAGAAACATTATTGCCAGTGGTGAACCGACGGACAAAGATAAGGTTTTTGACAAGTTTGGGGGCAACAAGGACGTTGTTGAGGTGTAATGGGTTGGTAGGGGTTGGTAGTGTGGCATGGACCATGCCCGAAGTAGCAAGGAGACCACCGTTGCCGACGATAATAGAATGAGCAGGACCCTTAAAAGAGAAAGAAGATAGAGTTCCTGAGGAGTTTGTCATATTAGAGGTAGCGCCAGTGTCCATGTACCAAGCGGAGTCAGGAGGTACCAGCTGCATCGAAGAGAAGGCGTGATGAACATCAGTGGGAGTGTATGTCGGATAAGACGACGACGGGTAGGCCTGATGCCCTGCGGGTCGAGGAGCAGGACCTAACAAGCCCTGCTGGCGGTTGGGATATGGGGTTGGTGGACGATACGACGAGCCGGGGTAGCCAAAGGGCATCCAAGGGGGGTAGCCTGGGTTGGGATACCAAGAGGGATGGGGCGCGTCGAACTGCTGCGGCCGCCGCCGCCTCCTCTCGATCCCTGCTGCTCGTTGTAGTTTCGATTGGGCTGTGGGGCAAAGGTTTCATCGATGTCGCTGGATGATACCAATGCCATCTTGTCCTTGGCGGCGTATGTGGTCTGACGTTGAAGGCGAGTCTCCTCCAGGATCAATTGGGAACAGGTCTTTTCGAATGTAGGGAGAGGTTCCGTCTACTGAATATGAGTAGGATCAGCATTGTATTCAGAAGAGAGGCCCGAGAGTACCTGGAGGACGAGGCGGGTGGCACTGTGTTTGGAGTCGATGGCGTCGAGTTGATCAGCCAGGGTCTTGATGTGCTGATAATAGGCGGATATCGACGGGAAGGCGGAAAGCTTGCAACTTGAGAATTCGTGCTCGAGATAGACAGCACGGGTGGACTTGTTGTCTTGGAAGAGATCCTGAAGCTTCGTTCAGGCAGCCAAGGAGTGGTCAATAGATCTTTTGAGATGGTGTTGAATATCCATTGAAGGACAATAGTGTCAAGTTAACGAAGAGATCGCCGTCCTCACTCTCAGGGGGATTGACGGAGGAGTCAATATGGTGGAGGACTTCATGAGCCTTAACATGGGTCGTGAAGAGGTGCGACCACATGGTGTAGGTGATGGATTCATGATCAAGAATGATAGGGATGCAGTTCTTGATATTAGAGATTGTGAGGGCGGAGTGGAAGGGCGGTTTGTTGGTGGTAGGGAGAGGGTCGGCCATTGTAACAGGGGAGAGAGGGAGCGAGGCGAGAGGGAGGGATGTGGTGTCGGTGGTGGCCGAGGAGAGGAGAGGGAGGCGCCGGTGGTAGGGGGGCAGCAAAGGGGTGAGAGCGGCGGCTAGGTTTAGAATAAGGAGAGAGAGAAAAAATTGGGCCTTTGGATCTTAGGTTGTGATACCATGTGAGAATATGAGATTGATTGTAATGTCCTCCTTAAGGGTTTTCATTCATTCATAACATATATATATAGGTTACAAAGGTATTGGGCCTTAACGGGCTTTTAGCGCACTATACAAGAGGAGACATATGTAATCTATCAGAAGCAAAGAGAAATCATCGCCCTAATCCCTAGCATCCCCACCAGCGCCGCCATCTTCTTCAGGACACCGTTCATCTTATTCGGTCGGACTTCGACACCGGACAGAGGAAATATCAAAGAGAGAGATGAGAAAGAGAGAGAGAACGTTGCTGGCAATTTTTTTCCCCCGTAAAATCAGTCTGCACCCAAACAATAAAATTAGGTCCATTTTCACTTTAGAGGTTTTTTCATTTGATCCATTTCATATATATATACAGGGGTGTGGTTCCCTTGTGCACACCCCTTAGGTTCTATCCTTCCCTCCTACGCGATCCTTCCCCATCCTATTCTCTTTTTTTTAAGCAGTTTTTTAAACAAATCATTCCCCACCATATATATATATATATATATATATATATATATATATATATATATATATATATATATATATATATATATATATATATATATATATATAGTAAAGGTTCAAATGAAAATGGGGCTTAAAGTGAAAATTTTGCTTAAAGTGAAAATGGGCCTAATTTAGAGTGGGGCGCGGATCCGGTTACAGTTAATTCGCGTCCAAAACATTGGAGACCTGCAACAAGCGTTTTTACAGATCCCTTCATTCTTCCTTTCTTCGATGACGTCTCAGATCTCTCCATGTCCTCTTCCTCCTCCGCCGTCTCTACAGCTATCTCCGCCTCCTCTTTCTCCACCTTTGGTGTGTCTAGTAGTTCCCCTTCTCCTATGCTTTCCCCTCCACCATTTTCTCCTCAAACTCCTACCTTCGGCATCGGCGCAGCTGCTTCCTTCAGATTCAGCGCAACTCTCCGCTCCTCCCTTCAGTTTCGGCGAATCTGCTTCCTCTCCACTTACTTCTTGATCTTTTTTCCAAATCGATTGTTCGTACTCTGAGTTTAACGAGTTTTATTTTGCAGGAAGATGATATACTTCGTGAGCAATTAAGCATCCATGGAATGGACAAGTAAGATTTTGATTCTTTTTTTTGTAATTGGATTAAATCATGGATAGTGAGTGGACTTCAACTCCCTCTGTCTCTCACACTCTCTCCCTGAATTGAACTGATCCTAGTCTGAATCCCTTTTCAATTTCACAAGTGCTTTGGATGATTCCAAAATCTAGATCTTAAACCTTCTTCAAGGTATCTCTCCTTCTGCCATCTCCCTCTGTCCAGCTTAGCAATTTTTGAACCTTGTGATTTTTTTATTTTTCCAGTAAAGAAGATAAGTCGATGAAACATAAGTAAGAACATATCTACCAGCAAACATCCAAGGATTAGGTTTGGGTTTGCCTGATTTGAACCAAAAAGAGAAGAGGAAAGTAGAAGATATCATCTGCCTCTTCTAATAAGCACACGTGTCTGAGACATTCAACAAGCTAAGGCAGTAAACCAAAGCAGTTGTTAAGGGATTGGAGGATTGAGTAGCATTGTAGCAACATCTGGAGAAGATGGGGATTTAAAACTACTGGAAATTTATAGGACTGGGTCAAGCAGTTTGAGCAACCTGCTGGCTCTCAGGTATAATTCCTCTCGATTACTAGCAAGGTGCTTTTGTTTTTCAATTCCGTTGAAAGCTACACAGGTTTTAAGCTAGTGTTGTTTGGCTTGAGGTTTAACCATATGAAAATGCCTAAATTTCAGCAATGAACAAGACCAGTTGATCCAACCTTCCTGAATCAATGGGGTGGCTTGGCTTGGAATTTTTTTTTACTGAAAATATTTATATGCTTGTGGCAGCAGCTACTGATCTTTCCCCAGAGAGTGGTGTAAATTGCTTGGTATGTGGTTCTGTGTAAACTTGTGATTCGAGATAGAACTAATATGTCTGATTGTTAATGCGCCAAGCCTACCCTTAAAACCAATGATATATCAAACTGTTGAAACTAATGTACCGTAAATTTTCCTATCTTTATTAGGCGGTTTAATCAATCAGAAAGGTTTATAGAAATGTTGTTCATTTTTGGGTCTTAAAAACTAGGTTATCAGGTGGAAGTGATATGCATTTTAAAGTTGCGGCATCAGCAGCAAATGCAGCTGCACAGCCTGCAAAAGATGCAATTTTTGCTGCACAAGCCGCTGCTCAACTAGCCAACAAGGATTCTCCTTTTTTTGCACTAAATAATTACACAACAAACACTAGGATAGTAGGATTGGAGAGGACTACATGGAACACATCCAAAAGCAGCATGAATCACAGGGCGTTAGTGGCTTTATAGTTTATACTGGCATCCAAACAATCTTTTTCCTATTTACATGTCTTCTCTTCAGCTTGTAATACTGGCTTCTTATTTTGACGATGAATCGGTGGCTGTATACTGGCATTTTAGAAGCCTTGCAGCTGAAATTTCATTTCCTATTGTCAAGGATAATTTGGTTATTTTATTTGAGAAGGAAACTTCAGCAGAACGTAAACTGCCATTTTAGAAGCCTTGCTACTGAAATTTCATTTCCTATTGTCAAGGATAATTTAGTTATTGTATTTGAGAAGGAAGATGATAAAGTGCGATAATAAAATGATAAAGTGTATGAATAAAATGATAAAGTGCATAAATAAGATGATAAAGTGCACAATTAAGATTATATAGTGCAAAAATAAAATGATAAAATGCAAGAAAAAAATTGATGAAGTGTATGAATAATAATATGAAGTGTATGAATACGATTATGAAGTGCACAAATAAAATTATAAAGTGCATAAATAAAATTTTAAAGTGCAAGAATAAAATGATAAAATGTATGACTAATAGTAAGCTAAAGTTTGTATGCCAGTGGCTCTAATTTTTGAAAACACAACATGAACAAATTTGTTTTCTGAACACAACATAACAACGATGTGCCCATGCACAAAGGTTCGCGTTCACAATCTCGCACATGTTATTTATGGTTGTCTTCTTTTTGTTCTCGTTCATGAATAAGATTATAAAATGCAATAATAAAATGATAATGTGCACAAATAAGATTATATAATGCATATATAACATTATGGTGTGCAAATTATATTGTGCAAATATAATATTATGTTGTGCAAATAAAATGATAAGTGCAAGAATAAAATGATAAGTGCAAGAATAAAATGACAAAGTGCAAGAATAAAATGTCAAAGTACATGAATAAGATTATGAAGTGCACAATTAAGATTATAAAGTGCATAAATAAAATGATAAAGTACAATAATAAAATGATAAGTGTAAGAATAAAATGATGTTGTATGAATAAAAATATGAAGTGCATGAATAAGATTATGAAGTGCACAATTAAGATTATAAAGTGCATAAATAAAATGATAAAGTGCAAGAATAATATGATTAAGTGTATGAATAAGATTATGAAGTGCATGAATAAGATTCTAAAGTGCAAGAATAAAAAGATGAAGTGCATGAATAAGATTCTGAAGTGCAAGAATAAAAAGATGAAGTGCATGAATAAGATTATGAAGTGCATGAATAAGATTCTGAAGTGCAAGAATAAAATGATGAAGTGCATGAATAAGATTCTGAAGTGCACAATTAAGACTACAAAGTGCAAGAATAAAGTGATAAAGTGCATGAATAAGATTATGAAGTGAACAATTGAGATTATAAAATGCATAAATAAAATGATAAAGTGCATGAATAAGATTATGAGTGCACAATTAAGATTATAAATTGTAAGAACAATATGATGGCGTGCATGAATAAAAGATGACACAACACAACTTATAAGGATCCATGTGTATAAGGTGCTCTATGCTGGTTTATCAATGTTCACTGGTGTTCGGGTATGGGTTTTGGAACACGGTCCATTTTATCATTCACTTGATGATATATGCACTGGTGTTTTCATTTGTTGGTATGAAAAATCTAATTCATTGGGTCCCCTTCAACTTTGTATTTTACAGAGTATTAAATAAAGCAAAGCTTCATATGAAAGCAAACAAATAACTATTTGAAGCAGTTATTTGTTTGTTCATGGACCACCATCCAATACATCATTTTAGTCATTATAATGGCAGTGTTCTGATTTCAAATTTATACTTTCAGCTGGCTTGCACTAAAATGTAGATTGCACAATTGATATCTACGATTGCACTAAAATGTCTTCTTTTCGCAGTTAATATAGTTCAGATTGCACATTGATCGGCTGTCTTGATATTTACCTAATATTCGATATTTTAAATTCCACCGTCAACTTTAACCAAGAGAACATAATTGGTTGTGAGGGTTTCAGTTTAATTTATAGGGCAACCTCGTCAAATGGAACCCAAACGGGCAACTTTGGTTTAGATTAAAAAGTGCAAGGCTGATATTATAAAGTGCACAAATTAGATTAAAAAGTGCAAGCCTAATAGTATTGCACAACTTAGATTTTTAGTTTAAGAAGAACCAAATTAGATTTTAGTTTGAATGTACAATTTTAGAACATAAATGTGCAATTTTAGTTTGAAAAAATGCAAATACAAAACTGAAAAAGTGCACTTTTATAACTCAAATGATTTTTTTTTTCATCTACTGTTATACAAAACGATAGGAATGGTGCTCGGTTTCAATAAAAAAAATTCGTAACTTCTTCTATAAAGAAAAAAGGATGGACAAATGGATTAACACTACAAATACATACACAACATGCTAGTAAGAGTTACTAGGTACGTACGCACTAGTTACAATCATCAACCAAATTAAGTAGAATACAACACACTTAATTCCAATGCTAGCTCGTTCTTAATCAAAATCAACACCAGTCTGCTTGGGAACTTACAGTAGTAGCAAATCCAGTTCCTTAGACAAATAAACAATTTCAGAATCAGGCATCCGTTCAACAAGAGCTCGAGCCCTTGATGCTTCCAAACCACTTCAAAAGGGCGATCCGGTTTCAATTTTCCCATAGAGATTGGGGAATCGATCAATGCCTTAACTTAATCGACGAATACATGTAGTGCTAAGTGCCAAAGCGATAAGGTGCATCCTCCAAGTAGTGACCATCCATGTAAAGGGCAGCCGCTGTAGCGTTGTAATATGAAATCGACATTTAACCTGTAACTAATCAATTGCAGAAGGAAAGTTTATTAAAGCATATTACCAAAGTGAGGAAGAAAAATATTCTTTGGCAGATTGATTGAGTGTAGAGACAGTACAATTCAGATTGATTAACAAAGAAAGTAGAAACCTAAATAATTAGTTCTGAACATATGTTGCTTCCTCTATAATGACATTTAAAACTGAATATCTAGGAGATGTTGTGGACTGATGTGTTGTGATGACAGGGAAGATGCAGAAATTTCTCATCATAATTGATAACTCCCTCCCTTGATGAAAATAGGAATAAATGTTTCAAAGGCCTTGACAGAATGTTTGTGTCAAAGGTTTTGGAACATTAACAGTTGATGAAATCCAAAACCTGTTTTATAAGTCCGAATATTATTTAATCTTATTATATACTTCCTTTATATTATATATATATGCTTGACTAATCTTTCAGGAAGTTTTTCGAATTATTTCCTTCCTTTCGACAAGTGCTGAGAAGGTTCAAATCGGAAAGATTATGGCTTCATTTATTTCCATGTTTAGAAGATCTTGAAGAGAGCCATGATCAGGAATAGCCATTGGAGAAGATTCTCGGCACCGATTTGTCTCAATAAATAGAGAAGGGAGATGAAGACAGGATACACAAGTATTACATGAGCTTTCATTCATTCAAGCGAGATCTGTCTTCCAAGTGTACTCTCTGCTAGCGCTCAAGAGTTTGTTGTTTATTTCAAAGCCTTTGAGAGTCACTGTGAGCTTATAGGATATATTCATTTATAGTGTTACTCGAGAGTTTGTAACTCGGGAAGTTGCACTAGGCTATTGATTTGTGAGAGTAAGAGGATTGTACTAGATAGCTGAGAGAGGTGGGGCTCTTCTAGATTGGTCTAGGACTCCAAGGGAACGTGAGTTGACTAGATTGCAATTGTATAGGAGAGAGGCTTCTCGGTGAGCTATTAGGATCCTAAGCTATGTGAATCAATAAAACCTTTTGAATCCTAGGGTTGTGGAAGAACCCTAGGCGGGGACGTAGGCCAAGTTCGTGCCGAACATCATAAACAATTACTCGTGTCCTTTACTTATTTCTTTACCTTATTTCCATACTTGGTTCGATTGTCTAACTTTGTGATTCAGGTTTAATCTCAAAGGGTTTTATACGAGCTCCAAAAGTCTTGAGACTTTCTGCGAAAAACGTGCATACTCTATTCAACCCCCCCTTCTAGAGTATTTCTATATTACATTGTTTTATATTATCGAACCTTCAATTGGTATCAGATCTTTACTCACTGTTTTTGATATAACAATCTTGTGAGTCTTCGATCATGTCTGGTGAAGCAAGCGGAGGATTTGCATAGGGAAGGTCCACAAGTAGACCGCCACTCTTTGTAGGAAATAACTTTGTCCACTGGAGATCTTTGATGAAGATGTTCATCATAGACCAAGATCTAGAGCATTGGAACATTATAGAGAATGGTCCGAAGATTCCAGAGAAAGATGGACCAAATGATATCAAAGTTGCAAAGAAGGAGTCTGAATACAACCAAGCAGATCTTGAAATCGTCTCCAAAAACGACATGGCTATTAACTTACTTTATTGTGGTCTTAGCACCGATGAGTTTAACCGTATTTCATCTTGTAGGTCATCTAAAGAGATTTGGGACAAACTGGTCGTCACCTATGAAAGAACGAGCCAAGTAAAAGACACCAAGATCAGCATCTTCCTTTGAAAGTACGAGCTCTTCCAGATGAAGCCTGATGAGACAATCAAGGCCATGTTCACACGATTCACAGAGATTACAAACAACCTTGACTCTCTCGGCAAAAGCTTTACCAATGTTGAGAAAGTGAGGAAGATACTGAGGTGCCTTCCAAAAGAGAAATGGGGTCCAAAAGTAACAGCTATAGAGGAAGCTCAGGACCTCACCACTCTACCCCTTGATGACCTTCTTGGGAAGCTGATCACGCATGAGATGATCCTTAATGAAGACGATGGAGAACTTCCGGCTAGCACTAAGAACTTGGCACTCAAGTCTAAGAAGGATGAGCCTAAAGAAGGATCTGATTCCGAAAATGAGGATGACGATGAGGATGATCCTTTTCCTCTTATCATAAGAGGCCTTGCTCGAATTCTCAAAATGAAGAAGCAATTCAACAATAAGGATGGATCAGAGTCTTCAAAATTTCGAGGTAAGCCTCAATACAACAATTATGAAAAGAAGACTAAACCGTTGTCTTGTTTTGAATGTGGTGAAACAGATCATCTTGTGAAGGATTGCCCTCAAAAGACAAAGAGCCAGCCCAAAAAAGGTGACAAATGGAAGAAGAAAGCCATGGTGGCAACTTGGAGCGATTCCGACTCTGACTCCGATGATGAGAAGGCCAATATTTGTCTTATGGCCTCAGAAGATGAATCCCACGATGAAAAGCTTGAAGCTACTGTAAGAGAACTTATGGCAAGTCCAAAAGAGGTATTATTGGAATTCCTTTCCAATATGATTGCCAATGAAGAGAAGCTTATTGCTCAAACTAACACTCTTATTAAGAGAACTGTGGACCAGGAAAGAACTATTGAGGATCTGTCTATGAGGGTCAAAAGTCTTGAAGCTTCTTATTCAGGTCTTGACATTAAAGTCAAGACGCTTGATTCGGAGAAATCTGAACTCAAGCAAGATCTCTTCTCTCTAAGAAATGAGCATCATGACTTAGAGAACGAGAAGATCTCCCTGAATAATAAGATTCAAGACCAATAGACAACCCTCATAAGTTTTACCAAATCCAAAGGTACTCTCGATAGGATGTTGGGTGAGCAACAAAGCTCTCTAAACAAAAGTGGTATTTGTTATAATCCAAAGTTTTTAAAGAAGCAACACATTACCACTTTTGTAAAGGCAAAAGGAAGCAGAACCTCTCCTATATGTCACCATCGTGCTAGAAAGGGACATGTAAAAGAGACCTGCCCCTATAGACGAAAGGATTCATATATTATTCGCAATACATTTCGTGTTCATTTGAGAAAAGAACGGATAACACAAGTTTGGGTTCCAAAAGGCACTATTTTACCAAACATGGTTTACCCCAACAATGGATCCAAATTTCCTTATTGGTCTAGCCACAAAGGTTGATATTTGTCTTGCAGGAGATCACCAAGGTGAAAGAACACAAATGGATTATTGATAGTGGATGCTCGAGGCATATGAGTGGGAAGAGTTCTCTCTTTCATGATCTAAAGGAGCAATCCACGGGAACAATCACTCTTGGTGACAAAGGAAAATGTGACATCGTTGGTATTGGTAGTGTTGGAAGCGATTCTAGCCATAGTATTAAAGATGTCTATCTTGTTAATGGTTTGAAGTATAATCTGCTTAGTGTCTCTCAATTATGTGATAGTGGTAACAATGTCAGATTTAAAAAGAAAAGATGTATAGTGTGCAGAGAAGACACATGAGAAGTTATTTTGACTACATATCGCTACAACAATATATACGCCGTAAATGCTGATCAAGTGGCACAAGGAAGCTTAACCTGTCTAAAGGCTTTGACGGACGATCCAAAGCTCTGGCACAGGAGACTCGGTCATGTGAGTTCACATACACTACAGAAGCTTGTGTCCAAAGGGCTTGTAAGAGAGCTACCTGAGATGGACTTCAAAGGTATTGATATGTGCAATGCATGCACACGAGGTAAACAAACACGTAGCTCTTTCAAACCCAAAAAGGTTGTAAGTTCTTCTAGACCCCTTGAACTTTTACATATGGATTTATGTGGTCCTATGCGAGTCAAATCTCCCAATGGTAAAAAGTACATGCTAGTTGTTGTTGATGATTTCTCTAGATATACTTGGGTTGCATTTTTAAAAGAAAAATCAGAGGCCTTATTTGAGTTTTCAAAACTTTGTAAGGAGTTGCAAACTTTAAGAAACGAGCCCATAGTGTCAATTCGGAGTGATCATGGTAGGGAGTTTGATCAACTTCAGTTTGATTTGTTTTGTGCTAAATATGGCATCTCCCATAACTTTTCTGCTCCTAGGACACCTCAACAAAACGGGGTTGTGGAACGCAAGAATCGCACCTTAGAGGATATGGCCAGGACTATGCTTTTAGAAAATGCATTACCTAAAACCTATTGGGTTGAAGCTCTTAACACAGCTAACTATATTTTGAATCGTTGTCTTATTCGTTCCATCTTAAAGAAAACTCCTTATGAACTTTTCAAAGGCCGCAAACCACTTATATCTTATTTTAAACCCTTTGGCTGTACTTGTTTTGTTCATAACAATGGAAAAGATAACCTTGGGAAATTTGATGCGCGTAGTGATGATGGTATATTTCTTGGCTACTCCACAAGTAGCAAACTTATAGAATCTTCAATAAAAGGACCTAGGTAGTTGAAGAAAGTATACATGTTATTTTTTATGAATGCAATGACGGTGCTTTGAATGAAAGTGTTGCAGATATAGATCTTAACATCCATGAAGAGAACGAGGAAGGTGAGGATGCTGCTACCAAGAACACAGAGAATAGGAACATGCAGGAACATATTCTTAACACTGAAGAATTGGCCCAAGGTGTTGAAGATTCGTCCAAAGCCCTTGGTGTCCAATCCAACAGTGTTGAGACGTCAAAAACTGCTGTAACTGAATCTAACAGGACCACGGAGTCAGATTTACTAAAAGTCAATCCTACTGGTGTGACGAATCAAGGAGCTGAGCCTAGCAAAAGGAAATTCAAATACTCCTCATCACACTCATTAAAGGATATCATTTCTGACCCTACTTCTAGTGTTCAAACTCGTTCTAAACTTAAAGATCTTTGTGCTTTTCACGCGTTTGTTTCTCTTATTGAGCCAAAGAAGGTAGATGAGGCACTTCAGGATCCAAACTGGATCATTGCTATGCAAAGTGAGCTTAACAAATTTGAAAGGAACAAAGTCTGGACCTTGAAGCCTAGGCCAAAGCATCAATCAGTCATTGGCACACGATGGGTATTTCGAAACAAGCTAGATGAGAATGGTAAGATTGTGAGGAACACGGAGTCAGATTTACTAAAAGTCAATCCTACTGGTGTGACGAATCAAGGAGCTGAGACTAGCAAAAGGAAATTCAAATACTCCTCATCACACTCATTAAAGGATATCATTTCTGACCCTACTTCTAGTGTTCAAACTCGTTCTAAACTTAAAGATCTTTGTGCTTTTCACGCGTTTGTTTCTCTTATTGAGCCAAAGAAGGTAGATGAGGCACTTCAGGATCCAGACTGGATCATTGTTATGCAAAGTGAGCTTAACAAATTTGAAAGGAACAAAGTCTGGACCTTGAAGCCTAGGCCAAAGCATCAATCAGTCATTGGCACACGATGGGTATTTCGAAACAAGCTAGATGAGAATGGTAAGATTGTGAGGAACAAGGCAAGGCTTGTTGCTCAAGGCTACAATTAAGAGGAAGGTATTGACTACGAGGAGACCTTTGCTCCCGTAGCCAGGCTTGAAGCTATTCGCATTCTATTAGCATTTGCATCTTTTATGAGCATAAAGTCAATCCTACTGGTGTGACGAATCAAGGAGCTGAGACTAGCAAAAGGAAATTCAAATACTCCTCATCACACTCATTAAAGGATATCATTTCTGACCCTACTTCTAGTGTTCATACTCGTTCTAAACTTACAGATCTTTGTGCTTTTCACGCGTTTGTTTCTCTTATTGAGCCAAAGAAGGTAGATGAGGCACTTCATGATCCAGACTAGATCATTGCTATGCAAAGTGAGCTTAACAAATTTGAAAGGAACAAAGTCTGGATCTTGAAGCCTAGGCCAAAGCATCAATTAGTCATTGGCACACGATGGGTATTTCGAAACAAGCTAGATTAGAATGGTAAGATTGTGAGGAACAAGGCAAGGCTTGTTGCTCAAGGCTACAATTAAGAGGAAGGTATTGACTACGAGGAGACCTTTGCTCCCGTAGCCAGGCTTGAAGCTATTCGCATTCTATTAGCATTTGCATCTTTTATGAGCATAAAGTCAATCCTACTGGTGTGACGAATCAAGGAGCTGAGACTAGAAAAAGGAAATTCAAATACTCCTCATCACACTCATTAAAGGATATCATTTCTGACCCTACTTCTAGTGTTCAAACTCGTTCTAAACTTAAAGATCTTTGTGCTTTTCACGCGTTTGATTCTCTTATTGAGCCAAAGAAGGTAGATGAGGCACTTCAGGATCCAGACTGGATCATTGCTATGCAAAGTGAGCTTAACAAATTTGAAAGGAACAAAGTCTGGACCTTGAAGCCTAGGCCAAAGCATCAATCAGTCATTGGCACACGATGGGTATTTCGAAACAAGCTAGATGAGAATGGTAAGATTGTGAGGAACAAGGCAAGGCTTGTTGCTCAAGGCTACAATTAAGAGGAAGGTATTGACTACGAGGAGACCTTTGATCCCGTAGCCAGGCTTGAAGCTATTCGCATTCTATTAGCATTTGCATCTTTTATGAGCATAAAGTTATATCAAATGGATGTCAAGTGTGCTTTTCTCAATGGTTTCTTAGAGGAAAAAGTATATGTGGCTCAACCCCCATGTTTTGAAAGTTCAGAATTTCCCAATCATGTTTATAAACTTGACAAAGCGCTTTATGGTTTGAAACAAGCCCCAAGAGCTTGGTATGAGGGCTTGTCAAAATATCTTTTAGAAAATGATTTTAAAAGGGGGTTGATCGACGAGACTCTTTTCATCAAAACCAAAGGAAAGGACATTTTGGTTATTCAAATTTATGTTGATGATATATTATTTGGTGATACTAACACATCTTTGTGCAAGGAATTTTCTGACATCATGTGCAATGAATTTGAGATGAGCTTGATGGGAGAACTCAACTTCTTTTTGGGATTACAAGTTCATCAATCCAAGAAAGGGATCTTTGTCAACCAAAGCAAGTACACTAAGGATCTCTTGAAGAAGTTCAAGATGGATCAATCCAAAGCAGCCAAGACTCCCATGAGCTCAACATTGTCTCTAGATCAAGACAAGACTGGAATAAGTGTCAATCAAAAGGAGTATCGAGGAATGATTGGATCTTTTTTATATCTCACGGCTAGTAGACCTGACATCATGTTTAGTGTTTGCATGTGTGCTAGGTTTCAAGTTGATCCCAAAGAATCTCACCTCATGGCTGTGAAGAGGATCTTTCGATATCTCAATGGCACTAAGAAGCTTGGACTATGGTACCCAAAGCAAAAGGATTTCACATTAATTGGATATTCTGATGCAGATTTTGCAGGCTATAAGGTGGATAGGAAGAGCACATCAGGATGTTGCCAATTCTTAGGAGCATCTTTGATCAGTTGGCACTCAAAGAAGCAAAACTCAGTTGCTCTATCCACTGCAGAAGCCGAATACATTGCAGTTGGAGCCTGTTGCTCCCAAATCCTTTGGATAGCTCAACAAATGCGAGATCTTGGCATCAACATCAAAGGTATTCCAATTAAGTGTGACAATACAAGTGCCATCTCCATCACTAAGAATCCTGTTCAGCATTCAAGGACCAAACATATTGATGTAAGGCATCATTTCATTAGAGACCATGTTGAAAAAGGTGATGTGTCCATTTCGTTTATTTCAACTGATTATCAATGGGCTGACATTTTTACTAAGACTTTGGCAGAGGACAGGTTCACCTTCATAAGACGAGAGATTGGGATGCTTAACAAGGATGCACTTTCGTAGGGGGAGCATTCCCTTTACGAAAGATAAATTCTACTTAGTGTCAAGACCCTTGAGAACTATGTCAAGGTGTGCGAACTAAATGGTGGATTACATATATCGGATCATATATTTTTGGTTAATATCTTTTTAGATATTTAATCAATTACATCTTTTATCAGATTTCAAAATTGCCCATTTTTGTGATATTCTTAACCGTTAAGATATTTTTAATTTTGGAACTAAATCCCTCAATTTTTTTAGTCCGATTTTAATGGGAATATTTGAATATTGAATTGGAAACTCTTCAAATCTTGGCAATGTTATCATTACCCTCCCTTGGAACTCTAAACCCGTTCCATCACTCCATCATCTCTCTCTACTTATACCCACCTCTGTACCCGATTTCTTCACACTCTCAAAACTGATCCAAATCCTTCCACTTTCTTCTTCTTCAACCTCTCAACCTATTCTAAAGAAACCCTAGCCGATTTCCTCCATGGAACCCAAAACAAAGAAAGTTGTCACACTCAAAAGACACGGCGCCACCCCCAAGGGACGTCAGGCCACTGCCACCTCTCCCACACCTGAACCCACTCCCCAAGCCATTGTCCCAACTGTTGTCCAGAGCACCATCGCTGAGAGCACGGTCACTGTTCCCAAGGGCTCTCAAAAGCGCTCTGCTAAGAAGCCTCTCAGTGCTAAACAGAAAGGGAAGAGGAAGATTTTGGCTGAGGAAGTGGACAAGGAAGAGGAGGAAGATGACCTAGATGCCATCCTGGAAAGAGATGCTGCCAAGGAAGCCAAGGAGGAAGCCTTGAAGAAGAAAAAGGCCGATGAGGAGGCCGAACTTGCTAGGAAACTGGCAGAGGAGGAAGCTGAGAGGATTCAAAAGGAAGCTGAAGCCGAGGAGGTTCCATCCGAGGAGGAGCCTGAGGAAGAAGAAGAAGAGCAAGAGGGATCTGGAGATGACGAGGAAGCTGAAGGAGATAAAGCGGGGTCCGGTGAGGACTCGGGGTCTGAGGAAGAGGAGGAAGAATCTCCCTCTCCTTCTCCTCCTCCCCCATCTCCAAAGAAGCGGAAAGCCCCTGCTGCTGTCAAGCCTCCATCTCCCATGCGCACCAGGAAGGGCACCCTCAGGAGTCTTCAAGCGCCTGTTAAGAGAGCTGCTCCGACAATTGCTCGCAGGAAGAATGCCGACCCCCCTGCATATATCCAGGTAAATCAATCCTTGCCCTCCTCTTAGTTTCAAGATGCTGAGACTGCTGGTAAGTGGGTAGATGAGTTTCGAACTCGTAGGATTAGCTGTTCTGATTTTTTGGATTTTGAGTTCTTTGAAGCATTGAAGCTACCCTGCATTGATCTTCTCAAAAAATCCCCAACCTAGACCCTTCTCAACCTTGAAACTATTTACTACCCCCAGCTTACCCGTCTATTCTACATTAACCTAAAAGCCAAACACGACACCAATGGTTGGTCTTTGGAGTCTGTTGTCAAAGGGGTTAGAATCTCTCTCAACTCCAATGACTTTGCAGATTTCCTTGGCTTACCTAGCCCAGTTCCACCCTCTGAAATATACCCCTCAAAAGAGAATTGCATTATCCTTGCCCGAGCCAAGTACCTCCTACCCGAAGCATCCAACAGCACCTCAAAGCAACTCACCCACTCATCCCTAACCCTTGAGGCAAAAATAATTTTCAACATCATTGTTCGTTGCCTCTTACCCCGTCTTAACTCTGGCTCACTCCTTACTCACAATGCCATGGTCCTGCTCTACCACATCTTAAATGGCCTTGATATTGATCAGGCCAACACTATCCTTGGAACCATGGCTCATGCGAGAAAAGCTAGAAAAGGCTCTCCCCTCCCCTTTGCTACCCTTTTGACCCCTCTCCTCAAAGCTTCTGGAATTGATGTCAAAAATGAAGAACAGCAGCGTCATATGGGTAAGTTCGACTCTAAGGGCCTTGAAAAGAATGGCATCACTCGGTCTCCCCAAGGGACCTTGAGTCTTGCCACTCCTTCAAAAGCCCTTCCCACTCCTTCAGGTTTCGATGAACGCATGGACAACCTAGAGTTGGGCTTGGAGGAAGTTCGCCTGGATATCAAGGAGCTGCAAAAGGAGTTTATGACGGAGATGAGTGGGATTTCCAAGATGCTGCAAGGACTGTGGACGAGGCTCACTGATGATGATGCTCCGGATGACGAAGCTTAAACCCTACCCTACCCTATCCCACCCCTGAAACTAGATACATTGCTGGTTTTTGGAAACGTTTTCAAAACATTTGGTGACTATTTTGGTGACTGTTTTACCTCCTCCCTTTGTTGAAAGAAAAAAGGGGGAGATGATTTGTGGTGTTGTTTAGACTTTGAAAACCTATCTGCTTGAAGGTCTTGGAAGATCTTGGTTTCTTGTTTTTTGGTTTTCGGTTGGATGGTTTTTGCATGCTTTAAAATTTTGATCCAACATTTGTCTAACCATTGCAGGTACTTAGTCCGAATTCTATTATATTATCTATGCTTGACTAAGTTGAAGGGATGCACAGGTTTTGTCTTTCATCAAGGGGGAGATTGATAACTCTCTCCCTTGATGAAAATAGGAATAAATGTATCAAATGCCTTGACATGATGTTTGTGTCAAAGGTCTTGGAACATTAATAGTTGATGAAATCCAAAACCTGTTTTATAAGTCCGAATATTATTTAATCTTATTATATACTTCCTTTATATTATATATATATGCTTGACTAATCTTTCAGGAAGCTTTTCGAATTATTTCCTTCCTTTCGACAAGTGCTGAGAAGGTTCAAATCGGAAAGATTATGGCTTCATTTGTTTCCAAGTTTAGAAGATCTTGAAGATAGCCATGATCAGGAATAGCCATTGGAGAAGATTCTCGGCGCCGATTTGTCTCAATAAATAGAGAAGGAAGATAAAGACATGATACACAAGTATTACACGAGCTTTCATTCATTCAAGCGAGATATGTCTTCCAAGTGTACTCTCTGCTAGCGCTCAAGAGTTTGTTGTTTATTTCAAAGCCTTTGAGAGTCACTGTGAGCTTATAGGATATATTCATTTATAGTGTTACTCGAGAGTTTGTAACTCGGGAAGTTGCACTAGGCTATTGATTTGTGAGAGTAAGAGGATTGTACTAGATAGCTGAGAGAGGTGGGGCTCTTCTAGATTGGTCTAGGACTCCAAGGGAACGTGAGTTGACTAGATTGCAATTGTATAGGAGAGAGGCTTCTCGGTGAGCTATTAGGATCCTAAGCTATGTGAATCAATAAAACCTTTTGAATCCTAGGGTTGTGGAAGAACCCTAGGCGGGGACGTAGGCCAAGTTCGTGCCGAACATCATAAACAATTACTCGTGTCCTTTACTTATTTCTTTACCTTATTTCCATACTTGGTTCGATTGTCTAACTTTGTGATTCAGGTTTAATCTCAAAGGGATTTATACGAGCTCCAAAAGTCTTGAGACTTTCTGCGAAAAAACGGGCATACTCTATTCAACCCCCCCTTCTAGAGTATTTCTATATTACATTTTTTTATATTATCGAACCTTCAATAATGTAAGAAGAAACCCATGACTAAAGAAGCTCCAACAAACACGCCTGGAAGCTCCAAATATCATCAATAAGAGGGAAAAAATATTCAAGCAAAGAAACCTAGGACAACCCTCCACAATCAGCAGCAAATTCACCATTTCGGCAGCACATGAGCAGCAAAAAACCACCCACGAGTACCCAAATTTAGCAGCACCAAACGCCAACACAAAACACCTTACAACACAAGGATAGCAGCCACTAAAATGCTCCAAATCCGGACCCAATACCCAATAACTAGCAATAAGCAAATCCGTGTGCACAAGTTGCGAAATTTGATATACAAATCTCATAAACTCATTCCAACAGAAATAACACCAAATCAGCAATAAGCAAACATGAAAGTGTAAGAATTATACAAGCACATTCAAATGCAACCTGTCTAAAAATACAGTCTGAATTCTAGTGATATCTACTCCAATGATTTTTGCAACCTGTCTCCTACCAAATGCAGATGATGCACATTCAAATTCCTAATCAAAATGCAAACCAAATGATCAGCGACAAGACACAAACAAATAGTTATCTCTATTAATCTAATAGGATGCAACTTCAATCAGAAATTTATGTCAGTTTCCCCAATTACCGCTTATGAAACATGAACTTGAACTTGATGTGCAGTTAGGGCATAGATAAACCAATAAAAATAGATGGTCATAAGGTGCTAGCAAAGCCGAATAATTTCATGTTGCAATCCTAATAGATTCAAAGGGATTGATTCAAAGGGATTTAAGCTACTGACGGACTACACCGACAACATAGGGAAAGGTATGTCATTGCTTATTTTTCAATCAAACAAAGCAATATCTAATCTATATGAAGCAAATTGACAAACAGTTGGTGTGCATCTGGTACGTTGCACGCATAAATTGCATAGACAGAAAGGGTGGAACTTACATCGAGGAAGATGAGACAACCTCATTCTTGAATGGGAGGTCAATGGAGGAGCAGCAGCTTGGAAATCTATCGGAGATGTACATCGAAAGTAACAGTTGGTACATTGCACACAGAAATTGCACAGAGAGATGGAGAGCGGCGCTCACTACTGCTGGGGGGAGAGGCCAGACTCGAGATCGGAGGTCGGGGCTCCGGGATTCGGCTCTGGCGGCGGTGAGATTGGGAGGGATGCTCGCTGCTGGCGCGAGATCGGAGATTGGGGCTCCGAGATTCGCCTCTGGTGGAGGTGAGGTCGGGAGGGATGCTCGCTGTTGGCGTCCTGGTGGGAGGCATCATCCTCATGGGAGCATGGAGATGCGGGAGTCGCTCCGGCGATGGAGATACGGCGGCGCCGATGGAGATGCGGGCGTCTCTAGGGCGTCTTGGTCTCCATGGATAGGGAGGAGAAAGAGAGAAAAACAAGTGTTTTTTTGGGGCCAGTTTGCTTCTGTTTTTTTTACCCCGGTTCAGTACGGTTCAGTTTTTTTAATGGTAAACCCGCGCCAGCGTATTCTTTTTTAATCCATTTTCACTTTAAGCAAATTTTTCATCTTAAGCACATTTTTCACTTTAACCTCACCCTTTTTCATCTTAAGCAAATTTTTAGGGGGACTTTCCGGTGAAACGATTCTTAGGGTGCAACGAGGGGACAAACTACATCCATTGGATCTAAGTGAATAAGCGGTTCGGATTTAATTAGAGAAAGCCGCGTGTAAATGGAGTGTGTGGAGACCGCTTTCATTGCCTTCAAAGGCTTCAATTAAAATACCAGTTATTAGGGGTAAATATGTATTTTTACCCTAGACAAAAAAGTCCAGTTCGTCCGTTCTTTTTTTAAAACGTAACTGCTAATGAATTACCTTATTAACATATGATGATATTGAATATGTCAAAACTTCATCTATAATTTATTATATATTCACATTTTAAAAATTAACTATTCAAATTTAATTACAACGTGAGTGTATTTTGTATTCCTACATATGAATATTAATTTATGCTGCTAACTTTGAATAGGTAAATTTTAAATACGAATATTTATGTTTAGAATATGTGTTTTTTTGTTTGATTTTAATGATTAATTAGTAATTTATATATGAATAATTAGTAATGTAAATATGAACATTGTGCTAATTAAATATGAATATATAAGAAGTTGTTAATTAAGAACAAGAAATTCAATTTATAAACAATGAATAGTTATCTAATTAAATTTGAATAATTAGGTCATAAAAATGAATAAGAAGTTTTATATGTTATTATTTTAACTAGCCTGTACCCCGTGCGCTACGCACGGGATTTTTAAAAATTCTCTATTAACACTAATAATAATTTTCAAATGTTATCGGAAGTGAAAGAACATTCTCTCTTTAGCGAAAAAGACCGGGAAAGGGCATCCTCAGTTCTTAGAAACTCAGTTACATAACCGGAACCATCATCAGCTAAAAAGAGAATGAAATAGGTGAACCCCATAAGCTCATTTAAAAAATGGCTAAATCAGGTGTATCTAGTTGGAATATTTTCCAATTGAGCTTCTTATCTTATGTCCTTGGGGCATAGGATAGAAAAATCGTTTTTTATTTGCTGAAAAGACATGTTATTTCATAAAGATTGCATTGACAACATAGTAACTATACAAACAAATACATATAGAGAAAACACAGAAAGTAAAAGATTTTGAATTTAGGGTCGACTTTGTCCAACTCAATCTAAATTTATTAAACCAAGTTGAAATAAGAGCATGAACATAACTCTTTCAAATTCTTTTTTTTTTTAATCTTAGTCTAGTTCGATCGACTCAGTCTCTCTACGTACATTTGGATTGAGTACTGTGTGGCCCATTTAAGGGGTTACCCCCCACTCACAAACATATATATTATGATAATTGACATGGATGATCAATACGAAGAGGTCAAGATAAAGAAAAGAGGAATGTTACATGTCAATTGTCAATCCATCTACTATGCGTAAATTGTCCTTTCCGAATCCAGTGGTGTAACCATTTAGCATAACATTCTTTGAAGTAGAGAACCCTAATTTCCGAAAATGTAATTGATAAGAATAGATGTGACCATGCCGCATGTGACCAGGGATGGGATCCAAATCCAGCCCAATAGTTGATGATTAGATGCTCCATCCTAATATTGCAAAGAGAAATTCAAATAAACACTTACAATAAAATTTTATCAAACTGCTCACACATAAGTAAATTACACGTAATATACACATTGTGCCTTGAATCGATATAAATACATAAGTTACAAGGTAAAAGAGGCCAAAGACCTCCGCAAGAGTCAAACATGGTCAAACAAACCCACCCCATTCATTATCCTCACTACCGTTCACCCCCGCTTCTATATAATTAAATATAAGCAAAGCTTATATACTGACATATATTTCTATAAAAATATATATAAAAATATATATCAATATATGAGAGCCATCAAATATATAATAATATATAAAGCATCGTTCTTCTACTTACTCATCAAACCACCTATCCACAATCCTGCCCAAATTTAATAAAGCATACAACTTGAATGCAAGTTCAGCTAAGTATCACAACAACATACAACGAATTTCACAACAACATCACCCGTAAACATCACCAGCTTGGCGACCCATACACAACCAGCAAACTCAGCCCGCCTGGTAGGAGTCGTCATCAGTCGAAGAGTCCTCGTTCTCCTCAACATCCGACTCTGCTTGGAAAAATTCAGCATCTTTATATATATTCAACAAACTTGTGCCGAATGAACTAAAAAACCAGGACAAGATCAAAGTCTGTACATGCCTTTCCTCATCTAAACTCGAGTGCGGTGATTACATAGGGTCAACCTAGTTGCCAAAGACACCGTCTGGTTTCAAGAAATGATTCTTTTTCTGCATTCAGATAACTTACCAAAACTCTGTATGGATGATTGCTTTTGTGAGGCTTAATTTCAGCTCCAACAAAGAAGCACTCAACATGATTGCTTTTATGTCTTTGTTGCAGTAGTTACAGTGGTACAAAGCCTTCTTACCATCACTCATGACTTGACCAACTACATCAAGTAAGCAGTATGAAATATAAGACGTGGGACACATGGTAATTAAGAGCAAGAACAAAGGTAAAAGGTCAAGATAACACATAACAGGTATGCTAAATCATGAACTTGCGATGAGAAAACAAATGGCTAACACCTTAGTCTGCAATGCCAATGACATCACCTTAGACTGCTGAGTTTTGCTGGGTTAGAAACCGCTATGAGTGCTCGTATCCGACGCAGTGAAGACCATACAAAAAGAGTGCACCGTGGGCCCTGTTGCATCAAATGGCCTCGGATCAGCCTTATCAGGCTCAGTTTGCTGCACAAATCCATCACCCTAGTCTTAAAAAAAACCTATGCTAAAATGAAGCAACTACACAAAGGCCAAAAAGGAGTAATAAACATGGAAATTACACAAACATCATTTGAAAATCCCTTACATCTTGTTCAAGAAAGAGGGTAATTTGAGCATAGACCTCATTTGTTTCTTGGTTAGTCTACAACCCAAAAAGCAATTGGAACATAACATTAAATTTGGAACATTTTGGAAATGCGATGAAAATGCATCAAAATAACATTTTGGAACAATAGACCACAAGTTTGGATAATCTTTAACTAAATAAAAGCTAAATCGATTCAGCTAAGCTTTTCCAACACATCAATTGACATATGTGCAGAACCTGAAATCATAAGAAGGACTCTTCCACCAAGCTTTTCCTTTATTTTATTGAGCACCAGTTTATCCCATATTGGTGATGGATTTTGTGTCCTGTAAACACAAGAAAGCTTTTAAAGCACAAAAAAGAGGAGCACAGATGAAATTTGAGTTCTAGTTGCAGGGACAATCATAAACAAATGAAACTCTATCTTGAGCACTTCGAAGCAAGTACATACAACCCAACATAAACACCCCAACCCCAACCACACCCTCACCCAAAAACATTAATGAAAAACTACCCATGCACACAAGGCCAAAGTAAATAACATGCACAAATGAAGCTTAGAACTTCTCACCTAAGTTGTAAGACTGTAAGAGATGACTATCACCAAAAGCACTATCCACCTAATAAATAAAGCATGAAAAAAAAATCCAGATTTATTAACATCAAATATATGCAAATATGCAATTACAATCAATGGATCATTAGCTGAGAACATCAAGGATTTCTTACATGAGCACTCGATATAAGAGGATCTTTCAACACTGATTCCAGAAGTTCATGTGCCTTCTCGTATTCTTTGGCTTCCAACTTCGAGAGTCCATCATGGTAAGGTAATGGCAGATATAATTCTTGAAGAAGGAAGACACCTCCAAATGTCAAGAACTTGGAATTCTTAAGAAAGGCGACATAATCTGAACAACTCAACAAAGTTTTTTTTTTTTTGCGAATCGCGATAATCAAATTCAAAGAGGTCAAGGAGAGAGAAGCGTATGATTGCCATGGAGTGGGAAAGGCTTTCCTCTTGAGCAAGGGAGAGAGCCAAATTCGATGCAAATGCAAAGTAATCTCAATGTAGCATAAAGTGGCACCATTGATAAATTCAAAAATGGAGTTTGAAGACGGGATATTGAAATTAAATACAGATTGATATTGATATTAAGGATAAATAAGCACATATCTAAAACTACAAACTCACCTTTGTATTGAACTTCTTTGCTTTGATTTTCTCATTCAACAGGGCATCGATCTCTTCCCTTGTAAACTCGACCGCCTCGGAACACTCGGATCCGGTTGGATCTCCAGAAACACCTAACCAACCGAGACAGAGTATAGAAAAATAAGAAATCGCATAATCGAATGGTCAGATGGAGAAGTAAAAAAAACCACCGCCTAGCCCGTGGAATTGGGGCTAAATCCAAAAAATCACATGGCTTCGAAAATAAGATGGCAAGATAGAGAAGAAGTAAATTAGTCCAAAAAATCTTGAAATTCATCCAATCAATTCACAATCAATAGAAAAAGATGAAGAAATTGAAGGGTCGATATTAGAGATCAAGGTTTCCAACCAAACCTGGGCAGATACACCAGATATGCCATCATCGCCTGCAACTACAGTAGCAGACTCCGTCACTTGCAGCCGCCAGAGTAGCAATTGATCTATCTAAACTCAATTTGAGTCCAAAATATTAGAAGGAATTGTGACCACAACGAAGACAGAGGAAATGAGACCATGCTAGCTCACAAATCATATCACTTGAATCTGAGTAGGAATCTCATCAATCCTTTAAGTGCCAAAAACCCGTTGGACACCTTGTGGATCTACAGAAGGTAGATACCTTCATCACTTATATGCTCAAATGAAAGAGGAAATGCAGTAGGAAAAACTGATTGATCGATTTCCTGTTAATCAAAGCACATATACAAGAAGGAAGTTATACAGTTGCATCACTCCCATGAGCGGAAATAAACCCTAGGTAGAAGAATTGCTTCAATCGTCTTCATCAAATCAGAGGTCAGGTTCACTTAGAGATCGAGAGAGATAGTTTGAGGAGAGCCATTACCAGAGGAGGAGACTGAGCTCCAGACCGGCGATGCCATCACCGAGCTCCAGAATTGCTTCAATCGTCTTTCTACAGGATCTCCACCCCCATCCGAATTCGAGCCATCACCATCGACGAAAACCCTAGGTGCCCTCGACCGACGACGCTCCTGCCCAGTAGCGGCATCCGCCGCCGAGAACTCCAAAAGCGGTTTTGAAATTCGTTTCCTTCCCTCAGATTGTGGGAGACCGAGAGAGCAGGTGTCAACCGGAGAGCAATGGAGGAAAAAATATCTCCACTCTCATCCGAATTCGAGCCATCACCGCCATCACCATCGACAAAAACCCTAGATGCATCGTCGACTTAAATAAAACTTCCATGACATTCATTCAAATTTTCAAATTTTTAATGGGGGTCATTTTTCAAACTTTTGGAAAACATGCATGTAAGCACATAAATCAATAATGAATTCCAAAATAGCCATGTATAAGCAATTCATGAAATAAAATTTAAAAATGCACAAATATGGTCAAATGAAGCCAAATATGCATAAAGTAAGCCCTTCCCCCACCACATACTTAAACATTACAATGTCCTCACTGTATAAAATCAAGGGTAAAGAAAGAAACTCATTAGACAGGTGTGCAGGGCTTCAAAATATCGAGTGAAAATGCTGTTGGGCCTAATCCGAATTTAGCTTGCTTCTATCCCCATGGACCTGGAAAATGTAGAAGAGAAATACCCATAATAGAAAAACTAAAAGTTCAAAACCAAAAACAACCACAAGAAACAATGTTCAAAAGTCCCTAAAAATAAATGTCTATTTATAAGCTCTAGATTTTATAGTCGCTAGGCCGACTTTCTCTATTAAGCATCAGCCTGGCTCATCTTTGTCTGGAGGTATAGGTGGATCTGGTGGTTCCTCCGGTGGTGGGAAGCGTGGGATGTCATCCGGGGGCATCATGTGAAGAAGCTTAAACCTCCTCGAGTGAATACTCCATGGCTTCACCCATTCATCTTCCCTGGCTCGAGCTAGCACGTATAAGGGAATATATAAAGAAAATATACATACCTCATCATCATACCTCTTCCGCTTCATAGGTTGACTTGGTTGCGTGTCTCCACCACAGCAAAACGGTGGAGTGGGAAGAGATATTTCCACCTCATCATGTGGAGCTTCATGCCACTTTGCTAGGACCCCATACTTGAATATGAACATCGGTTGCTCAAAATCATCGGGGATAGCCTTCACCTTGTAGGGTAAAAGCGATCTTGGAAGGCCCTGGTCAACAATTTCCAACTTCTTCTCTTCTAGTGCTATTTATCCTTGGGATCCTTCATATGATTCATCAACAATAGGTAGCAAAGTAGGAATGAAATTCGAGGAAGGACATACCTGATTGTCGACATTGAGTTGGTCAATTGGCTCGTCGAGAGGAGGGCATGGTCCTTTAGACTGAATGGAAGCCTCAAGCCTTCGGATTTCGTCTTCAAGCCAAGCTATTTCTCTTAATCATGACTCCTCCACTGCGATCCTATTTCTCCGTATCAAATCTTGATACCATTCTTCTCATGCAGGATTCCCTTCGACAAAGTCTTCCATCTTTGTACCTAAGCTTTGAAATAACAATCAAGAACACAAATTAGTGGCAAAAGCTTGGCACCCAGTTGGTACCGGTGAGGTAGGTGATGGTAGGGTATGTGATAGGGTAAGAAAAAGGGATGGGCTTTTCTGAAACTTAAACACAATTAAACAAGGCGCGATTGATATCTCCCCGGCAACGGACCCAATTTGACGAGAGGGTTTCTCGACCAAATAAATTTGTAGTCAAGACTCCTCTATAGGATAGTGGAGTCAGGTTCGTCCTCATGAGAGAAGTCAACGGTTCTAGGTTTAGTGTGTTTTGGGGTTCAGGAATAGCGGGAAGAGGTGGGGAGGTTGTTGTCGATGTCGACTAAGACTTGGTCGATGTCGAGGGAATTATAGAAGAAGAGGTTGTTGGTGTCGGGTAACTTTGCAGGATAAAAATAATGAAATAAAATAAATAAAGATGCAAACTTCCAAGGTTAGGGATCACCACAACAATAAACATATGCGCAGATCATAAATCACATAAAGATGCATGCTTTATATCAAATAACTTTCGTTATTAACAAATAGGAATATAGAGTCTTTCGCAAAAACCCTAAGTGTTACTACCTTTTCTTAATTAGGATCAACCAACTTTCGCAAGCAAAGCCTAATTACTATCCAAATTCATAATTAATTCACTTTCGCTTCATAATTGCAAATAAGGAATTGTACGACTGTCGCAAAGGATTAAGCACATAAGTAGATGATAATAAAGACATACAAAATCATGAATTCATAAATCAAACAAACATATCTATGTTGGGATCACCCCAACCCTAGAAAAAGGAAATTAGAAACAAACCATAATAAAAGAAATTATCTTTAACATAAAATAAACTAAAACTTACAAAACCTTCCAAACGTTCCTCCTCTCTCTCCTCTCTCGCCTCCTCTCTCTCTCCTCTCTCTCCTCTGTCGCCTCCTCCTCCTCAATCTCTCTCTCCTCTCTCATTGCGTCCTAAGACGACTTGACTTGAATGAATGAAAATCAGCCCCCTAGGACTTTATTTATAGCCTTCCAATCCTTGCTATTCAAGGATAGAATATCTCTATCTATATCTAAATCTATATCTAAAAGCTTATAAAATAAATAAATGTAATAAAGGAATTAAATCCATAAAAGGAAATTATATCTAAATGGGTAAATCTCTTCTTGTGTTGATAGGTCTTCTTTCCATAGATAGAACTTGATGGATCTCGGTAATCTTCGATTCCTTCGGCTCCAAGGACTCCCAATCTGAGTAGGACGGCAAAACCGCGTAACGCGGCTCCGGGACGCGGCTCCTCGAGATCGAGTAGGACTACTCGAGATCTCGGGTAGCTGGTGCTCGATCAAGGTCGGACAGGCAGCGCCGGGGTCCTCGAGATGGAGTAGCTCTCCTCGAGATCGAGGAAAGTTGGTGCTCGGCGTCTTCAATCCTCGGCTTCTCGACTTGGCACAGCTGCTCGACTCCGGACATGGCATCAGGGTGTTGGTCGATCTCGACTAGTTTACTCGAGATCGAGTAAGGCTCCGGAGTCGGGTTGCTCTGCCTTCAGTTCCTCAATCTGACTCGTCCTCGACCAAGCACTGCTCGGACACTTTTGGTCGATATCGAGTATATGTACTCGAGATCGAGTAAATCTCTCAGCTTTCTGCTCTATTCTTAAAACGCACTTTCCCGAGTCCTCGTTTGTCGGATTGACGCATATGACCATGCGTTGGAAAACTCTTTTAGAGGGCTACAACCTTTATGAAGACATCAAAGCTTGAGTCCAAATGATGAATATCGAAAAACGGCCTTTTCTCGAGCTGCACCATTCTTAGCTTCTTCATGACTTTCCTTTAAGCTCCAAAGTGCGTCCGATTTCTGCGAAATATAACAAAAACTTGTGTAGACCTCCATATATTGCAAATAAACATAAACTACACATATTTTGTATTATCTTAGCCCAAATGCATGAAATGTATGCAGAAAACGATATAAAAGTTACTGTAAAGCATGGCAGATTCAGCTCACAACAGCCACCCAACGCAAAAGGACAGTCGGTCCCACCATTAACACTTCGGGGACAAAGTATCCAACCGGACCCGAATAACAAGGTTTAACGCTCCCCATATCTATTAACCTTTACTTCCCTCGCGAATCAAAACCAGTATAGGAATCATAGCTAACTCTCCTTTGTAACTCGTTAGCCTTTGAAGATCTAGCAAGCAGTTCGCTGGCTCGGGCACCTCGCCTCTAAAGGCTCCACGTGTATTGCGTATAGCCCTAAGCGTGTGGGCATGCGCTACACGTGTCCTACGTAGAACCACGAGGTTCCCAGCTAGCTACTCGCTTGGTTTCCCTATAAATACCCTCCTCCGAGCTCAGAACAAAGATCCTCGGTCGGAGAAGAACGCTCCTTGGGATAACAACCTCGCCAAACTTCCTCCATAGACGACAATTGAACAGTACAACATAGTTCATCACGAATCAATCTCATAACCTTCATCGCTTGGAATAATAAACTCACAAACTAATCATTGTCCCATCAGGCTAAGGCTCGCAGGTGTTTTAAATGCATTATGTCATCATAAGTGAGGTAATAAGTATAGGCGAAATCCCATGAACGCTTCATTGGCGCCGTCTGTGGGAACCTTTCACGACGAGAGGTTCCGCGTAGCAATACGCTTCTTTACATTACTATCTTTCCATTTCTTTTATTTCATCCTTTCTTACCACTCTATCCTTTTTATTCTATATAAATAATGTATAAATTGATAATCGCGTTGATTTTTCCTTTTTAAGGACTAATGTTTTTCATTGCAGGAACCATGAACTTCACCCTCTTCGGAGAGAAGTTTGGGGGACAACACCATAACCACGAGGAGGCCCTACACGGCGGCAACGAATGCGCTACACGACATCAACCTCAATACCATCCCTAATGAGGAGGCCCTACACGGCGGCAACGAAGGCGCTCCCCAACAACCAACGTGGGACACTGCGCAACCCCCTCCGTTCGCTCCCTACGGGATGTGGAGTGGCTGCCCCCCGTACCAACTCTTCGCGGGGAGCTACCCACAAAGCATGTACTTTAACCAATAGGCAAACGACATGCCTTTCCAACAAGCGAACGGGATACCACTCCAACATGACCCCCATGCCTACTTTCAATAACAAGGACCAGTGGCCATAACGGTCAACCATTTCCCCAACCCCGCTGGTGGCCCCCTCAACCCCGACCCAAAGCCCACCGAGAATAACAACAGGGTCGACCGTTCTAGCAGGGCCCAAAATGTGTCTTCGCGTTCAAACTCCCCCGAAGCACCCGAGAAAACTCGCAAAGGTGAACCGACTTTCCCCTCGGCCTTTTGTAGACAAATACGCGAGGCACCCGTCCCCAAGAGGTGGAGGGACATCTCCATCACCAAATACAAAGGAGATACCGATCCCAACGATCACCTCAACCAATTCACTACGGCAATGGGAATGAACGAGGACAACGATGATATGTTTTGCCGCTCGTTTCCATCCACGCTGAGTGGGGTCGCTTTGACATGGTTCACAAACCTTGCTCGATCATCCATCAACAACTTTGCACAATTGTCAGGGACATTCGTCGCTCATTTCGGAAGCGCCCGCACAAGAAAGAGAACCATGCTGGGCCTCAACTCCATCAAGCAAGGAGCGATTGAGTCCTTAGGAAATTTTTTCAGCAGATTCACTAATATGGTGGTATAAATCCCAAGGTTCAACCAAAAGTCCGCAAGCACAATACTAATGGGAAATTTGGCTGAAGGAGATTTCAAAATTTGCCTATTTCGAAAAGAACCAGCCAACTGCGATGTTTTGAGAAAACTCGTTACCAAGCAGTTCCACACTATGGAGGCTGCGAACAGCGATGTTTCGAATATAAGCCTTTGTTCCATCAGCCATCTTACCACCGAACAAGCGACAGGGAAGGGAAAACTTCGGGGATCAGCAACCTCGTAATCCTTCCTGGCAGTATCCGGCCATCCCACCACGCCCTCTCATCCAAGAAGTCCAATACAACCAGAGGTCGGGTCCAAATCCGCTAGGGGCCCTAACAAATGTGATGATGGCTCATCCTGACCATATCTCGCCCCCGGTCTATGGGATCCCACCAGATCTTCCCCAAAAGGAGACACTGCTTCAAATCTGCACCCCGCTGGTAAATCCTGATAATCCAGCAGCGATGCCACGGCAACACCATCCTCATGAGGTTCCCCCACGATAATATAAACCACCTAATGCACCACCAAGACCCTAAAATCCCCAATATGCCACTGGAGGAAGAGGCAGGGGGACTTACCCCCAGAACAGAGGAGGAAAGAACGGCGGAAGAGGAGGAGGGTACCGACCTCCTCCCGGGGAAACAAAGAATGCCCCTGCAGCAAGGTCCTCGTCTAATCGATCTGAGCATTCCAACAGGGATCGCCCGAGGCCTCCTCCTCCGGATGGGTGCATCAACACCATCGCGAGAGGACATGCGACGTATGGCACCAGCAACCAAGAAAGACAAAACTACGAAAGAGAAGCCCGAAGCCCCCCATCGGAGGCCAGCGTCAAACAAGCATCCATTGCTCACGGCACGCTAAGTTTCTCTGTATCCGACACCCGTGATGCTCGCGATCTGAGAATGCCTCACTCAGATCCTATGGTCATCCATGTACATATAGGAACCAAAACCATTAAAAGGGTCATGATAGATACAGGTTCGTCTCTAGATGTCCTTTATTGGGACGCCTTTGAGCAACTCGGGATCGCCGAAAGCGCCCTACGTCGCCTTCGGGAAAACTAGTCTCCTTTTCTGGAGACGAGGTTGAAGTAGCGGGAACAATCGAGTTAGCCCTAACGCTAGGCACTGCGCCAAATAGAAGAACTCACATGATTGAGTTCACCAAGGTCCAAATAGAATGCTCCATATATCATTTTAGCGTCACGAGGACAACAGGCCGAAAGTAGGGTTTGTTACTTATCCTTTCTAAGAAAGGGCCATAACCGAATATTTGCAATTGAAGAAAGATCTCGGGGATCTCTGAAGGAAGAGACCCACAACGAGCATGAATAGGAAGCCACGTATGAGCGACAACATGTGGATTTAGAGGTTCGACTAGAGAAAATAGCTGATAAAATCGTGGAAGAAAAAGTCGCTTTCTTTCCTTTCCCAAACAAATTCGAAATCCTATACCACGGCCATAGCTTGACTGGCCCCGCTTTAGAGCGCCTCAAGGATTTGCTACAAGGATCGCGAGACGTTTTTGCCTGGTCACCATAAGATTTAAAAGGGCTTCCTCGAGAGATCGCGGAACATTCCCTGAGAGTCAATCACGAGGCAAAATCAATCTGCCAAAGAAAAAGAAAGATGGTCGCTGAAAAATTAGAGGCAGCAAACCAAGAGGTACACAAGCTTCTTCAAGCATGGTTTATTCGCGAAATTAATGACTCAACCTGGCTGTCGAATGTGATATTAGTCAGAAAAAGCAACAGCAAATGGAGAATGTGCGTAGATTTCAAAGATTTTAACAAAGCATGCCTAAAGGATAGTTATCCTTTACCGTCCATCGACGAGGTGGTAGATACCACGACAGGACATGCCCTGGATAAGTTTTTTTAGCTCTGAATAAGACGACAGGACATGCCACCTTAAGCTTTCTAGACGCATATTCCAGTTACAATCAGATCAAAATGAGCCCTCGCGACGAAAAAGGCACTGCTTTCATCACCAACCAGGGAACTTTCTGTTATAAGGTGACGCCATTTGGGCCCAAAAATGCGGGGGCCATTTTTCAACGAATCTCACTGGATGGCACGTGGAATGAGGGATTTCCCTCATTCCACATCATAGGGGGCAGTTACGGATCTCACTGGATGGCACGTGGAATGAGGGATTTTTTCGAAACACATGGACTAGAGCTAGAAACAGCAATAATGTTCACCCACTTAGGAGAAGCAAGATTTGAAGTTCAATTCTTCGACAAGCAAGGTCGCCACATAGACGACGAGCCCTATGATAGCGACTACGACGGTCCAATAGCGAATGGTTTCCATTAATTCCTAGCAACAATTGGATAAAGTGAAGTTTTTTCATATTAAGTTTCTTATGAAAACCTCGGTTTATCAATAACAATTCGATTATTTAATATCCAATTTATTGTAAACATTTGTATAACGACACAAGAAAAATCCCCAATATTCAAAAAATGACTGAGGAATAAGGTTTCTTTATTCGCGTCCTTCACGAGGAAGATCTCCTAACCCCTTCTTCCCCAACATCCAATCACGCTAGAGATTGAAATATTAAAAAATCTCGCGCTAGAGATCGGAATATTTAAACTCAAAATCTCGCGCTGGTGATTGAATTATTAAAAAATCTCGCGCTCGAGATCGGAATATTTAAACTAAAAAATCTCGCGGTAGAGATTGAAATATTAAAAAAATCTCACGCTGGAGATCGAAATATTTAAACTAAAAATCTCGCGCTGGAGATTGAATTAATAAAAAATCTCGCGCTAGAGATCGGAATATTTAAACTAAAGATCTCGCGCTGGTGATTGAATTATTAAAAAATCTCGCGCTGGAGATCGGAATATTTAAACTAAAAAATCTCGTACTAGAGATTGAAATATTAAAAAATCTCGCGCTGGAGATAGGAATATTTCATCTGAAAATCTCACGTTGGAGATTGAATAATTCAAAAATCTCGCGTTGAAGATTGAATTATTAATAAATCTCGCGCTGGAGATTGAATTATTCAAAAATTTCGCCCTAGAGACTGAATTATTAAAAAATCTCGCGCTGGAGATTGAGTTATTCAAAAATTTTGCCCTAGAGATTGAAATATTAAATCTCGCGCTAGAAATCGAAATTTTAATCAATAAATTCGAACTGGATATCGAAATATTTAAGACATCTCACTAAAAATTGCTTGTTTATTAAGTCGATCACAGCTTACGGTAACATCAAAACGATTCGCACCACAACAAACATAATAAAAGCGGAACGATCAACATCGAACTCAGAAATCCACATCACCATTTTGATCAGGACCATGGTTCACAACAACAACATCAAAGCAGGAGTGTTCTTGGTATTCGAAAATCAGGCGTGTCCCAATTTGGAGTTCATTCGAAACAACGAACGCGGGCCACCCAGTTGTAAACCAGTAGTTGTTGGGTCCTAAGGCTTCCACCCTCACCATAAAATCCTCATCTGGTCGCGTCCATAGATGAACAAATCCAAGGGCGTCATAACCATAATCCCGGTAGATAGAGGGTAAGAGCTACGACAAATAAAGAGCATCAGAAATAGTCCATATGTCAAAGTACATAATCACACAAATGTAACTTACCATCCTATATAAATGCCCATCCCAAATAATATCCCGGGTAAAGCCTCTCACGCGAGGAAAAACTATGTCAGGAATATCAACTGGTGTTGCAAGCATCATTATCATAGACCGACTGCAACAAAAGCTTCAGGCTTTCCTACCTTTTTATACTAATTACAAAGAAAAACATCAATAAAAACTACCTATCACATGGTGCTTCCACGAGGGCATAGGAATAAATAGCAAACCGCCTACCACTCAGTTCAGCCACGAGGGCAACAAATATCAGATAAGCACACTCGAATCGTAGCTGATAAAGACAATTTTAGCCCAGACAGTGGTAAGGTTACAGGAAAAATCCAAACACTAAGCTGCACGAAAGACATATTGTGAACACGCAGCAACCTGTTTCACCACAATTAAAGAGATAACTACGTAATAGCAGCGTCCCTATCCACTGCACGTGGAACTGGTATAAATAAAATCATCAGGAGAACAAGCTGAATTATTCAGAAAGCGCAATGCCAAGTTTCGATAGGGCTTCGAGAGACCCTTCTCCACCAGACACCCCTCCATCAAATTCCATAACAAACACTATGTTTTTTCCAAATCCTATATTCACCAGAATAATCCTTAGGGAAAGCCACTTACACAGGCTCCCACTACCATAAATATTTGTAGAATTCGGGGAGGAAATAACAAATCATATCTACCTATGTTCTCCCTCAAACCAAGAATTCCTAATCCGAGTCGAACGAGATAAGGGGGATTGGTTCTCCCTAACAAAAAGATGGCGATCTTTTGCAAACATCACAAACCTCAGGATAGGAAGCCACCTCACCTCTAAATATGATGGAGAGTCCCACTTTAGTGTGGCAGTTGAGCAACCAGATCCCGACGAAAATGGGGATACTTTGCCTGACTACATGTGCTATGAGGAGATTTAATCGCATAAAGAGCACTCTAAAATATTCCCTGTTATGTTTCATCGCAAATAAGTTTTTAACTTTGGCCTGTCATTTCGAATAAAAAACTAGTATATGCGCGAACCCTACTTTTTGTCATCTCACGATTTATTTCATAAAACGATCAACGACATGAGATGGATAAGGGTATCATGAACTAACATGGCAAATAGATACAACAGGTCGAGATTCAGACATAAAAATCACAAGGAAAAATAAGCAGAATAGGTCAGTAAGAAAAATAGGCAAAGGATATAAATAAAACCATGATTCATTCAAAAGATAAAATATTCGCAAACAAACATGACAAAATGTCATTTACCATGGGTTTAAAAGTATTCATCAAACAGACACAAACCGCAGCAGAGTACGAGACTCTCACTACGGGTAGAAATGTTTTCAAAACCTCCCTACAAACAATCCTTATAAAAGATGGAATAAAATGGCCAAATCAAACATCAGAAGGAGGTAAATCTACAGGAGCAGGCTCAAGGGCTTTTTCACCTTCTGCCAGAGGATCAAGGACAGCTGCATCAATAATAAGAGCGTTATGGCGTGGCAACTCGCGACGATGAAGATCTTCATCCCCATAGCTAGGGGTAAAAATTATCACCTCGTCCCGAGATAAGCAAAGCGGTTGAAACTCTGAGTAATCCCATCCATGATCCCGTCCATCCACGCATCGGAGACCTTGTCATAAAGAACATCCTCTCGAGGTAGAGATTAAGCCAACCCTGACCAGATAGCCACTCCTGACCCTCATCACAAAGCATGAACTCATGAAGTAGTTTCTTAGAAAGAACGGCCTCATCCCAAGAAATGAAGCGTTCCAGTTAGCTCTTCGCACCGGCCAATTCCTCGCGTACCGCCCCCAGTTCCTTCTCAAGG
The DNA here is from genome assembly GCA_037127255.1 of Persicaria tinctoria. Lineage (NCBI taxonomy): Eukaryota > Viridiplantae > Streptophyta > Magnoliopsida > Caryophyllales > Polygonaceae > Persicaria > Persicaria tinctoria. The sequence continues at coordinate 55,030,785 of JBANSL010000007.1, read as the reverse complement.
TCTTTGAGATGATCTTTCAAACGTGTAGCCTCCAGTTCATGCCGGGCCCCCACCTCTTGAGCTTTTGCAAGTTCAACACGCGACAGATCTAGCTCATTCTTCGCGGCTTCTGCATCTCTCTAGGATTTCGTCAAAGCATCACTGAGACTCTCAATGGTTACCTCCCGGAGCTCCGCATCTTTCAACCTTTCCACCTTTGTCTTTAGGGTGGCCACATTGGTCCTCAATTCCCTCACTTTATCACCATAATTTCTTAAACGCAAGCCCATTTCAAACCATTGCAGATTATCCTACGGAAACATACAGATAAAAATAAAATGCATAAGTTAAATAAAGAAAGAGAGAGGAAATAAAGGCATAAGTCATGAGGAAGATTACCCAGCCCCTGCTTTTACGGCCATGTTCAACTAGCTCTTCATCCGTCAAATGATGAAGATAACCTCTTTCGGTCGAGCAACTCGTCAGAGGGATATCTGTCTTCTTAATGTCAATGGGGTCAAACTCAGGTAACCGATAAGCTGTCATTTGTGTTTCAGCACGGGCAGCCGGCTCAGAGGTAAGACGTCTGGTGCCCTTTGTACCTGCCTTTAGACGTTTTGGCTCACGATGGGCCAACGGTTGATCATCAGACGAGATACTTTCGTGATCCTCGACCGGTCTTTTCCCTTTTGAGCTCGTAGCTGCAACAGGAGACTCACGGGGAACATGTTGGCGACCACCACCTCGACGCGGGGTGATTGTAGGAGTCGGCCCGGACCCACCTCTCGTAGCATTTTCCATCTTTGTAAGCGCAGAAACTTTCGACCTATCAACTACCATATCTACGGGAAACATTAAAACAAGTCAGTATAAAAGGAAAGTTCCGGTCAAAACACCAAAAGATTCGAAATAAAAGGTTCCTCAAACACCGACCCGACCGATGCGGAAGGCTAAGTTTAGCCATTTCCAAGCGAACCGGGGTCACAACCTGATTGTATCCCCGAATGGCCGCAACCCCCCTCTTAAACGCAGCTCTCCACCTATCCGCAGAATCATGTTTATCACCAGGCGCAACGTACTCGCCAGGTTTGATCACAAAGTTCAATATGGTTTTGGTTGGATCGCGAATGAGGAACTACTTTTTCCTCTATCCCGGGCTACTAGACAACCTCTCAACTATCTTCCCATCCAGGGAGACGGACACCAATCCCTCACCATGCCTCAAGGAAAGAACGGAAAGTAAATGATCTAACGTTGGCAGTTGTTTGATGACTGCGCAACACATAACATATACCGCCAGATACATCCACACATTGAAAGCAAGCTGAGCAGAGCATTGATTTATGAGAGCTAAAAAATCCACATACAGTGAGGGGAGGGGGAGACGAAACCCTTGTAGCAGGGTGCCACAGTGGACTACCACATGATCCTTATACTCGTTTAAACATCCCCCGCCCCCGATGGCCAAGCCTATCTCTACCCTAGTCGGCCACGGGTAAAGTCTGTCCACCTCTTCCAAGTGCTTAGCATATAAAATTGACTCCTCGCCCAACGTTTTCCGTACAGTAGGAGCTACGTGTTGTAAGGAGGAAATCGAGAATGCAAATAGAATACGAATAAAACAAAGCAAACCAATTGGATCCCAATAAATAATTACAAGACTCCCTCCCGATGTAGTAGTGGGAAGTCAGGATCGATCCACGAGGAAGCGTGTCAGTGGATCCTAGGCAGCGGAGAAATCTCACGGACAGAAGTCGATAACAGATTGCTCGATCTCGACTAGAGTTTAGTCGACAAAAGATCAGACAAGTCGAACAGAGCAGCAGCAATCACTGGAGGTTGTCGATATCGAGGAGAATTAACTCGATATCGAGTAAATATTTGTCGACGTCGAGTACCTGCACACCAAAAGCTACAGCGATCTAGACGATCGAAAATCAGTACTTGATATCGACCAGTTTTGGTCGAAATCGAGGAAACAGAAACTTAAAACGAAATAAAGAACAAGGCTTGGTGAAACTCGATATAAACTATGTATGAAATAAAACTTCCAAGATTGCGGTTTGCGACAACAATAACTAAACATGCATAAGGCAAGATAAATAATGATAATCATGCAAATTGCATCGAAGGATCAAGCTTTCGCCTTTTCCAACAATTAGACAACTCTTTCAAGAAACCTTAATTGTATCTGCTGATTTTATGTTAATAATCCAAGTTGTTAGCATTGATCTCCATTAGATGGGTAATAAACACATAACAAGTACTAGATTCTTAAAACATGATAAAAGTCGGGTCTTTACCTCAAACATGTGTGGCTATCGTTGGGATCACCCCAACCCTAGAAGTAGGTGGACTACTCGCTCTTCATCGCATTCGCAGACATCATTGATTGAAAAGAAACTTGCATTAAACCAAACTGAAGAAAGTACAAACCGAACAAAGCCAGATCAGTTTCGCTCATTTGCTCCACTCGGCCTCTCTCTCTCTCTCTCTACTTCCTACTTCTCCTACTGAAATTGAATGAATAAAAATCAGCCCTATGGGCTTTATTTATAGGCTTCCAATCATTGCTAATCAAGGAAGGAAATATCTATCTAATATCTAAAGATAAAACTTTAATAAAAGGAACATTTATCATAAAAGGAAATATATCTAAAATATCTAAATATCTTCATGTGTGGATAAATCTTCTCTCCATGGATAAACCTTGATAGACTTGATATATCTTTGATAGACTCGGACTCCTTCGCTCCCAAGCAAGCCCAACTCGACTCGGACAACCCACATCGTAACGCGGCTCATGAAGGTTTTACTCGATATCGAGTAATTTCCTCGATATCGAGGAGAAGTGGTCGTCGACTTTGGGTTGTTGGCTTGCTCGAGTAACTGCTTCTCGGCTTGGCTCGAACATGTGTTTCTGGTCTTGTCGATATCGAGAAATTTACTCGATATCGAGGAAGTGTTGTCGACTTTGCTTGGCCTGGCTTTCTCGAGCAACCTCTCCCCGATCTGGATTGGACATGTGGTTCTGTTTTACTCGACATCGACTAATTTTGTCGATATCGAGTAACAATGTTGCTCAGGTTGCCTTCTTCTCGGCTTCTCGACTTAGCATCCTTCCTCGAGTTCAGAAGTGGCTTCAGGTGTTGGTCGATATCGAGTAATGCACTCGATATCGAGTAAGGTTCTGAACTCAAGTTGGCTTCATCTTCAGTTCCTCGATCAGCTCCTCCTCGACCAGGCTTGGGTGCACATTGTTGTCGATGTCGAGGAGAATTTCTCGATATCGAGTAAAGTTGACTTCAACTCTCCCCTCTTGGTTTTCTCCCGGAATGGCTCCAAATTCTGTAATATTAAATCAAAACTTATGTAGATCTCTATTTCTTGCGAATAAGCATGTATTACATAAATTCAACATATTCCCAGCCCGAAATATGCAAAGTGTATAGAATAAGGAGCTAAAATGTGCATTTCAACATGGATATTTTAGTGGACATCAAATCACCCCATATTTAAGCTTGCTTGTCCACAAGCAATAACTTAGATGGCCATTCAGGGGAAGAATTTTAGACTTTGACATCATAGATTCATTCTTATATAACCCTGCAATCAATTACCATCATCGAAAAGGTACTTGTGTCACAAATCCATGCATGTGCAATTAAAAGCAACATCTACTCACAAAAGGAGGGTTATGCAAAACAATTAATAAGTAACAAAGCATTAATAATCAAGATGACTTTAATTTAAGCTCAATAAGGAGTAGATTGGTAAAAGGCTAAAGGTGGGTAATTTTTTGCCATGTGGTGTTTAATCCGGGGAAATGGAGTGCTTTCCAAACTGAATTTCCACATTCCTTCTTCTTTTGATTCATCACCTTCTATAATGCTTTTTTTTTTCAATAATAATGCTTTTACCTATCTAACCTCAACACTGCCTTCTCGCGAGTCGTAAACATGGGTGTCATGAATGGCCCCGGATACTTAGTGCTTTGGACTCCTCACCTGTGTGTCCCATCTCGCCAAACTATTATCTCAGCGAGCATGGTTGATCTACCTTTATCTCCTGAGGTGATCGGATTTTTTCTCACTCATTAAATTTTCCATATTTTTTAAACAATTTCCTACCAAACTCCAATAATGATAACAACAACACAAATACCATATAACATCTCCATAATGTAACATCATTCTCAACATAATCCCCGGATAGGAAATAAGGTAAAGAATGGAAAATATTTAGATCATGTGGAGCAATATATGAAATAAGGCATAATATGGCTTTTGAGATGCATAAGCATAGGTAAGGCTAGGATATAAACAATGAGCATTATATGGAAATATAAAGTCCTCCATCCTCTTATCATGTAATATGTCAAAAGCAACTTCAAATTTTACCTCATTTCATGGTTTTCAAGAAAATATTGCACTTCATTGTGACTTCCCTTTACTAGGCAATTTCATGCTATATCTCTAATGAATCCAATTTTGCATCGTCGAGTTCAATTAAAGCTTCCATGACACTATTTCTTTGAACAATTTACAAGCAATGGGAGATGTCTCATAGAATTTTGAGTTTTAGCCTTATGCATAAAAATTTAAAATTTTACTCAAAATTCACCATGTAAAACCAAAAGTAAACCAAACGTAAGAATAAAACATGAAATAATGATAATGAGCTCTTCCCCCACCCCATACTTAAAATATACAGTGTCCCCATTGTATAAAATCAAATAAAAACAAGAGTAAAGGAAGAAACTCACCGAATAATGTGTCGAGGAAAGTAAAACAGAGCCTGTCGAGTACTGTCTTAGTCGATGTCGGGGAATTTTTGGTTGATATCGACCAACTTACTCGATATCGAGTAACGTTGGTCGAACTCGACTAGCTACTTTTCCTCTCCCCTTGTCGATTTCCACCTCATGAGCCCATATCGACTAAATTATAGTCGATATAGACCAGGTTTGGTCGACTCCAGTTTTCTTCGACCTGTATTTTTGTTAGTATATCCCGAAAACAAGATTTCACATGAAGTATTTAAAAACAAAAACAAACAAAACTAAAACCAAAAGTTTCAAAGTCCCAAAAATTCAAAAAGTTTTATATACATGCTCTAGATTTTAGAGTCGCTAGGCCGACTTATCCGCTTGTGCTTTAAGTGCAGTCAATGTGGGCCCCTTTTGTGCTTGGCCCGTCTCCTGGATCATCTAGGTCCTGATTGTAGTATATAAGCTCAGTTGATAGGTGGTCACTTGCATAATGTCCTTTTTCTCCCTTCCTTTTCTTTCCAGCTCCCATTCTCCGCAAATTCTCTCACCACGGGGCCTTACCTCCCCTTAAATTATTTATAAATTTCTTAATGGAATGAGGAGGAGTAGAACTCATACCTGAACTTACCTTTTCGGGCTCAAAACAGAAATCTTCGGGCTTAGGGTTGGTCGATGTCGAGTAGATTTGGTCGACATCGAGTACAGGGACCCCATACTTAGGCTCTTGGCAAGTCTGGTGCTCAGCAGTGGAAGTCGATGTCGAGGAAGATTGGTTGACATCGAGTAACTCTTTAGTCGACATCGCGGAGCCTTTGTCGATGTCGAGTAGAATTTTGGTGCCTTCCTCCGTTGTTTGCTTGATCCCGTGGTTGCTGATGCTCTTCACCTCCAGCCATGAAATTTCCTCTTTTGCAGGGCCAAAAGAGAAATCTAAGACCTCATCGCCTATTGTGAAGGTGAGCAATCGTTGTTTGATACAAATCTTGGCATTTGCAGTAGCTAGGAATGGTCTACCAAGAATAATAGGGCTAGTAGGATCTTCAACACAATCTATAATAAGAAAATCAGCGGGAATAAAGAACCTACCAACCTGGACAAGGACATTATCAACCATACCTGTAGGGATGACCACTGTATTTTTTGCCATGTATAGCTTGGCATCCAGAGGCTCTATTGACCCTATTTCACCTTTCGCCGGATTGATAAGGGCATGATGCTCACACTTGCTCCTAAATCACACAAGGACTCATATTTATATTGTCCAAATCCCACGGTAACAGAAAACTTACCAGGGGCAGGTCTCTTCTCAGGGAAGTGGAGCACTTTGCATTCGCTGGCGATTTCTGAGATGGATTGCTTGTTTCTCGGGATCTCCTTGAGGAATTTGACATAAGAAGGCATCTCTTGCAAAGCTTCTGTAAAAGGAATTGAGACATTCAGTTCTCGAAGCATATTAACAAAATGTTTAAACTTACATGCAGTGGGATCTTTTAGCGCCTTGGAAGGGAAAGGCAGTGTCTTTCTCTGCTTCGGAGCCAGAACATATGTCGGAGGTGTTGCAGAGTCCTTGACATCGGCCAACTTTTCCTCGACATCGACAAGGGTTTGCTCGATATCGACAACAGTTGTCGATTTCGAGTTGATGTGTTGCGCAGTTCAGTCTGGGCTTGGGTTCTTCTCCATGTCGAGTTGAGGCTTGTCGATATCGACCAAATGTTGGTCAACATCGAGTTGCTGCTGCTCGTTGTCGAGTTGCTGCTCTGCTTTGTCCTGCTGCTTTCCAACCTCTGACTCGCGTAGTTGGTGCCCGCTCCTGATTTTTATAGCTGCGACGTGTCCGGTCTTCCCCTTAGGATTTGGTTCTGTTTGCCCATTGTTGTAATGATGGGAAATCAACCACAAATAAAATACCTCAATTCCCACTATGTAGATAGCGGAAGTTGGGATCGTTCCACTGGAGAGAGGACAACACTTTCTAGAGTAGTTCCTGTGATCTAACAACACACAAAAATCAGTAGCAAAGGCGGTCGATATCAACAAGAGATGTCGATATCAAGGGGATGGTCGAGAGAAGTGATGAATGTCGAGTGATTGGCTTGTTTTTCAGCAGCAAAATAGAATAAAAAGCAAGGGATTTTAGGGATGTAAACAGTATAAAAAGAACTTCCAAGGTAAAGGGATAACCACAACAACAACCATGCATAAACCACACAAGAATCATAGACCAAAGATCATGTTTTTATCATCAAAAGATAGCTTTCGCATACTTCACAAATAGAGAATAGAGGCTTTCGCATAAAACCTATTTGTTCTACCTTTTCTTAATTAGAACCCTTTTACTTTCGTCAAAGATCTCTAATTACTATCCAAATTCATAATTGAATCCACTTTCGCTTCATAATCATAAACATGGAATTGTCCTCAACTTTCGCAAAGGATTAAACACAAGATAGATGATGATAAACTCATAAAAACATCATAGATTCAAGCTTTCATACATGGCTATTGTTGGGCTCGCCCCAACCCTAGAAGAAGGAGAACTACTCACTCATAGCTATAGAAAACATGCTGAAAATTGAATTAAACATAATCTGAAATTGCAATTAAAATCAAACCTCAAAACCAATGTCAAAACCTTCAACCAAAAACTCCTAACTCACGTCGTTCCTCCTGCTGTCAATTCAACCGTCTCTTTCCCTCTAAGCTGCTGTAAATTCAGCGTGTGATGAATGTGTAGAGAGATCCCTAATTAGCCTTTAATTGGCTTTATTTAAAGATAGAAATTCTAACTTAATCTCTAAGGAAAGAGATTTTATCTTAGGAAAATAATATAATCTATCTAAGGAAGGATAAAATATCCCAAATCTATCTAACTAAAATATCCTCAAAAGGAATTAAATAGAAACCTTAATTAAAAAGCCCAAAATCAATTAAAACAGCCCGCTAGAAAATTCTGCTGGTGCGCAGATTCGCACAGGGTATCGGCGCCGAGGTCTGGGTGTCGGCGTCGAGGAACCTGTTCGAATGCAGTAACTTCTGTTTTTCTCCAGCTTTTCGACTCTGTCTTCAATCGCACTTTCCCGAGTCCTCGTTAATCCGATTGACGCATATGAATATGCGTTGGAAAGCTCTTTTCAAGGACTACAAATCTCATGAAGGCTCCAGATCTTGAATCGAAGTGATGGATGGCGAAAATAAGGTTTTTTCTCCGGCTGCACCTCTTTTCCCTTTTGCTTGGCTTCTCCATTGCATTCATGATTTTTCATTAAGCTCTAAAGTGCTTCAAAACTCTTCCAAATCAGCTCCAATACCTATAAAATCACACCAAAGCTTGTGTAGACTCCATATCTTGCAATATTAAACATAACTACACATTTTCCTTACTTTCCCAACATAAAAGCTAATAAAAGGACTTGAATGAAATAAAAACATGATGTAAAATAAGACTAAATATGCGGACATCAAAACACCCCATACTTAGACTTGCTTGTCCTCAAGCAATAACCAACCAATAACCACTACCTACAACACATCCTTCAAGTCTTCGCCTTTGCCAAAAAGCAACATCATAAGCGCAACTGGTCTAAAAGAATCAAGCAATCAAATGTCATCACACGTATATAAGAAACTCTAAGCAAAAGCAATCGAAATCCAACCTCACAAGGATATATGTGTTTCGCTCAACTCTCAATGTGTTTAGGCTTTGAATAACATCTCTCAACTCAATCCTTAATGCAAAAAGCTACATAGACATTGTTATTTATATCACCAATCTCTCCACCGGAGATGTCAAAGCAATCAAAATCATCAAGAGGACTTATGGCTCAATGAAAGACTTCAAAGAAGACTTCATTCGGCCGGGTTGTAATGTGGCTTGGTAAGAAATAAAAGGTATGGAATTATTTAGGCAAATTGGTGCTAAAATCCGGGAATCAAGACTCCTAAACTTCCAACTCAACTCAACCAAACAACTCATCTCCAAATTCAGCACATAACCAATGCTCACCAAATATCAAGATCATCAACCCATGAAAATACTTCTCAACCAACAATTTAATCCAACTCTCACATATAATAAACTAGGCTCTTAATAAACATTTTTTTTTTCTTTTTTTTTTCTCTTTCTTTCGTCAATATTACATAAATATAAATTTTCGGAGCCTCTAAAATATAAGAACAATATGAGGAATAATGCAAAACCTTACATAATTTCGCTCAAAGCATCTCAACAAAGCTCAACAACTTAGCTTCTTCTCCATCAAACTCAAGTCAATCAAATTCCAACCAACTCTAAATCCTAATTCCCGGATAAAGGGTCAAGCTTATAATCAGCTAGGAATTAATTTTGTGGAGCTAACAAAGAATAGGCCAAGGCTCAAAGGGCTTCAAGTAAAGACAATATGTAAGGTAGGTAAATGAATGGATAAAATATGGCTAAGAAAATATAAGTCCTCCATCATCTAATTTTAATAAGCAATGAACTAGTATCTCATAATCGGTCTCAAGAAATAGATAACCACATCAATGTCAAGAGGTAATCACATAAGGAGAGTAAATCACACATCAAAAGTGGAGGGAAATATATAAATACGAAGAACATTTCCTATAAGGCCAAAGATATCTCACTAGGACATAGATTTGGATTTCAATCACCTCTACTTAGAATCATATGTGCTCAATTATAATCGCAAGTCAAATTACCACATAAAAATCAAACTTTCCAGGAGACTTAGGCTAAACCATCCAAACATATCATAGGGTTTATATGATCAAGTCGATTATTAGGTTTCATCATAGGACATCTAAGTTAGGTGTTTCGAACTAAACTAAAAAACAAATAATGCATTTTTTTTCTTTTTTCGACATTTTTCAATTTTTTTTTGTATTTTCTATGGACTCAATAAAAATGCAAAATATGCAAAAATACAAAATAATGCAAAACAACACCACCAAAAACAAACCTCAAACCATAAGCATATAGTAAGTTGTTACTCCCACCCCATACTTAAAAAATTACTTTGTCCTCAAAGTATAAGCTCAAAAATAAGAGATGGGTGTAAACGAAGACTTACAAGATAGAATTGGAGCTCATTCCGACCGAAAATAGGTGCTACTATCGTGCCTAGGAGTCGACGTCGACATGGAGTGGTCGATAAGCTTCTCTTCTCCAAGGTTGTCCTTTCGTCATGCTTAGCACCTACCAATTCATTAGCAACCAAAACCTCAAAAAAAAAACAAAGTTTAAAGCAAAACCAAAACAAAATCCAAAACCAAAACCAATCAAAAATAAAATCCTAAATAATCATAGGTCTATGTACAAGCTCTAGATTTTTAAGTCGCTAGGCCGACTTCTTCTCTTAAGCTCATGTGGGCATTCGCAAGGCCCATGTGGCTCGGGCCTCCTCCTCCGGACTCTCTACTTCGACCTTGAATATGATTCCTTCCTTGTCCTTAAGCTCCATTGCACCGGGTCGAATCTTGTGAATTTTGAATGGACCAACCTTCTTCTCTTTGAATTTGCTAGGGAACCATTGATTCTTGGCCTTGGAGATGTACACCGTATCTCCTACCTCATAAGCTTTTGGATCCTCATTGCATCCCCTACATAATCTCACAAACCAAGGCATACCTCTTCCATTCGTAATAGATAGGTTTTTAATAGAAATAGGGGAAGAGAAATTCATACCTTGACTTACCTTGTTGGGACCGGGATGGTGGTCTTCGGCCCAACTCTTTTTTTTCTCGTCAACTTTTCCTTCCATGGTAGCGCAACCATCTTCTTCACGTTGTCCTGCTGCTGGAGGTATCGATGTCGAGGCTGAAGGTGTCGGCGCCGAGGCATCAGTAGCTTTTTCAACATTCTGCAGTAACATTTTATCCTCCAGGGGTGTCGACGCCGAGGGTGAGGGTGTCGACGCCGAGGCATCTGTAGCTTTCTCAAGTTTCTGCAGAAACTTTTCTTTGTCCAGGGGTGTCGACGCCGAGGTAGGGGGTATCGACGCCGAGGCATCTGTAGCTTTTTCCGCATAGTGTGGAATCGATGTCGATAGAGGTGGGTCGACGTTGAGGACCCCATACTTAGCCGTTGTCGTGCTCTTGATTTCCACTTCTTCATTATCCAAAGTAGCCAATAGGTTGTTGATTTGATCATCCGTTGATGTTGGCTCCTTGGCTATTATCTCCTTTGTAAGCTCCTCACATGGAATGACGTCCATTCGTGCATATAGGGCATTGACCTCCATCCTCCTTACCTCCCTCATAGTCGTATTAAAACGAAACTCAATTACCTCATCGGCTATGGTGAAAGTAAGTAGGCCATTCTTGACGCTAATGTTCGCATCCGCCGTGGCCAAGAAAGGTCTACCCAAGATGATTGGTACGGTGGGATCCGGTTCCATATCTAGCACAATGAAGTCAGTTGGGACAAAGAACTTCCCCACCTTGAGGGGGACATTATCCATAATCCCTGTGGGCTTCACCCATGTGTTGTCGGCCATAAACAACTTCATCTCCACCGGCTCCAATGCTCCTAGCTTGACTTGGTGCCAAATAGATAGAGGCATAAGACTTACACTTGCTCCCAAGTCACACAAGGCTTTGTAACGATGATTTCCAAGCCCAATAGAGATGGCAAACTTCCCTGGATCAGCCTTCTTTTCGGGGAAGTCCATCTTGTTGCATTCCTCCGCAATATCCACTAGAGACCTCTTGTTACTCAAGATCTCCTTCAAAAATTTCACATAGGCGGGCATCTCTCTAAGTGCTTCGGTGAGGGGGATAGTAACGTTGAGGCCTTGAAGCATTTTCATAAACCGCTTGAATTTCCTATCAGTGGGGTCCTTTGGCACCTTGGAGGGAAATGGGAGTGGTACCTTAGGATTAGAAATAACCTCAGAAGCTCTCGTTCTTTCTGCAGCAGGGGTCGGCGTCGAGGCAGGAGGGTTCGGCGTCGAGGGGTCTGCAGTGTTAGGAGAAGTTTCTTGAACAAGTGTGTCGGCATCGACACTGGAGGGGTCGGCGCCGAGGGGCTGTGCACTTCCAGCAGCTTCTGCAGTAGGTTTTGGAGCTGTCAGGGTGTCGGCGTTGAGGGTAGAGGTGTCGGCGCCGAGGGTGTTTCTGGGCTCGTTGTCCTCTTTTTGCGAGTTGTGTTGGTCTAGTAACTCGCGTCCACTCCTTAGCTTGATGGAAGCAACATGCCCGGTTGCAAGGCCCTTAGGATTAGCCGTGGTTTGGCTTGGTAGGGTACCGGGTTGCTTTGGAATTTGAGCCGCCAATTGACCCACTTGGGTCTCAATGTTTCTCCTCCATATGTCCATCTCCCCAAAGCGAGCATTGAGACCTTGCAATTGCGTTTGGACAGCCGAGTTAGCAAGGTCATTCTTTGCTTGGTTCCTCCTCATCTCCTCAAGGATCATGCTCATATCATTGCGTGATTGCTCACGCTCCGGATGGCCTGGAGCTCGGTAGAAGTTGTGTCCGCCATAGTTTTGTTGGGGTTGACGATTGCCCCAAGTGTTTTGGTTTCCTCCTTGGCTAGGACCTCCCACATAATGAGCATCCTCATATGTCTCGGCTAGGTGCACTTGATCGGCGTGAGGGCATTGGACCGTGGTGTGGGAAGTAGATCCACACTCTATGCATGCTTGATTTGCCGATAGATGTCGAACTTGCTTTTGTAGCTTTCTCACTTGATCCTTCCTAAATTGCTCGCGAACATCCGGATCAATCTCTTTAGATGGTTGATAGAGAGCCATAGATGGTGGGGGCCTCACATCCGAAACTTCGGAGGTCCCATAGGTGTTGTCATACTCAACCAAGCGCTCTAGCTCTTCCCATGCTTCCTCCGGAGTCATCTCAAGGAATCGGAGGTTGGTGTGAACATTAATCCGGTCCTTTGTTGCCGAATTCAGCCCATTGAAAAAGATCTCTTGGAGCACATATTCCGGTTGCCCATGCGTAGGGCATTGACGTTGAAGCTCTTTGAATCTTTCCCATGCCGCCGCCAAGTCTTCCACCCTCAATTGCTTGAAAGTAGTGATTTTTTTCCTTAGCTCCGATGTCTTTGAAGGTGGGAAGAACTTGGTTAAGAAAGAATCATGTAATTGCTCCCAAGTGGTGATGGTTTGGGTTGGCAAGCTATCTAGCCAATGAAGTGCCTTCCCCGCAAGTGACCATCGAAAGGCCTTAAGCCTCACATACTCCAAAGTTTCACCATGAGCGATGGTGTCACAAATATCCAAGAACTCGCGCACATGCTCCATAGGGCACTCCGTTGGTTTCCCCGAAAATTGGATCTTCTTGACCATGGCAATGAAGCTTGTCTTGATCTCAAAATTAGCGGGAGCGTCGGGGAAGACAATAGGTGATGCGGGCACCCTAAGAGGTGGGTGCATATATTGCCGAGCATTGCGAGGAATCCTAGCAAGTTGTTCCTCCGCTTGACGTGCCCTCTCGGCCTCTTGTTCTCGAGCACGATTGGCCTCTTGGTTCTCCCTTTGCAGCCTTTCCACCGTTTCCTCAAGGGTCTCACGTTCGGCCATGATTCCCTTTAGCCTTTCTCTTAAATGAAAGTAACGCTCCGGTTCGTCTAAAGCCTCAAACTCTATTATGCGATCAGCGCGTCGCATACACCTCTCAAACAAACACAAGAAGCAAACAAGTAGCGTTAGAAAACAAGGAGGAGGTGGGCTAGTCCCAACTCCGAAAATCAGCTACTCTAGATGGCGATTGTTACCCTCCCCGGCAACGGCGCCAATTTGTTGTAATGATGGGAAATCAACCACAAATAAAATACCTCAATTCCCACTATGTAGATAGCGGAAGTTGGGATCGTTCCACTGGAGAGAGGACAGCACTTTCTAGAGTAGTTCCTGTGATCTAACAACACACAAAAATCAGTAGCAAAGGCGGTCGATATCAACAAGAGATGTCGATATCAAGGGGATGGTTGAGAGAAGTGATGAATGTCGAGTGATTGGCTTGTTTTTCAGCAGCAAAATAGAATAAAAAGCAAGGGATTTTAGGGATGTAAACAGTATAAAAAGAACTTCCAAGGTAAAGGGATAACCACAACAACAACCATGCATAAACCACACAAGAATCATAGACCAAAGATCATGTTTTTATCATCAAAAGATAGCTTTCGCATACTTCACAAATAGAGAATAGAGGCTTTCGCATAAAACCTATTTGTTCTACCTTTTCTTAATTAGAACCCTTTTACTTTCGTCAAAGATCTCTAATTACTATCCAAATTCATAATTGAATCCACTTTCTCTTCATAATCATAAACATGGAATTGTCCTCAACTTTCGCAAAGGATTAAACACAAGATAGATGATGATAAACTCATAAAAACATCATAGATTCAAGCTTTCATACATGGCTATTGTTGGGCTCACCCCAACCCTAGAAGAAGGAGAACTACTCACTCATAGCTATAGAAAACATGCTGAAAATTGAATTAAACATAATCTGAAATTGCAATTAAAATCAAACCACAAAACCAATGTCAAAACCTTCAACCAAAAACTCCTAACTCACGTCGTTCCTCCTGCTGTCAATTCAACCGTCTCTTTCCCTCTAAGCTGCTGTAAATTCAGCGTGTGATGAATGTGTAGAGAGATCCCTAATTAGCCTTTAATTGGCTTTATTTAAAGATAGAAATTCTAACCTAATCTCTAAGGAAAGAGATTTTATCTTAGGAAAATAATATAATCTATCTAAGGAAGGATAAAATATCTCAAATCTATCTAACTAAAATATCCTCAAAAGGAATTAAATAGAAACCTTAATTAAAAAGCCCAAAATCAATTAAAACAGCCCGCCAGAAAATTCTGCTGGTGCGCAGATTCGCACAGGGTATCGGCGCCGAGGTCTGGGTGTCGGCGTCGAGGAACCTGTTCGAATGCAGTAACTTCTGTTTTTCTCCAGCTTTTCGACTCTGTCTTCAATCGCACTTTCCCGAGTCCTCGTTAATCCGATTCACACATATGAATATGCGTTGGAAAGCTCTTTTCAAGGACTACAAATATCATGAAGGCTCCAGATCTTGAATCGAAGTGATGGATGGCGAAAATAAGGTTTTTTCTCCGGCTGCACCTCTTTTCCCTTTTGCTTGGCTTCTCCATTGCATTCATGATTTTTCATTAAGCTCTAAAGTGCTTCAAAACTCTTCCAAATCAGCTCCAATACCTATAAAATCACACCAAAGCTTGTGTAGACTCCATATCTTGCAATATTAAACATAACTACACATTTTCCTTACTTTCCCAACATAAAAGCTAATAAAAGGACTTGAATGAAATAAAAACATGATGTAAAATAAGACTAAATATGCGGACATCACCCATGGAGTTTCCCGGTTGGTCGTGGAATTTCTGCCGCGAATTGACCCATCTGAGTCTCTATGTTCCTCTTCTAGATATCCAGCTCTCCAAATCTTGTGTTGAAATTCTGGAGCTAATTATTGATGGCGACTGTAGACTGTTGCTGCTGTGCATGATTTCGGTGCATCTCATCAAGGATCATCTGTAGATCATCCTTCCGTTGATCTCTTTCTGGATTTCCTGGAGCTCTGTATGGTGGGGGGTTCCTAGGGGCACCTTGGTTTCATTGTGGTTGCTGAAACCTTTGGTCCCCCATATAGTGATTGGGACCCCCTGCATAAGCTACCTCTTCGTGGTTTTCTGCCATCCTGACTTGCTCTGTGTGTGGGCTGGTTGACAAAAAAATACTTGACTTGCTTGAGGAGCTTGCGATTCTGATCTGTGTAGTACTGCTCCTTGACATCTGGGTCAATCTCCTTGGAAGGCTCATAGAGGGGCAAGGATGGGGCTGGCCTGACATAGGCATCTTCATCATAGTTTTTAGAAGCCCCATATTTATTATCGTAGTTGGTGAGCTTGTCGAGTACACCCTATGCGTTAGCTGGTGGCATCGTCAGATACTCATATCGAGTGTACTGATTTATCCTATCCTTAGTGGTCTGGTTAAGAGAATTGAAGAAGATCTCTTGAATGACATAGGGTGACTGTCCATGAGTAGGGCAAGATCGCAGTAGTTCCTTATATCGTTCACATGCTTTTGCCAGTGGCTCCCCAGACTTCTGTTTGAAAGTTGTAATCTTCTGGCGGAGGAGTGCTGTCTTGGCAGGAGGAAAGAATTTGTTGAGAAATTCCTGCTCTACTTGAGCCCATGTTGTGAGGGATCGTGGTTTCAGTCCTTCTAGCCACTTCAATGCAGGGCCGGCAAGAGACCAACGAAAAGCCTTCATCTTGACATATTCCAGAGTAGTACCTTCGGCAAGAGTACGGCACATGTCAGAAAAATTGGTAATATGTTCAAAAGGGCATTCATTAAATCTTCCATGAAAAGCATTCTTTTTAAGTTCAATAAGGAAGTGAGTGCCAGTTTCAAAATCATTTTGAGGGATTAGAATAGCCGATTCAGGCACGACGAGAGTCGGGTGCATGTAATCATCTGCAGTGGTAGGGTATTGGGCAAGCTCATCTTCTGCTTGCCTCCTCCGCTCAGCTTGTTGTTCCCTGCCTGCTCTCTCAGTGGCGAGAGCAGCATTGTTGCTGGCTAGTTCCCTCTGAAGCCTCTGTATCAGTTGTTCCGGTGTTTCTGCGGCCGCCATGGATCTTTTTAGTTTAGCGTGGATGTGTAAAAGGCGTTCTGGTTCGTCTAAGCCATCAAACTCATGTGGTTGACCAGAACGGCGCATACACCTGCGAAGTAACTCAAAGCAAACGTGAGATTTAACTACCTGAGGCGCGAATGATAGCTTCCCCGGCAACGGCGCCAATTTGTTGTAAGGAGGAAATCGAGAATGCAAATAGAATACGAATAAAACAAAGCAAACCAATTGGATCCCAGCAAATAATTACAAGACTCCCTCCCGATGTAGCAGTGGGAAGTCAGGATCGATCCACAAGGAAGCGCGTCAACGCATCCGAGGCAGCGGAGAAATCTCACGGACAGAAATCGACAACAGATTGCTCGATCTCGACTAGGGTTTAGTCGACAGAAGATCGGACAAGTCGAACAGAGCAGCAGCAGTCACTGGAGGTTGTCTATATCGAGGAGAATTTACTCAATATCGAGTAAATCTTTATCGACGTCGAGTACCTGCACACCAGAAGCTACAACGATCTAGACGATCGAAAATCAGTACTCGATATCGACCAATTTTAGTCGAAATCGAGGAAACGGAAACTTAAAACGAAATAAAGAACAAGGCTTGGTGAAACTCGAAATAAACTATGTATGAAATAAAACTTCCAAGATTGGGGTTTGCAACAACAATAACTTAACATGCATAAGGCAAGATAAATAACGATAATCATGCAAATTGCATCGAAGGATCAAGCTTTCGCCTTTTCCAACAATTAGACAACTCTTTCAAGAAACCCTAATTGGTAATATGTTCAAAAGGGCATTCATTAGATCTCCATTAGATGGGTAATAAACACATAACAAGTAGTAGATGCTTAAAACATGATAAAAGTCGGGTCTTTACCTCAAACACGCGTGGCTATCGTTGGGCTCACCCCTAACCCTAGAAGTAGGTGGACTACTCGCTCTTCATCGCATTCGCAGACATCATTGATCAAAAAGAAACTTACATTAAACCAAACTGAAGAAACTACAAACCGAACAAAGCCAGTTCACTTTCGCTCCTTTGCTCCACTCGGCCTCTCTCTCTCTCTCTCTCTCTCTCTCTCTCTCTCTCTCTCTCTCTCTCTCTCTCTCTACATCCTACACCTCCTACTGAAATTGAATGAATAAAAATCAGGCCCATGGGCTTTATTTATACGCTTACAATCCTTGCTAATGAAGGAAGGAAATATCTATCTAATATCTAAAGATAAAACTTTAATAAAAGGATCATTTATCATAAAAGGAAATATATCTAAAATATGTTAATATCTTCATGTGTGGATAAATCTTCTCTCCATGGATAAACCTTGATAGACTTGATAGATCTTTGATAGACTCGGACAACTTCGCTCCCAAGCAAGCCCAACTCGACTCGGACAGCCCACAGCGTAACGCGGCCCAGGAAGGTTTTACTCGATATTGAGTAATTTTCTCGATATCGAGGAGAAGTGGTCGTCGATTTTGGGTTGCTGGCTTGCTCGAATAACTGCTTCTCGGCTTGGCTCGGACATGTGTTTCTGGTCTTGTCGATATCGAGCAATTTACTCGATATCGAGGAAGTGTTATCGACTTTGGCTAGGCTGGCTTTCTCGAGGAACCTCTCCCCGATCTGGCTCGGACATGTGGTTCTGTTTTACTCGACATCGACTAATTTTGTCGATATCGAGTAACAATGTGGCTCAGGTTGCCTTCTTCTCGACTTCTCGACTTAGCATCCTTCCTCAAGTTCAGAAGTGGCTTCAGGTGTTGATCGACATCTAGTAATGTACTCGATATCGAGTAAGGTTCTGAAATGGAGTTGGATTCGTCTTTAGTTCCTCGATCAGCTCCTCCTCGACCAGGATTGGGTGCACATTTTTGTCGATGTCGAGGAGAATTTCTCGATATCGAGTAACACTTGACTTCAGCTCACTCCTCTTGGTTTTGTCCCGTAATGGCTCCAAATTCTGTAATATTAAACTAAAACTTATGTAGATCTCTATTTCTTGGGAATAAGCATATATTACATAAATTCAACATATTCCCAGCCCGAAATATGCAAAGTGTATAGAATAAGGAGCTAAAATGTGCATTTCAACATGGCTATTAAAGTGGACATTACTACGCCGTCCAAGAAAATTGTTGGAAGGGGAGGTGGCACCCCAAAGGTATAACCCTCACAAAAACTACATCGATCAGCCTCTATTCAATCATAAGGAGGCAGGGCGAAGTCACCCTGGACCACCCGGATAGGCTTTTTAGACTTGTTACGTGCACGAGACAACTTGACCCTTCCCAGGTCATTTATGGATTCTGAGGTATGACAATATTCAGGGTGGTTCCTTTCTAAAGGACGCTTAATGGTCCCTGCCATTTTCCGTCTCTTCGCGTTGGAACCATCCCCAGAATTCTCCCTCTTCCTTTTTTCCTCCCGAGGTTTGTGACTTGGTGGAAGGGGAGCCAGGCTTGCCTCAGTTTCTGAACCAACATCGGCCTGAGAATTTGTACGCGAGGAACTGACTTCTTCGTACTGGTAGTTTGATGTCCACTAAAGTGACCATGCTTTTATATACATTTTAGCTCCTTATTTTATATGCTTTGCATATTTCGGGCTGGGAATATGTTGAATTTATGTAATATATGCTTATTTGCAAGAAATGAAGATCTACATAAGTTTTGGTTTAATATTACATAATTTGGAGCCATTTCGGGATGAAACCAAGAAGAGAAGAAGAAAGCTACATTTTACTCGACTTCGAGCAAGTTTCCTCGACTTAGACTACACTAGAGAGCAGAACCAAGTCGAGAAACAAAGGAGAACACAACTCGAGCAAGACTCCACTCGACGTCGACCAAAAGCCAAAGACAAACCCGAGCTGGAGGAAGAGAAACCCAACCGGGGAGCCGAGGAGCCAAGTCGAGCTCGAGGATTTTACTCGATGTCGACCAAATTTGTCGATGTCGACCAAACCTAGAAGAATGCCCGAGCTCGAGAAGATAAGAGGCAACTCGAGAAGGCCAAGTGAAGCCAAGATCGACAAGCCAACTCGACTTCGACCAAATTGGTCGAAGTCGACCAAAAACTTCCTGGGCCGCGAGTCGACTGGGCTAATCCGAGTACGAGTTGGTTTCTTGGACACAAAGCAAAGCCGAATCTATCCTATTTTATCAAGATCTATCCATGGAAGAGGGATTTACCTACCACATGAAGACATGAGGATATTTAGATATTTAATTATTTTCTTTTAGATAAATGTCCTTTTTTATTAAGTTTTATCTTCAGATATTAGATAGATATTTCCTTCCTTCATTAGCAAGGATTGGAAGCCTATAAATAAAGCCTATAGGGCTGATTTTTATACATTCAATTTCAAAAGGAGAGAAGTAAGTAGAGAAAGAGAGAGAGAGGCCGAGTGAAGCAAGGAGAGCGAAAGTGATCTGGCTTTGTTCGGTTTGTACTTTCTTCAGTTTGGTTTAATGCAAGTTGTTTCTTTTCAATCAATGATGTTTGCAATTGCGATGAAGAGTGAGTAGTGCACCCACTTCTAGGGTTGGGGCGAGCCCGACGATAGCCCTGCGTGTCTGAGGTAAAGATCCGACATTTATTATGTTTTGAGCATCTACTACCTTTTATATGTTTATTACCCATTCAATGGAGATCCATGCTAACAACTTGGATTGTAAACATAAAATTGGTAGATACAATTAGGGTTTCTTGAAAGAGTTTCTTAATTGTTGGAAAAGGCGAAAGCTTGATCCTTCGATGCGATTTGCATGATTATCTTTATTTATCTTGCCTTATGCATGTTTGGCTATCGTTGTGGCAAACTTCGATCTTGGAAGTTTTCTTTTACATAGTTTATTCCGAATTCCGCAAAGCCTTCTTCTTTTATTTAATTCGTTTAAGTTTCTGTTCTCCTCGACTTCGACCAAAGCTTGGTCGACGTCGACTACTCACCCTCGATCAAGCAGATCGGTGTTGCTTGTGTCTGTGCAGTTAACTCGATTTCGACCAGAGTTCCTCGACTATGACCAAACAACTCGACATCGAGTAATCTTCTCGAAGTCGACCAAATCCAGTAGCCGTTGCTTGCTCAAATACAATTGTGCTTGACCCCTGTCGAATAACCCTAGTCGAGGTCGAGTACCCCTGAAGTCGACAACCACTTGTGAGATTTTTCCGTTGCCTAGGATCCGCTGACTCGCTTCCTCGAGGATCGATCCTGACTTCCCGCTGCTACATCAGGAGGAGGTCTTGTAATTATTTGTGTGGGCATGAATCTAGTTTGATCTATTTCATTATATTTTAAACTCGATTACCTCCTACAACAAATTGGCGCTGTTGCCGGGGAAGCAATCATTCGCGCCTTAGGTAGTCAGATCTCACGTTTTTCTATAAGCTTTGATTTTGCAGGTGTATACACCGTTCTGGTCAACCACCTGAGTTTGACTCCTTAGACGATCCGGAACATCTTATACACATCCATTCTAGACTGAAAAGGATCACGGCGACTGCCGAAACACTAGCTGAGATGATTAAGAGGCTTCAGAGGAAACTAGCCACCAAGGATACTGCTCTCACCACTGAGAGAGCACGCACTGAGCAGGAAGCTGAGCGAAGAAGGGAAGCAGAGGCTGAGCTTGCCCAATACCCTACCACTGCAGAGGATTACATGCACCCGACTCTCGTCGTGCCTGAATCGGCCATTCTAATCCCTGAAAATAATTTTGAAATTCGCACTGCTTTCCTTATTGAGATTAAAAATAATGCCTTCTATGTAAGATTTAATTAATGCCCTCTTGAACATATTACCAATTTTTCTGATATGTGACATAGTCTTGCTGGAGGTACTACTCTAGAATATATCAAGATGAAGGCTTTTCGTTTGTCTCTTGCCGGTCCAGCATTAAAGTGGCTTCAAGGTCTCCCTCCACGATCCCTCACAACATGGGCTGAGGTAAAGCAGGAATTTCTCAATAAATTCTTTCCTCCTACCAAGACAGCGCTCCTCCGCCATAAGATTACAACATTCAAGCAGAAGCCTGGAGAGCCGCTAGCAAAAGCATGGGAACGATATAAGGATCTACTACGATCCTGCCCTACACATGGACAGCCACCCTATGTCATTTAGGAGATCTTCTTCAATTCTCTTGATCTGTCCGCTAAGGATAGGATCAACTAGTATACTCATTAGGAGTACCTCACGATGCCACCAGTTGTTGCATGGGCTACCCTCGACAAGCTCACCCACTTCCACAATAAATATGGGGCTCTGAAAAACTATGACGAGAATGCCTATGCGAGGCCAGCCCCATCCATGCCCCTCTATGAGCCTCCTAAGGAGATTGATCCAGATGTTAGGGAGCAGTACTACAAGGATCAGAATCGCAAGCTACTCAAGCAAGTCAAGTACCTTCTGTCAACCAACCTTGCATTGAATGTGGCTCACAGCGGCACACCACTACAGAGTGCCCACATACGGAGCAATTCAGGATGGCGGAAACTCACGAGGAAGTAGCTTAAGCAGAGGGCCCCAATCGCTATATGGGGGACCAAAGGTTCTATCAACCACAATGGAACCAAGGTGCTCATAGGAACCCCCCGCCATACCGAGCTCCGAGACATCCGGAAAGGGACCAGAGGAAGGATTATCTACAGCTCATCCTTGACAAAATGTGCCGGAATCAAGGGACCATCAAAAATCAGCTCCAGAACATCAATAAAAGATTTGGAGAGCTGGATATCTGGAAGAGGAACATAGAGACCCAGATGGGTCAATTCGCGGCACAAATTCCACGACCGACCAGACAACTCCCTCGGCAAACAGAACCAAATCCCAAGGGGAAGACCAGACACGTCGCAGCTATAAAGCTCAGGAGCGGGCACCAAATACGTGAGCCAGAGGTGGGAAAGCAGCAGGACGAAGCTGAGAAGCAACTCGACAACGACCAACAGCAAGTCGATGTCGACGAAAATTTGGTCGATGTCGAGCAAAATAAACTCGATGTCGAGCACCAGCTAGGCCAAGATTCGTCTACACAGCACTTCAACTCGAAATCAACTACAGTGGTCGATGTCGAGCAACATCAAGTCGACGTCGAGGAGAATCAAGTCGAAGTCGAGAACGTTGTAACACCTCCGACATCTGTTCTGGCTCCGAAACAGAAAAAGACGCATCCTTTCCATTCCAAGGCGCTGAAAGATCCCACTGCAGGTAGGATTAAAAGGTTTCTTAAGATGCTTCAAGAACTGAATGTTTCAATTCCTTTTACAGAAGCTCTTCAAGAGATGCCTGCATATGTCAAGTTCCTCAAGGAAATCCTTCGCAACAAGCGATCCATCTCAGAGATCGACGGCGAATGCAAAAGAATTGACTTCCCAGAGAAGAGACCTGACCCTAGTAAGTTTTCCACTCATGTGGGATTTGGAAAATTTAACTATGATGCCTTGTGTGATTTAGGAGCAAGTGTGAGCATCATGCCCTTATCGATCTGGAAAAAGGTAAAGATAGGGTCCATAGAGCCTGTGGATGTCAAGCTATACATGGCAAATAATACAGTAGTCATCCCTACAGGTATGGTTGATAATGTCCCTGTCCAGGTCGGTAAGTTCTATGTCCCCACTGATTTCCTTATTATAGATTGTGCTGAAGATCCTACTAGCCCTATTATTCTTGATAGACAATTCCTAGCTACTGCAGATGTTAAGATCAGCGTAAAGCAGCGATTGCTCACCTTCACGATAGGCGACGAGATCTTAGATTTCTCTTTTGTCCCTGCAAAGGAGGAAGTTCCATGGCTGGAGGTGAAGAGCATAAACAACCACGGGGGCGAGCAAACAACGGAGGAACGCGCCAAAAAGTTACTCGACATCGACCAAACAACTCGAAGTTGACCAAGCCTACTCGAAGTCGACTTCCTCTGATGAGCACCAGACTTGCCAAAAGCCTAAGTATGGGGTCCTTGTACTCGACGTCGACTAGGCTTACTCAACGTCGACTAACCCTAAGCCCGAAGATTTCTGTTTTGGACCCGAAAAGGTAAGTTCGGGTATGATTTCTACTCCTCTTCAGTCCATTAAGAATAATATGAATAATTAAGGGGAGGTAAGGCTCCATGGCGAGCTACTCTGCGAAGAATGAAAGCTGGAAAGAAAAAGAAGGAAAGAAAGGGAGACTATGCAACCAACAACTTATCAGCCGAGCTTGCATACTACCATCAGGACCTAGATGATCCAGGAGAAGGGCCAAGCACAAGGGGGCCCCACGTTGACGGTCCTTGAGCACAAGCGGAGAAGTCTGTAAAGGCTCGAATTTTAAATCCAAATTTCTCGGAAAAAGAAAATCAAAATGAATTTTAAAGCGAAATTTAGCGGAAAAAAAAACTCTAGCTCGGACTCTGATCTCATAAAGCGGATTTCGGATCTAAAATAAAATTTTGAAAACTAACTTGACGTGGCAACATCATCCTCGGGATTTTGAAAATTCTAACTGATCGAGAGTGCGGGTTCCAAAGATTATTTTCGGGTAATTTTAAATTGGGGTTTTGGGACCAATTGTGGCTTGCCTTCTTCCACTCTTTTTTTTACCCAATTTCAGTCAATTGATCCCCTCCCTTCCTAGTCTATAGACAACAACTCCCTCAAGCAATCCATCCCCCATTTTGACAAACAAACAACACCTACCTACTGCATATTTTGAATTGGTCAAAGACTACCCACCTAGCTTCGTCTCCTCAAACAAAACAAAATGAAAAACAAAGGGCAGAACCCAAACCAAAGCCCCCGGGATTCTCCTCTGCACATGCCAAACACAAGAGGACAAACAACCCCATATACCTTTCTCCCTTTGATTTGGCAGAAGACCCGCTACAGTCTTGTTATCTCCCCTTCAACAAGTCTGAAACACAACCCCATTCCCCCACATTTCACATTTCTATTTCAAAACCCAAATAAACCCTATCCCCTTCTTCCATTTTGTTTGCCGAGAGGAACTCCCTTCTCCTTCTCCTTGTTCATTCAGCCACCGCCACCCACCTTACTCCCTCCATTCATTTCTGTCTTGCCAAGATAGCCGGCCACCACCTTTCTCTTTCTCGTTTCCGTTGAGCAATCAGCAGCGCCATTTCCTCCTCCATCAAGTAGCATCCCAGCAGCAGCTCCTCGGCGAGCCCAAGCCAACGCCGCCAGCAGCAACAACGGCTCCCGTCTTCCGAGCGCTGTCCCGAGCACCCACAACCATTGCCTCGGTCTTCCTCCATTTCCTTCCGTGAGAATCAGTTGAAACGATGTTGATTATGAACAGTGTCTTAATTGGGTTCGGTTCATTCCTTTTAAAACTGGTCCGGTTCATGGGTTTATTTAAACAAAACCGGTACAGTTCATTTAAATGGCAATTGGGCCTAATTCTGTTCAGAAAGTATTTGGGCCAGTTTTCCAATGGATCCAATTTTTGGGAGTTGACGAACATTTTCCAAGGTCGGTATTTTCTAACTATTTGACTCGAATTTCAACGGGTTTGAATTAACTTGGGAATCTAAATTGTTCGATGACCGACTAGCATGATGTTATGATATGATTGATTGACTAATAGCATGATTGTGTGCACTAATTGCATGTATGAATGACTAACGGCATGATGAGATGTTAAGTTATATATCGTTTGTCTTATAACTTATAAACTATGATGATATGATGAACTCGAGTTATGTGATATGTACGTTGATTTATGATTATGAATATGATGAGTGTAATGATCCCTGGATATATGTGACATGCGTATTATTATTGCAGATATATTGTGGCGAATACATGAATGTGGTTGAACGTAATAATGAGAATGATATGGTCTCGTAGAATGTGACAATATGATGAATGGTTGAACTTGACGGAATGATGATTGCAATATGGTTGCTATTCCCGTTGAATGATATGCTTGAGTGTTTGGATGATTAGACGTAGACTTATACATATATGTTCTGATGTGTATCTAGGTGATACTTTGTGACTATAAATGATGTATGCCGGATCTTCTATTATGCTGTTCTGTATAGCTAGGTGAGTTCCTATATGAGCTCACTCAGATTCGAAAAGAGATCTCCCTGCTTGTAGCCATGTGCCTACTAGGTGCTTGCATTCATAATAAAGCATGTCATGTAGTATCCTGCTAGGATTGCACTCATGATTGAGCATTCGTTTACTCATTGCTTTTGTAAACAAAACGGCCGTTATCTGTGAAGTAACTAGAGTCATTGCTAGGGTTATAGGACGACCTAGTCCCATCGGGTCCCGTCCTGAGTCAATCGAGTCATGAACTTCCTTATATTATGAGATGCCTGCGGGCTTTATTGTGGAGCGGGTTGGGCATGCGTGCCGCCCGATTATGATGGAATGCATTTACGAGCTAGTCAGTCTCCACCCTATCGGAAGAGGGTGGAGGTAGGAGATGGATATACCACTTGGTATTCGATGCTAAGGCCTTATTATATTTATGCACTTGATCTTAGGAGCATGTTAGTGTGTTAATATTCCGCCTTGCACCTAGAAGCATCTTTATTAGGACTAGCGTGTGTATGTGTCTGCTAGTTTGGGATTACTTTGCGTAGGGTTTCGATCTGACACCGCCCCGCATACATATTTTTTAGGTTTGTCTTGCAGCATGATTGCTCTTTGCTTCTGTGACGTGGGCACTCTCTTAGGCAATTGCAAAGAAATGGTCTAACCTTACATTTTGATAAATACGCTTATTGATTTGGTTTTGACCCGGCTCTGTCGTGGCACCCTCTTGTATTACACCTTGATTCTGCTATTTGCATGTTTGCTGGTTTCCCACATTTAGACTTATGACAGGTACAGGGGACTTCCCCGGGGATTCCAACGATCCCTTCGAATTTTGGGTATGAAATCCCATTTCAAAATGTTAGGATAGAATTTCAAACCTTCAACCTGTACTCGGGGCGCAAGATCCTAACGGGGGTTTTTATCCCTCGAAACGTAACTCGGGAATCATAATCCCGGGCCGTTACAAAGTTGGTATTAGAGCGAGGTTTTGCAAACCGAGTATGATAGGTTGAAGTGGTTTTGAAAATGGCCCAAGGTTTTCAAATAGTTTTTCAAAATGTTTTAGAAAGGGAAAAATGAATTTAATATGACTAACTTAAATGGACTAAATATGAACTTGACTCAAGAAATGCGGTAATCAAACGAAGGGGTAGTAAAGGCGCTAGACTACCCCTATTGGATGTAGTTGGGAACGGGTAGGCAAAATACCAGCTTTATTTTACAGACGGGTTTGAAGACTCCAAGGAGCCCGAGGGTTGGAGTAGCTTGTGTTAGGGGGGCCGTGAGGTAATTGCCCCTCCGGTCAGCCGTCCCTCGAAGGATGGCATAGATCTTCTATGTGATTATATGCATTATATCCAACTGGGCCTGAGGGCGATCCTCCTCGAAGAGGATCATATTAATCTCGTTGATTGCTTCCATGCTGAGTGCTATTGTGCTTAGGATAGAGAACTAATCAGTATGCCTTGACTTGAAACATGTATTGAATAACTGAGCAAACGGGATAGCGGGAGAATACCTCGTTCTTATGTCATTGGAATTCCTGTCTTATCGGAATAGCTCTTCCCTAATGCAAACCCTAATGATTTTGAATCCGTCAACCGTCCCACCAAAACATTTAGGCATGTTAGCAAGGGTCGAAGAGCATCCCCTCTCCCCGTTTCGAGTCATGTTTGGTACCCCCACCATTTATGCTTCTATCGAGTCTTGTACCTGAGGTTTTTGTCTTCCATGGGAAATTGGGTTGGCCAACTAATTACCTTCGGAAATCGTGTCGGATGTGAGGGTTACTTGAGTATGCTAGTGGGAGTGATGACTGAAGTAGTTTCGAGTTAGGAGTGAGTTATCTCATAGAGTCGTCCCTTTGATCCTCGTAATGTTCCACCATGTCTTCTTTCCACAAGAGTCTTAACACGAGTTCTACCCTCACCCATCGGAAACAGCGTGAATGTCATTGTGTCCTAGCGATCGCGTTATACTAGCGTCCCACGGGAAACGGGGTAATGAGTCGGTGATTGCCTTTGGAGAATTCTATCCGGTTATAATAGTAGCCCTTCACCTAATCGCATGACATAATGCATTGATATACTTCAGCTTGACTTCCCTGATATCTTGCATGATTGCAATTGTAAATCGAGTATATGTGCCGCATGTAGGAATTCCCGTGATTGTTGCTCTCCCTCGGATTAGGTCCATGATAGTGTGGTCAACCTTCATTGAATGATTAACATATGAAATGAATTCTTAGCATGCTAAATTGATCTAATTGAACTATGTTGGCCATGTACATGCTTAATGAGTATTGTTAGTATTATGTAGGACATATACCTTCCAGTTATAGACCCTCATATGATCATGGGACGTCTTGGTATTTCTGTGCGAATATGGATGTATTTGATGTGATAGTTACTATGCCCATATGACCTTACCATATCCTCTAGCATGATTATTAGGGTGCATCTCAACATGCTCGTAATTGACTTCGCATTGTCTCGATCTGCTTATGTGTGTTCCTAAAATGAGTGATGAATCATACCTGTGAAATTTTACAATGCTCGATATGTCGTACATAAATCATCCTGTATATGTTTATTGTCGGTTTGTGCATATATGATCTTAAAATATATCGAGCATGATTAGTGAATGAGACGATAGGTTGCTAGCTTGTTCTGCGTGCATGAAAAGTGGATTATATAAATATATTATGAATGTATAGATCGCTATCCCTTGAGATAGGTACATGCTAGTGTGGAATGATGTGATGATATTCATGAGTATTATGTGTTTGGGTGTCACAATTATAACCTCATGGAATACCCTAAGGACATCGTTGTAATCCTCGGGCTGGGATTCTATCTTGGTCTCGTCGCCCCTAGTCCTGGTCCTTGTCTAAATCCTTAAGGAAGTCGTGTTATCCGCCCTTGTCTCTCCCCTATCTCCGTAACTTCTAATCCTTGCGGTTGTTCGATGAGCGCCGACATGAAAGAAAGAATTGACGACCAAGTGGCACCGGAACGGCGCAGTGAACGCGTGGTGGGTCCATGACCCATAGACTCAAATGACGACGTCACTGATGGCAACAAGGACGGATATGCTTCAAGGATAGCAATCGTGAGCAAGATCCTCCCAGCTGACTCGAGGAAGAGCATTCTTAATCCAAATCGCGGATCCTTCTTGGGATCGAAATTGATGTTGTGCGATGGGCCTAGTACTGACTTAATTTTATGTGTGCTACTTGATGCGCTGAACCACTAATGAAGGATTGTCTGACTAACTTGTGCTTACGATGATGTATCTTGATGCTTGAGCGTACTTACATGCTATAAAAACGGTTATGGGTTATATAGGTGGTGGTGTTTCCCTCTTGAGCTTGAGTTATGAGATTCTTTAGTTAGATAGGTCGAAAAGTAGCAGATAGATAAAGGTCTTCGGATTGGGTTAGTGGTTGTGTGAGAATGGGTGCAGAAAAGATGCGTCAGCAAGAGTAGAGTTGAGTGAGTTAGGATTTATCGAAGATAGTAGTCAGCGAGTATAGTTGAGCTTCCAGGTAGGTCTTAGGTGAGGAGTGGAGTCAGTATGGCAAGATTTCGAGGGAGAGGTCTTCGTTAGAGGTAGAGTAAGGTAATAGCGTGTGCGGGTAGTGTAGTTCTAGAGGCGGATGAGTGAGCTTGGAGTGGATCGGGTTAGTGTGCCTAGGGGAGAGCGTCTAGGTAGTCCAGGATCGGATTGTGGGCAACATTATTGATGAGCGATTGAGGAATGTCTAAGGAATCATAGAATTCGGGACTAGGTTGTTCATGTCAGGACTGTACGTGTGATGAGCATTTGGGGTTGTTAGATAGGATTGGTAATGCTTGGCAAAGTCATGAGTGAATGACTTTTAGATGCGTTGTTGGAGGATTTTAGTATAGGGGAGAGATCGAACTTGATGCGTGAAAATTGTTATCAAGGTATTTGAGGATGGAGAGTGAATCTTCGAGGAAAGGCTGATAGCTAGGCATGAGTGTTATTGAGATTCTAGTAAGAATATGGGCTTAAAGTGGAATAGAGAGATTCTGAGCATGGAATTTGGGAACTAGGCAAGAGGAAGATATTGGGAACGCTGGAGGATGAAGGATTTTAGAAGAGTGGCGAAATGACAATACTTGGGAAAACTCGGATGAGGACGATCTAGGGATTCTACGCAAATGATGATCGGTAAAAGAGGGCTTTTGACGGTAAGGTGTCATGGTTAAGAAGTAGGAACTTGAGGCAATTTAGGAATATGAAGATATGGGGAAATAGAGTAGGACGACTTGAGGATTTCGAAAGGTTAAGGTTTTGTAAGATTTTGAATGAGGAATCTGGGAATGAGCTGAGACGATGATCTAGAATAGGTTGGCTGAGGAGTCGTGGATGTTTAGGTTTCATGAGATTCGGGATGGGACAAGTAAGTAGAGTTTGTGATTGGTCATTGAAGATAGACGCGGGTGATGAGGAACTCGGTGATTCGTGGTTATGAGTTGGCACTAGACGATTTTCTGCGTGAGAGTTGTCGAAAGTATGCGGTTGAGTGGATTCTAGAAAGGTAGGATGCTTGTGTTGGTAATGTCGAGGATAAGGATGGGAGTGTCAGGTGTGGGATGGTCAGTATGAGGTGGGTTCTTAGAGGTGGATGGTTAGTGAGAGCGGTTAGTGATGAGGGAAGTATGATCAGGTTAGCAAGGTGATTCGAGATGCCTCTTTGGGGGGATGATGGTCAGGCGGAGTCTTGAGAGCCTAGGAAGAGTAAACAAGATTGTTAAGAAGTGTCTGAGGTCGATCGAGATAGCAGTTCGATTGAGGATTTGAGACTTCTCTTAAGAGGTGAAATTGGACTGGTAGGCAACCCCTAGGACGAGCGTTTGCTTTATAGGTTGCCTTAGTAGTTGGTCGAGTTGTTCAACTTGTAGGAATAGGGAATTGTGAGATTGAGAACTCCGAGATATGAGTTTTAGATGGTTGGCTAGAAGGTTAGGACTTGAGCTTGGGATATTTAAGTCGATTGACCCTTAAATGACTTAGTGGCATAAGAGTTGGGAGACCTAGTAATTGGTTTGGGATGCATGCCTTGAATTGCGGATAGTTATGAGGCTAGAAAGGTTGTGTGCTAAGCAGAATGCAATGGTATTTAGAAGTAGTATCGGGGCCGAGTGTTGTGCGAATTCTATGCGATAGACGATGATGATTCCTTGATGTATTGTCGTAGGCGATAGTGAGTTGGTAGTACTAACACTAGTTATCCCCTGGACTTGATGAAATGCTAGTGTACGAAAGTACTAGTTCGCCTCTAATGTGATGATGCTTGATAGTTAGCGTAAGTATTATGTGCTTATTTGAATGATATGATGTGCAACTTTTGTGGTATGATATGATGAATTCTACTACGTGCGATGTTATGCTAGATCTGTTATGGCACGTGACCACCCCGACATGAGTATGATCTGTTTATGAATGCGTGATACGATTGTTATGTTATACGATTTTTATATGTTATATGACGCCGTGAACTGGAAATTGCTATGATGCTAGAACTGAATTGATGAAATGTGATTCTAACATGGAACCTAGGAAGGAAATATGGGATTAGCCCTTAGAGGTGGATGATTCCACCTCCTGAGATTGAAACTTGCTTGACTCACATCGGTTAAGGGATTTTGAATAATGTTTCAAAATGACTAACTTGGATTTTGAGAAATTGAATGCGATTGAGTACTTCAATGATTTTGAGACCAAACCTTTTTGAATTGAGGAAACCTTTCGAAACTTTTCGACCCGAGCTTGCATTATGATGCTCCACGAAGTGGATACAGGCATTTTATAGGAGCCCTTATAGGCTGTTTGTGGAGATATTATGATGCCTTTCGAGTTATGATATAACCGAGAAGTTGGGGTAAGGATGTGGTAAGGGCCCATATTACACTCTCGCTACGACCTATCGGGAATATTATGATCATGACAACGAGAATGTGAGAATCTCATAGGGGCACTTATGAGGTACTTAAGGGATCGATGTAATGGTCCTTGGACTCACCTACTTCCTACTTCATCCACTCCCTTGTTTTAGTTTTAAATTGGGGTTTTGGGACCAATTGTGGCTTGCTTTCTTCCACTCTTTTTTTTACCCAATTTCAGTCAATTGATCCCCTCCCTTCCTAGTCTATAGACAACAACTCCCTCAAGCAATCCATCCCCAATTTTGACAAACAAACAACACCTACCTACTGCATATTTTGAATTGGTCAAAGACTACCCACCTAGCTTCGTCTCCTCAAACAAAACAAAAAGAAAAACAAAGGGCAGAACCCAAACCAAAGCCCCCGGGATTCTCCTCTGCACATGCCAAACACAAGAGGACAAACAACCCCATATACCTTTCTCCCTTTGATTTGGCAGAAGACCCGCTGCAGTCTTGTTATCTCCCCTTCAACAAGTCTGAAACACAACCCCATTCCCCCACATTTCACATTTCTATTTCAAAACCCAAATAAACCCTATCCCCTTCTTCCATTTTGTTTGCCGAGAGGAACTCCCTTCTCCTTCTCCTTGTTCATTCAGCCACCGCCACCCACCTTACTCCCTCCATTCATTTCTGTCTTGCCAAGACAGCTGGCCACCACCTTTCTCTTTCTCGTTTCCGTTGAGCAATCAGCAGCGCATTTCCTCCTCCATCGTGTAGCATCCCAGCAGCAGCTCCTCGACAAGCCCAAGCCGACGCCGCCGGCAGCAACAACGGCTCCCGTCTTCCGAGCGTTGTCTCGAGCACCCACGACCATTGCCTCGATCTTTCTCCTTTTCCTTCCGTGAGAATCAGTTGAAACGATGTTGATGATGAACAGTGTCTTAATTGGGTTCGGTTTATTCCTTTTAAAGCTGGTCCGGTTCATGGGTTTATTTAAACAAAACCGGTTCAGTTCATTTAAATGGCAGTTGGGCCTAATTTTGTTCAGAAAGTATTTGGGCCTGTTTTCCAATGGATCCAATTTTTGGGAGTTTTACAAAAGGGCTAGATTTGGGCTTTTGTTAAATAAGGGATGTTTTGGTAATTTAAAAGGGGCGGTTTTTATAAAATGCAAATGGTTGGGTCTATTTTTATTATAATATATTTACATCAAAGGTATTTAAAAATATATTATGGCTTTGTAAAGTATGGAGATTTAAAATGTAATATTGGACAATATAATATTATGAGACTCGGATTTAAAAAGGGATTTGACGAACATTTTCCAAGGTTGGTATTTTCTAACTATTTGACTCGAATTTCAACGGGTTTGAATTAACTTGGGAATCTAAATTGTTCGATGACCGACTAGCATGATGTTATGATATGATTGATTGACTAATAGCATGATTGTGTGGACTAATTGCATGTATGAATGACTAACGGCATGATGAGATGTTAAGTTATATATCGTTTGTCTTATAACTTATAAACTATGATGATATGATGAACTCAAGTTTTGTGATATGTACGTTGATTTATGATTATGAATATGATGAGTGTAATGATCTCTGGATATATGTAACATGCGTATTATTATTGCGGATATATTCTGGCGAATATATGAATGGGGTTGAACGTAATAATGAGAATGATATGGTCTCGTAGAATGTGAGAATATGATGAATGGTTGAACTTGACGGAATGATGATTGCGATATGGTTGCTATTCCCGTTGAATGATATGCTTGAGTGTTTGGATGATTAGACGTAGACTTATACATATATGTTCTGATGTGTATCTAGGTGATACTTTGTGATTATAAATGATGTATGCCGGATCTTCTATTATGTTGTTCTGCATAGCCAGGTGAGTTCCTATATGAGCTCACTCAGATTCGAAAAGATATCTCCATGCTTGTAGCCATGTGCATACTAGGTGCTTGCATTCATAATAAAGCATGTCATGTAGTATCCTGCTAGGATTGCACTCATGATTGAGCATTCGTTTACTCATTGCTTTTGTAAACAGAACGGTCGTTATCTGTGAAGTAACTAGAGTCATTGTTAGGGTTATAGGACGACCTAGTCCTATCGGGTCCCGTCCTGAGTCAATCGAGTCATGAACTTCCTTATATTATGAGATGCATGCGGGCTTTATTGTGGAGCGGGTTGGGCATGCGTGCCGCCCGATTATGATGGAATGCATTCACGAGCTGTTTAGTCTCTGCCCTATCGGAAGGGGGTGGAGGTAGGAGAGGGATATGCCACTTGGTATTCGATGCTAAGGCCTTATTATATTTATGCACTTTCTCTTAGGACCATGTTAGTGTGTTAATATTCCGCCTTGCACCTAGAAGCATCTTTATTAGGACTAGCATGTGTATGTGTCTGCTGGTTTGGGATTACTTTGCATAGGGCTTCGATCTGACACCGCCCCGCATACATATTTTTTTGGTTTGTCTTGCAGCATGATTGCTCTTTGCTTCTATGACGTGGGCACTCTCTTAGGCGATTGCAAAGAAATGGTCTAACCTTACATTTTGATAAATACGCTTATTGATTTGGTTTTGATCCGGCTCTGTCGTGGCACCCTCTTGTATTACACCTTGATTCTGCTATTTGCATGTTTGCTGGTTTCCCACGCTTAGACTTATGACAGGTACAGGGGACTTTCCCGGGGATTCCAACGATCCCTTCGAATTTTGGGTATGAAATCCCATTTCAAAATGTTAGGATAGAATTTCAAACCTTCAACCTGTACTCGGGGCGCAAGATCCTAACGGGGGGTTTCATCCCTCGAAACGTAACTCGGGAATCATAATCCCGGGCCGTTACAAAGTCGGCCTAGCGACTCTAAAATCTAGAGCATGTAGATAAAACTTTTGAATTTTGGGACTTTGAAACTTTTGGTTTTGGTTTTGTTTGTTTTTTGTTTTGGTTTTGAATGCTTCATGTGGAAGGTCTTATCTTTGTGCAATATCTAACATTTTTAGGTCGAGAAGCATTAAAGGATCGCAAAGAGTGGAAGAAGAAGTCCCTGACAGAACAATCGAAATCGACTAGGCCAGTCGAGATCGACCAAGAGGAGCAGCCCAGAACTACTCGACATCGAGTATTCCGACTCAAAGTCGACCAAGACAGAAGCTTCCTCGACTTCCGACTTCTACTTGATGTGACCAGTGTACTCGACGTCGACCAGCACTCCTCGACGTCGACCAACACAGTTTCCTCGACAGCCCCTGTTTTGCCTACTCCACACATTATTCGGTGAGTTCCTTCCTTTACCTTGGTTTCATATTGATTTTATACTGTGGGGACACTGTATATTTTAAGTATGGGGTGGGGGAAGAACTTAATATTATTTATTTATGTTTTATTCTTGCTTTTGGTATTACATGGTGAATTTTGGGTAAATTTTTAATTTTTGTGCATAATTGCTAAACTCAAAGTTCTATGAGACATCTCCCAATGCTTGTAAATTGTTCAAATATTAGTGTCATGGAAGCTTAAATTGAACTTGACCATGCAAAATTGGATTCATTAGAGATATAGCATGAAATTGCCTAGTAAAGGGAAGTCACAATGAACTGCATTATTTTCTTGAAAACCATGAAAGGAGGTAAAATTTGATGTTGCTTTTGACATGTCGCATGATAAGAGGACGGAGGACTTTATATTTCCATATAATGCTCATATTGTTTATATTCCTAGTCTTACCTATGCTTATGCATCACAAAACCCATATTTATGCCTTATTCAATTATTGCTCCACATGATCTAAATATTCCATTCTTTACCTTATTTCCTATCCGGGGATTATGTTGAGAATGATGTTACATTATGGAGAATATCATATGGTGTTTGTGTTGTTATATCATTATTGGAGTTTGGTAGGAAATTGTTTGAAATATATGGAAAATTTAATGAGTGAAAGAAAAAATCCGATCACCTCATGAGATAAAGGTAGATCGACCCTGCTCACTGAGATAATAGTTTGGCGAGATGGGACACACATGTGAGGAGTCCAAAGCACTAAGTATCCGAGGCCATTCATGACACCCTTGTTTGCGACTCGCAAGAAGGCAGTGCTGAGGTTAGAGAGGTAAAAACATAATATTGAAAAAAAAAAAGCATTGAGCGAATGAGTGAAAGGTGATGATTCTTATACAAAATAAATGTGGTATGAAATTTTGGAAATACTCCATTTCCCCGGATTATTAGCACCACATTGCCAAAAATTGCCCACATTTAGCCTTTTACCAATCTACTCCTTATTGAGCTTAAACTAAAGTCCTCTTGATTATTAATGCTTTGTCACATGAATTGTTTTTACATAACCCTCCTTTTGTGAGTAGATGTTGCTTTTATTGCACATGTATGGATTTGTGGCACAAGTACCTTTTCGATGATGGTAATTGATTGCAGGGTTATATAAGAATGAATCTATGATATTGAGAGCTTGAATTCTTCCCCTGAATGACCATCCAAGTTATTGCTTGGGGACAAGCAAGCTTAAGTATGGGGTGATTTGATGTCCACTAAAGTGACCATGCTTTTATATACATTTTAGCTCCTTATTTTATATACTTTGCATATTTCGGGCTGGGAATATGTTGAATTTATGTAATATATGCTTATTTGCAAGAAATGGAGATCTACATAAGTTTTGGTTTAACATTACAGAATTTGGAGCCATTCCGAGACGAAACCAAGAAGAGAAGAAGAAAGCTGCATTTTACTCGACTTCGAGCAAGTTTCCTCGACTTCGACTACACCAGATAGCAGAACCAAGTCGAGAAACAAAAGAGAAGAAAACTCGAGCAAGACTCAACTCGACGTTGACTTGCTTCCTCGACGTCGACCAAAAGCCAAAGACACACCCGAGCTCGAGGAAGAGAAAGCCAGCCGGGGAGCCGAGGAGCCAAGTCGAGCTCGAGGATTTTACTCGATGTCGACCAAATTTGTCGATGTCGACCAAACCCAGAACACTGCCCGAGCTCGAGAAGAGAAGAGGCAACTCGAGAAGGCCAAGTGAAGCCGAGATCGACAAGCCAACTCGACGTCGACCAAATTGGTCGAAGTCGACCAAAAACTTCCTGGGCCGCGGGTCGACTAGGCTAATCCGAGTAAGAGTTGGTTGCTTGGACACGAAGCAAGGCCGAATCTATCCAATTTTATCAAGATCTATCCATGGAAGAGGGATTTACCTACCACATGAAGACATGAAGATATTTAGATATTTAATTATTTCCTTTTAGATAAATGTCCTTTTTTATTAAGTTTTATCTTTAGATATTAGATAGATATTTCGTTCCTTGATTAGCAAGGATTGAAAGCTTATAAATAAAGCATATAGGGCTGATTTTTATTCATTCAATTTCAGAAGGAGAGAAGTAAGTAGAGAGAGAGAGAGACAGAGGCCGAGTGGAGCAAGGAGAGCAAAAATAAAGCTTTGTTCGGTTTGTACTTTCTTCAGTTTGGTTTAATGCAAGTTGTTTCTTTTCAATCAATGATGTCTGCAATTGCGATGAAGAGCGAGTAGTCCACCCACTTCTAGGGTTGGGGGAGCCCGACGATAGCCCTGCGTGTCTGAGATAAAGATCCGACCTTTATTATGTTTTGAGCATCTACTACCTTTTATATGTTTATTACTCATTAAATGAAGATCCATGCTAACAACTTGGATTGTAAACATAAAATTGGTAGATACAATTAGGGTTTCTTGAAAGAGTTTCTTAATTGTTGGAAAAGGCGAAAGCTTGATCCTTCGATGCGATTTGCATGATTATCGTTATTTATCTTGCCTTATGCATGTTTGGTTATCGTTGTTGCAAACCCCGATCTTGAAAGTTTTCTTTTACATAGTTTATTCCAAATTCCCCAAAGCCTTGTTCTTTATTTTAATTCGTTTAAGTTTCTGTTCTCCTAGACTTCGACCAAAGCATGGTCGACGTCGACTACTCACCCTCGATCAAGCAGATCGCTATTGCTTGTGTCTCTGCAGTTAACTCGATTTCGATTAGAGTTCCTCGACTACGACCAAACAACTCGACATCAAGTAATCTTCTCGAAGTCGGCCAAACCCAGTAGCCGTTGCTTACTCGAATATGACTGTGCTTGACCCCTGTCGACTAATCCTAGTCGAGGTCGAGTACCCCTAAAGTCGACAACCACTTGTGAGATTTTTCCGATGCCTGGGATCCGCTGACTCGCTTCCTCGAGGATCGATCCTGACTTCCCGCTGCTACATTAGGAGGAGGTCTTGTAATTATTTGCGTGGGCACGAATCTGGTTTGATCTATTTCATTATATTTTAAACTCGATTACCTCCTACA
Source organism: Persicaria tinctoria (assembly GCA_037127255.1). Lineage (NCBI taxonomy): Eukaryota > Viridiplantae > Streptophyta > Magnoliopsida > Caryophyllales > Polygonaceae > Persicaria > Persicaria tinctoria. The sequence continues at coordinate 54,993,038 of JBANSL010000007.1, read as the reverse complement.
ACATAGCTCACACTACGGTTCTGGCTATCGCTCTCATGAGACATCTTAGTTCTAGAGAAAGGAGGAATCTCCTGGAAAATACGCAAGAAAAAAAGAAAATTCAACAAGGGAAAACTACATTTTCAACATCGCGAGTAAATAAATTTGGCCCAAAAAGCCCTCTTGGAAACTTATATTGGCGCCTCACGCCCCCCCCCCCCCCCATGGGACGTTGAAAAGACATCGCCCCCCCTCCCCCCACGGAACGGCGGCTAAAAGGCACCCTTCCATATCCCACATAAAAATTTCTCGATTTTCAAGAAATCATCCATGAGAAGGGTAAGAAGGCGAAATCAAAAGGGTTTCTTCCGCCCTTTTCATCGGACATACTCCACGAAGTCCAAAGAAATCGTCGGAGGTCATCCGGAAAATTCAAAATATGGTACTACCCCCTCTCAATACCACCCTACTACTGAACTGCCCGTCCACGTCTCCACAAAGGTCAGTTACGACTAAGGAAGCCAATGGGAAAGTCATGGATGGGACACCTGGGCGAGCCTCGGTCGCCACTCCATAACCGTCACTAATTTCAGTTTTTTCGGCTAACCCAAAAAATCCCAAAAAAATAGCGCAAACTGAGGAAATTAGAATGAGCAGAAGAAAGATCAAAGGCAACTTACTTGAAAAACTGCGGAGCGGAGCACTGAAAAACTCAGGGAACTGGGAGCAAACTGCCACCTAACGCCGACCTCAGCTCTTCGAAAAATACGAGAAACCCTTGAAAATCCCTCTTTCTTCCCTCCTCCTTTGAAACTCAGAAATATGAAATGAGAATGAGCGAGAGTGAAAATCCTCCTTATAGGTCCCTGTTGATTTTGGGGTTCCTATACCTCGAATTCTCCTGGCACCTATTCCACCCATTCCTCCATCATCTTCTTTGAAGGTTGCTGCTCCTTCCTCGCTGATCATCGCTGACTCAATTCGAGGACGAATCGAAGATAAGAGGGGGGAAATGATGCGGGTCAAGCTTGCCTTCTGTGGGTTAAACAATGATCTTGATCCAGGCGACGACTCGAGGACAAGTCGATTTCAAATAGAGGAGAATGATGTCATCCTCAAGCGGAAGAAGAAGGCTCCACCTTGGGAGTCGTTGAAGAAACGTCATTAATTATTTTATTATTTATATTTCTTAATTTTTATATATATTCTATTTTTAGTAACTCCTATGTTAGTTGGAGTCTAATTATAGAATTGCTTATTTTAGTATTTCTTAGTTAGATTAAATAAGATGGTTAGGATTTTAGATTAAGTTTTATCTTCTAGGTTTATTTATCTTTAGGATTAAAATTCTATCTTTATCAACCTAAATTCTATCTTGCACGGTAGAATTGGTTCTTAGGTTTTCTATTTAAACATTGTAGTTTTATTGAATTAAATCAGATTGAAATAGAATTGAGAAACCCTTTATGGATTAAAGGGTTCTCGATTATCAATCCCCAAAAGCTATCTGGTTCTTATGTTATTGTTACTTCAACCGAACCTATACAATCACCATCACCATTCATTTGTTTCATCTTCAACCCCAATCACCGTCACTTTGTTCTCTGATCAAAACCAAACCCAAACACATTCATATTCCCGCACCGTCACAACCAAGAAAGAGTCTGGTCCTTGGCGTCGCTCACGGTAGTCCTCGCTTCCGGCGAGCCCGACGTCGACGGTTCCTGCTCCTGTGCGCTCAGGCACTCGCGCGTCCAGGCGTCTCGGGCTCCTGCTCTCGTGATCGCTTCCTCGTCGCTCCCGCGGCATCGCGCGCAGCTCGAGGCTCTCGCTCGCTAAGCCTTCGCGGCGGCTTCGGCTTCGCACTCGGCCTCCTGTGTGCATCCCCCGGCTCCGCGCTCACACGCCCTGAGGAGCCATCGCTCTTGCGTGTCCCTGGATCTGTCCTAGCGCAATCCCAATCCCTCGCCTTTCTTGTTTACATTTTGTTGTTACTTCATTAGTTCAAATTTAGTTAGTTATATTTCTTAGTTTAAATTTGTTCCAAGTATTCCATCGTTTAATTTAGTTTAGATTCAATTAAGTTTATTTCCATCGGTAGTAGTTGTTAGAATTCTTAAGTTAAGAACTTTTGGTTTAAATTAGTCTATTAATTAGTTAGTTAATTTTGTCAATTCAAGAGAAATCAAGGAGCATAAGCAAGATCAACGTTTTTAGTTTAGCAATTGGCTGGCCTAGCCAATTGCTATACATCAATTGAGTGTCTAATGGCCCCTGAATTTGATTGCATTGCAATCAATTAGGCACAATTTTGGGAGAAGTTGCGTTGATCTGTCCAACTGTTGTTACTTTCCTGATGTTGTTGCTTTCCAGCGGCTGTTGTTGATCTGTCCAGCTGCTGTTGTTCCTTTCCTCTGAATTAGATTATGGCAATCCTGTTGTTGCTTTCCTTTGCAATTTTGTTGTCGCTGTTGCTTTTCTGAAGCTGAGTTAGGGATTAGGTTTGTATGGTTAGTGTGCCTAATTTTTTTATGGACTGATTTTGGTACAAATGTTGGCTTTCTTTTGTTGTTCTTGGTCTAAGTAGGCTTAAAAGGTTCTGCTTAGTCCAATTTGGGACTGATTTGGGCATTAGTTAGACATGGGTTGTTTCTATTTCCTTGTCAAATGATGTTTTAATTTCCATTTCCCATATTATCTCCCTTGAATTGTTTGGGATATGATTTTAAGTGTTTCTGAATCGATTAATTTCCCTTGAATTGTTGGATGAAAGCCTTTTTTTGGCTCTGTTTGAAGCAATTTGTTTTGTTTCATTGAGTAGTGCAATTTTGAGAGGTAATTTTTGGTATGTTTCACATAACTGGAGAGCTATCAACAGCTGTTTGGGATAATTTTTTCATGAGGCTACTTTCAGCTGCTTGGAAATAGAGAACAAAGATACTGAACTGGACAACTCTAATTCTGGAAAAAGAACATTCACAATGAAAGCTTTTATTTCAATGGAAGAGTTATGAGTTTATGAATATCTTTTATAGTCTATTAGCTCAATGGAAGAGCAATGTGTTATTATACACATGATGTGGGTTCGAATCCCATATAGACTTTATCTACATAGCCGATCTAAGAGACAACAAACATCTAAAATGTGAAATAATATCTGAGAATTAAAGAGAAGTGGCAAAAAAATCAAAGGAGGAATGGAATTGGCAATGGAGTTGCAACAAAAGCGCAAAAGGCTTTGTAAAACATGTGGGGAGGGAAACCAACCTTAATAACTGTACGTGTTCGAAGAAGTGATCAGCAAGCAAACTGGCTCTTTTCCTTCTTATTTTAAATTCAATCTTCTTTTTTTTAACCTGTTTTTTCATTTCACTGTTTTTTATGTGTTTTGTGATACTTTGTTATCAGATTGTTGTTTATGACAATTTTGTTTAGATTATCATTTTGTTTAAATTGCTTCTAACATTGTTGTGGTATCCCTATTGTTAGCTCTTAATTGAGTTATTGTTGTCCCTATTGTCAGCTCTTAATTTTATGCTTATGAATAAGACAAAAGATGGAAAACTAACAACTCGATTAGATGTTTGGAGAAAGCCTATATGGGATTCGAACCCACATCATGTGTACAATAACACACTGCTCTTCCATTGAGCTAATAGACTTTAAAAATATTCATGTTAGATTTAGATCCCTTTGTTGAATGTATTGTTGCTCTTTGCTGTCTGAAGACCCCAACTCCTATCTTACCTGGTTGGTTATGTTGAGTATAATCAACGCCACAGGTTGAGGGTTCGAGTCTGGGGGAGAGAGAGAGAGAGAGAGAGAGAGAGAGAGAGAGAGAGAGAGAGAGAGAGAGAGAGAGAGAGACATGAGGTGTGTTTGGATTCCAATGTCTGAAGAGAGTTGTTATATCCCTTTGCTGTCAACTGTTGCCCAGTTCAGTAAACAAAATTTCACTTCTCAATTCTCAAACAGAACCAAACAAAATCTCAATTCTCAAATAGAGCCAAACAAAATTAGCAGTCAGTCTAGTCTATTTGATGCAAAGCAAATAGAGAATAACAAACAATTGTGAATTACCCACACCTCCATTTAATTTCTCAGTAGCTTCAAACAAAGCCAAAAATCAGTCATTCTATTTCGCACGCAAAGCAAAAACCAGTTGTAGCATAGGATCAAAATACTAACCTTCCAGAAATCTATAAGCACACGAAATGAACACAGGTACTTGTTCCATTTTAGTTCAATCTATATAATATACCGAGGCTAGGTCACAGAGGCAAACAAATTAGCAGTTCTATTAACAGTTCATCTCGAAAAATCAAATAAAAGTGACCCCAAATCAAATCGGGTCTTCATCTCAAAATTAAAAGGAAGAGGAGGTTGCGACGATGCTCGATTAACAGCCCAAAACAGCGAACAGAAGCACACCAAAAACGAAATCAAATCAGACCAAAAACTCATACCTTGACAGATCTATTGCAAAATCAAACCGGAAATCGGAGGGGAGAGTAGGAGGCGGCAACGGCGGGCGACATAAATCATGGACGAGGCACCAACGATGGAAATCGGAGTGAAAGAGTAGAAGGCGGTGACAGCGGCGACAGAAATCCAGGACGAAGTACCTGCGATGGAAATCGGAGGGAGACTGGGAGAGTGTAGGAGGCGGCGATGGAAATCGGAGGGAGTGAGTAAGAGGCGGCGATGGAAATCGGAGGGAGTGAGTAGAGGCGGCGACGGAAATCGGAAGGGGAGCGTAGGAGAAGAAGAATCGGGCGTGAAATGAGTTTGAGATTAAAAGTTTTATCCATAAATGAGTGACCTATTATTAGCCATTGATGTAAAATGGAGGGTTGTGATTAAAAGTTTCTACCATAAGGGTGTTTCTATGGTAAGTGGGGTTTCCATGTGAACCTCCCCCTATATAGGGATTGACTCCGGTGAAAACCTCAAATTGTGGTAAAAACCTGTGAGGGCTACTTTATATCTTGTTTTATTTGAAACCCGTGCTAAAAACCTCAATCACACGGTGACTTTACAACTCGGTTCAACCTAAAAACCGTGCTAAAAAACTCCAATTTTAAAATAACACATGACTTTATAGCTCGGTCAAGCCTAAAAATCGTGCTAAAAAACTCATGCTTAAAAATTACATAGTGACTTTATAGCTCGGTTTTATTCAAAACCGGGCTAAAATTTATGCCTTTATAGATCGGTTTTATTCATAACCGGGCTATAAAGCAAGTGAACTGAGCTAAAAAGCCGGTCCTCACGGGTTTCTACCACAATTTTAGTTTTCACCGGAGCGCATCCCTATATATATATATATATATAGGGTTTACTTCAAATGTAAAAAGTCCTTAAAGTGTAAAATATGCTTATTGTGTAAAATTTGCTAATGGGCTTAAGTTAATTACTATTGGGCCTAATTTAATTACTAATGGGCCTAATTTTATTAGTAGAACATCTACCCCCCTTGCCCATGCGTGTGCCCCCCCTTGCCCCCCCTTCTCGGACCCGATTTTTTTTTTTGCCCAGAATTTTTTTTTTCGTGGTAACACTTTCTGCTGTGCAAGTATAACTTGCTTTTGTGCACATATAACATCTTATTGTGCAAATATAAGTTTATTTTGTGCAGACAAATAATTCATTATGGGGTAAATAGGTAAATGTGTCTATTTCAATTATAAAAATTTATAATTGAAATATGTTTAATTTATGGGTAAATTGGTAAATATGTCTAATTTTATGGGTACATGCACTTTTTCCCGTTTTCGATACCTTTTGTGCAACTGTGAAGTGCATTTGTGCAACTGTAAAGTGCATTTGTGCAACTGTAAAGTGCATTTGTGCAACTTTAATTGTGCAATTGTGCAAATTTAAAGTAGGATACAATTGTGCAAATTTAAACTACAATTGTGCAAATGTAAGATCATAATGTGCATTAATAAGACAAAAGATGTGCTTTTGAAATCGATGTTTTAATTTTGTTTTTTTTACTTTTGAGAGTTTGGGTTCACCTCTCGGCTAATTTAGGTTGATAGATGTAAGTTTGAAATCGATTTTTTTACGTATAAGCTTTTAAAATTAAAGTGCATAAATAAGATTAAAATGTGCATAATTAAGGTTAAAAGGTGCATAACTTAGATTATAATGTGCATGATTAACAATTTGCGATTGTTGCGCTCTTGTCTATTATGTAACCTATGTGGGATTTGAACCCACATCTTTTGTGCAAATGCACATTACTCTACCAATTGAGCTAATAGGCTAAATTATGATTTTTATGCTAAAATAGAAGAACCTAATCGACCTAAAACATATTTAAATAGAATTCTAAAATTCAATTAGCTCATGATTCACAAACAATTTGACAATGCTATAAACACGAAATTAGCTCCAAACCAACCCAACAACACAACCATATTATCAATTTCAGTCAATTTGGTTGTTGGCAAAAAACCCCAAATTCTAAAGCATATCGCAATATAAAATTCCAAACTTCAATTAGATCATGATCCATACAAAATTTGACAATGCTATGAACATGAAATTAGCTCCAAATCAACCCAACAACACAACCATATCATCAATTTAAGTCAATTTTGCTTTTGGCAAAAAGCCCCAAATTCTAAAACATATCGCAATATAAAATTCTAAAATTCAATTAGCTCATGATCCATAAACAATTTGACAATGATACGAACATGAAATTAGCTCAAAATCATCCCAACAACCCAACCATATCATCAATTTCAATCAATTTGGCTTTTGGCAAAAAGCCCCAAATTCTAAAACATATCGCAATCTAAAATTCTAAAATTCAATTAGCTCATGATCCATAAACAATTTGACAATGATATGAACATGAAATTAGCTCAAAATCAACCCAACAACACAACTATATCATCAATTTTAATCAATTTGGCTTTTGGCAAAAAGCCCCAAATTCCGCTCCTAAATCAAACCCTAACTTTTCAATCTCAACCTAAATCATTCAAACAATCTAAATAGTTGTAATAAACAAGTTTAGGGTTAGAAATCATACCAAATTCGAGTGGAAACAAGGAGCAAAATCGGGATTTCGAAGGTATTCCGAGCCAAAAGTACCGATTAGCGTTGTTGGGGAAGATGGACTCGGTGTGGGCTCGGCTGGGCTCGAACCATGGGGGTTCCGGGCTCGGGGGGTGCGCCTGAGGGAGGGGGTTCGAGCTGGTCGGGGCTGGTGGCCGGAGGTGGCTCGTGGGTGGCGTGGGAGGCCGATGAGAGATGAACGTCGTGGGTCTTCGACTGGCTCGCTTGGGCAGCAGTTGGCTCGAACCAAGCCTAGTCAAGGCTCCAGGGGTGCGCCCAGGGGTGGGCTCGAGCGCGGCCAGGCGCTGGTGGCCGGAGATGGCTCGACGCGTTAAGGATATTTTACATTTTAAAGCTTCCCTATATATATATATATATATATATAGGGATACGCTCCGGTGAAAACCAAAATTGCGGTAGAAACCCGTGAGGACCGGCTTTATATATATATATATATATATATATATATATATATATATATATATATATATATATATATATATATATATATATATATATATATATATATATATATATATATATATATATATATATATATATATATATATATATATATATATATATATATATATATATATATATAGATGGACGGGATTTACGAGATAAGGAATGTTCATCTCGCGTCTCGTCTCGTATAATTTTTGCGGGACGGCCGGGACGGGGATGGGATTCATTTTTTTTTTCTAAAATTTCACCGAGATCTTAACAGGTCCGGAACGGGATCGGGACGGACTCGGAATTTATGGGATTTGTGTTCACCCCTAATATTTAGCATAATTTAGAGACTTGGTAAAACCTCTAGCTAGGATTATATAACATGTACCTGAGTTATAAAATTATTTTGGGTCCATCAAAATTAGCTTTACAAATTTGGAGACATATGTCCAGTTGTAAATTAAAACTATTAAAATTTATTTAAAAAAAAAAGATGTGAGAATGAAGAAGAGAAAAAGGTTGGGGTTTACTTTGGACCACTAGGTTGGGACTACAAGCAACATGACAGCTTTAACCTTTATTTAATCAACGTAACACATTCAATCATCTTAATATCTTATAGTAACTTCTTAATTTAAAGATTACAAGCTTCATTTCATTTCTCTATTATACCAAACTTGAAACTTTACCAAAAGAAAAAAAAAACGGTTGCATATTATACAAAAAAGAAGAAGAAGAATTGTATAGTTAATAGTTTAGTCACATCCTGCAATAATACCTTTAGTTAGTGGGGAGTCAGAAAATTATGGATTAAATCGGTATAATGAATTTTATATAATATGAAAATAAATGATATTATTTTAATATAAAATGTTGTTGATTTATAATCAATACGCTGGCATTTTTTATTGTTGAAAAATTAAATAAATGAAGTATCTAGAAATAAATTAATTAAATAAGGATAGAAAACGCAATAATAAACATTAAGACAATATTATGGTTGTTATACTAGCAGAGTAGCTCGAGCTTGAGCTTCATTTACTAAATCAGTTAAGCATGAACACATTTACAAGCTTGGTTCAAAGATCGGCTTAGGTTGAGTTGAGTTCGAATTTATAAAATTTCCTTTAAGTTACTGTGTCATGAGCAACTAAGGTTGCATAATGCTTGAAAAACTCAATTTGTGTTCGTTCATTTATTAAACAAGTCCTATATGAGCTCAAGTCCAAATTTAGACTCAACTCATTTCTAAACGAGCTAAATACAATCAATCAATACTAAACTTGTTTGGCTTGAATAACAACCTTAATAAATATGTAACTTATTGCACTGTTAACTTATAATAATGTATAACCATGCATAAAAATTTTAAACTTTCGTAACTTATTACCTAATTGTAAAAATTATTAGTATAACTTCTCATTTTGAAGCTCATGAGAGGAATTATAGTATGTTAATGTTAATTTAAGTAAAATATAAAAGCATTATACTCTATTGAAATAAAATTAAAAGGGTTAATGTACCTTTAATTTTTAAACATTCACAATTTTTTACTCCAATGCCGGACTATGGCGTATTATACATCAAAATGAATTAGTTATCGACGAAGAGAATACACGTAGGTAGTTCGTCAAATGATAAGGGGGCATGTGATCCCCTACCCCCTTTGGCTCTGCCACTAGCCTTTAGTGTCCTAGAATTTGAGATCAAAATTGCTCCCTCCGTTAATTTAAATATGTCATTTTAGACCATCTTTAATCGTGGTACTCTGAGTACCATAACTAATTTAAAGAAAGAGCCAAAATAATTTTTTGTGTGATTTTTTTATTAAACTAATGTAATTATGTGATAGGAGTGTCATACATATGATACTTGATTGCTTCTCCCCAACTATTGTATTTTTTTTATTTTTTTTAGTAGGTTGTGATACTCAACTAGAGTACTACCATTAAAGATGCTCTGAGGATGTAAATCTTGTTAAGAAAAACATGTCATTTTTAAGTATTTTGTCATTTACTTTACAAAATTGTCCTTGTAATAATTAGATAGGTGTTAATTGTATTTTTCAATAAAGTGCAAAGTAGAGTAATAGTTAGGGGTATGAGTGTATTTTTGTTTATTTTCTTAAAAAATGTACAGATTTCTAAAACAACAAGTTTTAATTAATGGAGAAAATAATAAATTTCTTGATATCAAGTGATATCAATGACTACAGCTGTACGTGTCTCAAAAAAAAAAGACCACCACTGTATATGGGGCTCTTAAGGTGGTTTAAAGTGATAAACCTTATGATAACACTTATTTTGTATTATGAGGAATTATTTTGAACTTTAAATCATATTATTAGAGTTTATTGAAGTTTGTTTGGTATGAAAAATAAAATCTATATAAACTCTTAATTTAGAAGAGTTAAGAATGATGTGTCAATCTTATAGGCATTTCAGGAGTCTTCACCAATCATTTTTTTTTTGCTATTTTTCTTTAATTCTCTTTTTTTTTTTTCTTCTTTTTTCTTTAATTCTCTTTTTTCTTTAATTTTACTAACTATTGGACTTAATTCAAAACATTGAATTCAATCTAATATAACTATTTTGATTAACTCAAATTTATTTACTAACTATTAGGCTTAATTCAAAACATTGAGCATTCCCCAAAAGCTTTTTTTTACTTTCGTTTCATGGTATATCAATCTCTATTGCAGCTTTCCTTGCCCATGGTACCAGAAAGTGCCGCGCTCTCCATTTTTTTCAGGCATTTGATTCAATTCTAATTGCTTGTCGATGATATTTGTCATTATCCTTTGAAGGTGGTATCTTATTTGCTTTCTCTTTTAGTCTCTAGATCCATTCAAGTAAGGATTTGTTCCCTTCAAGTGAATTCAATTCTGGATGTTTTCATCCTTTTGCGTTGCTGTATGATTTGATGTTTTCCGGTTCTTATTCAGCCCTTCGATTTCCACTTCCTGAATCCTGCTCTGAATTCCATTATGTGAATTCAATTCTGGATGTTTTCATGCTTTTGCGTTGCTGTATGATTTGATGTTTTCCAGTTCGGACGTACATTACTTGAATGCTACTGTAGGTACATGCGAGGAAATGATAAAAAAGAGCTGTATTTGCCAGAAAATTGGGAATTCCTATCGTAATGCATGACTACTTAACAGGGGGATTCACTGCAAATACAACTTTAGCTCATTATTGCAGAGATAATGGCCTACTTCTTCACATCCACCGCGCAATGCATGCAGTTATTGATAGATAGAAAAATCACGGTATGCACTTCCGTGTACTAGCTAAAGCCTTACTTATATGTTACGTATTTCTTTTCGGGTTCAATTCATTTTCCATTAAGGTGAATAGAGTGTTTGCATCACCCTGACTTTCAACCATTACATAAATTGAGATGCCATTCGCTTGATGAAGAGCATCCATCTCCTACTTCTAGCACATCCTCAAGTCAGCACCAAAGGGAGGTAGAACAGGAGGTGAGCTCCTCACCAGCTCCACCGGCAGCTGCACCTGCTCCTCCGCCTGCCCGAATTCCACCAAGAAGATTGATGTCCGCCTCTGCAACCTCCACTTCGAAGCTGAACAAGACAGCACAGTATTCTAATCCTAAAAGCTCCAACCAGTGATATGAGAAAGAAAAAGAAGAAGAGAAAACAAGTTGCACAAATAATCATTCCATAAAAAACTACGATTTAACCTATTAAACATTACTAATGAGCAAATGCTAAAAAAAATTATATAAACAAATATTATAACAAAAAAGGCAGCAATTATATAGATAAGTTCCACCTAACCTAATTCAAAATCAATACCTGATCAATCATAAAACACAATTAAAAAATTCAATAAAAATCACAGATCAGATTGTCACAAATTTTAGGTTATTAACCAAATTTTACAAACAGTTCACGTAACAAGAAAATTTAATTCGATCAGAAAGAGTAGTTTTGCATTCTCAAATGGTGACTGCCAATCTCAAACTCTAAATCATAATAAAGAGCAGTCAAGGCATATTCTCTCAAAAGTGATTTGGCAAAACAATTCACAAATTGGTGTGTTCTAGTTTGACCTAACACAAATAATACCCAAATTTCAAAATTGGCAAGAAAAGAGTTACCAAACGCCCAGGAAACGAAACTGAAACCCTTACCCTAAACCCCCAAATAGCAAGACTTTTGGTTGAACCCCTAAATAGGTGACCGATTCCGAGGCCAGAACCGATAGAGACCTAGATTAAGAACCAATTGGGAGGGTTAGGCGGTGTAAATCGGGACAACCAAAAGCCTTCGAAGCAAATTGAAAAAATAGAGAGGTTCTGCAACCGATTCATACGCAAGAACCGATAGAGAGCGAAAGGAAGAATCGATTGGGAGATTTAGGCGGTATAAAGCATTACAACCAATAAACCGACCTACAGAAGAAGAAACCCTAAAAATTTAGAACAAACCGAATGCATTGGGAGGCTGAAAATAAAAAAATTGTAACCACGAGCTGTCTAAATTGAAAGAGAGACGAACCAGAAGGACCGTTGGAGAAGAAGAAGTACAGAGCTGTAGGTGGAGAAAATCGCTTGTGTAGTGAACAGGAGAAGAAGGCTATGGCGGTGCATGAAAGAGCCAGGACTCCCAGGAGAACGAGAAAGGTAATACTCCGTATCAAACTCAACAATTACTTGAAATGACAAAAAAGGATACAGAAATAAAAAAATAAACATTTTCAAATTGATGGTTTCAAGGGTAAAAAAGACAATGAACATGTTGGGAGATGCCAACCGTTGATGAATTGGACCGACAAGCAACGGACGGCTAGAATAGTAAAATTTTGTAAAGAATAGTGATGCAGACTTGGTGCCTTTATGGTAGTAAGGATTTATTAATATTTTTATATATAATATTTTAGGTTTAAAAATACGCGTCATGACATGGAAATCATACAAATCATACTAGTTACCTTTATAATCAAATGAATTCCATTTTTTTACAAAAAAACTATAATTACCCCATATACGGAGTTTATATTATTTCATAACCTAACTCATATTTCACCCCGTTAATCAGTGTACATTGGTACGTTTATAAATTGCATTCAGATAATCAATCTCATCCCATATGAAACCTACATATTACTGAGACTTTATAGCAGCACTGTTTACTTGTTTAGAAAATAGTTTTCAAATCAAGTTCTTTAGACTATTTTTAAAAGTGTAGATTAAAAGATCGATTAACTAGGGTATTTTATGCTTTTGGTGAAATTAAAAAAAGGACTGTCGTAAAATTGTTTGAAAAGAAATAGATAAAGAGGATTAAATGCAAATATGTTTAGTGTATATGATAGTTTTGTACAATGTAACCTATGTTTCTATGCAATTTAGGCAAAATTAAAATAAAATAAAAAAATCAATACTGTAGATTTATTGCTCAAACAAACCGACATTATAGGCATTATCGCTCCCAGCAGACTACAGACAGCAATATAAAATACGAAAGTAATTGATTAGTTTACAGAAATAATTAAATTAAGCCCTAAGCCAACAATTTTAATAATGGAGAGGCCATCAACTGATGAACAGAGACCCTTTTTTTAAAAACAAATCATGTTGAGGTTGGAGGAGGTCCATCCAATTGATTCACACCCATGTGATCGGATTAGAGAGAGTAATTAAAATAAACCCTAAATTTGATTAGGCCGCGACAAAATTCAATGCATACAAATAATTACACCGTGGATTAAGTTCCCAAAAAACAAATTATTTATTTTCTACTCCCATGTTTATACTAAAAATCTATAATGAAATGATTGATTGATTAATTAATTAACAATTAATGATAGGAAATATACAATTCAGGCTCAACCAAAATTAGAGGGGTACTTAACCCCGACATCCGATGTTCGAGAGCACTAATACATACGACCCAGATCATAATCCAACCCCATTTATTAAATCAAGTAGGATTATGTTGTGTAAATCTAGATGGGTTATGCTTCAACCTATGCAGAGCATATTCCCAGGCAAAATGAAGGGGGGATTGAACTTGAACAATGAACATGTTTTTGGCTGATCTAGGCAGGCATTCCTTTAAACAAGGCATATGGATATCCATTATAAGTTGTTCCAATTTTCTAATTTATATATTTTGGGTTTCTAATGTGTATTTATGAACACACAAAAAAAAAACCACGAGTTCTCTATCCGCTCCAATAAAGAGTAGGGAAATGTCTTTTGCTTCCCTTTCCAAGTCTGTTTTGTACAAAGAGCTTATTGCTTGCCAAACACAGAATTTCAAGATTCATGCTAAAATCCAACAATAATATCATAGAATGAGCTATGGTTCATTCATTGATCCCTATTGAGGAAACAGCACCCAAAAGCATAATCTATTGCATTCTTAGTATCCGAAAAGGTGCAGGAAGATCCTAAACTTACTTGGCCATCGCATTATAGTGGGGTCTGGATGACAAGAGTAAGACAGAATTGCAATGCAATAAAGCAAGCAAGCTCATAAGTTAGTAGTCACCCAAGAAACTTGAAAGTGCAATCAACAACTCTACCATGAACAAATGAGCAATGGAGGAGCTGTAACTAGCACTGCATTTTGTGTTTCCGGATATGAGGAAACAAGCAAGTTTCTGAACAAGCTAAATGACACAATCAGGGAGCTGTATGAGCTCTCACAGAGCAAACAACACTTAAAACAACATCAGCAAGGCTTAGAAATTAACTGTACCATGGCGGGAAAAAAGGCAAAAACATGGAAACGAAAGCAGGCAGGCAGGCAGTTGCTAGAATGTTTTTGGTATTTAAACTTGAAATCGCCAGCCTAGTTCACATAGACAATTAGCAAAGTACTACCATAGCAATAATAGGATTCAATAAGCATGCCGAGACTAAAAACAGCGAGTTAATGAGACGATAATCTTGGCAAAGGAAAGACAAATTTGCACCTTTCTCCTTCCAAATTCACTAGCAGAAGTAGAAGTAGAAGCAGAAGCCTCAGCACCTCCACGCCGAAGCCGAGATGAGCTCCTTCCTCTGAAAGTATAGGACCAAAGAAGACTGCCTCTTGTCGACGTGGAAGCCGCGAGCCAAGGTTCTCTTCAGCAGCCACTCTGCTTGACACTCTGTGAAGTTACTGAAGCTCACTGGGGAGAATCCCACCGACAAAAACTGTGCCTTCCAGTGTTGCGTTTTCTCAAGGGCTGTGTGACGTCCCAGGATTAGCTTTTCGATCCCTGGGCGGACTAGGAAAGTCTCAATCTTCTGGAGCGCATCCAGGTTTATATTGACAGCGTCGAGTGATTCAAGCAAGGCCAGATAGGATTGGAATGCTTGCTGAATGTGGTGCGCAAATGGGAGGTCAGTCCGGTCACAGCCCCGGTCCACTGATACAACGATCTTGGGGGTGAGCTGCTTGGTGAAGCGGAGAATCATTGTGGGGGAGACAAGGGTGTTGGACAGTAAGCTGACTGGGAGATTCACAGCTATGGCCTCGGATTCTGCTGCGCGGAAAGGCAGTGGCCAAGACGAGGGAGAGCTCAAACAATCGATGTTGATGATTTCGAAATCAAAGGACATGTTGATTTCTTGAGCAAAGTGGATAAGATTCTCCCGGGTAAGGGTGAGCTCAAGCTGTTCGTGGGTGGTAGGAGAGGCGAAAGCTGTGATCTTGACAGCTGGAGCACCACCCTTCCTCAGGGCGAGCTCCTGCATAAGGGAAGCCCACTGCCCACCATACCCGATATCAAAATCGACAATCCGAATCTGGTCAAACCCTTCAAGAGATTCGAGTACGGCTTGGTTACAGGTAAAGTTGGCGAATTGAACAAGGGGCGAAATCTCAGAGAATGACTTGTAAGCCCCAATCTTGAAGAAGAGATTGAATGGGGAGGCTGACGAAGCTGATAGCGACGATGTAACAGTGGAGCCGGTCGAGTTCATAAGGAGCAGTCTTAAGGCTTCCTTGAAGTAAAAAGCAGCCCTATAGAAGGGCTTTCCAATGGGAGAGAGCTGGTGATTGAGCCGCGCCAATATCTCCTGCGCGAGTATGGGGTTTGCCGTTTCGATCAGCTCAGCCGCCTTTCGTAGCTGGTCTACTATGGCCTGCTGCTGGATCATCATTTCATCCCCTGCCATCTTCGGCTTATTAGCCATAGCAGGCCTCTGCTGCTGCAGCTGCTGATAGGGAAGCAAATGAAGCTGCTGAGGTGGGAGTTGCCCGGATTTCTGAATAATCTGCCTATTGGGATCCCCCAGAACCCCGGGGTTGTGCCTCTTGGGAGGGGGAGGCAATGGCAGCTGCTGGTGCTGATGCTGCTCCAGCTGGGAATGCTGCAATGGCATAAAGAAAGCCGGGTTCTGCGCATTGTGTGCTTGGAGCTGGCTTATGAGCAGCTGGGGATGGTTCAGGACATGGGATTTCTCATCTGGGCAATCATCAAACAACTGGGGATGATGTTGTTGATTAGGGTTTTGAGGCAATCCAATTGGGAAACTGCAATTACTTGAAGGGTTGAACATTTGGTTCTGAGGGAGGCTGTTCCTCAGATTTCCAAGCAGTGACTGGTTCGAAACAGGCAAGAGCGAAATGTTTCCACCGGTGTTGCCTATGAGCTTGTTGGGGTCCAGCCCAAACCCTTGATCCACCACACCAAGGAGCCCTCCGCCGCCGAATTGGACATCCGGGTTGCTCGACAGCCCAGTGGCGGAGCCCTGGAGGAGCTTGCTCAGCCCCAATGAAGGGTCTTCCACATCACCCATGATGAGCCTCAAGATAGACTGGTCCTGGCCGGGAGACTCGGCCGACCCGGCTTGCTCCAGAAGATCAGCATCCCAATAATCCATCCCTCCGCCTCCCACCATCCCACATTTCTCAGCCTCGAGATTCGCCACCGGCATCTGCTGAAACAGCTCCAAATCCACGCATCCACCCCCACTGGCCTCAACATTGTTTCCGCCGCCGCTGTTGTCGGTGCTGTGGGTGTTGCTGGTCTCCTGATTCTGGAGGTGGTTTTGAGACCATTTCTCAGATGGGTTGCCGGAAAATGTCGCCACGGCAGCCGTGTCGGTGGATCCGCCTCCGGCGAGGGAGGAAGACAGGGTGGATGTGGATGCAGAAGAGGGGCTAGGGCTCCTCTTCGTTTCCAGAACTGATGCGGGCTCACAAACAACTCCTCCTCCTCCTGAACCCCCACCAAAGAAAGACTCCAACTTACTCCAATCACCAAACCCACCGTACCCTCCTCCGCCGCTGATTTCTTGAGAAAAGCCTCTGCAGAACTTGTGCAAGAACCCAACACCCCCCTTCGCCTCCGGCTCAAAGGGTAAGGGCATGTCCCTCATCTAATTTCACCCAAATACAAGCAGAAACAACACCACCTCCTCTTCCAGCTTTTTCTTCTTTATTTTTACCTAAACACAAATCCCACAAAATTTCAGACTCAGAGATTTTCAAACAAATTTCAAAAAACCCCCAAATTTAATCAGATGTACGAGCTGTGTGTTCAATAGAGACAAACCTTAAAAAAAAAAAAAACAAACAAACCTTCAAAAGCTAGCTATGGCTCCCCAAATTGACACTCCTTCATCTCCTAGCTCTCTCCCTCACACACACAGGGAGTGGAAAAAGAGGAAACAATAACCCCATTTGGGTGCTAAATTATTTCTGTGTTCCTAGCCTGATTTGTTGCTTTCCTTAGGGCTAAAGCTCTCACCTTTTTTTTTCCCCTCTCACTCCTCCTCTGTTTTTTCTCCTCCTCCTTCTTGGTTTATCTTCTTCTTGCTCTTGAGCTTCTATTGTCCTTGATGCAGCTGCAGATGAGTTTCCCTCCTCTCCTCAGCCATGGATGCGTGCAACCTAAAAAAGAAGTAAAGTGCCCCTTCATCCCTTCCCTCTCACCTCTTTCTCTCTGTATTTTCTCCTTTTTTTATTTCTTTTTTTTTTTAAATTTCCCCTTTCCACTGTTTTTTTCCTCTTTTTCTCTGCAATTTTTATTTTGATTTTGGTGTTTTTATTTTAATTTAATGTGGCTTCTCCGTAGGGTTTCCTATCCCACCACAGGTCACTCCCACCATATGATATGGGCGCGTGTAAGACACCGCCATTGCTACTTTCAGAAGAGTGGACAGCAGGTCCATTTCTCCCCTACCACAGTTTCTTCATTTTCCTTTTTTTTTTTGTTCTCTTCTTTGGGTTAATAACTTAATATCTCCCATTTTTATTTTCTTTTTTCTTTTAAGGAACACTAAAAATTTTTGGGATTTATTTATAGTAAAATATCTTACTTAAATTAGGGTATTTAATTGAAATTGGAAAGATTGAAGGCATTGTTGAGGAGATGAAGGTCCACTTGATTGAACTTTGTTTAGGAAAAAACACCCAACAAATTCAACTTGAGTTCATGCTTGGTGTGGATGTACATCCAAATGCCACATTTGCCAAAATTTACCTATAGTTGAGAAATTTTAATCAATTTATAAAAGCTAGGGTTAGAGGGTTAGTTTAGGTTGTAGAAATCAAGCTATTTTGGTGCTCACAACCACCACCACCACCAATAATATAACAACAAATTTAATATACTCCGTTCAGTATAGGATTCAATATTTACAATTCAAATATACAATGTATATTGGTTTATCTTTAATTGAAAGTTACATTTGTGAGTTTATCCTCTTCCCAAAGCTTTTATATTCATATGGGTTATTTTTGAAGTAAAAAGTTTATCATTGTTTAAAATAAAATGTTGGTACTAAAAATGTGTTTTTTAGCACCGATAAGAAAATTATTAAAGATGTTGATTAGAAAAACAAATCAGTTGACGAGTATAATCATGTGGAATCAAAATTTGCCGCTAAAGGTAACACTATTTCATTTCTTACATTTGCAGATGATATTATCATTTTTGCTAACATAAACAAAACAACATGCTAGTGCATAAAGGAAAGGGAAAATTACAAAAAACCACCCTTTAAATATGGGTGTTTTCACTTAACCACCCGTTAAATTCAAAATTACAGAAAACCACCCTTTAAATGGTATTTGCTTACAACTCACCACCCATTCAACTATTTTAGTTACTTTATCATTAAATATATTATATTTTAATATTTTTAAACTCAAATTTGATTGTAAATACATTCAAATTTTGAATTTAAGGGCCCAATTATATTTTAGAAATCATTGTATTTATTTTTAAAAATAATAATCAATAAAGCCTAGAATTATTATCTTAATTTAGGTTTTAAATTGTTTAAAACATTATGTAAATTACTCTTATTTAAAATATAAATAAAACAAGTGTAATTTCTATAATATTTTAAAATTTTATAAACATTTTCAACCATAAATTAAGATAATAATTCTAGGCTATATTTATTATTATTATTTTAAAATAAATAAAATAATCCCTAAAATATGACCGAGCCCTTAAATTCAAAATATGAATATATTTACAATCAAATTTGAGTTTAAAAATATTAAAATATAATATATTTAATGATAAAGTAACGAAAATAGTTGAATGGGTGGTGAGTTGTAAGCAAATACCATTTAAAGGGTGGTTTTCTGTAATTTTGAATTTAACGGGTGGTTAAGTGAAAACACCCATATTTAAAGGGTGGTTTTCTGTAATTTTTCCTAAAGGAAATTATAGATGACTATTATTAGATATTATACCAATTTGAAGATATTACAATAAATCAGTTTTTCAAACAAAAAATAATATTTTCAACCAAGCTAAACACACAATACAACACATGTGACACTCCCATATGTAAATTCCAAAAGGAAGTTGGTGCGGAACGAACGTCATTGGCACTTTTGCACTTTTCCAAATAGTAATAAAATCCAAACTCAAAACACAAAACCAATAGATTAGCAAATCAATGAATTGATAAACCAAACAACTACTAGTATAGCAATGAAGTCCGGAGTCGAACCCACAGGGAGAAGCAATTCACTACTCAATAACTCTTAACAAAGACTCTTAAGACAAAACAATGATTTATGACCAAGTAAATAGGAAATAAAGTAACCAACTTTATGATTGCAAAGTGAATTGATAAGAAGGTAGAGAAGATATTTCACCTGTAATTCTCTGACAACGGTTGAGATTTATGGTCTTAGGATTGATTCATTAATTACTCATAAGCATATGTCTTACTTGACTAAAGTTGAAGGATTCATAAAGATACAATCACATTATTCAATATCACTAAAGAATAGCATTAAGGATTCAAGTAATTAGACCAATTGACATATTGGTTCGATGAAATTAAGACAAACTGGAACTACCCTAGATCAACCCTAATCGACACTTACCAATATAGATCAATTGAAATCATCCGCTACAAAGACAAAGAAATATTATCACCACTTCAATTTGTAACGGACGGGGATTATGATTCCCGAGTTACGTTTTGAGGGATGAAACCCATCGATAGGATCTTGCGTCCCGAGTACAGGTTGAAGGTTTGAAACCGAAGATTTGTAGTTTAAAGTGGGATTTCACACCCAAATCCGGAAGGTCCGTTGGAAACCCTGGGATAAACCCCTGTACCTGTCCTAAGTCTACAACACGGAAAACCTTTTACCATGCAAATGACATAAATTCTGAAAGCGATACAACAAGTGTCGCGACAGAGCCAGTTCAAAACAGAGTATAAGTAGGAAGAAATCCCAAAAGTATAAATCTGGTGAAGTCAGGGTTTAAGCACTCACTCTCCGCCATACGAATAGACTCCGTCATAACAACACGAAATCAAGAAGTGGATCGGGTACCTGAAACTATGCCACGAAGTGAGGCCAAGAGACGCCCGCGTGCCCTAAAGACCGCGCTGAGGACATATAATACGCATATACCTAGAATAAAGGATGCCCAAATGCAATACTGGAATCTTAACCACACTATCATGCTCCTAATTCACATATGCAAGATATTAAATAAGGCATTAACAAAGAATACCAAGCAGTATATCCCTATTCTACCACCACCCCTCTTCCAGATAGGGTGGAGACTGGCTAGTTTGATACTATATTATATCAAATCTCATCATCATATCGTACCTCATGCTCATCTCGTATCTCGTGATATATGTATATATAAATGACTCAATGAGGACAACACCCGATGAAGCTGGGCTGCCCTATGACCCTAGCAAGGAATCTACAACTCACAGATAACGATCGTTTTGTATTCAAATGCATACAAAATAAGAATGTTCATTAGTAAGGGCAAGTCCTAAGTATGATGCTACATGATATGCTTTTATGCATATGCAACACCTACATACTATATGACACATCAGGTAGGAGGTCCTGGTTACTTAGTAAGCTTTGGAGGTATTTACCTGGCTAGCAAATCAGCAAAAGAAGAATCCAGCACACATTAGTCACGATCACAGAGTATCACCTAAGTATAAAGTGGAATATACATAAGTCTACATCTAACCGTTAAACATGCAAGCACACCTCAATCAATAGGACAAGTAACACATCATAAATTCCATTGTATCATACGTTCCACTGAACTACATCGTTCTCCATAAATCATTAAATAAATTATGCATGCTCATATTCATCAAATCATAAGGTATAGCTTGTGTGATATAAAATCCTACTACCTCGTCATAATTATCCAACATTTAATCTCATATAATAAATCACTGAAAATCATGCTATTGGTCACACATATCATAACATCATGCTAGTCAGTCATCATGCTAATCTCATATAATATGTCGGATTCCAATTTAGTTTCAAAACCGTTTCAAAATCCAAATTAAACAGTTAAGTATTCCGACCTTTAAAATTACTCGCAAAATCCCTCTTTTAATTTATTTATTAAATCACTTTCCAACTTTGAAATTCTTTTCCAATTTCTTCTTAAATCGTCAAGTCCCAAATGATTTTTATGTTATATTTTAAAACACCATTTATTACATACTTTTATAAAATATCTCTAAATCCTTTATAAAATAATTCCAACCCATTTGTATTCGATAAAACCAACCCCTTATAAATCTCCCGAAATAATATTTTATATTTTAAATCCTCAATATTATATAATAATTTAAATACCGCTAATTAGTTAAATAATAAACGGACAACCCAAACCGAACCGAACTCACTAAATTAATCCAAAATCGATTTAAATAAGTAACAAATGTTCATAAGTTAGCAGGGCTCCACAAGGTCACACTGGGCATCTTCCTCCTCCAAATTGGAGGGAGGAAGATGTCGTGTGTGCCCGGTGGGGTCAAAGACAAGTTGGAGGGAGGTCGTGTGTGCGGGCCCACATACGGGAGACTCGAACAACACATATGCCCAACGAGGATCCATTTCAAAACCAATTGGCAATGAGAGGAGTAGCCCTTCAACCTTATATATTATTCAAGCATTCTCTATATTACCGATGTGTGACAACTACATTCCAACACGTCCCCTCAAGTGAAATGACAATTTTAGCCAACAAGTTGTACTTGCCACATGCGCTTAAATGGGAACCAATGCCCGCGACATGTAAACAAGGCCAGCAACCCCTGCATTGATAATCCATTAGGCCACTATTCCTTCACCTTCAATGACTCACCAACCCGAGGGCCATTTAGTATCATTAGAAAGAAGTTGAAGCAACAACAAAATGCGATAATAAATTATACAGTATATGCTTTACAGAAAACCATACCAATTCAATTCTTAAGCCATTCAGCATGTATTTAGGATGTGCATGAGCACATACATACATGTCAAGCTTATATGCATGCATGGACATAAACGAACAATCATGGATAGTCAAACACAAGCACACACTCGCAAGGAGGGACAGAGAACAAACCAGTAGTTCCCGAGGAAAAAAGAATATTACTAAATGCCTCCACAAGTTGCGCCACAACCTATTCATTTGATCTGCAGCATAAAAAAACTTCAATAAACCGTCGCAATAAACAGAGCTTCAGAGGGAAGACAGTGTAAGAACAAGAAAAATATAATCACTGAAGTTTTTTGTAGGAGGGTAGCAAAGAGAAATACTTTGAAGTCCTTGCTCTTTCTAGGAATGCATGCCAAGAAAAGTCACCATCACGTAAGTTTGTAGAAATCTGAGAGTCGTTTGAAGGAAGAACAATTGCCAGAGGAGACTTCGCATCAATAACTCTCCTATTGAATTTTTTATTTACCAAAACAAAATGTGAAAAACAAGACCAACTAAAAGGAGAAATGAGAAGGAAGAGTTCATGGTACTTTAATGAACAACACATGTAGAGGGGTAATCTTTTACCACCGCGTACAATTGCATCCTAAAAAAAACATTACAAAGCACGTAAGTTAAGTAATAAACCAATGCAACAATCATATTAAACTTACTATTACCATAAAACAACATATTATGCAACAAAAGCAGACCAGTAACCATTGTTAATTCTGTTTTTTATTCAGGTTAGTTGTTTAAAACAATGCAACTATTTAGGTTTATACAAGAGAATGCGAGACGACGCCATTTTTGTGCCAATTTAAAAGATGACCATTCATCGGTCTGAGATGATTTGATGAACTAGGATTACTTGAGTAAAGATGGCCCTTGCCTTGGATATGTTCAGTCTTGTTGCAATTTCAGCTGGAGCAAAGCTATCTACTATGGACACTACTATATTGCCACTAATAATAATAGCTAGATATATAATCACATAATAAACATTCATTGGCATCTATATTGCTATTAGAGATCTTTTAGGCAGGCCCAATGAATCAAGTGCATGTGCTACAAACCTGCAACATGGTGTTAAACCATTTCAGAGTCCATTTTCTCCAACTAAGAAAAATAACTACACGTCTAATTGTCAGCTTACATTTACAGACTTAACTGTAGGCAAACTCAGAGGGAAAGGTAAAACCATATTATTCAATAAGAAACAAACGGATAAAAAACATAAAGGTGCAAAAATATGTTCAGAAATTAGAGAATCAAAGCTTGAATATCAACCATAATCCAAAAGAAAAATGTAGCCCCTAGCACTACAACATGTCCCGTTTAGTTTCCTCAATTAGAGAGATGCTCAGTAAATTCAACATACCACACCTCTCTGTGAAATTGTTGACGTGCCATCTTCTTCACAGGTAAATCATCCTCTCCCTTATCATGCCAAATAACAGCAATATCCTTCAAGTTCCTCTTTCTCTTCAGACTCAAGCAATTTTCTACAGGGTTTAAAAATGCTCCTGGAAGCCAATGCCATCCTGGATAAGTTGAGTTTTCACGTAGGATACATTGGGGGTTAACAGAGAATAAAATTTCAATCTCTTCAAGTATGATCTTCCAGTAAACCTGACTAACATAAAGGGAGATAGCCAGAAACAGGAGGTAGACTACAAAAAACTATCGAAAAGTTAAGTGCAATCTGAAACCTAAAAAGAACATTATTACAAAGAAGGATCAGCATACCTCAGAGTTTTCGACAAAGAATGCTTGCAAAATATTTCAGTCACAATCTCAGTCAAGCTCAAGGTCGGACTTAACAGTGGTAGCTCATCTACAAGCTGATGTGCGATCAATTAACCATGTTTTTCACTTAAATCCATATTGATTTATATCTGCATTTTATACTTCTGGGTTAGAATAGTACATAATCCGTGTAGTTTATGTTTATTTGCAATATATGGAGGTCTACACAAGTTTCTGTTTAATTTCTCAGAAATCGGACGCACTTTGGAGCTTAAAGGAAAGTTATAAAGACATAGGAGAAGCTAAGAAAGAGCATAGGATGGTGAAGCTGGGGAATACGCCACTTTTCAATATACATCATTCTAAATCAAGTTCTGATGTCTTCATGAGAGTTGTATCCCTCAAAAAGAGCTTTCCAACGCATATTCATATGCGTCAATCGAATGAACGAGGACTTGGAAAAGTGCGTTTCAAGACAAGAGCAGAATGCTGAAAGTTGACAGAATCTACTCGACGTCTACTAAATCTACTCGACTTCGACCACATTTCACTAGAAATCGACCAGGACGCTAGAGATCGAGTGCAGATGGAGCCAAGAGCCAAGATCTAGTCGACGTCGACTACACTTAGTCGATTTCGAGTACATACCTAGGCGACATCACCTCCTAAAGCCGAGGTCGAGCCCAAGCTAAGATGAAGACACAAGACCTAGTCGACGTCGACCACTTTGGTCGATGTCGAGTAGAACCCAGGACCGAATCCGAGTCGATTTCGATAAGGAATCCGAGCTGGCCATTACTTCCACACCAAGGCCCAAGAAGTTTTATCAAGTTTGAAGACTTTATCCTATCTAGTAATTCCCTAATTTACCTAGAGGTAATTTTAATTGTTTTATTTATTTTATTTATCAAACATTTATCTTAGGGTTGAAATAGATAGATTTAGATAGAGATAGACTTGTTCCTTCCTAGAATAGCTAGGATTGGAGCCTATAAATAAAGTCCCAAGGGGCTGATTTTCATTAATTCAAGCGAAGTCGTCTTCGGGCGGAAGGAGAGAGGAGAAAGAGAGAGGATCCGAGTGGGAGAAGAGGAGGAAAGATTGGAAGGTTTTGTATGTTTTACTTTTAGTTTAATATTAAAGTTAGTTTCTTTTATTACATTTTGTTTCTAATTTCCCTCTTCTAGGGTTGGGGTGATCCCAACATAGATATGTGTGTTTGATTTATAAATCCATTAATTTGTATGTATTTATCATCATCTACCTATGTGCTTAATCCTTTGCGAGAGTTGAGGAAATTCCTTATTTGTGATATTGAAGTGAAAGCCATCTTATTATGAATTTGGACAGTAAATATGGTTTATTTGCGAAGCCAACTAATCCTAATTAAGAAAAGGTAGTAACACTTATGGTTTATGTGAAAGCCTCTATATTCCTATTTCTTATTGACGAAAGTTATTTGATATAAAGCATGCTCTTTTATGTGATTCATGATCTATACATATGTTTATTGTTATGGTGATCCCTAACCTTGGAAGTTTGGATCTTTATTTATTTTATTTCATTATTTTTATCCTGCAAAGTTACCCTACATCGACCACCTCTTCTCATGTCATTCCCTCGACGTCGACCGATTCTTCTCGACATCGACAGCAGCCGTACACCTTTTCCCTCTATCCTTGAACCCCAAAACACACTAAACCTAGAACCGTTGACTTCTCTCATGAGGACGAACCTGACTTCACTATCCTATAGCGGGGTCTTGACTACAAATTTATTTGGTCCAGAAACCCTCTCGTCAAATTGGCGCTGTTGCCGGGGAGATATCAATCGCGCCTAACTTAGTTCTGTTTAAAGTTTAGGATAGCCCATCTCTTTTTCTTACTATCACATACCCTACCACCCCTGCCTCATCGGTACCAACTAGGTACCAAGCTTTTGCTACTCATTCGTGCTCTATTTTGATTTCAAAGCTTATGTACATAGATGGAAGACTTTTGCGAAGGGAATCCCGCGTGGGAAAGATGGGTGGAAGATTTGAGACAGACAAATAGGATCGCAGTGGAGGAGGCACGATTAAGGGAAATAACTCAGCTGGAAGACGAAATCCAAAGGCTTGAGGATTCCATTTAGTCTAAAGGACCATGCCCTCCTCTCGACGAGCCAATTGACCCATTCAATGTCGACAACCAGTTATGTCCTTCCTCAAATTTCATTCCTACTTTGCTACCTATTGTTGATGAATCATATTAAGGATCTCATGACCAAATAACACTAGAAGAAAAGAAAGCGGACATTATTGCCCAGAGTGTTCCAAGGTCGCTTTTACCTTAAGAGGTGAAGGCCATCCCCGAAAATTTTGAGCAACCGATGTTCATATTTAAGTATGGGGTCCTAGAAAAGTGGCTTGAAGCTCTGTAGGATGAGGAGGAAATATCTCTTCCCGCTCCACCGTTTTGCTGTGTTGGAGATACACAACCAAGTCAACCTATGAAGCGGAAGAGGTATGATAAAGAGGTATGTATATTTTCTTTATGTCTTCCTTTATGCATGCCACCTAGGGCCAAGGAAGATGAATGGGTGAAGCCATGGAGCATTCACTCGGGGAGGTTTAAGCTTCTTCACAAGATGCCCCCGGATGACATCCCACGCTTCCCACCACCGGAGAAACCACCAGATCCACCTATACCTCCGGAAAATGATGAGCCAGGCTAATGCTTAAAGGGAAGCAGGCCGAGCTAGCGACTTAAACCCTAATGCTTACGGGAGGCAACCCGCTATTATTATTTTTTTTCCTTTAATAAATTTATTTTTGTTTTATTTTCGTTACTTCATGCAAGGTTTTCTTTCCCTTTGATGACTTTAGGTAAATCAGAGAACTTGAAGCCCACCCGACGTCGACTCCTCGCAGATGCTTACAACACCTATTTTGAGCATCTGCACGTCTGTGTAGTAAGTTTCTTCCTTTACCCTTGTTTTTATACAGTGAGGACATTGTAATCTTTAAGTATGGTGTGGGGGAAAGACTTACTTTCATCATATTTGTGCATATTTTATCATATTTCTCGAATTATTCATACATGATTACTTTGGATTTCATATTTCATCTATGTGCTTACATGTTGTTTTCCAAAGTTTATTTTTATCACCTCCATTGAAATTTTTTTATTAGTGTTATGAAAGTTATATGAACTCGATGATGCAAATTTCTATTCATTAGAGATATAACATGAAATTGCCTAATAACGGGAAGTCACAATGAAGTGCATATTTTGATTGAAAACCATGAAATGAGGAAAATTTGATATTGCTTTTGACATATGCATGATAAGAGGATGGACGACTCTATATTTTCCATATAATGTTCATTTTGATATCCCTAGCCATACCTATGCTTATTTGCATCACAAGAGTCATCTTAAGCCTTATTTCATATTTTACTCAACATGATGTAAATATTGCCTATTCTTTACCTTATTCCTTTATCCGGGGATTATGTTGAGAATGGAAGTTACATTATGGAGACTATTATATGGTGTTTGTGTTGTTATTACCATTATTTTGGAGTTTGGCAAGATGAATTGAATATTATGGAAAATTTAATGAGTGAAAGAAAATCCTGTCACCTCAGAGGATAAAGGTAGATTGACCCTGCTCGTTGAGATGTTAGTTCGATGGGATGGGACACACAAGTGAGGAGTCCGAAGCACTAAGTATCCGGGGCCATTCATAACACCCATGGTTGCCACTCGCGAGAAGGCAGTGCTGAGGTTAGATAGGTAAAAACATATAACTAAAAAAAAAGCAAAGAGTGAATCATGAGAGGATGAATGATGTGGAATATTATATGAAGGGAGAAAATGCATCAAAGCAAGAAAGCAAAGAGTACCTTTTCGAGGATATTAATTGATTGAGGGGATATATGAGAATGAATCTATATGTTGAGAGTTTTGTTTCTTCTCCTGTATGACCATTAAAAGTATTGATTGAGGACAAGCAAGCTTAAGTATGAGGTGTTGATGTGCGCTCAATTAACCATGTTTTTCGCTTACATCCATATCGATTTCTATCTGCATTTTATACTTCTGGGTTAGAATAGTACATAATTTATGTATTTTATATTTATTTGCAATATATGGAGGTCTACACAAGTTTCTATTTACTTTCTCAAAAATTGGACGCACTTTGGAGCTTAAACGAAAGTCATAAAGACATTAGAGAAGCTAAGAAAGAGCATAGGATGGTGCAACTGGGGAAAACGCCACTTTTCACCATACATCATTCTCAATCAAGTTCTGATGTCTTTACGATAGTTGTATCCCTCGAAAAGAGCTTTCTAACGCATATTCATATGCATCAATCAGACGAATGAGGACTCGGGAAAGTGTGTTTCAAGACAAGAGCAGAATGCTGAAAGCTGATAGAATCTACTCCACGTCGACTAGATATACTTGATGTCGACCGCGTTTCATTAGAAATCGACCAGGGAACTAGAGATCATGTGCAGATGGAGCCAAGAGCCCAGATCTAGTAGACGTCGACTACACTTACTCGATGTCGAGTACATACCTAGTCAACATCACCTCCTGAAGCCGAGATCGGGCCCAAGATAAGCTGAAGACGCAAGACCTAGTCGACGTCGACCACTTTGGTCGATGTCGAGTGTAACCCAGAACCGAATCCGAGTCGATTTTGAGTAGGAATCCGAGCGGTCCATTACTTCCACACCAAGGCACGGCATGTTTTTATCAAGTTTGAAGACTTTATCCTTTCTAGTAATTCCCTAATTTACCTAGACGGGTTGTTAATTATTTTATTTATCAAATATTTATCTTAGAGTTTAGATAGACAGATTTAGATAGAGGTAGACTTGTTCATTCCTAGAATAGCTAGGACTGGAGCCTATAAATAAAGCCCCAGGGGGCTGATTTTCATTAATTCAAGCGAAGTCGTCTTCGGGCGCATGGAGAGAGGAGAAAGAGAGAGGCGACGAGTGGGAGAAGAGGAGGAAAGATTGGAAGGTTTTGTAAGTTTTAGTTTAATGTTAAAGTTAGTTTCTTTTATTATGTTTTGTTTTAATTTCTCTCTTCTAGTGTTGGGGCGATCCCAACATAGATATGTGTGTTTGATTTATAAATCCATGAATTTGTATGTCTTTATTATCATCTACCTATGTGCTTAATCCATTGCTCGTTGAGGAAATTCCTTATTTGTGACATTGTCGCGAAAGCCATCTTATTATGAATTTGGATAGTAATTAGGGTTTATTTGCGAAAGCCAACTAATCTTAATTAACAAAAGGTAGTAACACTTAGGGTTTATACGAAAGCCTCTATATTCTTATTTGTTAATGACGAAAGTTATTTCATATAAAGCATGCTCTTTTATCTGATTCATGATCTATACATATGTTTATTATTGTGGTGATCCCTAATTTTGGAAGTTTGCATCTTTATTTATTTGATTTCATTATTTTTATCCTGTAAAGTTACCCGACATCGACCACCTCTTCTCCTTCCATTTCCTCGACGTCGACCAATTCTTCTCGACATCGACAACAACTGTACACCTTTTTCCGCTATCCCTGAACCCCAAAACACACTAAACCTAGAACCACTGAATTCTCTCCTGAGGACGAACCTGACTCCACTATCCTATAGCGGGGTATTGACTACAAATTTATTTGGTCGAGAAACCCTCTCGTCAAATTGGCACCGTTGCCGGGGAGATATCAATCGCGCCTAACTTAGTTCTGTTTAAAGTTTAGGATAGCCCATCCCTTTTTCTTACTATCACATACCCTACCACCACCCGCCTCACCGGTACCAACTAAGTACCAAGCTTTTGCTACTGATTCGTGCTCTATTTTGATTTCAAAGCTTAGGTACAAAGATGGAAGACTTTTGCGAAGGGAATCCCGTGTGGGAAAGATGGGTCAAAGATTTGGGAAGGAGAAATAGGATCGCAGTGGGGGATGCACGATCAAAGGAAATAACTCGGCTAGAAGATGAAATCCGAAGGCTTGAGGCTTCCATTTAGTCTAAAGGATCATGCCGTCCTCTCAACGAGCCAATTGACCCACTCGATGTCGACAACCAGGTATGTCCTTCCTCAAATTTCATTCCTACTTTGCTACCTATTTTTGATGAATCATATGAAGGATCCAAAGACAAATTAACACTAGAAGAAAAGAAAGCGGACATTATTGCCCAGGGTGTTCCAAGGTCGCTTTTACCTTACAAGGTGAAGACCATCCCCGACAATTTTGAGCAACCGATGTTCATATTTAAGTATGGGTTCCTAGCAAAGTGGCATGAAGCTCCCCATGATGAGGAGGAAATATCTCTTCCCCCTCCACCGTTCTGCTTTGGTGGAGATACACAACCAAGTCAACCTATGAAGCGGAAGAGGTATGATAACGAGGTATGTATATTTTCTTTATATCTTCCTTTATGCATGTGAGTTGGGCCCCAGGAAGATGAATGGGTGAAGCCATTGAGCATTCACTTGGGGAGGTTTATTCTTCTTTACACGATGTCCCCGGATGACATCCCACGCTTCCCACAATTGGAGGAACCACCAGATCAACCAATACCTCCGATAAAGGATGAGCCAGGCTAATGTTTAAAGGGAAGTAGGTCAAGCTAGCAACTTAAATCCTAGCGCTTATGGGAGCCAACACGCTATTATTATTTTCTTCCTTTAATAAATTTATTTTTGTTTTATTTTCTCAACTTCATGCAATGTTTTCTTTCCCATTGATGACTTTAGGTAAATCGGAGAACTGGATGTCCGCTCGCCGTCGACTCCTGGCAGACGCTTACAACACTTATTTGGAGCATCTGCAAGTTTGTTTAGTAAGTTTCTTCCTTTACCCTTGTTTTTATACAGTGAGGAAACTGTAATTTTTAAGTATGGGGTGGGGAAAAGACTTTCTTTCATCATATTTGTGCATATTTTATCATATTTCTCGAATTGTTCATACATGATTACTTTGGATTTCATATTTCATTTATGTGCTTAAATGTTGTTTTCCAAAGTTTATTTTATCACCCCCATTGAAAAATTTTGATTAGTGTCATGGAAGTTATATTGAACTCGACGATGCAAATTTGGATTCATTAGAGATATAACATGAAATTGCCTACTAAAGGGAAGTCACAATGAAGTGCATATTTTGATTGAAAACCATGAAATGAGGAAAATTTGATATTGCTTTTGATATATGCATGATAAGAGGATGGAGGACTTTATATTTTCCATAAAATGTTCATTTTGATATCCCTAGCCTTACCTATGCTTATTTGCATCACAAGAGCCATATTAAGCCTTATTTCATATTTTTCTCCACATGATGTAAATATTGCCCATTCTTTACCTTATTTCCTTATCCAGGGATTATGTTAAGAATGTAAGTTACATTATGGATACTATTATATGACGTTTGTGTTGTTATTACCATTATTTTGGAGTTTGGCAGGACGAATTGAATATTACGGAAAATTTAATGAGTGAAAGAAAATTCGGTCACCTCAGGAGATAAAGGTAGATCGACCCTGCTCGTTGAGATTTTAGTTCGACGGGATGAGACACACAAGTGAGGAGTCTGAAGCACTATAAGTATTCGAGGCAATTCATGACACCCATGTTTGCGATTCGCGAGAAGGCAGTGCTGAGGTTAGAGAGGTAAAATGATATAAGTGAAAAAAAAAAAGCAAAGAGTGAATCATGAGAGGATGAGTGATGTGGAATATTATATGAAGGGAGAAAGTGAATCAAAACAAGAAAGCAAGTTTGAAGAATTCTCCCCGGTTTTAGCACCACATTGCCCAAATATAGCCCACCACTATACGTTTTACCTTTTCTTCACCATGCGCATAAAAGCCCTCTTGATTATCAAATGCTTTGTTGCTTATGAATTGTTTTTGCATAACCCTCCTTTTGTGAGCGATGTTGATTTTATTGACATGCATGGATTTGGTGACATTAGTACCTTTTCGAGGATGGTAATTGATTGCGGGGATATATGAGAATGAATCTATATGTTGAGAGTTTTGTTTCTTCCCCTGTATGATCATTAAAAGTATTGCTTGGGAACAAGCAAGCTTAAGTATGTGGTGTTGATGTACGCTCAATTAACCATGTTCTTCGCTTAGATCCATATCGATTTATATCTGCATTTTATACTTATGGGTTAGAATAGTACATACTCTGTGTAGTTTATGTTTATTTGCAATATATGGAGGTCTACACAAGTTTATGTTTAATTTCTTAGAAATCGGACGCACATTGTGTTGTAGGAGGAAATCGAGTTTAAAATATAATGAAATAGATCAAACCAGATTCGTGCCCACGCAAATGATTACAAGACCTTCTCCTGATGTAGCAGCGGGAAGTCAGGATCGATCCTCGAGGAAGCACGTTAGCGGATCTCAGGTAGCGGCAAATCTCACAGACAGAAAATTAAACAGAAAGACAAAAATAACAGAGAAAAGCGGAAAAGAAAGCAAAGGCAGAAACTGGTCGATATCGACAAACAGTGCTCGATATCGAGTAAAGAAATCGACCAACAGTAAGTGAAATCGACTAATAGAAACCAAAACTCAGCAGACAACCCGATCTCGACTAACTTTCCTCGATGTCGACAAGATACCTCGACGTCGACCAAAAATTCCCCGAGATCGAGTAACTCGGTAACAAAGATCTCACCTTTTCGCAAGCCAGAACACGAATTTCGATGAAATAAATCAATAAACTAAAGACTTCCAAGATCAGGGTATCAACACCACAACGATAACCATGCAAAATAACACATAAAGGCATAAAAGATCATGCTTTTCATCAAATAACTTTCGTTATTAACAAATAAGAATATAGAGGCTTTCGCATAAACCCTAATTGTTACTAACCCTTTTCACATAATTAACCCAAGTTGTATTAAGATCACTTTCGCTTCAATAACACAAACAAGGATCACCTTCAACTTTCGCAAAAGAATCATGCTCATAGGGATATAAGATGAATTGCATAAAAAGATCGAACCGTTACCTCATCACTTCACATGGCTACCGTCGGGCTCACCCCGACCCTAGAAGTGGGTGGACTACTCGCTCTTCATCACCAAGAAACTCATCAAATAACAAAAGGAATTAATTTGCATTAAATAAACTAAATAAGACTTACAACTGATCGAAGCTAAAACGTCTCTCAACACCTTGCTCCTCTCGGCCTCTCTCTCTCCTAACTCGCTATCTCTCTCTATTGGCTAGGATGGTTGAATGAATAAAATCCAACCCCCTAATGCCTTATTTATAGTAATCATTCCCTAGCTATTCTAGGAAAGAATAAACTATCTATATCTATTTATCTATCTAAATTATTAAGATAAAACATGGAAATAAAGGAAATAAATCTCTAAATAAAACTAGGACTAATTGTGGATAAATCCTCCATGGAGTTGATAGGTCTTGATGGAATTTGATCTCGAAAATATCTCCATCGTCTTCGGGATAGAAACTTAACAAGAAGCCGGTTACCCTCAGAACTATCTTCTGATGGTCAACTCGATATCGAGTAGGATTGCTCGATATCGACTAGCATTTTCTTCGTCTTCTGCTCAGCAACTCAATATCGGCCAATAGGATGCTTGTCGACTTGAGTTTTCTCGATATCGAGTAAATTCCTCGACATCGAGTAACGTCTTCCAGCTTAGGCTTTTCTTGTCGACTCCGGGGTCTTGACTCGATATGGCTTACTCGATATCGAGTAAAATAACTCGATATCGACTAACTTCCTCAGCTCCGCTCGATTCTGGTCAACTATGGTGGAAATCGACTTGATGACTCGATATCGACTAAGGTTACTCGATATCGACCAGATTGTGTCGAGTCGATTTTCTTGCTTTCAGCTTCATTTGTCCTGGTTCCTCTGCTCCTTGACCCCGGACTTCTGTAGTTGACTTCGAGATTTTCTCCCTTTCTTAGAACTGCAGTAAATTGCTTCGATTTCTGCGAAATTAAATAGAAACTGGTGTAGATTCCACAATTTGGCAAATAAGCATAAACTACATAACTTCTATACTATTCTAACCCAAATGCATGAAATGCATGCAGAAATCGATATAAAAGTAACTATAAAACATGGCGAATTAGGCTCACAACACTTTGGAGATTAAAGGAAAGTAGTAAAGACATTGGAGAAGCTAAGAAAGAGCATATGATGGTACAACTGGAGAAAACACCACTTTTCACCATATATCACTCTGAATCAAGTTCGGATGTCTTCATGAGAGTTGTAGCCATCAAAAAGAAATTTCCAACGCTTATTCATATGCGTCAATCAGACGAACGAGGACTCGGAAAAGTGTGTTTCAAGACAAGAGAAGAATGCTGAAAGCTGACAGAATCTACTCGACGTCGACTAAATATACTCGACGTCGACCACTTTTCACTAGAAATCGACTAGGACACTAGAGACCGAGTGCCGATGGAGCCAATATCTAGTCAACGTTGACTACACTTAGTCGATGTCGAGTACATACCTAGTCGACATCACCTTCTGAAGCCGAGATCGAGTCCAAGCTAATTAAGCTGAAGACACTAGACCTAGTCGACATCGACCACTTTGGTCGATGTTAAGTAGAACCCAAGACCGAATCCGAGTCGATTTCGAGTAGGAATCCGAGCTAGCCATTACTTTCACACCAAGGCACGAGATGTTTTATCAAGTTTGAAGACTTTATCCTATCTAGTAATTCCCTAATTTACCTAAAGGGAATTTTAATTGCTTTATTTATTTTATTTATCAAACATTTATCTTAGGGTTTAGATAGTTAGATTTAGATAGAGGTAGACTTGTTCCTTCCTAGAATAGCTAGTGTTGGAGCCTATAAATAAAGCCCTAGAGGGAAAATTTTGAAGTGTTGGAGAGGAGCGTGAGTGGAAATTTTATAAAGGGGGTTCACTTTTATTTAATTTTTTAAGTGTTGGGATGTAAATGTTGGAGCTACATCTTTTACCGCCTCAAATTTTAATTAAGTGTTGTAGGCGCTCTTTCAATTTTTTTTAAATGACATTTTAACATCGTCCAAAAAGTAAGATCGAAGTATCAAATCTCAATAACATCGACTATTTTCAAAACGATGTTATAACTATTTTTAACATCAGACATTTTTCTGACCGATTTAAAAGACCCGATGTCTATTAACACAATTCTAGTAGTGAGATCAATCGAAATCATCCACTACAAAGACAAAGAAATATCACTACTTCAAGACCTTTGTTTGCTATGAAGAACACGACAACGAATTCATAGCTAAGATGCAATTCCTAAAATGGTGATCAATCATAGAACGGAACACAAATATAATCAATAGGTACAAGATGATAAATATAATCATAAATAACTAAATAGAACCAAATCCTCACAATCTAAACAATCATGTCTTCAAATCACATGCGAAACTATGAGTTTAGCAACTCATAAGCCAAAAACCTCTATCTCTAATTGTGTTCATCATCTCACAATACTATGCCACACACGGCTGGAAAAATAACCTAACAACTAATAAAGAGTCGTGCAAACCCTAGAAATATAATAATAATATAATAGGAAATAGAATCTTCGGATCCAAATCGCAATCGCTGAATACGGCACCACGGCGGGCGTCGCCCTTCGTTGTGACGGATTTCCTTATTTCTGTAAAAACCCGTGAGGACCGACTTTTTAGACTGGTTCACTTGCTTTATATATATATATATATATATATATATATATATATATATATATATATATATATATATATATATATATATATATATATATATATATATATATATATATATATATATATATGATGGTATATTATTTAGGTAGCATTTGCTTTAATTTGCCTACATTGATCCCCATAGGCCATGTTGCTTATGCGAAATCCTAATCTTGATCTGCCGGATACAGAAATCATTTCTTCTTGTGAACTTGTCAATCTTAATATTTAAAGCATTCATCTTCCCACATGGTGATAAACTCCAAAACTCTTAAACTCTGATACCAATTTATTAATTGAAAAGTTTTCTTAGACACGATCGACAATAAAACTTATAAATAGATAAAGTGACAAAAGATTTTAAACTAATTATCCAGTAACTCATTTACTTATATATTAGATTTATAATTCTACGAGATTCATAAATGTCTCAAAATCTTTTACTATTTTGACCCATAAAGTTCGTAATTTTGGTATTTATCATTTCCAGTCAATTTAATATCAATTTAAATTATATATAGTAGCACTCTACTATTTAATCTTTAATTGGGTGTGGATTTTATTTCAAATTATGAGTGATATGATTATTTGTTTTATTTTATAAGATTTTGTACTTTTATGGTCTAGTTTTATTGTATATATGGCTAGTATAGTAGTATGCAACTATAGTTTTGACTTTGGGTGAAAAGATAGCATTATCAGTTCCTTGTATCACAATTTTCAATGCGTCATCTTAATTTCCCGTTAGTAATGTAACTCAACCATAGTAACGACTCTTTAACCAATTTTTCCATTGATTAGTGCAGGTCCCGTAATGTGTACACAAAATACACTAATACATAGTTCTAATAAATAAATGAATAATCCAAATATAATTTATTTTTCCACCAGAAAATAATATAGATATAAATAAAATTAGTTTGACGAATTATAAAAATCTAAATATCTTTTGTTTAGATTCTATCAAAATATAAATAATATCACATTTATTACGTATAAGGTAATTTTTTTTTCTAATCTACCATTAATTGAATCTAATGTAATTTAATAGATAACCGTTTTTTACAAATATTTTAATGTTGTTTTTTTATTAAATATATAGTATATATTTATTATGTTAGTTTACTAAAATATCTATCCATGGATGGATTGTGGCTATATAATATTTTGATAAATTATTTTGTCTCAAAATATAATATAGATATATAAATAAAATAACAATGGTTAAATAATTAATTTTGATATAAGTAATTTTTTCCACCAAAAATAATCTAGATATAAATAAAATAGCACTTATCAAATACTACATATTTATCTATTAATATTTTTGGTAAGTATGACTATGAAATATATTTTTTATTTACATTTATGTCAATTAACTAAAATAAATATATATAGATAGATTGTGGCTTATATAACTTTCTATAAACTATGATAGCATATTATTTTATTAATTTTTTCCCCTAAAATCAAGAAAAAATTTGCAAAATAGGCACTTTATTTGGACGTTTTTGCAAAATGGTCGCGTATTTGGACAATTTAGCGAAATGTCCACTATATATATTAATTCTCAATTTTTTTTTATCTGATGGTTGCCCCGTCTCTCCAATCTCTCTCTCCGCTCCCGATTGAAGTCGATGGATATCTCGATCTCCCCGGCGCCGGAGTCGCTGTCTGGTGGCGAGCGATGGAGGGAGCTAGCGGTGCAAGCGAGGGAGGGAGCGACCGGTGCGAGGTCGATCGAGCGAGCACCGGATCTCTCCAGTCGTCTCAGATCTCTCCGGTGCTCCCTCTCTTTGTTCCCTTGCCATGGCGGGTGAAAGCGTTGGCGTTGGCGGTGGTGGTGGCGGCGCATCCCTCCGATTCACTGGCCGTATGTCGAGTCTTCGTATCTCGCCTCCGCTTCGCTCTCTTTCCAAGGTCAAAGACTCTCTTCTCCTTCTTCTCCGATCTAGATCTAGATCTACGACAGAGTCAGAAGAAGGAAACGATGAGAAGATCTAGCCTCCAATCTCTCCATGGATGTTCGTTGAAGATCTAGGGTTCAGACTCAGGGCTTTTGATATTCAAGCCTTTTGATTTGCAATCGTCGAATATGTGATCGAGGGAGCGGCGGAGCGAGCGATCGAGGCATCGGATAAGGCTTACAATTGAGCGGAAGAAGAGATTGAGCGGGGTTAAGCTACTGCAGAGTGTAATCAATAAGATTAACCACATTCCACTGGAGTTGCTCAAAGAACTGTTTCACACAGATGGTGAAGGGTTGTTCAAGCTGCCAATGCCAGATGTGATCAAAGGTTTTGATCAATTATGCACTATTGACGAGCTTCTGTTCTTATCAAATTGAACATGTTAAAACTTAAGATTAACCACAGCATGGAGGACCGACGAAGAATTTGCAAGGCTAGTCAGTGATGCTATTGAGTCATTCATTCGTGCAGACGATACTACACAGTTCTTAGAGGTCATTCGTGCCACAGAGGAAGCTGATGTGTACCAGGATTTAGTGAGGTACCTTCTTATGGTTAGGCAAAAGGTCAAAGAACCCAAGGTTGGCAGTGAGCTTATCTATGCATATGCGAAAACTGATAGACTTGGTGACATTGAAGAATTTATACTAATGCCAAATGTTGCCAACCTCCAAAATGTTGGTGATAAATTGTATGATGATGCATTATATGAGGCTGCAAAAATCATATTTGCCTTTATTTCTAACTGGGCGAAGCTAGCCATCACTCTTGTGAAACTGAAACAATTCCAAGGTGTTGTTGATGTAGCTCGCAAAGCAAACAACTCGAAGACCTGGAAGGAAGTTTGCTTCGCTTGTGTTGATGCTGAGGAGTTCCGCTTGGCCCAAATTTGTGGGCTCAATGTCATCATTCAGGTAATCTTTAGGTTATTTATTTTCCATCCTTTGCCTACTTGCTAAAAGAAAAAATCCCTACACTATTTCTTTTCTTGTATATCTTGCTGTTTATTATTTCCATCTTGTGATTGCCAGAGTATTACTTGGTATTTGTATTCTGCTTCTTTCTGTTCGTGAATTTTTATTCATGTTCAAATTACTAGGTCGATGATCTGGAGGAAGTCAGTGAGTACTATCAGAATAGGGGCTGCTTTAACGAACTCATATCACTCATGGAAAGTGGTCTGGGGTTGGAGTGTGCACATATGGGTATCTTTACTGAACTTGGAGTTCCTTACGCAAGGTATCGGCCTGAGAAGCTCATGGAACATATTAAGTTGTTCGCAACCCGCCTCAACATCCCCAAGCTTATAAGGGCTTGTGATGAGCAGCAGCACTGGAAAGAGCTTACATATTTGTACATACAGTATGATGAGTTTGACAATGCTGCAACTATGATGAATCATTCTCCAGAAGCATGGGAACATATGCAGTTCAAGGATATTATTGTAAAATTTGCAAATGTTGAGCTCTACTACAAGTATGTACACTTCTACCTACAAGAGCATCCAGATCTCATCAATGATGTTCTTAACATGCTTGCTCTTCGTGTGGACCATACACGTGTAGTTGATATAATGAGAAAGGTTTTATATCAATCCATTATAAAATGCACATATAGTATTTATTTCTGCACTATTTTCTGGAATAATATTAATTTGTGCGCAAAAATATTGGAATAATAATAAAATGACGGTGCAAGAATAATATTTTATATTTATAGAGTTGCACGACTCTGTTGTAAGAGTTGCACGACTCTGTTGTAAGAGTTGCACGACTCTGTTGTAAGAGTTGCACGACTCTGTTTTAAGAGTTGCACGACTCTGTTGTAAGAGTTGCACGACTCTGTTTTAAGAGTTGCACGCCTCTGTTGTAAGAGTTGCACAACTCTATTTTAAGAGTTGCACGCCTCTGTTGTAAGAGTTTCACGACTCTTCCCTCCCTCTCGCCGCCTCTTCCTTGCCGTCCATCTTCCTCCGTCTCTGGAGGTCGTCCTCCTGTGCTCGACGAGGACGACGCAATCGATCCAAGGAGAAGCAACCGACCATCTCAGATTTGTTCTATGGTGCTCGATCTGAGAGGTGATTGACTTTAAGATGCATGAAGTTGTGCAACTGTAATTAAGGGTTGTGTCAGCATCTTTTTAGAAATTAAAGGTTGTGTCAGCGGTGTTTGCAATTTTAGTGCTGACAGAGTTATAAAGAAATAAAATTGATCAATACATTATCATTGAAATTGCAAACACCGTTGACAGTAGTTGTTTTCTCTGATTAACAAAATAGAAAAAGATGCTGACACTACAGTTGTGCAACTCTAAACTACGGTTGTGCAACTTTAAAATACAGTTTAAGAACCAAATTAGATTAAAAAGTGCAAGAATAATATTATAATGTGCCCAAATTAGATTTTTAGTTTAACAAGAATCAAATTAGATTTTAGTTTGTATGAATAAAACTATAAATTTCATCAATAACACTATGAAATTTTAGAGTTGCACGACGCTGTTGTAAGAGTTGCACGACTCTGTTGTAAGAGTTGCACGACTCTGTTGTAAGAGTTGCACGACTCTGTTGTAAGAGTTGCACGACTCTTGTTTTAAGAGTTGCACGACTCTCTTGTACGAGTTGCACGACTATGTTTTAAGAGTTGCACGACTCTCTTGTAAAATTGTGCTCAACATGATTTTATTTTCTCTCAATATAATTTCATACTTTCTCAATACTCCCTCCGTTCCAAAATAGATGGGCGTTTGCTTTTTGACACGCTTTTTAAGGAGCGAAAAACTCTATAAAGTATTATTTTTTTAATTAAAATTTTTATACAATTTGATACTTATTACTAATAAGTATCTAATTATATAAAAAAAATAAAAAAAATAATATTTTATAGAGTTTTTCGCTCCTTAAAAAACGTGCCGAAAAGTAAAAGACCATGTATTTTGGAATGGAGGGAGTAAATTATTGCACAACATCATCTTATTTTTGCTCAACAATAGGTTATTTTTGCACAATAATCGAGACTTGTGAATTTATTCTCAACATGATCCTAATTTCTCTCAATATAATTTCATACTTTCTCAATAAATTATTGCACAACATGCTCTTATTTTTGCTCACCAATTCTTTATTTTTGCACAATATTCGAGACATGTGAAATTGTGTCTCAACATGATCTTACTTTTTGTAAATATAATTTTATACTTTTTTAATAGATTATTGCACAACATGGTCTTATTTTTGCCCATCAATAGACAATAATTACACAACATGGGAGATTGGTGAAATTTTGCACAACATGCTCTTATTTTTGCTCATCAAATACTTTATTTTTGCACAACATTCGAGACTTGTGAAATTGTGTCTCAACATGATCTTACTTTTTATAAATATAATTTTACACTTTTTTAATAGATTATTGCACAACATGGTCTTATTTTTGTTCATCAATAGACAATAATTGCACAACATGGGAGATTGATGAAATTTTGCTCAACGTCATCTTATTTTTGCTCAACTATAGGTTATTTTTGCACAAAAATCGAGACTTGTGAGTTTGTTTTCAACATGATCTAATTTCTCTCAATATAATTTCATACTTTCTCAATAAATTATTGCACAACATGCTCTTATTTTTGCTCATCAATACTTTATTTTTGCACAACTAGTTGTGAAAATTAGTGCTGACACTGATATTTGTTACAATTAGTGCTGACACTGATATTAGTTACAATTAGTGTTGACACTGATATTTAGGGGTGGGCATGGGACGGGACGGGACGTGATTAGGGTAATCCCGCGTCCCGTCCCGCGTATATTTTGCGGGACGGGATCGGGACGGGATTTAATAGTTTTTTTTCAAATCCCACCGGGTCTTATCCCTCTCGGGACGGGACGGGATCGGGACGGGATTTGTCCCTCGTAAAAAAAATATTAAAATACAATCCAAAACTAATAAGTAGAAAGTTACAAATAAGGTGTTAATTAAAGTTATGCATAATAATAACATTACATAACAAAAACAGTAGGCAACAATATTTAAGCATTACAACATAGCTTTGCAAAATAACATTACATAACAAAAACAGTAGGCAACAATTTAAGCACTACAACATAGCTTTGCAAATGAAGGAAATCAGTGAAAGAAACAAGACTAACAGTAGCCCAATATACTACTAACAGTAACCAAACTTCTTATTTCTTTTATTTTTAAATGTTTTTATTATTATTTTAAATTTTAAATTATGGGTTTAAATAAATGTTAAGTAATATAAATATATTCTTATATATTTTAATTAATTTTAATTTTAATTAAATATTTAAATATATATAATTTTATATATATGCGGGACGGGACGGGATTTGCGGGATTCGAACTCTCCGTCCCGCGTCCCGTCCCGCGTAATTTTTGCGGGACGGGATCGGGACGGGATTGAATTTTTTTTCTCTAAATCCCACCGGGATCGGGACGGGACGGGATTTGCGGGATTTGTGCCCACCCCTACTGATATTAGTTACAATTAATGCTGACACTGATATTAGTTACAATCGAGTCATCTTCCTAAGTAATAACTTTGTAGTTCAGTATATATTTTTTCCGTGTCATCACTTTTTTGCACAAGTACTTACATCATCACTCATTGCCTTCCACTCTGCAGTGGCAGCTTCATACCCCTGCATCATTGGAAACAAAAATAAAAGTAAATAAGCAAAAGATAAATTTAGGCCATAGACGATCTTAGTCTGAATATATAACAAGAATAATCTGATTAATGAAATTAAGAATAATCATATTAAATCTGAAGAATAATTATGAAAGAGCAGTATATACCTCAACTTGTGATTGGAAGAAGAAAACATTAAAGAACAGACTTAATTACAAACTGTAGCAGGAATTTGAAATGCAATCGGACAGAAGTGGC
The DNA here is from genome assembly GCA_037127255.1 of Persicaria tinctoria. NCBI lineage: Eukaryota > Viridiplantae > Streptophyta > Magnoliopsida > Caryophyllales > Polygonaceae > Persicaria > Persicaria tinctoria. The sequence continues at coordinate 54,950,442 of JBANSL010000007.1, read as the reverse complement.
TAATCAACAACAAACATACCAGAAAACCAACAAAGCACTGCACGGCCTATGATGCCCCCTTAGGCTTCCTCGGCCTAATAAGAGCTCAATAAACAAAGAAGCTTAAACCCTTGCTGAATTGAATTGAAATAGAAAGAACTCACTTTCTACCAGTTTTCTTTCGATATTCTTCCATCATCTTCCTATATTCGTCTAACCTCTTCCGATCAGCTTCCACATAAGGAGCTTTGTCCTAATCCAGTTTCAAATTTTACATGATAAATGATAAATATATGGAAACAATAGTCAATTAAAACTGCAATTATAAGGAAATTTCAGGAGTTGCTGCTAACAACAGCACTCATAACTTTCCACTCTGCATCTGCAGCTTCAACCATCTGCATCGTTGCAGAAATACCTCCATAAATGATTTGTGAGGATGATTTTCCACGAATCGCTTCTCGAAGGCCGATTGTTCCCTAGTGAAGAATTAGGGAAACGTTAAGAGACCAAACTTAATCACAAACTGTAGCAGAAATTTGAAATCCAGATCGATCTCAAAAACTCAATCGAACAGAAACAACAGCAAATAGATCAACACAAATAAACATACATGAAAATCATGAAAACAACGCGCAATACCGAGGCCCTTTCAGCGACATCTTGAAGACAATAAACACATCATAAGAACTCAATACAAAGAATCAAGTCGATTAACACACCAACAAAATTAGAATCGAAAAACTCACCAGTAATCGGTTTCATTAGCAGCGGAGTTGGAACTCGAACCTTTCATCACAAAATCCTGCAAAATTAGAGAAAATGCCAAATCAGTCAGAAGCAAACCAGTCAGTAGCAAACCAAAAGCAAGGAGCGATATTGTGCATTCTACATCCAGTTGGCAACTTCTCTTTTACGTTTCTTTCCGGGATGAAGCTCTGCATTTCTCACTTCTGTTGTTATATCAGCTGCTCGTGCAAAAAGTGTGTCAGCTTTGTTTCTCATCAAGTTAAGATCCTCTTCAAGGTTGGATTTAACAGTTACCAAATCATGTATTACCATTGCCATAGTTGTTGCCTGATACATCATAAATTCGTAAGAAAATGAAAATTCAGAACAAGCATTTTAATTTCTTTTGGATAGTTCATGTATTCATGAAAGACCTGCACTTAAAACGCTTGAATAAATGGAAACCCCAACAAGTATATCAGAAGACGATAGTCTAAACATGGCAATAAGATACTGCACGAGAAAACAGATGAGATTGATAGATTGATAGATTGATACTGCACGAGAAATCACGAGAAAACATTCAATTGCATATTGATTTACCATAGGTAAAAAACATTGCAGTGTACACAAAAATAATCTTAGAAATCAAAAGCATACCCGCTCAAATCAAGAAGCTCTAGCCTTGAAAAACTGGAGGTGATGGCAGCAACAGATCCATCAGTGATCCCAGCGCCCAACACCAGCGAAAGCATTCGCAATGTCCTGAAATTTGCAGCGGTAAGAGCAAGAACAGTTGTAAGAGCGTTCAATGCCAAATCAGTCAAAAGCAAAACCAGAAGCAAGGCAGTAAGGCAAATCACAAACAAAATCGAAGGCCAAGAGGAAAGCAATCTATCAATCGATCTTCGATCGATTGATAGATTGATAAGGAACTCGAAAATCTCAGCGATGCCCCCGCTCCCTTGCTCCCTTGCTGAGCGTCGCTCGCTCGCTCACCAATGGTCGGCGACGCCGGGAAAACAGTTGAGATTTGTAAACCCTAGGAAGCTCACCAGTTCGGGTTTCTTATCAATCGATCTTCGATCGATTGATAAGAAGGAAGATGGACGGAATTGCTACAGATTCGGCGCCGAAGCCATAGATCTCGACCTCCTCTTCAGATCTCGCCCCGCGCAATAGATCTGAAGCCATAGATCCGTCAAATTGCTTTTTGCTCCGCTCCATCGATCGTTCGCTCTCGGATCTCCGAGGAAGGCACGGATCTAAGGAACGGGAAGAGGAAGACGGAGATCGGAGGAGGAGAAGCGCGGAGGAGAGAGCGTGTGGGGAGGGAGAGCTGGAGGAGAGAGAAAGGCGCGTGGAGAGATGGAGAAGGCTTTTATTTAGGACATTTTGCAAAATTGTCCCAAAATGTGGATATTTCGCAAATTAAGCCCATTTTCGAGGCTATTTTGCAAAACCGCCCTAGAATCAATTACAACACGTCACATAGGATTTTTGTCCCTAGAATCAACCATACATATGACGTCATGCATCGTCTTTCATATATGTATGTAGATAGATACGTAAAATCTCAATTTTTAAATATAATTTCATACTTAATATTATTAATAAAATGATTATAAAAAGTTAATCAAAAAGTTAATACTTTATATACTTCTCGTTAATAACAATATGTCATTTACTATCTACGCATATTTTTTAGGATTATAAACTATATATATAATATAAATATTTTTTTATTAATTTTTAAATAATTTCATAATAGCAATAGGTATATATGAAATAATTTTTAAAAAAAAAGTTCATAAAAAAGTTAATATTTTATATTTGTTTTAACTTTTATAAAACATACATTAAAAAATATGTATGAATGATAATCAAAATGCTTTATCGAATATGGATATATATATGATTAATGATCATATAAGACAATTGGATGTTGAGAAATATGGAACAAACCTTTTTATTTGTATTTTTCAAAGACCTTGTCAATGACTATTGATTTGACGTGGAGGATTATCATGGATCCTTGAAATTGTGTTTTAACCCAAAAATTATAAAAATTGTGAGCATCAAACCAAGGTCTTACATTAAAAATACGTAGTATAAAGGAAAGAAACTAAACCAAAAAGTCTCCCCTGTACCCTCCAATAGTCCAATTCTCTAACACCTTCCTATCTCCCTAACTCTCAAATCGTTGCCCTTCCTAAATCCCTTTAATTACTCCCTCAACCCGGGTTCCAATGAGTGACATTTATTTCCACTTGGTGGCAAACCGGAATCGACACCTAGACATAATTTGTGAAGCATGCACAGATGTAATAAAGGTTTCATTACAAAATACATTGATTTTAGCAAGCTAAGTAAACAAGTGCTTGGAAGATAAGAAGCTTAGCTTGGAACATTTTTGACTTCTGGACAGTCTTCGGTTCGTGAGCAAACCAATGCAGCCATTGTTCTATATTTTCAACCCTAAATGAGATGTCAATCCAATTGAATACTTCCTGTTGTACAGTCTGAATAGCCGAGCAATTGAACCATAAGTGTTCATCGGTTTCAACACCGTTGCGACATAGCACACATTCAACAAACGCTTCTCCACACCAATGTCTCATCTTGTTGGATGTCTGTAGCCTCTTCTGTGCAGCCAGTCAAGTGATGAAGAACCATTTTTTGCATTTGGAGCCGTCCACATAAGAGCCCTCCCTAGTCAACATCTGGCCCTCTTATTCGGAACAAATGATAGATTTTAGAGCTTGACAATCTCCCTTTTTCATCAATTCCCACCAATGAGACACTATAATACTCCCTTTGTTTTAACATCAAAAATCACTTGACTTTTCATCACGTATTGTAAGAAGGTAAAATCTCTATAAAATATTATTTTTTAATAAATTTGTTTTTATAAACTCATACTTATGACTAACAATTATAAAATTATTAAAAAATAATATTTTATAGTGTTTTTACCATTTAAAAAAATGCGCAGAAAATAAAAAACGATTTTTATTGGAGAAATTCTTACTCTGCTGTATTTTACGTTGTCAATCTTTTGTTCTATGATTATATCTCATTTCATCGGACGGTTCTCATTTTCGGGTTTTCTTTGAATGTCTATGACTTTTTTTTAATCCCTTTTTACACGACAGTTAATTTATTGATTTTCAATCTCTTAATACATCAAATAAGTAGATTGAATTACTTTCATGTTTTAGAAAAATCAGCGATTTAATAGGTTGGAGTGCTCCGAGTTGAACATAAATTTGCTAAGCGGGGTTCCTTAATTTGTTGGAGGAAAGTCAAATATAACTTATAAGGGCCAATTTCCTTAATTTGTTTCTAATTTCGGCTATGTTTGACAAACAAACACTTAAGTCTTTGCTGAAGTATATTTGTGTATGGGCAATTAGCAAATCATCCCTAATTTAAGTTTACAGATAAGTTCCCGCCTAAACTAATTGCTAAAGAATCTAAACGCAATCTAGAGAAAATCAAGGAAAAGATCACGATACCTCAACAACCCCATCAGAACAGAGGGATCGATCGATCGAAAGAATCATAGGATAAAAGGAGGGAGCTTGGCACGCCAAAGGTAAGCAATTTCACCCCCTCAATTCACAACACACGTTCAATCGACTAACTTGAGCGTCAGAGTTATCTCCGGGGACACAAGCTCCGCTCGGTGATCTCTTGATTGTTCGCAGGTTCCTGATCTCCGCTCCCCCATCGTCCGCTGAGCACTCCGAGCACATAAATAATCTCACAATTTATATCTGGCAGCTTAATCTCCCAACAAAGTGACAAACACACCCTTAATGATGGCTTAGAGTAAGTTTATTCGTATGAGCTATTTATGAATAATCCAGTTATTTCATTCGAATAATTTTGCTTTTCAACTTTTTTTAAATATTAATTGTTGATCTTCTCAATCCAACGCTCTAGGTTTAATTTGTTTACAATTTATACCGTAAGAGGTGCTTACATTAGATCCATGCACCACACACACATATATGTTATATCAATTCATATGAATATTGTGTTTTATTAATATGAATATTAGGTTGTTTGAATATGACGTAAATATGATTATATCAATATGATATTTTTTTATACTCGCATAACGTAAAATGAATAATATCAAATTTAACAAGACAATATTCATATCCAAATACATAAGTGGCAGAACCAGGGGGCATGGGGGAGCATATATATATATATATATATATATATATATCGATAGCTTCTTTTTTATATATAATAATGCTAATTTTATATTTTACTTAGATTGACATTCACATAATATAATTCATCTCGAGAGCTTCGAAACGAGAGGTTATACTACTCATTTTGACAATTAGGTAAGAAGTAATGCAACTTTAAACTTTTTATATTTAGTTATATATTATTAAATGTTAAGAGTACAACAAATTACAGATTGTCTCAATATTTATTATATTGCATTTTCTATTATTATTTTTTAAATTTTTTTTATTCGGCTAGCTATTTCATTTATTTATTTATATTTTTTATAATGAAAAAAAGCAATGCCATTTTATCATAAACTGATGACGTTTAATGATAAAATAACATCATTTTTTTACAGTAAGCAAGAAGTAGATCGACACAACCTAAATAAGAAAAAAAACCACTAACCTAAATTTACAATTACAATTACAAATATAGAAATAATTAAAACATCTAGAACTTAGATCCTTGTATCTTGATATCTGGACTGGTGGCTTAGACGGCTGGCATGCAAGACAATGAAGTTGTTGAGTTTGACAAAGTTGGCTTAGAAAGAGATGATGGATGCGATTCTGGTTTCGGATTGGGCGACGACCATGCACGAGGAAGGCGCCAACTACAGAAGGCAAATCACCAAGATGAGGCTACCATATGGAAAAATACTGAGAAATAAGAATTAGTTGTAAATAAATTTTGATAAAGAAACTGTGTTAAAAAATGGGCTTCAAACAACCAAACTGGGCCTAAAGGTTGTTTGAAGATTTGTAATAGTGGATGGTAGAGAAAAAAATTAATTTTGGGATTGGAAGAAAGGGTATGTGTTTGTGTTTAATTCAGAGAGGTAGCTAGAAAAGTGAGATTTGAGTGAAGGGTAAGTTTTGTTTTCAGATTGGGGTTTTTCCGTGGCTAAGGGGAGGAGGGCCATTGCATCAGTGTTGGGAGGAAAATCAAGTATGAAATAAATATCAAATATAAATTCCAAATCGACTCCATGAACCGCTCAAATAAATTACAAGACTTCCTTCTGTTGTAGTGGAAATGAATCAGGATCGTGTCCACGAGGAAGCGTTTCAGCGCTCGCCTTTCAAGCTCCTAAATCCTCTCGTATCGACCAGCAGAAGTCCTCGACGTCAAGTAAAGGTACTCAATGTCGACTACCTCAGTCGAGTAAAACCTGTAAAGCTGCACACATAAGACAAAAACAAGTAATGTCGAGTACAGGAGTACTCGACGTCGACTAGACTGCTCGAGATCGACTAGTCAGTAGTCGAGATCGAGTGCGCTGTGCATATAAAAACCGTAACTTTACTGTGAAATAAAGACATAAACAACACAAATTTGGTGGAATTCGAATTCAATAAGCTAAAAGCTTCCAGAATCGGAGTTTCAATGCCACAACGATAGCCATATAAGAATCATGCTAAAGGTATAAAAGATCATGCATTTTCATCAAATAACCGTCGTTATTAACAAATAGGAAAATAGAGGCTTTCGCATAAACCTTAATTGTTACTAACTCTTTTCACATAATTAACCCAAGTTTGCATTAAGATCACTTTCACTTCAATAACACAAATAAGGATCACCTTCGACTATCGTAGAAGAATCATGCTCATAGGGATAGAAGATGAAATCGCATTAAAAGTTATACCTTTATCGCGTTACCTTACATGGCTACTGTCGGGCTAACCCCGACCCTCGAAGTTGGGTGACTACTCGCTCTTCATCATCAAAACACAAATCAATAATTTAAAGGAACTAAATTGCATTAAATCAAAACAAAGCTTACTACCGATCGAAGCCAAATCCGCTCTCGCCTTTCCAGCTTTCAACTCGGCCAAAGCTCTCTCTACTCGCTATCTATGTGTGTAAATTGGGATTGAAATTGAATGCCTAAGAACCAGGCCCTAGGGCCTTATTTATAGTATTCAATCCCCATTATCCAAGGAAAGAATAATCTATCTATTTCTAAAACTATCTATCTAAAGCTTAAGATAAAACATTGTAGATAAAGGAAATAAATCTAATAAATTAGACAAGGAAAATATCTAATGTGGATAAATCTTGACATATTTTCTCTTCTCTTGATAGAACTCCACGTGACTTAGCTTGCAAGTAATCCACATAATCAAATCTGCACTCGGATTCCACTCGAACTGGCGCTGGGAAGTACTCGACATCGACCAAAGTAGTCGGCGTCGAGTATAACTCTTCTTCTCGGATTTGGACTCGAGCTCGACTAGGATTGCTGATTTTGACGAGTCCTAGACATCGAGTAAGGTACTCGACATCGACTAGGATTCGTCGTCTCGAGTGGTTCTGTGCTCGATCTGGGTGTTCTGGAGCTGTTTTCGACTGACAGGTACTCGACATTGACCAGTCTGGTCGACGTTGACTAGTGTTGTCGAGTGCTTTTCTCTTCTCTTCTTCTCGATGCGTTCTGGTTTAGCTGCTACTTGTCCTTGGAATTTCTGTATTTGACCTCGAACTCTTCCATGGTTTCCTTCCTTCTCCGAATTGTTGTAAAATACCTCAATTTCTGCGAAATTAAACAGAAACTAGTGTAGACTCCATAATTTGGCAAATAAGCATAAGCTACATAGATTTTGTATAATTCTAACCCAATGATATAAAATGCATGCGAAAATCGATATAAAAGTCAATGTAAAACATGGCAAAATAGGTGCACTTCAATCAGCGACGCCAAGCCAAGGAGGACCGAGGGTAGGGAGGCTAACGTCGGAGGTTCTGGGTAGGGAGGCTGATGTCGGAGGGATCTCACCGGAGGTTTGGAATGATCTGAGCTGATCTACACAAATCTGGGTAGTTGGGCAGAAGGGGGAGAGAGAGTAGGCACGGGGCAATTTGAGAGTGTGGGGCGTCGCCCTTAGCGGCAGGTGGACTCGATGAAGCGTGGTCCGCCGGAGGGGAAGCCGCCACCCATGGAGTTGAGGTTGGAGGGCAAACAGAGGTGGCCCTGTTGGAGATATACAGGGGGGAGGAGTATGTGTACAAGGTTGACCACTTCGGAGCCGGCCACGGGAGGAGGCGAACGAGGGTCGGGAGGAGTAGTGGAGGCGGCGTCGGGGACTACCCAAATAGAGAGATCCGCCAGGGCGTCACCAGATTGTGTAGAAGAGGAAAAGGAAGGTGGCGGACTGGTGGAGGAAGAGTGAGTACTATCGCCAAATTTGTGGGCTAAGAGGCGATGGTGGGAGACTTAAGGTGTGCGTCGAGGCCGGTTGGGAAGCCAGTCGGAGGCGGTGGCGGAGGCTGCCTGGATTACATGGTGGCGGCTAAGGTTGTTTGAGAAGGGAAGTGGAAGGTTCTCTCTGCAGTCATTAAAGTTTCAAAATAATATAATTTGTTGTTTTATTATAAGAGTTCTTCATATCGCTTTAATCCAAAACGACTTCGTACATATATGATTCAGCCCCTCTCCAGAATTTTTTTAGCTCTAACTGAACATAATATTCGCACTAGTATAACACAATATTAATTCGTTTCATCATACCGTACTTTCTGTTTCACAAAAAAACTTTTATCTATATATATACACACATACATACGTATCATTGTAAGGGCATTTTTATTGGTTATGATACCGTTGAAGATACTAATAGTTTTAAAAATAAAACATTAGAACAGTAGGGGATGCGATACTAGGCCGATATTACTGAAGTATCGATACTAGCTCAAATTTCATTCAACATTGTATAGCCACTATTGGAGTGTCTGCAAAAACCAGCCAATAAAAGGGACACATGTCGCCACGAGTTTGGGCTGCAGGCTGGGATGCGCATGGGTGACAAGTGTCATGTGATGGATGACCTGGATTAAATCTGGTGGGAAGCGTTTTAAATATTTCAATTAAAATTTTCGTATTGAAAATGTTTAAAATTTTTTTCAAAAAAAGCACCACAATGCTAGAATCATTTTTATCTACACCTAGACATCAATTTTGAATATATTTGATTATATTTTTTAAAAAAATATTTCTCTTTGAATATAAATATGCAAAAAATGATCTGAAAAATTGAATTATAGTTATGGAAGAATAAATAATTTAAGAACATGAAATAATTAATTATTAATTTTTTTTATAATAATGATAAATGGATATAATAATATAAAATCGTGAATGAAAATAATTGTTAGAGAGTGGTATATTTGTAAATTGAGTTTGTATGAAAAGATAGGTTTTGAGATACTAAGGATGCTATTGATAGAGTGAATAAAATGAGAATGAGATGATAGAATGATGTGGCAGAAAGAGAAAAATAAAATATTAGTATTCTTGATAAACATGGTCTAAATAATTTTACATGGTTGGTCAGATGAAGATAAAAAACATAGTAAAGAGGAAGCAAACAAGGGCTTAATCCCTAAATTACAAAAAATCATACATGTCAAAGACATGACAGAACATGATAAAGAAGAGAAATTCAATTACAAAGACAAAAAGGAAGAGATTGATGTACAGAATTTGATTTGGACAAGACCCACATTGCAGGTACATATACATGAATCCATGCCTGTCATTATGTAATGAAACTGAAGTATATAGCTAACTTTTATTATTATTATTATTATTATTATTATTATTAATATTAATATTAATATTAATATTAATATTATTATTTTATATACATGTAAAAAAACGAGCTGGCCATTTTCCTCTGTTTTATTTTTGTGATGCCAAACACTAGCGAAATTCTACTAACTAATTAATCAATTCAGAAAAATATGTTATTTTGGTAGCTGTTATGTCGCTCTTGTCCATTTCCAACTATTTGTGGCTTACATCACCGAAACATCCTTCATAGTTTTCACAAGTATATGATATAGTTAATTGTAGGCTGCAATAATTTATAATATTAAGCTATATAGGTTATACGAAGTATATTATGTACACATGCATGTACTATGTCAAAATCTCGCTTTTGCAAAGGATTCATGAATTTCTCTCCCATATATATATATAGATAGATAGATAGATAGAGAGATAGATAGATAGAGAGAGAGAGAGATATATAGATAGATAGATAGAGAGAGAGAGAGAGAGAGAGAGGGTAACTTGTGCACAAGGCTTAGGATGTGCATTGTGCACAAAATATTATTCGGTGAAATGTGAAACATTATTCAGTGAAATTTGAAGCATTATTCGGTGAAATGTGAGTATTGTTTAGGGGAATGTGAAACATTATTTGGTGAAATTTGAGGCATTCCATATAAATTGTAACTATTGTTTAGGGAATTGAGGTTTCTTTTATTTGAAATGGATAAATAAAAAAACTAAACATTATTCGGTAGAATGTTATAAATTATTCAGTGGAATTGGGACGTTTTCATCTGAACTGAACGGAAAAAAACCATAACAGTGTTCGGTAGAATGTTTCACATTTCACCGAATAATGCTTAAAATTTCACCGAATAATGTTTCACATTTCACCGAATAATATTTGTGCACAATGCACACCCTAAGGGGTGTGCACTCTGGAACCACTCCCTATATATATATATATATATATATATATATATATATATATATATATATATATATATATATATATATATATATATATATATATATATCGGGTGAGGTTAAAATGAAAAAGGGGCTTAAGATGAAAATTTCTCTTAAAGTGAAAATGGGTTAAAAAAACATACCCCCGTCCCAACAGTAGAAGCAGGCAAGCAGGTCGCTCTCGGACTCCCGCACCCACACCTGCGTCGAGCCACCTCCGGCCACCAGCGCCTGGCCGCGCTCTAGCCCACCCCTGGGCACACCCCCGAGCCTTGACTAGGCTTGGTTCGAGCCAACTGCTGCCCAGGCGAGCCCAATCGAAGCCCCACGTCGCTTCTTCTCTCATTGGCCTCCCACGCCACCCACGAGCCACCTCCGGGCACCAGCCCCCACCTGCTCGAACCCCCTTCCTCAGGCGCACCCCCGTGACCGGAACCCCCATGGTTCGAGCCCAGTCGAGCCTACACGGAGCCCATCTTCCCCAACAACGCTAATCGGTGCTTTTGGCTCGGAATACCTTCGAAATCCCGATTTTGCTCCTTGTTTCCACTCGAATTTGGTATGATTTCTATCCCTAAACATGTTTATTACAACTATTTAGATTGTTTGAATGATTTAGGTTGAGATTGAAAACATAGGGTTTGATTTAGGAGCGGAATTTGGGGCTTTTTGCCAAAAGCCAAATTGATTGAATTTGATGATATGGTTGTGTTGTTGGGTTGATTTTGAGGTAATTTCATGTTCATATCATTGTCAAATTGTTTATAGATCATTAGCTAATTGGATTTTATAATTTTATATTGCGATACAACAACAACAACAACAACAACAACAACAACTACCCAGTAAATCCCGCAATTAAGCAGGGTCTGGGGGGTCAGGATGTACGCACTCTTTCCCCGAATACATCGAGAGAGTGTTTCCGATAGACCCAAAATAGTAGACATATCAATCCCATCAAACCACGCTAAACAGTAGAAAAAGAGGCACGAAGAAGCAAAGAGGGAGGCGGAATAAAAGCAACCACAATAGAACAAAACCCCAGCCTAGTACTGCTACACATCCGAAGCCCGAATAGCCCTCCTCCAACGGTCTCTGTCCAAAGTCAATTCTTCCGATAAGTTGAGCAGATTAAGATCCTGCCTAATAACCTCCATCCAACTCTTTTTCGGTCTACCTCTACCCCTACAAATAGCTCCAAACTCCAAACTCTCACACCTACGAACAGGCGCCGATCCAGGTCTCCGCCGAACGTGCCCAAACCACCGCAATCTGGACTCCCTCAGCTTGTCCACAATACTTGCAACTCCAACTTTACTCCTAATGTCTTCATTTCTGATTCTGTCAAGTCTCGTATGCCCACACATCCATCGCAACATCCTCATCTCAGCCACTGCCAATTTCTGTTCTTGAGCTTTGGTGACGGGCCAGCACTCTGAACCATACAATAAGGTCGGCCTAACAGCAACCTTGTAGAACTTCCCTTTCAATTTAGTCGGAACTTTCTTATCACATAGCACCCCTGACGCTCTTCTCCATCTCAGCCATCCCGCCTGGACTCGATGTTCGATATCTCTGTCGACACCCCCATCACTTTGGACGTACGACCCAAGGTACTTGAAATACTCTTTCCTTGGGACAATAACGTCCCCCAATGAAACTGATGCCCCTGGGTCCCTGTCAGCGCCAAAACGAAACTGAACATACTCGGTTTTGGACCTACTCATTCTGAATCCCTTAGACTCCAACACCTCTCTCCAGTTTTCTAGTCTGCGATCCAAACCCGATCTTGAGTTGTCCACAAGAACAATGTCGTCAGCAAACAGCATGCACCATGGAACCTCTTCTTGGAGTGGAGCAGAAAGAGTATCCAAAACTAGAGTGAAACGAAACGGACTGAGCGCTGAACCCTGGTGAAGCCCCACACGAACCTCAAAATACTCAGAATCACCACATGGCGTTCTAACACTTGTCAGCGAACCCTCGTACATATCCCTGATGACTCTGATATACGACCCCGATACTCCCTTCTCTACCAAGCAACTCCAAAGTAGCCCTCTCGAAACCTTATCGTATGCTTTTTCTATATCAATGAAGGCCATATGCAGATTCTTCTTCCTGTCTCTATGCATCTCGATCAAACGCCTAAGCAGGTGGATAGCCTCCACTGCTGATCTGCCCAGGACGAAGCCAAACTGATTCTCGGAAACGCTGACCAATCTCTGAAGTCTGACTCCTACAACTCTTTCCCATAACTTCATCGTGTGACTCAGCAGCTTGATTCCTCTGTAGTTACTGCAACATTGAACATCCCCCTTGCTCTTGTAGACTGGGACCAATTTACTAAGTCTCCATTCCGCAGGCATCTTAGCTGGCCTTAGAATTTTATATTGCGATATGTTTTATAATTTGGGGCTTTTTGCCAAAAGCCAAATTGATTGAAATTGATGATATGGTTGTGTTGTTGGGTTGATTTTGAGCTAATTTCATGTTCATATCATTGTCATGTTGTTTATGGATCATGAACTAATTGAATTTTAGAATTTTATATTGCGATATGTTTTAGAATTTGGGGCTTTTTGCCAAAAGCAAAATTGACTGAAATTGATGATATGGTTGTGTTGTTGGGTTGAGTTGGAGCTAATTTCATGTTCATAGCATTGTCAAATTGTTTATGGATCATGATCTAATTGGATTTTAGAATTTTATTGCGATATATTTTAGAATTTTGGGTTTTTTTTGCCAACATCCAAATTGATTGAAATTGATGATATGGTTGTAATGTTGGGTTGATTTGGAGTAGGGCTGTGCATAATTCGGCCCAAACCGAATTTTTGGGCCGAACCAACACAAACCGAACCGAACCGAACCTAACCGAAGTTTTTCGGTTCGGCTTTCGGTTCAAGAATTTTCATTTTTCGGTTTCGGTTCGGTTTGTGTTCGGTTTAGGTTCGGTTTGTGTTAAACCGAATTTTTTTTATAAACTAAATAAATGAAGTGTATATATATATTTGTATACTTTATATATACACTAATACACACATACTTACTATGTATATATATATACAATGTACATCATCAGTGTGTATATACACACTGTATTTGCACATTCTGTAATATTTGTATGTGATATATATATTTGTATTTGCATGTAATTAATATATACACTAATACCGTGTATATGCAATGTATTTGCATATAATATATATGTACTATATATATAGTATATTATTTGTATATTTTATATTGAAATATGTGTATATATACACATAAATACAAATATAATATATATATTTTTGTATACTTTAAATTTTTTTAATGGAAATTCGGTCTATTTATGTTAAAACCGAACCGAACACAAACCGAACCGGTAAATAACCGAACCGAACCTAATGCTTTCGGTTCGGCTTTCGGTTTGAAAATTTGAGATTTTCGGTTTCGGTTCGGTTCGGTTCGGCCCGGTTCCAGACCGATGCACAGCCCTAATTTGGAGCTAATTTCATGTTCATAGCATTGCCAAATTGGTTGTGAATAATGAGCTAATTGGATTTTAGAATTTTGTTGCGATATGCTTTATGTCGATTAGGTTCTTCTATTTTAGCATGAAAATCATAATTTAGCATATTAGCTCAATTGGTAGAGCAATGTGCGTTTGCACAAAGATGTGGGTTCAAATCCCGCATAGGTTACATAATAGACAAGAGCGCAACAATCGCAAATTGTTAATCATGCACATTATAATCTTAGTTATGCACAATTGTATCTTACTTTTGCACAATCCTATCTTACTTTTGCACAATTGTATTATTAGATATGCACAACATAATGTTACATTTGCAAAACATAGTGTTATTGTTGCACAACTTAAAGTTATATTTTGCACAATATAATGTTATATTCGCACAACATTATATTATATGTGCACAACGTAACATTATATTATTAGATATGCACAACATAATGTTACATTTGCAAAACATAGTGTTATATTTGCACACCTTAAAGTTATATTTGCACAATATAATGTTATATTCGCACAACATAATATTATATGTGCACAACGTAACATTATATTATTAGATATGCACAATATAATGTTACATTTGCAAAACATAGTGTTATATTTGCACAACTTAAAGTTATATTTGCACAATATAATGTTATATATGCATTATATCATCTTATTTGTGCACATTATCATTTTATTATTGCACTTTATAATCTTATTCATGAACGGGAACACAAAAAAACCAACCATAAATAGCTTATGCGGGATTTTGAACTCGAACCTTGTGCATGGGCACATCACTATACCATTTTTTGAGCTAATAGGCTTTTAATGGCACATGTTGCATTAAAGTACAAAACTGTCATAAAATAGCGGTTCATAAAGAAAATTTTTGGTATGACACATTATGAAAATGCACATTTATTAATAATAACATTTATTGTATTATTTATTCACTTTATATTTTGTAATCTCATCTTTTTCCCTTTTTAAAATAAAGATAAAAACTGTAATGTAACATTCTTGTTGTATTTTTTTAATATTATAGTTGCACCTAACAATATTATTTCAAATAAAAATTACGGGCTAAAATCTGTAATTTTCATAATTGAAATAAGGGCAATATTCGTATGAATGGAAAGTTTGGGGGGGGGGGGGGCGTGTGAAATTTACCCCATAATTAGGGTCATTTAACCATTTTCCCATTTACTCATAAAATTAGGCCCATTTATTCATTACTCATTTAATTAGACTCATTTACCTTTAAATTAGGCCCATTTACATCCAAATTAGACTATTTTGGATTTTCATCTTAAGCCTCATTTTCATTTGAACCTTTACCTATATATATATATTGCTAAGGTAAAAATTCAAGGTCAGAAAAATCTGAAACTCGAAGGCCGACAAGTCGACAAACGGTTACCATCTAAACAAACAGAAAATACAAAGATGGTGTAGATACAAGCAACAACACTCTACAAAGGCGAAACATGAAACAATCAGACCGAAACGAGATGAGGACGTAGACGAAAGACGAAGTCAAGCACTCCCCGGAAGCAGCACCGCAGGCCAGCAGCACATCAGGATACACCTGTGGGCAGTGAAGACGAACATCCAAGGAAACAATCTTCTGGAAAAAGTAGACGCCTCGATACACACTGCCTCGGCCCCAACCTGTCCCGACTCCTACTGCCAGAACCCCATCACACGGAAAGAAAGACTAGTCACGCCACACGCAGAGCCACCCGTCGCCTGAATCGAACGCACCGGAGGCCCAAGCGGGAAAAAACAACCCGCCCGGGAATTATTTATTATAGTTATTTATTATAAATTATAACTTTTAATTTTATTTAAAAAATTTCATCTACCATCGGGTCAGCTTTGGGCCCAAAGGACTAATTACGGGCCCAAAAAACACCAGTACACGGTACACCATCCCTAGCCGCCAAAACGAACATGCCAAAGGGACATCGAAGAGGGGGCAAAGAGGAGCGCCTGAGCAGGGGCAGCGCAGCAAGACACCGGAGCGGTCGACAACGCACACCGATGAAGCCGAACAGCCCAGCCCGAATGCCCAGAGGGAAGAGAAGGGAAGCTGAGTGCCGGAAGAGAGGGACATCACCGCCGAACAGCACCAGAGCGCTGGATTCACATAGCTGTGCACAGCAGGGCATGGAGGAGGAGCAAACCCCTAAACCCCAAAGTTAAAAACCGAATTGACGTCACAAGGGAGGCTGAACGCATAATCGAAGGCCTGGAGAAGCAATTAGACAAGAAGGACAACCGATTTGGGGACGAGAAACCCAAATCAACAAAAACCCCAAATTGATTTTTGCTTTGAACGATTCCGGTGAAAGGGAAGCGGAATAGCGTAACCACGTTCAGAAACACTACCATGCCCGGACAAGACCACAACAGGTTGGAACAGTAGAAATCCGAGTCGGAGACGGCCATAGCCAGGACTATTTACACCGAGGAGGGGAGTTAGGGGCTCCCGGAGGAGATTTCGGACCTCCCGGAGGAGGGGTTTGGGGCTCAAAAGAGAGCGTTTACCTGCTTGAGCGCCATAAGAGTTGGTTTAAACCTGTTCTCCATAGATGTTGATAGGCAGAAGCTCTGAGGAGAGAGGAAGGAGAAGAAAAGCTCAGAAGAGAGCGTTTGTTTATAAGTACACATAGTTCTTACTCGATTATCATAGCGAATTTCTCTCCCATATTGTTACATATATATTGGCATACATATTTGAAATAATTTGGTCAAATGTCCATTTTCATATAACCTTTTTTTTGTTAAATGTCCACCTAAATTCCATTTTTGCTAAATGTCCAATATATTTTCATAATACCAAGTTTACCCCTCATTTTATTTGTACAACCCAGTTCGTCTTGCAATCTCACCTGGAAGGAGGTCTCAGATCATTTCACTTACCTTGACCAGGGTCTTCACCGGAAACCCGAGTATCTCAAGCGCAAAATCTAAGCCCTGGATAACGAAGCCAAGGAGTCTCTGAATCTTCTCGAGAAAAGGGAGGTCACTATCGGCTGCTCCGTTGAGATCGCGATTGGAAGGGCGGAAAAGATGAAGCGAAAAGCATTAGGGCCTTTGAACAGCGAGGTGGATTTTGTCGATGATGACAGTGATGGAGAGGTCGATGAGTGTGAGGGATTTGCTTCTCAATCTGCGAGGATTTCGCATTCGAATGGATGACAAAGGTTTTTGTGGATGTTCGTGACCGTCAGGAAGAAGGAATTAGAGACACTGAAGGTGAACATACCAGTTGCCTTCAGAGTCAGCTAATTTTGCAGGCTTCCATTCAACAATGATAGATCGACACTAAAAAAAACTAGATGACACTATTGTGTTTTGATTTCAAAGATGAAATTTTAGTGGTTCCATTATAAAGATATGACGTCTTCGCATTTTGCTACATGTACTAGTGTTGAGATGCTGCCGTGGGGGCAAGAAGCTCAAGATCATCCAATTAGGTGGTAACAAATTCAACAACCAACCCATCTATAACAAGCTCAAAATGCAGGAGGGTGTTTACAACGACACAAAGCCAATTAATGAAATCGCTCAAAGGCTTATCATTCGTGTGATAAAAAAGAATGAGTGGTCAATTGCAACTTCCGCACAACTTGTCTCTATTGCCAAGAAGGCAAACAAATCCATTAAGAAAGGGGGCACAAGCGCGGATCTCAATGTTGCAAGACAAGACCTCTTCTTGTGCTAGCTCGTTCATCAGCTTTAGAGCGAGCCAATGCAACCCGTGCAAAAGATCTTCTTAGATCGCAGGGGGCAGGAGAAATTCCCCTAGTGGCTTCTCAGAGAGAGATCCTCATTAGGTCTATGCATATCTATCCGAAAGAGGTTGTACAAGTCAACATGACCTCATACTCGGAAGAGACGGAACCCATAGCCACAAAGGTTAAGCCTTCAAAATCCAAGCAAGGCAAGGAGGTTCAAGAGACATGTCAAGTCTTCAAAGATGATGCAAAAGAGAAAGACTGGTTGGAGCTAACAAGTTCAAATGCTTCAATGGTTAAATTTCAAGCAAACATCTCACAAGATGGACCAAGTGTGATGCCGGTATTGACTGCTTGCAAATTTGAACAATTCAACATAATGACTATATGCTTGACTTGTAGTGCCATTCCGACTATATTGATGTACTTTACTTTGAAATCCTTTATGATTGCTCTCTTGGTTAGTTAAAGAAATGGAATTAACCCCAAATCCATAATTTTGAATTAGAACCTCACTACAATTTGAATATTTGCATGTATGAGATCCTTATGATTCCTTGTTGGCCCCTTGGCATTATTTATTATAGCTTTACTCTTGAACAACTTATTAGCTCTGGAAATGATCCCTCACTAGAAATGAACCAATACAGTGAATAAGAACCCATGACCAAGTTGAGCAGTATAACCACAGATGGGATTGTCTCCCTTTGGCTACAAGAATTCATTAACTAGGAAAACAAAACAGAACAAAGATTTGGGTTTGGTTTGATCAAAATGTCTTCCCCCCTTACTAAACTCTCGGGTTTTGTTCTTTAGGGTGTTGGTCCCTAGGTACCATGTTAGCACTCATTTCTCTGATTGTTTCATTTATTCACCTTTGGTTACAAACCTCTCCTCCGTAATTCCTTTATTGTCTTCTGAGTGTTATAGGCGAGCAAGATCAGTTCAGGCCTCGTGAGGGTGAATAGTTTCTTACCTTCCCTTCTTGCCTTTTGGCACCTCAACTGACCCCATGCTGCGACCCCATTGATCTAGCTGAAACAAAGAAAAAAATTGATGTATATGCTAAAACGTTTTATGGATATGAACAACCACCACAACTCCACAAAAAATAACCACTTCGAACAAACGAAAATCGAAAACAAGGAAGATTTCAATCACATAAATGAAAAGGTAACACACAATATGTGTTTTCAGCATGTAGCACAAGAAGGAAGCAAGAAAATGACCGCAATCATTTTCTTGCCCGGGCATGGCGCTCGTCTTATGCTGGGTCACATATGTTCTAAGTTATAAAAAAAACCCAACTACTTAAAAGACTAACTAAAGAATGGAACCTTTGGTAACATCTTATATCAACTGAAAGACAATGAATATAGACGATTAGAACTCCAAACAAACCCTGGCCATAGCCAGAAAGATGGAAATAGTAACAAACAACTACGGTTTATAAACAAAAAGAACAAAATATTACAATACCATAAAACGTATTGGAGCCAAAGGGAGAAGACAAAACATCTGAAACTATCCGACAAGAATTCAAGATACCACCATAAGGTAGCTACATGACGCAGAAATAGAAAAATCATTAGAGAAATTGTAACAACTGAAGGAACAACAATTATAGGAGAAAGAAATATCAGAAGAGATATTAATAATGATTTTAAAAAACGATTAAAAGAAGAAAGGATTAACTATAGTATTTTGAATGAATACCTACAATTAATAAGTATAGAAATTTCGCAACAGGACAGTGATTCCCTTACAAAACCTATCACAAATCAAGAAATTAAAAGAGCTTTCTTCTCCATAGGAAAAGATAAATCTCTTGGACCGGTTGGTATGACTGCAAAATTCTACCAACGATACTGAGACATTGTCGGACCATCAATTACAAAAGCAATCAAAGACTTCTTCCATTTTGATAGGATGATTAAACAAATAAATCAAACCTTTATATCCCTGATTCCTAAATGCGATAGTCCAAGAACAACTATAGTCCTATTAGTCTTTTTTCTACTCTCTGTAAGGCAATTGCGAAAATACTCGCGGAAAGACTGAAAACGGTGCTACAAAAACTGATCCATCCACTGCAAGGAGCATTCATCACAGATAGAGTAATCCAAGTGATGTCCACTAAAGTTCCCATGTTTCTATGCTTATTTTTGCTTCTTATTTTATATATTATGGGTTGGGAATGTACAAAATCTATGTAGTTTATGCTTATTTTCCAAATTATGGAGTCTACACTAGTTTCTATTTAATTTCGCAGAAATCAGACGCACTTTAGAGCTTAAAGGAAACTCGTGAAGAAGCTAAGGATGGTGCAGCTGGAGAAAACGCCATTTTTCACCATTCATTGTTCTGAATCAAGTTTTGATGTCTTCATGAGAGTTGTAGCCCTCGAAAAGAGCTTTCCAACGCATGCTCGTATCCGTCAATCTGACGAACAAGGACTCGGGAAAGTGCGTTTCAAGTACAGAGCAAAATGGTGAAAGCTGACATATTTACTCAACATCGACAAAATTGGTCGAAGTCGACCAAACCAGAAACTCAACTCGAGTCCGACGAGGAGAAGAGAACTCGAGGAGCCAAGAAGCGAAGCCGAAATCGAGCAACCAGTTCGATGTCGACCAAACTGGTCGAAGTCGACCAAAATCGTTCCTGGGCCGCGAGACTTTTGGATCAATCCGAGTACGAGTTGATTTGCTTGGGCTCGAAGCAAGGCCGGATCTATCCCTATTCTATCAAGATCTATCTATGGGAGAAGGATTTATCTACCACATGAAGATATTTGGATATTTAGTTAATTTCCTTTTAAGATAAATGTTCTTTTTATTAAAGTTTTATCTTTAGATATTAGATAGATATTCCTTCCTTTATTAGCAAGGATTGAAAGCCTATAAATAAAGTCCATGGGGCTGATTTCTATTCATTCAATCTTAGGAAGAGAAGTAGAGAGTAAGTAGAGAGAGAGAGAGTAGAGGCGGAAATGAGTGAAGGAGCGAAAGCAATTTGGCTTCGATCGGTTGTACACTCTGGTTGATATTAATGCAAGTTATTTCTTTTCCATCAATGATGTATGCGATTGCGATGAAGAGCGAGTAGTCCACCCACTTCTAGGGTCGGGGCGAGCCCAACAATAGCCATGCGTATTTGGGGTAAAGATCCGATCTTTATTATGTTTTGAGCATCTACTACCTTTTATATGTTTATTACCTATTCAATAGAGATCCATGCTAACAACTTGGATTGTAAACATAAAATCGGTAGATACAATTAGGGTTTCTTGAAAGAGTTGTCTAATTGTTGGAAAAGGCAAAAGCTTGATCCTTCGATGCGATTTGCATAATTATCGTTATTTATCTTGCCTTATGCATGTTTGGTTATCGTTGTCGCAAATTAAACCCCGATCTTGGAAGTTTTCTTTCACATAGTTTATTCCGAATCCGAAAAGCTTTGTTCTTTATTTTATTTTATTGTTTCTCCTCAACTTCGACCGCCCCTTGGTCGATTCTCGATCGAGCAAGATCGTTGTTGCTTCTGTCTCTGCAGGAACTCGAAGGCGACCAAGCCAACTCGACTACGACCAGCCAACTCGACTACGACCAAAGCTGCTCGAGATTGACCAAAACCAGTGGTTGCTGCTTGCTTGGATTCGACTTGCCTAGCCCCTGTCGACTACCCTTAGTCGAGGTCGAGCACCCTGAAGTCGATTTCTGCCCGTGAGATACTTCTGCTGCCTGAGATCCGCTGACCAGTTTCTCGATGATCGATCGTGACTTCCTGTTGCTACATCGGGAGGAAGTCTTGTAATCATTTGTGTGGGCATAATCCTCCTACAACAAATTGGCGCCGTTGTCGGGGAAGCAATCATTCGTGCCTTAGGTAGTTAGATCTCATGTTTTCCTTTAAGTTTTGATTTTGCAGGTGTATACGCCGTTCTGGTCAACAACCCGAGTTTGACGCCTTAGACGACCCAGAACGTTTCCTACACATCCACTTCAGATTAAAAAGGATCATGGCGACCGCAGAAACACAAGCACAACTGATAGAGAGGCTTCAAGTGGAGATAGAAGCCAAAAATACTGCTCTCGTCGCTGAGAGAGCACGCACTGAGCATGAAGCTGAACTAAGGAGGCAGGCAGAAGCTGAGCTTGCCCAATTCCCTACCACTGCTGAGGATTACATGCACACGACTCTTGTCGTGCCTGAATCGGTCATTCTAATCCCTGAAAACAACTTTGAAATTCGCAATGCCTTCCTTTTTTAGATTAAAAATAATGCTTTTTATGGAAGATTTAATGAATGCCCTCTTGAACATATTACCAACTTTTCTGATATCTTCCATACTCTTGTTGAAAGTACTACTCGGGAATATGTCAAGATGAAAGCTTTTCATTGGTCTCTTGCCGGTCCAGCATTGAAGTGGCTTGAAGGACTGACTCCACGATCCCTCACAACATGGGATGAAGTAAGGCAGGCATTTCTCAATAAATTCTTTCCTCCTGCCAAGACAATGCTCCTCCGCTAGAAGATTACAACTTTCAAGCAGAAGCCCGGGGAGCCGCTAGCAAAATCATGGGAACGATACAAGGATCTACTACGATCCTGCCCTACACATGGATAACCACCATATGTCATTCATGAGATCTTCTACAATTCGCTTGATCTGGCTGCTAAGGATAGGATCAACCAATATACTCAGTATGAGTATCTGACGATGCCACCAGCTGACGCATGGGCTAACCTAGAAAAGCTCACCAACTTCGACAATAAGTATGGGGCTCCAACAAACTATGACGAGAATGCCTATGCAAGGCCAGCCCCATCCATGCCACTATATGAGCCTTCTAAGGAGATTGATCCAGATGTCAATGAGTAGTACTACATAGATCAGAATCGCAAGCTCCTCAAGCAAGTCAAGTTTCTTTCTGTCAACCAACCTTGCATAGAATGCGGCTCACAGCGGCACACCACTCCAGAGTGCCCACATACAGAGCAAGTCAGGATGATAGAAACTCACGAAGAGGTAGCTTACGCAGGGGGTTCAATCGCTATATGGGGGACCAAAGGTTCCAATAACCACAATGGAACCAAGGTGCCCCTAGGAACCCCCCGCCATACAGAACTCCTGTACATCCAGAAAGGGATCAGCGGAAGGATGATCTACAGATGATTCTCGATGAGATGCGGTGGAATCAAGCAGAAAGCAAGCAAACCAGTAGCGCCATCAATAATCAGCTCCAACACATCAATGCAAGATTTGGAGAACTGGACATCTTAAAGAGGAACATTGAGACCCAGATAGGTCAATTCGCGGCACAAATCCCACGACCGACCGGGCAACTCCCTAGGCAGACAAAACCAAATCCCAAGGGGAAGACCGGACACGTCGCGGCTGTAAAGCTCAGAAGCGGGCATCAACTACGCGAGCCAGAGGTCGGAAAGCAACAGGACGAAGCTGAGAAGTTACTCGACATCGAGCAGAGCGTGGTCGACGTCGAGTAGGAGTACCCGAGGTCGACCAGCCACATAACATCAAGGGAACTTCTGCACGACAACAGAACTCGAAGTCGACTACTCATGTGGTCGAATTCGAGGATGATCTAGTCGACGTCGAGGAGAAGCAACTCGAAGTCGAGGATTCAGCAGCACCTCCGACATTTGTTCTGGCTCCGAAACAGAAAAAGACGCTGCCTTTCCCTTCCAAGGCACTTGATAAGACACATTTAGGTAGTGTTAATATAGGCATTTAGATGTGTTTAGGTAGGGTAAAATGCATGAGTTTAGAGTAGTTTTCATGTTTTTATTATGTTTCAATTAGAGTCGGAATCTACAAGTTTTGTGCATGATTTCAGGTGATTGTGGAAAGGTGGAGCTAAGCTCGAGCCAATGCTCAAAGATTTGACGAAAATAGAAGAGCACGAGAGCCGAGGAGATGAGCTACTCATGAAGAATTGATTGGAGCTGTCCAGGTTGGCGACGCTGCACTAAAACGAGTCGTTTGAAGGCTGTATTTATCGGATCGGGGCGTACTTATAGTTGTTAGAAAGAGGATTCGAAGATCTACAACTTTCGTGTTTACGACTTTTCCAAATTCAGCCTTGAAAACAGTGAAATCGGGACTTCAAATGTGGCTGCTGGATGGAACTCGGTTTGGGCAAAAGAACTTGGCCGAGTTGTTTGTGTTTCACCAGAGTTTATGGGCGAAGTGCTGAACGTTGAATTGTGGGCCACATGTTTGGGCCTATTGGATGTTAGTTTTGGAATTCATTTGACATATTAGGATTAGAATTATTATTATTATTATGATTATTAGGAGTTGGAAAGGAGAACAATTAGGGTTTGGTACGCAGCAACCATTGTAGGGCCTTTGTGATTTCTCAACCATGAACAACTAATTTTCTTTGCTTGGGAAGATTAATCGAAGCGTCGGGTTTATTATTTCATTGTGAGATTTCTCTATCTTAATACTCCTCTTTGAATATTATCGATTCTCTACGCTGAATGTTTAGGGTTTTCATGAATTTCCATTAGCCTGATCAACTGATGCATGTTCATGATAATCTATTGCTAGATATAGGTAATTACTGGTTGAGTTATCTATGTTCTTGAGTAGCAAAGTATAAATCTCTGAAACTGGTTGATTTAGGGATTTGTATAAAGCATTGATTTGCAATTGATGCAATAACTGGTTGTGCGTGTCGATTGTCTTTGTTGATTTCCTTTAAGCTTCATCGATTATTGAATTGAATCTTGATAGTTTCAAGATTGTTTGATAATTAGGGTTTTCAGGGTCTGGTTGTCCTGTTAACTAAATTTGATAAGGAATTGGATTCAAAAGACCTAGTCTTTCCACAACAAAGTATTCAAGAGGAAGTTATCTATTTGATTTCGATGATCAATGAACAAACCTGATTGCTGAGATTGATTGACCTGAGCTATTCTCTCATATTCATTCATTCAATCTGTTTTATTTTATTGTTTTGCTTACTTTTGCATTCTTAGTTAGTTTACACAATCACAACCCCCCTCTTTGTTTCTTGTTCTTGTTGACACACTTGACTTGCATACGAATCATAGACTCTCTGTGGGATCGACCCGTACTTGCCAAACTACATTAGTTAGGTTAATCGGTTATATTTGATAGGATTTAAGGCGACTGAAAATCTCCGTCAAATTTGGCGCCGTTGCCGGGGAACCAAATGTTTCAATTCCTTTTTCAGAAGCTCTTCAAGAGATGCCTGCTTATGTCAAATTCCTCAAGGAAATCCTTATCAACAAGCGATCACTCTCAGAAATCGCTAGCGAATGCAAAAGGATGGACTTCCTTGAGAAGATACCTGACCCTGGTAAGTTCTCTATTACTGTGGGATTTGGAAAATTTAACTATGATGCCTTGTGTGATTTAGGAGCAAGTGTGAGTATCACGACCTTTTGCTACATTAGGAGGAAGTTTTGTAATCATTTGCGTGGGCATAATCCGGTTTGATTTATTTTATTATATTTTAAACTCGATTTCCTCCTACAACACCAAGACAATGTACTCATTGCACATGAAATCTTCCACTCTTTTTGATCTAAAAAAGGTCGTGAAGGGTGGATTACGATCAAACTTGATATGGAAAAGGCTTATGATTGGTTGAACTGGGACTTCTTGTTTTCTATCATGACCAAATTTGGCTTTTGCCATAAATTCTGTGGCTGGATTAGAGAATGCATCCAGACCATAACGTTCTCTATCCTAGTAAATGACTAACCGACTAATACATTCCGACCTTAGTGGGGTCTGAGACAAGGAGATCCTATATACCCATACCTCTTTATCTTAGGTGTAGAAATCCCGGCAAGAAAATTACATCAACAAAGTGAACAATCAAGGAATACCATTGGGGTTAAAACTTCGAGAAAAGGACCTTCAATCCCTTTCCTCTCCTCTGCTGACGACATTGTGATTTTTTCAAATGCAACCCTGGAAGCTTATCATCTATGAAGAATATCATCTATGAATACTGCGATATTTCTAGCCAAAAAGTAAATTTAAAAAAATTCACATTCCAAGCCACAAAAGAGATTGCGAACGAACAAAGACAACGAATACAATCTTGCCTATAAACAACAAACCAATATGCTCTAGAAAAATATCTTGGATGCCCCATGATAAATGGTAGAGTGAACAAATATACTTTTGAAGAAGTCATTGGGAAAATAAAGACCCAGTTAACAAAATGGAGAGCAAATGAACTCACTCAACAAGGACGAGCGGTTCTAGTAAAAGCAAACCTAGCGGTGAAACCAAGCTAAATTATGCAAAACAACATGATTCCTGCAAGCTTACAGAATGACTTGGACTAAATCAACAAATGTTTCTTTTAGAACAAAGATCACCAATACAAGCCATTGATCGGGTGAGATAAAGTTTGCAAACCAAAGAAAGAAGGAGGACTCGGACTTCATAAGACTAAAGACATGAACAAAGCATTACAAATGAAATTACTTTGGAAAATCATGGTAGAGCCAGGAAATGAATGGGTTAAAATGATCAAGCATAAATACCCCAGAAATGAGAATATATGGAATTACCAACGAAAAGGAAATTCCTCCTTGCAATGGGAAAAATTAATGGATATCAAAGACGAATTTTGTGTTGGACTTATTTAACAAGTTGGAACTGAGAAATCTATAAGATTCTGGATTGATAAGTGGCTCCAAAATGAAGGGATCATGCGAAAAAAACGTATCATCGACCAAATATATATATGAACAAGAAACTATTGACAATTTTATGAAACTGGAGAAGACCTGGGACAAAGATAAGCCAAGTTTGTATCTTTTATTGGAAATTGTTGACAAAATTGTAGATGTCTATATACCCTCCAATGAATTTGAAGATAGACCATACTAGAAAGCTAGCAAAAATTGTTGGTTTTCGGCCACTAGTGCTTTAGATCACGTCAGTCGAACTAGAAGATCCAACCCCGACTCTTAGAATTAGATATGGAAGATTGATTTCCCACTAAAAATAAAAAAATCTCTATGGAAAAACCTACTTAATGGAACCCCAACAAAAGTTAGGTCACAAGGCAAATGGATTCATATGCCACTTCAGTGCCCCCTGTGCTCCCACCATGATGAAGATAACACTCACCTCTTTTCTGAATGCCAGATTTCTCTATCCTTTGTTGGGAGTTTCAATAGGCAGATTTAACAAATGATCCGAAACACTGACAAAAGAAACAAATCATACAAGGACATAATTTCGAATATATTCCATCAATTATCTCCGGAACCAAAATCAATCATTGCTTTTTCTCTATGGGGCATATGGTCAATCAGAAATCGAATAAATTTTGACAGTAGTGATATAAGATCGATGGAAGACTGGATAAAAAAATATAAAACAATTTAGGAAAATGGTGGAAAAAAGCACAAACGAACGAACAAATAAATGAAATTGACATTCAAAGAACTACCTCACTAGAAAAGAGAAAGACAAAACTGAAAGAAATAAGATGGAAAAAAAACCAAAAGCAATAAGATGGAAAAAACATGTTGATGATTATGTCAAACTAAATTTTGACAGGGCTCGGATTGGATGGGAACGCGCTGCTTCCAGCTTTGTAATCCATGATAGTCTGGGTAGAGTTCTCTCTTATCGTACCCGTAGTTATGGGTCGATGTCAGATATTTAAGAGGAGTGTTATGGCCTTATTGATGACCTCATGGAAGCTTCCAAGAGGGGATTCGAGTGACCGGAGATTGAAGGTATCTGCCTCACCATCATCAACATTTTGCGGGGCTGTTGTAAGTGTCCATGAGAGATAGAGATGTCGATGTCGGATATTCTATGTCTTTGTCATTCTTTTGAGCGGTTCACCTTCACACACATCTTCAGGGAGGGGAACCGGATGGTGGATCAGTTGGCGCATCTGGGGTTCTCTTTGCATTTAGTTGTTGACTGCGTTCCAGTTGAGGTCATTGATCTTGTTCGTTGGGATGCCATCGGTCAGTGGGTTAATCGTCATTAACCTTCCCCGAGTCCTTGCCTTGTATAAAAAAAATTCAACTGCATTAAAAATCGATTAGCTAGTTAAATTAGTTCACTTTTTTTATTATATGAAGGTAAGGATTCAAGATACCAAACACACCAGTGTATAGTAAATTGAGAGATCGTATAAAAATGATAGACATATCAACCACCATGTAGCAAGAGGACTACATAACTACAACAATAAATAAGAGGAAATACAAAACTCAATGAAGGTAGTGACTCAAGTGATAGAGTGAGAACTCGTTGATGAAAAATAGCACCGCCAGGAGCAGGTTGGTAGAACACACTCGCCTAGAAAGAAATATGAATGTGAACAACTCAACCACAAGCAATGCTTGACACACAACTCAATCCAGCAACTCGGAACACCACGACCATTAATGATAAGCATATCAAAGTCATCGATATGTAGCGTACAATAAAGTGAAATCAACATTAATGGTTGGAAGATACAATTGTATGAATTCCAAGCATAAACAAGAAGTAACACATGCAAGAGAAACTCCTAGAGAATAGCAGTGAAAACCTCATATTTAGACTCAAAGAGAAGCCTTCGAGAACTACACATCCACGACCTCTTCGAAGTGCTAAGAAATGACATACGAGCATGGCAAGAACATCAAAACCAAACAAATTTTGAGTAGAATGCATCAACACCCAAACTTTTCAAAGTGGGTGGAAAAAAATTTTCCAATCCCATTTTCGAAAATTTCAAGTCGAATAGTGGATTCTATGTTTTTTTTTCCTTTTGTTTCCCCTCTCTCTCTCTCTCTCTCTCTCTCTCTCTCTCTGGGTCTGATTTAGTTGTGCCAGGTTTGGCAAGCAGTACAAAAAGTATGTTTTGCCTTCTCTTCCTATGTTTTCTGTTCTTGGCACACCAATTTTCAAGTAAAAAAGGTAAATACAATATCAGATCAACAAACTATGTTTCATCAACAATTTTTCCTATCAAATTTGTTGTTCTTCCAACCTCTTTTAATGACAAAAGAGTGTTTCTGATTTATTTTGTTTTAGATCTGTTTTCGATTCCATCTACCTAGGAAGAGGAATCCTTTTCATCACCTACGATTTCTTTGTATGGTTTTCCAATTTTATGAGGAGAGTTTGGTGTAACGACCCGGGTTATAAAGCTCGGGTTACGTTTTGAAAGATTGGATACATTCGTTCAAATCTTGAAATTCAAGTACGGGTTGAGTTCCAAAACAAAGTGTTAGGTTTAAAAGAAGGGATTTCGCACACTAAATCCGGGATAGGTCCATTGGGGACCCGATGTTTGCACCCCGAAATCAGGGTACAACTTGCCACAACGGCATATCCCACTCCTAACTCTGCCCCCCTTCCCTTGAGAGTGTCAAGTGGCATATCAAGATGTATATATATATATATATATATATATATATATATATATATATATATATATATATATATATATATATATATATAAGTATGTAGAAAGCGGTAAAATGGCCCAAATAATGCCAAGTGGCATATCCCACTCCTAACTCTGCCCCCCTTCCCTTGAGAGCAGAGCCTGGCCATTACGGTGCTATACCATAGCAATTTCCATCCGCAGATGGATATATGCGCGTTAATAATCAATCAAATCATCATGCTCAAACAGTGAATCAAGCACGAAAGCTTAACTCATATAACTAACTCGATGAGGACAAACCCGATGAGGCTGGGATATCCTATGACCCTAGCAAAAGACTATAAGACTCACAAATACGGTCACTCTCTTTCCAAATGCGTAGAGTAAACAAATCCTCATTTAAGTGTGCAACCTAAGCAGGATACTACATGAATCATGCCCTTATGCATATGCAACACCTAGTATATCATGTGACTACATGTAGGATGGAATCATTCTGATAAGTCTGAGTAGGCCCATAAAGGAACTTACCTGAGATGCCAAACAACAAAGATATAGCGGAAAGCATAATCCAATCAAGTCAACAAGCACCTATTATAATGATAAGGAATGTGATAAGCTACAATGCTATTAATCACACACACGGAGACAATGTTCCCAAAACGATTCCAAAATCATCCGGAAGTTAAACCATTTCAAAACTATTTCTAAACACGAGAAACCATCCAAAAGCCAAGTCATTCCCAATTCTTATCAAGTTATCATAGTTCATCGTTATTCATATCCAATCCCATCAAAAACCAAAGCATAACACCATCAAACGGTATCCGATTAAAATAGTTCAAAATCCGTCAAGTTAGGTTAAGTTGATAATCAAGGTTCGCAAAACATCAAGTCATCAAACCATTAAGTTTCAGTGAAGTTGTAACGTTTAAGGAATCCCGACATTTTGATTTGAAATAAAAATCTCTCGGCCAAATCGATATAACCAACACTTTTTCAAAGTCCGTCAAAATTATATTTAAATAATTAAATAATCCCTTAAATATGCTCGAACTCAACAATCGACAATAAAGCAATCATAGATTGTTTCAACCCAAAAACCAACCAATGGACTCAACAGATCAAGGGGAGCGTCTCGGCCAAGGCTGCTGGGGTAGATTTCGCCGCAACAGAATGGTCGTTTGGCGCGGCGAAATCCTTCCCAGACTCCCCGCAAAAGAGTACCCATCACTGGCCGCGAGAGGTCATTTCCGCCATGGCAAACAGTGATTTCGCTGTGGTGGACAGTGTTTTCGCGACCGTGAAAAGGTCTTTTTCATCTCATTAGCTTCTATTCTAACTGTCACGTCGACCATGGTGTCGCTGCGGCGAGATTCGAACGTTTTGGCTTCTTTTTGCCTTGAATCAATTCCTTTCTTTGCCAAACTAGTGTTAAAATAATGCTTATCCCATCCCAACTCAAAACAACACAAAATGACCCCAACGAGGACTAGAGGGGGAGAGCGGAAGAGGATTACCGAAGTCTTCAAGAAACGTCTTCAAGATACTCCAGTTGGGTCCTGCGAGCTCTAAATCGACGAGGAAATGAACGACCGAGCCTAGAAAAGGTAGAGGATGAGTAAAAGTCCTCCTTTACGAAATTTGAGACCAAAACTAACAAGAACCAGTGAGATTAAGCATACCTTCAAAAAACAGGGGAGAGAGGAAATAAGGGGCTCCATTCCACATTTCCAGATGTTAGATCCGCACTGATCCGACCTTGAAAGGTAGGGAAGTTAGTGAAGGACACATTTAAAAGATTTGAAAGGAAAAGAAATCAAGAGAAGGGAGAACGAGATGTATTATCGCGAGAAACCGACGAATATGAGTTGTTGGGTTCGGTTTCACGGCGGCGAGTTAGAACTCACGGCGGTGAAAGTGACTTCTGGATCTTCTGGGCTCGGTTGCACGGTGGAGAGTTAGAACTCGCGGGGGCGAAATCTTTTAGTCGCTTCTGTTTTGGCTTGAATCGACTTCCGACCTTCTTCTTCGTCACTTGATCTTCATGGAGGCTGGAAAGAAAGTGTGTTTAAGGGTCTTATGGCTAGGAGAAACACAAAAGATGGGATTAGAAGGAGGGTTTAGATGATTGAAGAGGAGAGAGAGAGAGAGAGAGGGAGAGAGAGAGAGGGCGAGTGTCTTAGGGTTTTCTTTGGATTTCAAATGGAGAGAGGGAGATTAGGGTTTGGGAAGGCTTAGATTTTTATATGGATCTTGGGGTCTCCTTGGGATTGCAACATTCTTTATATAGTGGAGACAAATGGGAGCTTATAGCGTTAAATGGTACAAAGACAAAAACCATAAAGGAGGGTGTGGGAAGAAAAAAGAGAGAGGGGAGAGAGAGAGAGAGAGAGAGAGAGAGAGAGAGAGAGAGAGAGAGAGAGAGAGAGAGAGAGAGAGAGAGAGAGATCCCGGTAGGTTGGAATCGAATTCCGACCATCTATCCCGAATCCTGGATCTCGAAAATTCGACTCGAAATTCAAATCGTTTCAAAATGACTCACGAGACTCTAAGCTTCAAATCCGAACTTAATATCAGAATTAAGACTCGTCAAACTCGAATTTACAAGGGTGTCGGAAGTAATTCAAATGATTTCCAAAAATAGCATGTTGCCCGAGGACGGATTTTCCAAAACTTTCCGAAATGGGTAGTTAAATAATAATTAAATTTTCTGGTCTTTATAGGATGTTGACCTCATTGTAAAAACTTTTACAACCAATGAAAATGAAATACTAATGAATCCGCTGACTGAAAATTATCGCGAACTTATTAAAAGGGATAATAGAGCTATTACAAATGATACCCTTCTGAGATGTGAAGTCCGCTACTTGATTCGCTTCCCGGTAGAAATGTCTGTATTCGATGAGGTCAAAGGCAGATTCCATTTTCTTGATCTTCTTAATGTGGTGTATAATCTCCCATCTGATGTTGTTGGTGATGTATTTGATAAGCTATAGATTGTCCCCTTCTATTATTACTCTTCGAAGTCCTTTCCTAATTGCTTGCTCTATACATGTCTGAATAGTAAAGACCAGAAAATTGAGCAAGCGAGCGCGACGAACCCTAGAATTGAGGTCGTCGAGGTTGAGGCAGTGACTGCTATGGAGAGCGTCACTTCTCTTTCCGGTACAATGTTTCCCCTATCCTCACTTCTCAGCTTCTTTTTTGTTCGATTTTAAAATTAGGTTACTCTTCGATTTTAAAACAAGTGAGATTGTCAAAACCTCAGATCTGTCATCTATCCATCAATTTATGGTTAGGTTTGCCTCTGATTGTAGATTTTGAGGAATAATTTTTGTATAGACTGCTTGATTCATCGAGGAAGCCAAGGACGATTTCAGTCTCATCGGCAAAATGATAGGTTTGTTTCTTGCCTCTTTTCTCCAATTGACATTGAAATTATTTTGTTTGATTCTGGATTATCCTCTTTCGATGATCTCTTTAGATTCATTTCTAGTCAAATCAAATGCATTGCCTAGTTGTTCACGATTCTGCTGCTGGATTGCTGTGAAATCCGCATAATTTAAAGTTTTAGGTCAAGGTTTGTTTTAGATAGAAGAGTTTTTTTTGTCTTTTTTTTTATTTATTTTTATGGTTTTTACTTTGTGTATTTTCTGGAATCTAAATCTTGTGCTTCAACTATATAGCTAAGGTGGAAACCCACTCAATTCTTTTTATATCAGAGGTTAGTGTAACCAAATCTTGGGATGTAGTGGATCTCAACCGGTGCAACAAAATAAAGGATGTGAGGCAACATTTTCAAATTGTTTGCTTTCAATGTTCAACCAAGGACCATAATTGGAAGTATATCTAATAGCTGTTAAATTATTTGAAGATGACAAATTGACCTTTTAACCTCAAATGCACATGTAATTAGTGAACTTTTCTTCAAGTGCTCTATCAAACTCTGATTCTTCTTTTTTTTTGTTTATGGTGTAGGTATCTATCAATGCTAAGAAAAGCAACCGAAGAAAAGATCGTTATAAATTCCTCAAATATATATAAGCAGTTTTTTGTACCCAATGAAGGATGCAACACCAAAGTAACAGCTGCTCGTTTACCATACTTTGATGGTGATTATTGGTCTAGCATCGCTGACAGTATGATTAACAAAATTGAGAAAGAGTGTGGTGAAAATTTACAAAAGAAGGTTATGAAAATGACACGGAGGAGTTTGAAAGCAATGGGGCATATGGACCCTACTGTCACTGAAGGCGATGCTAAAGATATCTTACTGATGCACGAAGTGAGTTCTCTCTGATTGTTTGATGGCATTTCTGTTTACTTGTGAATGCATGATTTTCTACATTTGATCCCTTATTAGTGAAGTCGTATCTTAACCCTTTGGGAAGTTGAATTCTGTGAGGAATTCCATGATCTTGTCATTTAATTTGCATTGCTAGAACCAATTTCCTTGCAGATTTGCCTGTATTTAAATGCTTGATTGAGGTTATGTATTTCAGATAAAGTTGAAGTTGAGCATCTTAACGATTTTGCTTATTTTCTCTTCCTATCTCCAAATTTACATGGTCCTGGTAAATTGGTAGATATTCCTTTGTTTGTCATGTGTGCAATTTATTGGGTATTGTATTTTTTTAAAGTGATTGGTTGTGTTATCTCGTTCAACATTTTTTCAAGATTTTATGTATATGATGTGGAAATAGGCTTCTCATGATTTTTTACGTTCTGAGAGCTTAAAACTTCTATAAGCTAGCATGATTAAAATCCGAAGGCTGCAGCCACTAATGTTTGTTGATTTTCTGGTTCTAATATTGTTTTCTATATGGTTGTAGTTGAGCCAAACAGTTTTTTCCACAAAAGAGGATTTCATCATTGTCTACTTGCACTTTATCTGCACTTATTGTCATGAAGTCATAGCATCTGGAAAGCGATGGTATTGTAGTCAATGCAAGAACTTCCATCTGTGTGAAGGGTAATTATCCAACTTCTCTCTTTTCACTGCTAACTTATTACCTTTATTCAAGTAGTCAACTGCTGATATACTGGGATCTTGCTAATGGATGTATAATTACTTGTGAGTTTTGGTTGTATCAAAAAAAAAATTGAAGAGTTTTGGTTGCAGTATATGTGGATTCAATTTTCAGCCATGGTTCTTTTTCACCTACCTTTCAGGGTTGTAAGCTTTGAAAAAACTTGTCAGCCTGTATTTCCCCTTTTTGTCCTATCCTCCAAAATCGTTAAGTCAAGATCAACATATGGTTATAGCACTAAGATTATTTATCTTGGGCAGAGTGGTGCCATGTATGTTTAGTACCTAGTTATACTTATGTGATCAGCTTGGTTTGCTTGCTGTTATCCAATGGATGGTGGAAATGTGGAATACAGGGATAATTGTCATAATTTAGTTTTCCAGCTTTCTTGCACCTAGATACTTTTCTTTATTTTGTTCCTGCTCCTATATACACACCAGTTGTTTGTAAAAACTTGATTATCTCCTCAAACATCGTAGTGAAAAAGACTGAATGTTCTAGCGACTAGTTATGGATTCCATGCGAGCATGGCAATGAATACAAGGATTGTGTCTTCTCTTTTTAGTTTCTGGCATTATTTTGTACTGTGTCAAATGATATTGGCATTGTTCATACTGTATCAAATAAGATTGTAGTCTTATTCACTAACCTTTTGTTTCAGCTGTCACAACAAAGATCTAAATCCTGAGGGCACACACATTTTGAGCAATGGTCAAAAGCACGTACTTTCACTGGTGAGTTTCAGATCACATCTTCTCTTCTTGCATGTGTTTTCCTCTCTCCCCCCACATGTTCGTTCATTGATCAGCCTATTTAGGTTTAACATGTATTCTCTTTGTCTCTTTATATTTTCAGGAGCTGGTGGATGGTGTGCCTACTGACACCGAGGAAACGTAATTCTTTGTGCTGCGACTATAGCTCCAAGATATTCTTAAGTTCTCTTAATCTTTGCTTGACAGTTATGTGGATGTACCTCCCTTTATGTTAAAGGGCTTATGCTTACTTTGAACCTGTGTTTAACTGTAGAGACTGCTTGATTCAATGGGCCAGTGAGTCTGGAAATGATGCGAGAGATAACAATCTACATGACTGTATATGGTCTTCTTAGACTCTCTCTTTTCATATATATAATGCTTAGGGTTGAAACTTTAGCAAGGTGGATTCGGGGTGTTTTCTGGGCTATATTATGTCGAATATCTCTTTCTTTTTCGTCAATTCACAGAAATTCATAATACTTCAGATGATATTTTGTACACATAATATTTTAGAAAGGCAAAAAAGGACAATTTCTGATGATATTGTGCATAAATGTTTTAGTACCATTATTTCAGGACGATGGAGAGGCCACTCCTACTGATACTCTTGCCAAAACCTTTTTTTGCATCTTTTGATTCTTGGAATGGGGATAGGGTCATAATGTGGCCAGATTTGACTATGATTAAATGAATTAGACTAGATAATAGTGCTTTTGCTTCGATCAATCTGGTATAGCATCTGAAGTGCACAAAAAATTTCATTACAATGATGTGTGAGTTTGAATTCATGTAAAAATTTGCCGAGTTTGTTAACATTTATTTTTCTTTCTCTTAGGTTTGACAATGTGTGAATCCCTAAAGAGAATTTGCTCAACTCAATTGCTGAGGTTTCTGCAAATGGTGAATACCAAAGTGCAATAAAAGATCCAGATCAGGTATTCATTTAATTTAAATCATTCATTTTAACCATTCATTTTGTTCGATCGGGTGCAGCTACATAGTCTGTGGATGATCTGAAATTTATGTCATCTCCCAAAGCCCTTTATTTTCTTTGATTGAGGAGATGTATGCTAATGGATGCCGAACTTGTCTTGTCTGGTTATCAGGGTGACAAGGTTAGGGTTTTTATGTACCCAACAACATTTAAGGTGAATTTCTTTTCGTTTCTTATTTCACTTCTTATTATCTGTGGTTTTTGGAATCAAATGTTTCATTGTGTGAATTAGTTAGCTGTTGAAATCAAATGTTTAACTGTGCAATTAGCTAGTGAGAGCCTCATAAAAGTATTAAACCATTTGATTTTTTCAGCTCCTAATATATACTCTGCGCTCATGTGCATAGATTTGTTTTTTCAACTCCTAATTTTTTTAAACTCCTAATATATACATGTTTAATTTTAGGTAAAAGTTGGACTGAATTTACAACTTGTGAAGTTAAGATCTAATGCCCCTTATTGACAAAGTAAGTGTTTAAATTAGATTATGGCTTCATTTTGGAATTTGACTATACCTTTCTTATTTATGTGTTATTGATAATCATGTGCTTCATTTTAACTTAATTTGTGCTGATTTTTACTTGTTCAGCTTCTAATGTTGATGATGCAAGAATATACACTAACAGGTTCATATATTTGGCTGGATTATTTGAACCTGAAATTTTGAATGATTTTTGTATTCAATGGTGTCTTATCCTTATTTTTAGAGTTGAAAACCGAATTTCGTGTTTTTGAGTTAGAGAAACCCTTTGGCTTAACTGAAAGTTTCACCCATTATCAAATTCAATAGTACTGGTTGTTAAGTTGCTTAGCATTAATAGGGTTGACTTCTTTACAGGTTAACTCTTTTTTTTTTTTTTTGCAGTGGCTAAGGACTGTGAATGCAGAGCCATTCTCAAATCATTGGTAACATATAAGCTTCTCTTGCTGTTTTTTCTGGATGCTGGTGGAGAGATGCATTGATCTGATGTTCTCAATTATAGAATATTGTCTTTTGATAGATCAATATGTACTACTTTATGTTAAATAAGATATTTCTAGTAGTGACTTTACCTTGTTCTTCAAGTGAGCAACTTATATACAGGTTTTGAAACATGTTCTGAAAACACGTTCTCTTCGGTTGGTACTGTCGTCTAGTGTATGTGTATATATAGATAGAACATGTTCTCTTTGGTTATTATTGTGGTCTAGTGTATATGTATCTATATATATTATATATAGACAGGAGATTGCACATCGGATTTACGAGCAATAGACAACGGTTTATTGTAACGAAAGACATCAGTTTTACAAACTAAAAACATTAGTGTTATGTACAAAAAACATCAGTTTTACGAACTAAACACATCAGCTTTACGTACAAAAAACATCAATTTTACGAACTAAACACATCATTTTTATGACCTAAACACACCAATTTTACGAACTAAACACATCTGATTCACTAATAATTTAGGATGTCTTTACTATATATAAACAACGGTTTTTAAATAAAAACTGATTTCAATATACGTAATAACATCGGTTTTGTATTTATTCCATATAGCCAAATTTTGTGGTGAAAAATGGCATTACAAATTATAGAGAGAAAATGAATATACATATGTAGGATTTCTATACAAGTGATGTTATAAAGTATTTAACATATCGTTTTTATAATAAGAAACGATGTTATAAATTATATAGACATCAGGCTTTGGCCGATGTGAAAAACTTTTGACTTTTTACAACACCCACATAGACATCGATTTGTTTTTTTTAAAGACATCGGTTATTAGCCAAATAAAGACTAGATAAGTTCATTTCTAGTAGTGATTCCTAAAGATAAGTTCATTTCTCAAATAGTTTGCCAAATAAAGACTAGATGCTCAATGTTTTTGTTTCGAAGTCGAAATTCATCTATATTTAGAGCACAAGATTCATTTATATTCATATGTTGGAAGTATTTTACTTTCTGTAGCTCAAAGTGATCAATTATTTTTCTAGTGAACAAGCAGCTTCTCACTAAGTTTTCTGTATCCTCTCCTGCTTGATTGCAAAGACTTCATTGGCTGGGGACTCGATTCACATATTTATTAAGCCTTTGAGTGGTAGGAAGACCATCTACCATTATTTTCCAAATGAACCTTCTTAATCTAGGAGGGAGATTTAGTTTCCAAATCCAGTTAAGATCTTTTGACATTTGAGTTACATTAATCGTCATGCGTTTGACCGATTTCGTAGTGAAATTCCCACTTGGGTCCAGCTTCCAAATGAGTTTATCTGGCGTATCCCAATCTTGTATTTGCATTGCTAAAAATTTACAAGAAACGTCAAAGGGGAAGAGACTATTTACTAGCGGAGTATTTCAATGTTTTTGTGAGCTAAAGAGTTGGTTTACTTTCATATCCGGCTCATAGTTCTCTCTAAACTATTCAAGATATTGATTTGGGATCCATGGATGAGATCAAACATTTATGCTATATCCATTCCCAATTATCCAAATGAGACCTTGTTCAAATTGTTTCTTAAGGAAAGAAGTCGACTGAATTGTCATGATGTAAGATGATTAAAGCGATTTCTAATATTTTACTTTTGTAGCTACTTTCTTTTATGATATGTACACATATGTTATTCTCATTTTTGTAGAACTTCCAGAGGAGTTTCATTTGTAAGATTATGTTAAGTTCTTCTGCTCACTACTAGAATTCTGTTCATAGACATCACATTATTCACATCAGTCAGAAATACGCATAATGTGAATTTATTATATTACATCAGTTATTAAATTTGTGATGTTAAAATAAATTTTGATAACGGTTATTATTATTGACCGACGTTAAAAAGTTAATTCTAAAAAAATTTAAAACACACGGGATATACGATTCTAAAAATTAAAACGCCGGGATGGAATAACTTAGAAAAAATAGGCGGTGTTTCAAAATTTTCGGAATATTTAAAATTAAAAAAAGATCATCCATTTATCTCTCTCTCAAACTCACACAAAACATTGAACGTCTCCTCCCTCTTTACCCTAAAATATCCATCTTCCTCTGGTCTCTCCTCTCGGATCCTCTCCATTCCTTCTATCTGGCGACTACAGAAGTTTGTCTGTCCTCTCCTTTCCTTCTTGTCGGCGACTACAGATGTACAAAGATGATGGTTGACACCGACCACACTCACTGTCTCATCTCTTCTCTCTCTTCCTCTGACCGGTAATTACAAAGATGGCTGCTCTCTCTCAAAACCCTAACCAGTAAGCATTCTCACACATTTTTCAACCCTTTTGTTAACCCTTTTTCAGATCTGAGTTTTTAGATCTTGTTTTGCCTTTGTCTATGCTTTTAATAGGAGATGTTCACCCCTCTCTCTCTTCCTCGGCTCTGAGTTCAAGTGATTTTCGAGTGTTCTCTCTGCATTGTCAGGTAAACTTTTCGAAACCCTTCTTCTTTCAATTCGCAAACTTGATTATGGTTTGATTTGGTGAAATAGGGGGTTTGGAATCGGGAATCTGATGATTAGGGTTTAATTTTCTAATCATGAGCTTTGTTAGGGTTTGATTTGAAGATCTAGATTCACAATCAGCAGATGTAGATAGCGGATGTTCTCCCAATCTGTGCAAGTATGCAACACCAATCTCCTTTAAAATATTATTGAGGATTCGGTATGGTATGATAAGATTGTTAGGACAAAAATTGGGTAATGTAATTTATCTACTCATATTTCAGTTTATCCCTTACAAGGACAAATCTTATTATTTGACCCTTTCTGATTTGGAATCAATCCTTTATGAAATACACCTTGTTGTATACTTGTTGCTTAACATGAATTTACTTTCAAATGAGAAACCAAGGACAAATTTTATTTGGCCCTTTTTTTTGTTTTCATATGTGAAAATAAAATGTGATTTTGTGATTATCTTCTTTTTGAAGTGGAAAGAAGATAATCACAAAATCACATATTTGTTATTAAATCTACCATGTCAAAGATCATTCTTGACAACCATTATTTGTTTTGCTAGGTTATAATCCTCCTCCATGTGCAAGAGGATGTGTTCTGAATCTTGATCATGCATGCCATCTAAAAAATCTATTATCCATTGATTTGTGAAAAATTCTTATACTTTCTCTTTTGGGTTTTGATGATTTTGGAGGGTTAAACTTATTCATCCATTATAATTTGGTGGGTTTTTGCTAGGTTAATTTCCTAGGTTGGCGATTATCTGGCTAAGAATCTCCATTGCTATCTACCTCTTTCTTGATTATTGCTATCTTTGTTGCTAGAGGTTTGGTTGGATGGTCATGTAGGAGGGCATCTGAGATGTGGGAACCCTGCATGCTAGACCACATGGAACCAATTTTAAAATAATATTATGCAGGGAAAAATAATATTCCTTCATTTTGTTTATGGTTTACAAGTTTGGACTACATCAACTCATACATTATTTCTGATTGCACTTGCTAGGGATGCCATATTTTATGGTGGAAAGACATGATTATCTTCTTTCAAGGACTTACCTATCATTTGTTACTACTGCTTCTGAAAGCAAAACGGAAATGCATATCATGGTGATGAACAACAAATTGCTTCTGAAAATTCAACATTGGAGTATCCTCTATCATCTGTTACTACTGTTGTGGATGCCCACAATAGCAGAGGTATGTTCTTGCACTGTTTTTGAATGCGGTTTGTTAAATGCTTGTGTTTGTCGAGTTTATGAGCTAAACTTCCTAACTAATGCTCGATTGTGCTTCCAGTCGTCCACTTGATGAGAAGTATGCAATTATTACTGTTTGCTAATATAAGAGTTGTGGTTACATATTGGTTTTAAAATACTCCTAGTGTCTTACATCACTTCAAGTATTTTTTAACTATCTGGTAATATGCCAATAATAAATGTTTTAGAGTTTAATGATGAGAGATATGCACATGCATTGTCCATCTTTGACCATGTCTTTTTTCTCTCCTTTTTTTTTGGTGGGTGGGCTAATGAGTCTAGATATATGCTTATTTATAGAGCCTTATTTTAATGTATGGGGATGTCTTTGCAGATACTAAAAGAAGATCCTGAGTACAATGAAGCTTTGATTGGTAGAGGGACAACTCATGCATTCCAACGGAAGCTTGAGGATGCAATTTCCCATTTTACAAAAGTATGAAAAGAAATTGTATTATACACATGAATTTGGAAAATCCTCTTTGCATGGTAGTTTAGATTTTAAAAAAAATTACTTTTTCAAGCTGTATAGGGGATCCATGAGCTGGTGAGACATGAAAAAAGACGAGGACAAGAATGTGCCGCCTTAGGAAATTCTGTCTATGCATTTGAGGCTATTGTTGCTGATACAAAATCTTCCAGGTACCGAATGTTGAGTTGTCCATATGCTTTCAACTGTCTGCTATGATTAAGGACTTCATCTCAATTTAAAACTGGTCATTTTGTGAGTTTCTAAATCACTTTATATGAAATATTACTTGAGATGCTTGCGTTACTGTTATTAGAATGCCTATGGGTATGAAGAGATGTCCTGTCAATTCTGAAACTGTAGTTATCACTAATACAACTGGGATGAAACGTGTCATCTGAAACTGTAGGTATGTTGCTCTAACATTTGTTGAACTTTTAAGTGCACACCTTATACAGTCACTCTTCATCATCCATTCTCGAGCATAAGGTATGAAGAGGTGTCCTAACAGTTCTGCTGCCATAGGTAAGCTCTGACCTATTCGCCAACTGCTACTCATGCTAGTAAATCATGGTTGGCAAAGGTGACAACATGATCCTTGAGCAATGCTAAATCAAATGTTTAGTATCATATATGGTGAGTGAAATGTTTGGAACCTAACTTCTGTTTTTTTTATATATAAAAAATCAGATTAATAGTTTTGTTTGGTTTAACATCATTATGAATGACTCGTCAATATCATCATGAATCATTAAAGTGATGGAAGTTCTGATCTTAATTTTTAGGTTTTACTCTGTGCGAAAAATGGATGATGTTATCTTATGTATTGTTTAATAGAACTGAAGATAGAAACATGTTACTCTTCATCACTACGTCTTTTATCACCGGTAAATCAAGGTTGGCATAGGTGATGTCGAAGCCCTTGAGCAGTGCTGTGATGCAGCACTAAAAGATTACAGTGGGAAACCAAACGCCAGGGTGCATGGTTAGTGCAACTTAATTTTTTTTTTGTCAAATTATTATAATATTTTATATTAGCTTATCAGAACTTGCTAATGACATTGGCTATAAGAATTTCTCACATTTATTTTTTGCAAAGATTAATATGAATGATTCTGGAATATATCGGTAGGCGCCATCCAATTCCAATGCAAGAAATGGTTGAGCCTTTGCTTTGTACAACTATTGGTCTTGATCTGGATGTTTCATCCACTACTAGAATTCTGTTCATAGACATCGGACTTTTAACATCGGTCAGAAAAACGCATGATTTTAAAAATAATTATAACATTTGTTTGAAAATTTTCGATGTCACTAAGACTAGATACATCGGTCGTATTTTGTAGACAATGTTAAAATGTCATTTAAAAAAAAATGAAAACGCGCCTGTAATATTTAGATGGAATTTGAGGCGGTAAAGTAGGTAGTTCCAAACACTTAACCAAATTTCCTATACGCCTTTACTCTCCCTCTCTCTCTTTCTTTATTCTCACCA
Organism: Persicaria tinctoria; assembly: GCA_037127255.1. Lineage (NCBI taxonomy): Eukaryota > Viridiplantae > Streptophyta > Magnoliopsida > Caryophyllales > Polygonaceae > Persicaria > Persicaria tinctoria. Next base: position 54,907,834 of record JBANSL010000007.1, on the reverse strand, counting down.
AATCTCTCAAAGAGTCCAGACAACACTCCCCTCTCCTCCAGTCATCCTCGCCACCGCCACTGATGCCATTTTCGCCACCATCGTCGCCACCATCACCGCCACTATATCTGCTGCCACCAGATCTGAGATCTCCTTCTCTCCCTCCAGATCTGAGACCTCCTCTACTTTTCCTCCCCCTCTCCCTCCAAATCTGAGATCTCTTCTTTCTCTCGATGTTCCCCGAAACCCCAAAACCTTACCACTCTCTCACCAGATCTGATATCTCTTAAGGCATATTCTTCCACTCAACTCCTCTCCCTCTAGATCTGAGATCTCCTCTTTCTTCGATGTTCTCCCAAAACCCAAGCATTCCCACTCTCCCCGTTCTCGGAATCTCCATCTCTAGATCGAAGATGGGGAAGAGCTGCTCTCCATGGATCTTCTCTCTCCTCGTCGTCCTCTTTTTCTCCCCGTCTCAGTCCTTCTACCTCCTCGGCGTGGCTCCTCGTGTTTCGTTCTTCTCTCTTTTAATTCATTCCTTTTTCTCTCTCGTTTTTTTAATTGTAATTGAATGTTCTATTGTGGATTTGGAAATTTCTTCATTCCTCGTTTTTCATACTTAATGCCCTTTTTGCACTATGCCAAGCAACATTCTTGGTGTTCAGATCGCAGAAATAGATACATCTAACTCTAAGCTCTATGACAAGGTAAGTCTTTGCTTCAATGTTAACTTTCAGGTCTCAAATTTATGCAATATGTTTTTCATTCTTGTTGAGCAGAACTATCAACTTGTTATCTTGTTTTTGTTTAGCTGCACCATGTAATTTATGCAATAGTGAATATGTAAGGCTGCTAATCCTTTAGGTCTTGCCTCATGATTGATCTTTTTGCCTCTTCACAGGAATGGGGGTAATATTACCCATCTTTGTGGATATTTGGGCATGCCATCCTTTCCGTCGAATAACTACATAACAGAGGCAAGTTGGAGACAGGTTAGCAGCTGAGGACACATGAAATTATATCACATGTAGTATATCGATTTAGAAAATTTTAATATGATTTAATAGGCAAAATATGAAGGATAGATCTAAAACCCAGCTGAAAGTATTTTTCAGTTTCAACTCCTACAGGTTAAATTCATAATTTAGTCTTGTAATATTCATTAGGGGATGGGGTTTATCAATGGGTTTTGCACTACAAACCCATTAGTGATATAGCAAACCCATAGCAAGAGAGTAAGGGGGTGTTTGGTAACAAAGGTTTGCTATTCATACAGACGACCAATGTGCTAACATTAAAAATCTGAGATTACTAAAGATCTGACATAGCCTCCAAAAAATTATTCTTTGTAGTTGAGTAAATTAAAAGATGAAAATATATTAATAGAAACTATAAATATAGCAGAAGCTTCCCTCTGACATGTCGCCTCATTCCTGGTAATATCATCCAGATGTTGTTGTATGGTGATCCTTTAGAAATAAAGGATCATGAGACATCACCAAAGAAGGTACTTTCTGTAGTGTATTAACTTTTCTACTTGGATGAAATGTAAAAAGAAGAATTTGTATGAGTTTATTTTAAGGAAGTGGGAGAATACTGATCTGGAGCATAAATTTCCCGAAAGAAGAACCGATGTGGTAAAGTTTGATTTCTTTTTTTTTTAATTGTTAATTGGATGTTCTATTGTTGATTTTCTGATTTATCCCAATCATGTGTTGTATTTGTGATGAGTTTAAATTTTTCCAGGGTGACATACGAAAAACCTTGATGCCTCTTCAGTTCTGGTGCCAGGGATCAAAGCCTAAGTCATGTATATGCTAGAGATGTCTGTCTGATAGAATATGTTTGATTCCTAGGGTTTCTTGTGTCTTTTCCGTGAACTGCTGTCATACTGCTCATCCAATAACAACCTCATCTCCAGTGAAAAGAAAAGGAAAATAGGATATGATTTACAAACATTACAAAAGGCTGTTATGATTTATGGCTGAAAGGTGTTAAGTATTTGCTTTAAAGAGGGCGGAGAGGCGGTGCTTTGGAAATTGCTCTTGCTCAAAACATCAAATAACTTCATTTATGATTATGGGGTTGAGATGACTAGATAATTGGCATTTAGTGATTTTAATGTCAATTCTCAAAAGAGAAGTTGAAGTATCCTGATTCATTAGTTATATGTTCGGATCTAATTTGAATTTTGTGCTCTAAATATCATGCACAGTAAATCTTCCATTCCCTTTGATAGAATAGTGTATTATAGAAATATGCTTTTGTGGTTCATTTTGCATGTAAGAGCTGCATTGTTTTTGGTAATCCAGGTGGACATCACCCCGACTTTAGTTGACCTTTTTTGGTGTGCCAATCCCTAAGAATAATGGTGGTTTTCTCATTGCAGAAACTATGGGTTCTTTAAATTCGTATGTACTGGGATTGTTTTCATGGATTGGTCTCATCATGGCTTGCTGCAATTGTCATTCCTAAAGAACTTTCAATTTATAGAGATCAACTTTCTAATATTCCTGTCATTTCATAAACCCAATGGTTGTAGAGAAGTGTAAAGGCTTCAATGCACTTGACTGGATTGGGTTTTGTGTTTTGATGGTCTCTACTACAGCTTGTGCTACAACAACCTTTAAATTCAATTTAAATGTTGACTTGTTGTTTGCCGACTCCTTGTTATAACTTATGATTCTTAGTTATGCTTTTGCCTTGCCAATCATTTTCATATATATTGGACTAGGTAGGGTGGATTTGAGTAATGTGACGTTCTATGAAGTTTAATGATCTTATCAATTGTGCTTTGTTTGATATCTTTCATCTCAATCTGCATTAGTTGATCAGTTCTATGTTCTAGGGGACACATTATATGTTAATGCTATTATTATATTTAAACTTAATTTTAAGGAACTGAATGGTGTTGTTTAACATAATGAGTCGCTTTGTGCTATCCTTTCTCCACAATTCTAATTTTTGACATTTAATCTTTACCAATGGAGCAGGTCTGACAAGTTTTTAACTATTTTGCCTGGACAGTTTGACTCTTCTTTACCTCAAGATTTTGATTCTTAATTAATTGGGTTGTGTTCACCTTGTACTTCTCTATATTTCTACTAGGCAAACTTGATCCGAACAACAACTCTGAATTATTTACATTATGCTGGAATTTAGTGGGGAGCAACACCTCTAGCCACGATATTTAATGATTTCATCTGTTATTTTCTTAGTTTGCATCCTAGAAATGACTTGGGAAATTTTATTCTTGATAATGTGTGTACAGGGTTTAAGAGATGCACTCTTAAAACAGCTTACATATATGGATATAAATTGTCTTAAAACAGATCACATATATGGATATCTGTTGCCTTAAAACTGGTTCATTCCTTGCATTCTTGTACTCATTCATGATGTATTTATGCATAATTTTCATGCTCTTCATTGGTGGTTACATGTCTTTTTTAAACATTAGTTCAGATCTGCTCTTCATTGACTGTTAGATGCTGAATTTGAGAAGATTCAGAGAAGAGAAGTGGCAACACTAGGTCTGAACGAGAGGAAGAAACAACGAATGACGAGGAAGATCGTGGCATCTTGGCCTTGAATTGTGCATCTAGCATTTAAACTCTATTGTCGATATTTTCAAGTGATATTATGTCAAGTTTAGAATCAAACTATTGATGTATTATGTTTTGTATTTTAGCCCTATTGTCAAGAGTGTTCGACTTTATTGTCATTGTTTAATGTATTGGTTACGGTCTTTTACATTGTTTAATTTTTTGCTTGCCAAAACAATGTCACAATATAGATTAGTAGGTTTATTTGATGATACACATCGAACTTGAGAGCAAAAAGCGATGTCTATGTTTGTAAATATGTCGATCATTAAGATACAAATCGATTTCTAAACCCATCATATATGAAAATTATAACAAAATCAGATGTGTATATGCATCACTTACATTGTTAAAAATATATAAATCGATGTGTACGTGTAGCAATGTAAGACATCAGGTTTATAAAAAATAGCGATGTTAATTTGAAATTTTGTATTATTCTACCTACCTCCAAATGGCTAGAAATGGAAAATAATTATGGTTTAAAATTAGCCAAATCAATCAAAAAGTAATTATATCCATATATTTAAGTTATTATTAAAAAGAAAAACGATGTTATAAATTATTAAAGACATCGGTTATAAACCGATGTGGTAAAGTTGGGATCTTTAACACCACCCACTAACACGTCGAAATTTTTTTGTGATTAACATCGGTTTAGACCCGATGTCTATGAACACAATTCTAGTAGTGATAATCCCAAGCATGGGCTAAATTCAGAGTTTTGTTATGTTCTTGCTAATATGGCAGTTGACTTAAATTTGTAATATTAAAGTGTGTTTTGAAACATGATTTAGTAGGGGAAGAGAGAGTGCATGTATTTTACCTTTTGTAGCGTACCGGTTGTGGTAAGTGTATATTGAATGATATATTGAATATAGTTAATGTATGTTGGTTGGATGATCTTTTAGCTATCAGAGGTGTATTTATGTATGACATAGCTATGTAAATACGTCTAATAACCAAAAAAACATCGGACAACCGAGCAAGAAAAGTGATGTCTATATTTTTACATCTGTCGACTGTAAAGGCACAAAATGATTTATGAAGCCTGGAAAAATATCAAAATTGAGATGTCATCTAATGTCAATATGAAATACTTACATCATTAAATGAGCATAAACCGATGTTTTACAACATAATAACATCGTTTTTCAATTGAAAAATTATTTGACAATATACTAATGACATCGACTTTAAAATATTCAATATGATAGATTATATTTATATAAATTAATAGCACAAAATTACAAATAAATAGAGAGTGCACACAAAATCAATAATGTATAACCGATGTGTATATAAATCTAAAACATCTCTTATTAAAAATATAGCGATGTTAATGTCAAATTTTGTATTACTCTACATTGTTTCGAACCTCTAGAAATGCAAAAAGACAATGATTTAACATTAGGTTCATTAACCAAAATGTAATTATATCAATGTATTTAAATCATTATCAAACAGAAAAACGATGTTATAAATTATTATAGACATCGGTTAAAAACCGATGCCGTAAAGTTGGGATTTTTAACACTACCCACTAATACATCGAATTTTTTTTTGTTTAACATCAGTTTTTAACCGATGTCTATGAACAAAATTCTAGTAGTGGATTTTCTAATACCCATGCCTCCTTGGCATTTTCTTTTGCAAATGTTATCCCAATTTACAAGCTGTGTGTACCTCTCTGATTGTAGCTTGTTCCAGAAGAAGTTTTTATTAATCTTGTGAATTTGTTCTAGAATTCCTTTTGGTAGTAGAAAATTTTGCATTAGGTAATTAGTTTTAGAGCTAAGGTTTGCTTGGATAAGAATAGCTCTTCCTGCTTGTGAAAGGGTCGAAGGCTTCCATTTAGAGAGTTGCTTTTTTAGACGTTGTACAACATCTTCAAAGCCACATTTTTTATCCTCCCATTTATGAGAGGAATACCTAAGTACTTCTCAAGTGTTCTCGTGATGAGAACCTCCATATGTTGTGCAAGATCTCTTGCTAGAGTCTGAGATACGTTTGCTAAACATTGAATTGACCTTTTTGAATAATTTATGGTTAACCTGATAGGTTCGAGAAATTATTTAGCATGTTTTGGATAGTGTTTAGACTGGTGTGGGTTGTTTTAGCGAATATTAAAGTTTCATCTGCAAAGGTTAGAAGGGGTATGGGGGTACCATTTTTTATTAATCTAATCCCTACCCGTGCTAAGGTTAGAGGGAATATTATAGTTTCATCTACAAAGGTTAGAGGGAAATGAGATGCTTTTGCCTCTACCCTTGCTAAGGAAAAGGGCATTTTATATATCCCGAATATTACTTGTGGTTTATAAGTAGTCTTATTTTCGGGGTAAAATACTTGTATAGGTATATGGCCCGGATACATGTCCAAAAAAACGGTCGGGGTATATAATGTGGATATACTAATAACCCAGAACAATATAATCCAGAGGATAGAAAAATAATCCGGGCTATATTTTTTTTCATAAAAAAATTTGCCAGTTCAGCCATTAAACCCCATAAAAAATATCCGGGGTAATATCTCATGAGCTATAATCCCGTTTTTGTACTAGTGCTAGTGCATCCTCTAGTAAGGCTTATTTGTATAATTATCTAGAGAGACCTTCCATAACTATTATAAATATATAAGGCTAGAGGGTTACCTTACCTTATCCCTCTGTTAGGTTTGAATTGTTTTCCGGGAGTGTTGTTTACAAGCACCGAGAAGGAGGTTGTTGACAAACATTTCATAATCCATCTTATCCACATACTATGGAATCTAAATTTGGTGAGACTCGCTACAATATAGCTCCCATTTATTTTATCATATGTTTTTTCCATGTCTAGTTTTAGGGCCATCCAGCCAAATTTTCCTTTTTTCCAATTAAACTTATGGAATATTTCATGTGCAATAAGAGTGTTGTCTTGTACGGATCTACCTTCTACAAAAGCTCCTTAATATGAGTTGATTAGTTTAGGAAGAATGGGTTTTAGTCTATTGGCTAGAATTTTTGAGATGACTTTGTAAATCGTATTAGTCAGATCTAGTATATATGGATCGTAAATGGACCGTAGTTGGAGTCAGCGTTTCTCATAGGGTTCCTTAATCTGACATCCATGAGTAAGGAGGATCAAGTTGGCCCTTGCGAACAACTGATGCACTATCTCCCTTCAACCATTTGAACGAAATAATAATTAAACTTTATTTAGAAGAATAGCACTACAAATTCATATACTAATTGTAAATTACCTAGTTGATCATGTGATTTGTGAGCAATTGTAAACTCACAAATTTACCTAAAGCCTATCCAGATTAAGGATATATGATATAATATACATACACCGAGTTTATATATATATATATATATATATATAAATAAAGTAGGCGGAAAACATAAGGACATGTTTAAGATAACCAAACCTATGTATTATAATGGTGTAGATGATTTATTTAAAAATTGCCAGTTTGGTAGGGGGGAAAAGTGGTGTGTCTACGTTCATGGCTAGTCAGATTTTGGACAGAATTAACCTCCCCATGTGCCTACATGATTTGCAGAGTCCTCAATGGGCTAATTTCGGGGCCAAATTCCTAATTTATGATAGCTAACATGGAGACAAATCCAGCTTTGCCTATTAAGACTAGTTTTATTCAACATTTTTTTAATTAATGGCGAGTTATTAGATTCACTAGCCAACCAAAAAAAAAAAAAGCGCTGAAATATATATTAGGTCATTTGTACTTTATACACAAGCTTTAGGGTGTACCTTGTACATAATTTTGGACCCTTGATATAAATTTAATAGAGGGACTAGTCCTATACCCGCGCCAATGGCGCGTTAAAAAATACACATATTAACGGTTAGAAAATGATAAAGTTAAGTGTATAATATTTAAATAATACACAAATATGTCCGATGTTGCATATCCAAGCAATGTCTGATCTGTTAGAAAATGTTAAAGTATTTTAGTTTTCCTAAGATAGGGACAGAAAAAGAATCAACATTATATCCTGAAAGTTTTAAGTTTCAACATGATGCATTTCTGTTTTGGGCTAATATGCAAGTTCATTTTCCAAATTTTATCTCAGTGCAGATACAATTGAAGAAATTGTTGACGGGTCACCTAAAATGCTTGTTGGAGAACTCGTATACTCTCTCGGGCACGCTTTCTTTTAACTACCACATCCTCTGGTTCCTCAAGCATTTCATCAAACTCATTCTCTCTGATTTCGGACCAAAAGAGAAAAACATCATCGACGAATAAACAACTTGATAAAACCAACTTTGTCCGATAATGCCCATTAATTTGCATTTTAATTTGCTAGTAAATGGTTGTATATCTCACCTGTAAAGTTTTTCAATCAAGACATTGTGAATCTCACGCCTTGTATGATTCACCTGGACATGACTACAAAAATCTATATCTAACAACCATAACCTAGAAATAGTTTTAGCATTTCTGTTTGTTTGGGTGTAGAGAAATATAAGAGTAGAGTAGCAAGGTCATCGCAAAGATCGAACTAACCAAGAAGTGCATGATAGCTTTGGGAAATGGGAACCAAGTCCTCAATAATTTTCACGACTATGTTAAAATAAGATGGCATCAGTCGCTTGATGGCCTCCATTTCAATGGCCTCTGAGTCTGAGGTATTTTCTGAAGACTTCAAAATTGTGGATGGCTAAGGAAAACCAGAACAATTCAGCCAACTAATTTCAAAGTATTGAAATAATTATAGAAGCTTAATTGTAATTGGCTAGGAGGCCAGTGTGATACCTCATCTATTAAGCTTCTCTAATAATAATTAGATATAGAATATAGATTGTGATTGGCTAGAAGCCGTAGAAATAAGGGAAGTGTGTCACTTCATCTCTATTAAGCTTCTCTAATAATAGTTCGATATAGAATTAAGAGCAAATAAAAAATAAATTGAAATAATTGGGTAGGAGCCCTAGAACAAATTATTATCAAATAAAATAAAAATATGTTTGATTCAAGTTTTGATTTAAACCAATATATTAGAATATGTATAATATACTAAGGAAAAAATTATATACTGATTTAATGTTTTAAATATACTAAGGAAAAAATTATATACTAATTTAATGTTTTAAATTGAACCAATTGATTAGAAAATTAAAAAAGAATCTATTTTAATTTGATTGGTTGAAAACCTATAAATATGGTGGTGATGACACATCATCAAAAATGATTCTCTTTTAATAGTTAGATATAGATAGATAGATAGATAGATTGTGTTATAATACGATAGTAATTTATTTTACAATCTTTTAAAAAAATTATATAATTATAAGATATGTATACAAACTTATTAAAAACTAGTGTAATATCCATTTTAATTTGAACATCATTTTATATATCTATATCTATAATAGTACTATATTAATATATACTTGTTTATAACAAAAATATGTAGGTATAAAGTTTTTTTTTGTAATTTATACATTAGTTGGAAAGAGATACAATACAAAATTTTAAAATGATTTAATAAGGTAAAGTAGTAATAATACTCAAACACACCACCTAATATAATTGAAATAAATACTCCGTATATAATTATTGTCATAAGCACATGATTGTGCGAATACTTTTGAAGTTATGTAGATATACATAACTTATTCATTATTTTCATTAGAAAGATGGCTAGAAAGAGAGGGAAATTAATAGTGAAAATAAAGGTAAGATGGTAAAAATAAAAAGATTCTAAAAGGTAGAAAAGTGATCTAAGAAGCCTCATCTAAGATGTAAAATAATCATTCGTAATGCTTGTAAGTCTTAAAATATTATTTATTTTTCGATAGTCATTTAAGATGTCTAAAATAAGTAAATTGTAAGAAAAAAACATTTCAAAAATAAGTAAAATAAGTAAATTGTAAGAAAACAACATCACTTATTAATATCAATTAATAAGGAAAGAAACTTTTGATTAGTATAAAAATAGGAAACAAATATGTTCAAAATATGAAACGTCTATTTTAAAATTTCAGCAATAATATTGACCAATAAGAAAATACCATTTGAATAAAAAATTAAGTTTAATTGTGGGCGTGACATGTTAGTAATAAGAAAATACCATTTGATTAAAAAATTCAACTTTAATTTACATAGCGACATGTCGGCAAAATGCTAGCAGAATTAGTAATATTAATAGATAGATAGATATATTGCAATCGGAAAAAAAAAATGGAAACATGTCTCAATATTTACGACAATATAACCGAAAATAAAAAAAAGAAACGGATTCAAATCATATTTAAAATAGGAAACAAATATTTTAAAGTTTCCATAATAATAATGACCAATAAGAAAAGCTCATTTGAATAAAAAATTCAACTTTAATTGTGAGCGTGACACATCAGCAAAATGCTAGCAGAATTAGTAATATGAATAGATAGATAGATAGATAGATTAATAGATATATTGCAATCGGAAAAAAATGGAAACATATATCAATATTTACGACAATATAACCGAAAATAAAAAAAAGAAAATGAATTCAAATCATATTTAAAATAGGAAACAGATATTTTAAAGTTTCCATAATAATATTGACCAATAAGAAAAGCTCATTTGAATAAAAAATTCAACTTTAATTGTGAGCGTGACACGTCAGCAAAATGCTAGCAGAATTAGTAATATTAATAGATAGATATTATAATAGATTGTATCATTTAATGAGATGATATAACGAAGAAATTTTTTGGAAAGAAAATCCAAAACATGACACGTGACAAAAAATAGTAGATTAGTATAATATATGATCTTACATACTACATCCGTTTAAAAATATTAGTCATTTTAGACATTTGCACACAAATTAAGGAAATCATAAAGTTATTTCATTTATACCCTTCATTAATTATCCACAACTCTTATCAACCAATAAAATTTGAGCAAAAAGTCAAAAAACCACAATTCTCATATTCCAATAACTAGAAAACCTAAAAGGACTTATATTTTCAAGCTTAAAAGGACTTATATTTTTGAACGGAGGGAGTATTATAATATGTCTTACAAATATTAGTTGGGTCTATAGTAAACAATTAGAATTAATTGGAGAAAGTATGTACGTAATATTACGTATAATTATACATATCTTTTACAATATACTACTATAAAAAAACATTAGTCGGGTGTATAAGAAGCAATTAGAAATATGTGTGTGTTTGCTTCCTTAATGATGGATCTGTGAGAATCAATTAGAATTATATATGTTATAATAATAGAAAGTGTATGTAAACATTATTATGTGATAATAGATGTAAAAAATGGATAGAATCAATCATCTTTATAATAATACAACATAAAATAATATGAGATAATATAATAAATAAATTGATGTAATATATGACAAATAATTTATACATGGCAAATAATAAGTGGATAAAAATTGGGCGGGAAAAAATGAACAAGAAGCTGCCACGTGGCAAAAAAAGCTTCTCTTTTAGTATTGTACTAGTGCAGGTCCCGTCTCATGTACGGGGAATACATTAATACATAATTTCAATAAAAATAAGGGGCGTTTTGCAAAATAGCCACGAAAATGGGCTAATTTTGCAAAATATTCGCGTTTTGGGACATTTTTGCAAAATGTTCCAAATAAAAGGCTTCACCGTCTCTCAATACCCGATTTTCTCTCTCCTCCAGCTCTCCAACTCTGAACGCTCTGTCTCTCTCTCCCGACCTGCTCGCCGGAGATTGCTAGGATTTGCGAGAGATTACCATTCCGACATCAACGAAGCTATCGATTTTAAAGTGTAATCTAGAGAATCAGGTAAATCAATTTACTAGAATTTTAAGTCGATTAGAATTTGCGCCAAAGGCGCAAATTTTGGATTACTTCTTTAGTTTTGAGATTGCTCCTTCAGTCTGTGTTTATCTATGCTTCGGTTTTGCAATTATTGCTTCAGTTTTGCGATTACTGCTTAAATTTGCGCCTTCGGCGCAAATTTCTTAGAATTTTTTGGTTTGCGATTACTACTTGAGTTTTGCGATTACTGATTCAGTATGTGTTTATGTATGCTTCAGTTTTGCAATTAGAGCTTCAGTTTTGCGACTATTGCTTTAATTTGCGCCGAAGGCGCAAATAACTAGTTCGGTTTTGTGATTGCGGATTGGAATCGTGTGATTACAAGTGTAGATTACGCCAAATTTGTGTTTATCTATGCTTATAAATGCTATAACAGTATGGAAATATAGTTGAACATAATTATTACTGTTATTGAATGCATCAAAATTTGTTCCTTTTGCGAAAACTTTGATTCATTTTTTATGCTTATATATGTTATAACAGTATGGAAATCTATGCTTATACATATAGTAGCAACAAAATTTGCGCCTTAGGCGCAAATTTTGATTGATTTTTTAAACATGAATTAATGTTTATGAGAATTTTTTTCTGTATAAGTGTAATATTCAAGTTTCAAATCGAATCTGTGTATGTTTATGGTTATTTATGCTTATTCATGATTTACATTGCTCAAGTAATCTCTATGATTGCTTAGGATGTGATTTCAATATGATTGTTTCAACTAATCAGTAGACCTTAATCATAGAAGTTCACCACAAGAAGTGTATTGTATTTATTTTGTTGTTCATGTCATCATTACACTTGAATCTGCACTCTATATTGAAATATTGATTCCTTATTAGACTTTGATTGCTAATGTCATCACTAGACTTCCTTATTCAATATTGATTAAGCCATGTCATCAATGCAATGAAGTCATAATAAAATTGCACAGGGGATGCTAGTATAGAATATTTTATGCTTATATATGTTATAATAGTATGGAAATCTATGCTTATACATACAGTAGCAACAAAATTTGCGCCTTTGGCGCAAATTTTGATTGATTTTTTAAACATGAATTAATGTTTATGAGAATTTTTTTCTGTATAAGTGTAATATTCAAGTTTCAAATCGAATCTGTGTATGTTTATGGTTATTTATGCTTATTCATATTTTACATTGCTCAAGTCATCTATGTGATTGCTTAGGATGTGATTTCAATATGATTGTTTCAAATAATCAGTATATCTTAATCATAGAAGTTTCCCACGAAAAGTGCAACTTTTATATAATTCTCCTCACAACAGGTGTATTGTATTCATTTTCTTGTTCATGTCATCACTACACTTGAATCTGCACTCTATATTAAAGTATTGATTCGTTATTAGACTTTGATTGCTAATGTCATCACTAGATTTTCTTATTCAACATTGATTAAGCCATATCATCATTGCACTGAAGTCATTAAGTAAGATGTGTATTTTACTCACTTTGGTTGATCATGACATCGTTTTTAATCAGATTGTGTTTGTTATTACATAAATGTATTTATCCTCTTAAATTCATACTCTGCAGATTACAATGGCAACCCACATTATTACGGTTGTATGTGGTGGGAAATGGTTGTTTAATGATTCATGTCCAACCTTTGTTGGAGACACTACTTCAAAGGTGTTTATGATTGACGAGACAATAACATTACAGGGTTTAACTGAAAAAATTCAAAACAGATTCAATATAGATAGTGCATTGGAATTGAAATTCAATCATTTACACCCTTTCAAACTGTTGAGAGCTCCGCTTCTTGTTGAATGTGATGATGATTTGAAAGAGTTTTTAAGGTTATCCGACCTAGAGAATGTTAAATTTGCTGTGGAGTTGTGTGTCAGCATTAAATCAAATAGTGAAGAAGTTGAAGATCAACAGGCATCCTCAGCTGAGAGTTTACAGTTGGTGGCATGAAATCCAACTATTAACAATATTGTTACAGGGGAAAATAACATGACATTGATCGGTGACACCAGGATGAAATGTGTATTGTTGGAAGATGTTGGAGATGACATGAATTCTCTAAACAGTGACACTGCAAGTGATGAAGATTCAGCAGATGAAATATGGAGAGCATTCTATTCTACAGCACACAGGAGAGAAACTACACTAGAAGATTGGGATGCTAATAGCTCTACTGTGCCTAGTGTGAATCTCAATTCACAAAACTTGATTTGCGTAGGCAAAAGCTTTGCATCAAGGAAAGCAGTTAAGCATGCTTTAGGAATCTTGTCAATAACTGAGATATTTGGTTTTCGCGTGGTAAAAGCAGATACAAAGTATTATAGAGTGCATTGTGTAGATCCTGACTGCAAATGGAAAGTGCATGTCAAAACTTTTGGTCCAACTTCGCATGAGGTCATAGTGTATGTGGAAATGCACAGTTGCACATGGGATTTCAGGACAAAACACTGCAATCAGCCTTCATCTTCTGTGATTGCAAGTATCATTGAATCAAGGTGATAACTTTTTTTTAAGAGATAGTATTTATATTTTAACTTGCTTTCTAATATACGATTTATTCTAATTTGAGTATAATTACACAGTGTTGACGCTGGATACAGACCAGCACAGATAAAGGATAAAATGAGAACAGAACAAAAGATGCAAATTAGCTACTGGAGAGCATGGAAGTCATCAAAAATAGCTCATGAAATGCTTAAGGGGACACCAGAATAAAATTATGCAGATTTACCATCATTTTGCCATATGCTCGTGGAGAGAAACAATGGGACTATAGCTTTAATTTCAAAAGACAAAGAAGATAGATTTCAGTACTTCTTTCTGTCATTTGGACAGTGCATAAGAGCATTCCCCCTCTTAAAGAAGGTATGTCTTAAACATTGTCAGCACAAATTCTGTTGTCATCGATTTCCTTAACTTTGATAACATAAGTAATTTTATTTGTTTATATATCAGGTTGTTGTTGTTGATGGAACATTCCTAACTGGCAAATACAGAGGAACGTTACTTGGAGCAGTTGCACAAGATGCAAATAGACAAATCTTTCCACTTGCTTTTGGTATTGTTGACTCCGAAAACAACATCTCCTGGGAATGGTTTATGTATCAGCTGCTGCAGGTTGTGCCTCCTTCAAATGACTTAGTGTTTGTCTCTGATAGACATGCTAGCATTTCAAGGGCTCTCTCTTTAGCTTACCCAATAGCTACACACTGCATATGTATGTGGCACTTGAAACAAAACATCAAAGCGACGTTCAAGAAAAAAGAGCTGGGGCTAATGTTCAAAAAAGCAGTAGAGAGTTACACTATCCAAGAGTTCAACAACCACATTGCACAAATCAAAGCAACTTGTCCAAAACTATCAGAATATCTAGTGTCTGCAGGTGTTGATAAATGGGCGAAAGCACATTCAAAGTGTGATAGATACAACATGATGACATCCAACAATGCTGAGAGTTTGAACTCTGTTTTCAAAGGCAAAAAGGATTATCCCATTGTGGCACTTATGGAGTTTGCTAGGGAAAAGCTCACCTCATGGTTTCTGGACAGGAGAGAAAAAGCACTGGCAAATCAAGACAGAATAACTCCTGAGATCCTTAAGTTGATAAGAGAATCACAAGCGCAAGTTGGAGCATGCAGAGTAGAAAAGATGAATGAATCATAATTTGAGATCAATGGTCAATGAGCTGTAGCTATAGTTGATTTATCAGTGAGGACATGTACATGCAGAGTATTTGATGTGGAGAAAATACCTTGTGTACATGCTCTAGCAGCCATTACACACATAAAAGCAAATGTGTCTGATTTTGTTGCAAAATTTTACAGCAATGACGCTTGGCATATGACATATGCAGAAACAATATATCCAGTGTTGGATGAAGATGAAGGAAACATCCCTGATGTGATCAAATCTATCAACTGTTACCCCCCAATAGTAAGAAAAAGAGCAGGAAGACCACCTACAAATAGAAAGCTTTCATTGGGAGAGTACAAGAGGAGGATGAAACATTCAAGATAAGGTTGTCAGCACAAATTCTGTCATCAGTATTATATAAGAATAATGTTAGTAGATAATACAGTTTATAAATTTGTAAATGACATTTCTTTTTGAAAATTAACATTAATTCAATAATATAGAATAAAATTTGAAATTTTACCATGTACTAATACAAATTTTAACATACTGAGCAAGTTTTCCCCATTTGTAGTATGTTGTGCAATTTAATTCTATTGATGAGCAAAAGTAAGATCATGTTGAGCAACAACCTATTAAGCAACTATGAAGACATAATTAGATAAAACTAAGATTTCGTTGCAAAAAAAGTGTTGTTGTGCAATATATAAACAATCGTTGAGCAAAAATAAGGTGATGCTGAGCAAGTTTTCCCTATTTGTAATATGTTGTGCAGTTTTATTCTATTGATGAGCAAAAATAAGAGCATGTTGAGCAATAATCTATAAAGCAACTTTGAAAACAAAATTGGATAAAAATTAGATGTCATTGCAAACAAAGTGTTGTTGTGCAATATATGTACTATTGTTGAGCAAAAATAAAGTGATGTTGAACAAGTTTTCCCCATTTGTAATATGTTGTGCAGTTTTATTCTATTGATGAACAAAAATAAGAGCATGTTGAGCAATAATCTATAAAGCAACTTTGAAAACAATATTAGATAAAAATTAGATGTCATTGCAAACAAAGTGTTGTTGTGCAATATATGTACTATCGTTGAACAAAAATAAAGTGATGTTGAGCAAGTTTTCCCCATTTGTAATATGTTGTGCAATTTTATTCTATTGATGAGCAAAAATAAGAGCATGTTGAGCAATAATCTATAAAGCAACTTTGAAAACAAAATTAGATAAAAAAATTAGATGTCATTGCAAACAAAGTGTTGTTGTGCAATATATGTACTATCGTTGAGCAAAAATAAAGTGATGTTGAGCAAGTTTTCCCAAGGAATAATATGTTGTGCACTTTTATTCCATTGATGAGCAAAAATAATACAATGTTGAGCAATAATCTATTAAGCAACTATGAAAGCGTAAATATATAAAAATAAGATGTTGTTGCTACCAAAGTGTTGTGCAATATATGTAGTATCGTTGAGCAAAAATAAAGTGATGTTGAGCAAGTTTTCCCCAGTTATAATTTGTTGTGCATTTTTATTCCATTGATGAGCAAAAATAATACAATGTTGAGCAATAATCTATTAAGCAACTATGAAAGCGTAAATATATAAAAATAAGATGTTGTTGCTACCAAAGTGGTGTGCTTGTGCAATACATATACTATCGTTGGGCAAAAATAAGGTGATGTTGAGCGAGTTCACAAGAGTCAAGCGTTGTGCAAATCTAAACTATTGTTGAACAAGAATAATACGATGTTGAGCAAATCTAAGGTATGGAATTATAAGTAAAATAATAACAAATAAATAAAGTCTCACAAAATTCCTGATTTATTGGCAAACAAAAAAAAAAGAAAAGGAAAACGGTTTTCCTAAAAAAAATATAAAAAACAAATATGTGTGAATGCCCAAAACGCATTTCAAGTTCGAGAAGTTTTCCATCACCTTATTTTAGTTTCTTTCTCGAGCTAAATCTACACTCTCCATTTCTCTGCGAGATTTCCTGAGGCTTGATTGTAGGCTTGTAAGAAGGAGATCTATCATATACATAAAGTTGTCTTCAGATCCGAAAGGTTTGATTTCGTGTTTTCTGTGTATTAAAGTTTAAATTAGAACGAGTACGGTTTAGGGCTTAGTTTTCCACGAAAATTAGGAAAAATCGCACTTATTCAAGCGAATTTAATGTTTATAATCAAGCAATTATTCAGCCTTACAAGACCTACAATTTCTATTTCAATTACTTTCGCATAATAAATTGAAGTTAATGTGATTAATATGGAGGCTGAATTTGGGAATTTGATAATTTGGGGATTTGGGAATTTGTTCGGCATAAAATACAGTCTCTTACAGTGTCATCTCTTCAATTATATTTGTAGAAATTGATTGTAAGTGTTCATTCTATAGGTAAACGTCCGCAGAGTGTAAGTGATTCACCTGTTCTAGACAGTCAAAATAGAAATTCGAAGAGATCAAAACGATCTGGAGTTAAACCTCCAGTAGTTGATTTATCTAGAGATTTACCTCCCTTTAAGGATGAACTGTCTGTTGATACCGAGACTGGTAAATCCTTGGAAGTAGAGGAGGGTTGTAGATCACTTGAATCCAAAGATTCGCAACCGCTTTTAAGAAAAAACAGTAAGAGAGAAGTGCACCCTGGGATTGATCTTCGTGTTAGCACTGTTGTTGTGGAGACCATTGAAATTGCAAGGCTGGAAAACCATTCACCTAATGAGACAGTTGTTCAACATGTAAACCCAACTGTGCATATCATAACATCTGATGAGCAAACAGATACCACAGACATACAACCCATCGCAGAAAACAGACAGCTGGTTGTGAGAAATGAGAGAAACACTAGACAAAAAAATCTCCCATCATTGAAATCACGGTCAAGCCCACGCTTGCTGGTGTCGTCCTTGAAAAAAATGAATGCCAAGCAAAGGAAAATGATTGAAGATATTGGCTTTGAATTTTTGTTCAACTTGGAGATTGTTACCCTACCACTACTTCTTTCATATTGGTTAGTGGATCAGTTTGACCCTAACAAGTGTTGCTTGGTGTTGGCTAATGGAGGCGAACTGGAAATTGCAGAAATAGACGTGCATATCACAATGGGATACCCAATGGGGAAAGTTTTAGGTGGAAGAAAATCAGCTAAAGAGAATTTCAATCTTGTGCAAGAGTGGAAAACCACATTTGATGTCCAGGACAACATAACAACAACTATGGTTATGGGAAAATTGATAGCTGACACTGACTGTGGTGATCAATTCCTTCTGAACTTTATCGTTATACTGGACTCTATCTTGGTTGATACACTAGGAAACGGACATGCCAACCATAGTTTAATAAGAGTAGTTCCTGAATTGGGTGACCTGAAAGACCTAAATAGGTGTGCTATTGTGTTGGAAAGTTTGGTCGATGCAAAGAGAAGCTGGGAAAAGAACAAGAATGGCCATTTCAGAGGGCCTCTATTATTCTTGGTTGTAAGTATTTTTTTTCAAACCTTCGCTCTGATGTTAACTTAATTTCTTTACCATGTCAGTAGTACAAATGTCACCCCCCTACTTTTATCTACATGTCTACAGTATTCTTTATGTCAGCATTCCCTGATCAATCGTTATACTGATATATGTTTATCCCCTTGGTGTGCCAGTTGTTTTACATGGATAGGGTGAAATTATTCACAAGCACAACACTAAGAAGAATGACTCGTTCTTTCCCGGTTTTCGTTGGCATAAATTACAAAATCTTGCACCAACGAGAAACTGATGATATAAGTACAGGAGGCTTTGGTTGTGGCTTAGTCCAGGCTTGCCAAGTTGTTCCTCACCATCAAGACGTACCATCTACAACTTGTACACAACCTACTGCACAAAACGATGAAGGCACCAGTCACCCTGCTGATCCAAAAAAAGAGACACCCCCAGTTGAGGTTTGTATGAATTATTTAAACCAATTCAATGTAGTATTAGTACAATATAGCAATGTTCTGATATTTACTGATGACTTTTTATTCTTATTTTTTACTGATGATATTTACTGATGACTTTTTATTCTAGAGTTGGATAAAGTTGTTTGCTCAAAAGACTTCTGCACTTGCATCTGCTATTTCTGATTTTGTTGAGTGGTCTACAAAAGTCCCGATTGAACTACAACATGATGACAAGGTGAAAAGGCTTCTACATGGAGCAAACCAGCTTTTAGGGGTGGAAAATGTCATTTCTGAGGTACCTACGGCTACGGATGCTGCTGACATGTCAAATATGAATGACCCTGTAAGCCCATATTTTACCGAATCACAAGAGAAATTCTGGGCAGACCCTGTTTTATTAGATTGCATTACTCAGATCGAAATGGCATATCAGAACAAGCAAAAAATGAAATCAAATATCAAAGTGGACGGGGAATTTTCCTTTGATATATTTCTAGATGAACCTGCTTTTAAGAAAGATGAAGGGACATCATTGAACACATCGGTTGAAATGAAGAATGCTAATGAAGCAGCCCAGACTCCCCCAGACAGCCATGGGCAGTCTCCAATACAACAGCGTGGTGAAGCTACTCCTAATCCCCTACCCACTCAATTTAAAGCTGATACTCCAACAGTGAACCCTTTGGGAGATACAATAAAATGCATTTCCCCTGCTGCCTTGCCACCAAGAAGGTCGCCGTGTAATGGCCCAGAATTATAATTTCCGGGTTACGTTTCAAGGGATGAAAACCCTTGTTCGGATCTTGCAATCCAGGTACGGGTCAAGGTTTCAAACTCTTTTAAGATCAGTATAAAGAGGGATTTCAAACCCTAAAAACCTCGAAGGGCCGTTGGGTACCCTTAACCTGTCCTACAACTATGTCGCGGAATCCATTTCAAATGGAAGTAAAGCGGAAGCAAAGTAAATATACAAGTGTCACGACAAAGCCGGTCAAAACCAAATCATGAGTGGGTAATTACCATTTTACTAAATTAGGATATTAGCTAGATCCTTCGATTCGCCAAAAGGAAACCCCGTCATATAGACATCGAGCATTCAAATCTGCAGAGAATACCTTTAAAAAAAGAACGGGGAAAGGAATCAGATCGAGCCACTTATGCGGGACCGGCAGTCCTCGCTGAGGCCACATAGTATGTGCTATACCTAATAAAGATGCTCTAATGCAGTACGAAATTCAAACACACTAGCATGCTCCTAGTTCATAATAATGTGCAGAAATACTGTAAAGGGCCCAAGACAATGCCAAGTGGCATATCCCTCTCCTACCTCCACCCCTTCCGATAGGTGGAGACTCGCCAGCTCGTGAATGCATTCCATCATAATCGGGGGGCACGCATGCCTAACCCGCTCCACAATAAAGCCCGCAGGCATATCATAATATAAGGAAGTTTATGACTCGATTGACTCAGGGTACCCGATGAGGCTGGGCTACCCTATGACCCTAGCAAAGACTCTAGGACTATCACAGATAACGGCCGTTCTGTTTCAAACGCATAAAGTAAGCAGATGCTCAATCAATTAGTGCAACCTAAACATGATACTACATGGCATGGTTTTATGCATATGCAACACCTAACATAAAATGCAACAACAGACATGAATGTCCAACCTGAGTAAGCCCCCTAAGGAACTTACCTGAAGATGCAGAACAACAAGATAACACAACCAAGGGCCCAAATGTAAGTCCAAAGCAATCCAAAGGCAATACACACCTATCATCAATTCATTTCATTAGCCACCAGACCAACATTCATACGTACGAAACTTAAGTTCTCAACATACTCAAAATCAATCGATAGTAAAACCGATTTCCAAAACCTTTTCGATACGATCAACATCAAACAAAATCATTCTTCCAACCAAACCCATTGATAAAATCATATCAACCATATTTTCCAACTCTTGAATCTCAATTTAAGTCAACTCATATTCAAAATGATTTCTCAAATTATACTTGGTGAAATCCCGACATCAATCATTTAAACCGTAAAACCAATACCTCAAAATCATATTATAGAATTAATTCCGGCATTTTGGTTTCCAACAAAAATCCTTAAAGAGATAATTACAAGGACTTGAAAATCTCCTTGTAACTAGTTCCAACAATATCTACCTAAAATAAACACCAAGTAAATCCATCTTTATAAGTCACATTTATAAATCAACAATACTAGATTACTTTATCATTTCCAAAAGCATATATTAAATAGCCTCATCATAACATAATATATCTATAACAAATAAAATTAATTGTAAACACTTTTATAATATATATATATATGTACTAATTTTCAGAAAACATATAATCACAAAATTGTAATTCATTTCAAAGTCCTAAAATCACAATTTAAAACAACACTAAATATATATTCTAAATAATGCATCATTTAAACCATTTTATAATATTGTAAAATTTCAGAATTTATATTGCCTCATAACAGAATATTATAGTAATAAAAATATTAACTACAACAATTAGCTACTAATCATAATATAAAACCGTAACATACATAACATATATCATAAATATTTAACACAAAATAACACCTTTAAAACAAACCAAAAGAAAAGGGGCCCAACACCCTCAACCCGAGCCCATCAGAATAAAAGGAAGGAATGGAGGATCCGGCCCAACCCCACTCAGCTACTCCCAACCCGAATGGAAAGGAATCCGGCCCAAAAATTAGGCCCAAACCCCTCATCAAAATCAGATCCCACAAAAGGAACCCAAATCCATCTGATTTTTTGTAAAAAGAAAACCGAACTAGTTTCTTTAAAACATAATAAGGCAGAACCGGACCAACAAAACAAAACCCAACCGGTAGCTACTGTTCATCATCCCCCAACAGAGCCTGATCGAAAATGGAGAAAAGAAAAGGGCGGGGAGGCTCGCCGGAGTCTCTCGACCTCACCAACAAACACCCTCACTGACCTCTCCCGACCTTAAGGAGCATAGAAAGGTTCAACGACATCAAGGAAAAGAGGAAAGGGGATGAGCTCACCGAAATTTCGAAGGTTCGTCGGAAACTCGCCGAGGCTCGATTGGAGCTCGTCCGGCCTTGCCGGAGTTGGTTTGTCGTCGGAGATGGCCTAGGAAGGGAAGAGGAGGCTCAAAGGCGCAACCTTTACGGAGTTTCAAGTCGGAATAAGGGGATCGAGAGCTCACCGAGGCCAAATCGGAAACAGAGGAGCGGGAAGGAGGCTACGCTCGGGGGCTCTCCGGCGGCTTCTGCTGCTGCTTCTTTCGGCGTCGGGAGGAGGCGGGGGTGCTCCTGCTACTGGCGCCTTAGGTGGAAGGAGGGAGGAGTGGTGGAGCTTGGGTGCTTCTCTCGGCAACAGGGGAAGAGAGATTTGGGGGGGGGGGGGGGGGGGGGGGGCTGCGGCTTCGACGGAGAAGGGAGGCTGGTGGTTTTCTAGTGAAATCAGAAACGGAGGGGGAGACAACAGAGTGAAGGGGTGGTGGTCTCGGTGAAAGTTCTGGTTTCTTTGGTGGTGTTCTTGGGAGCTGTTGGGGTTCTGCAATCAGAGAACAAGAAAAGGAGGGAGGGGCTCATTTTTGTGTGGGTTTTACAGAATAAATTTGTACATAATAAGAAATGGTAGCTGGCAATTGCAAGTCAACAAGAAAAAGGAGGACCTCTTGTCCTAGGCCTTAGAGGCCATCTGCAACGAGAGAGAGGGGGGGGGGGGAGAAAATGAAGAAAAGGAAAAAGAAAATAGAGAGAGAAGTGAGCCCCACGACTAAATTTTTTGAAATTTCAACTAATTAAACCCGACAATACCGACGCTTAAGTATCTCGACGCTCTATCTCAATCCCGACACTATAAAATTTATATCGAACTTATAAATAATTATTAGAATTAATTTATCAAGACATAGGAGCTCGAAAGCGGAATTAGATTCCGTCAAAGTTTAAATTCTAAAACGATGCCGGACGGATTTTAAAATCAAAACTGGGCTCAAGGACAAGTTTTTCCAAACCTCCCAAATCTTAGAAATCGGGATGATTATAAATCATTATTTTAATAATTTAATATTCTAAAATTTCCCGGTCTTTACATCATCCACCTCTAAAAACAAGTCTCGTCCCCGAGACTAAAATCACTCTAAACATGGGGATGAAGTTTTAAATTGGTGAGTCCAAGAATCAAGCCATTGATTCTGTAAGCATCTCATAGGGCCCGTATGAGATCCTTACAGTACCCTTGACGTGATCATAACATTCGCAATTGGTCGTAGCAAGTATGTGATATGGGCCCCTATCACACCCTTACCTCGACCTTTCGGTCACATCATAACTCAAAAGCAATCATAGCGTCTCTACTGAGTCTTAGCAAGCATTCTATATGCGCCCCTATAAAATGCTTGTATCCACTTCGTGAGGCGTTATAATATAAGACCGGGTGTGAAAATTCTCAAAAAGGGATTCCGTAATTGGAAAAGATTAGCCTCAAAATCGTTGAAATTATCGGTAACGTTTATTCTAAAAAAAACAGTTATTTCCTTTCTATATCGTTTAAAATCTTCGAATCCGACGTTTAACCAAGAACTTTGCACCAAAACAAGTCAAATCCCTTCAACTCAAGATTTCGTGAGAATCTCCCAAAACCAAATCAGTTTCCCGCATATCTATCAATCAAATTCAGAAATCAAGAGGTGGAATCATCCACCTCTAAGGGCTAATCCCATATTCTCTTCCTAGTTTCCAAAATCATTCAATTATCATTCTCAACTCAATATGAAACATAAGCCAATCAACTCATCAACTCATAACATCAGTAGCCATCTTTCACATGGCAAAACTCAACATCAACCATGATAATCTCAACCAATTGACATCTTAATAACATAACATGTTTTCTCATAACATAAATCATACCATCCTTTCAAGACATGCCAAAACCAACAACAAAACCTCAACATCACATCACAAGTAGTAGAGTATATCTATATCATACTGAAGGCATCACGAGTGCATAATCGAAGTCTCATAACTTATCACGCAAGCACACATGTCCAGAAATCAACGGGTTAGATGTTATGGGGTTAGTACGTCAATACACATCAAATCTCACAATCGCATATCGATATCACAACACGAGTAGAACATATTCATCACGTTAATATTTCAAGACAACCAGGTCATGCTATTAAGGTTCTGAAAAAGTAAGATCAAGCAGTATATAAATCATCAAAATGTCAATACGCTCTGAAAGACATCACCTTAACTCATCACAATATTGAAAGACAATCATTTAGAAATCATGCACCATTATCTCATATATACTACTCATGATCATACTTCAAGTCATATTCATCATTTACATAATCAATAATCATGCTTGTCAACCATATAGTAAACATCATGCTTACTACCACATAATAAAACATCATGCTTCCATATAATAGCACATCATTATCCCACAGTTCATACTCATCACATCACAACATGTCCTAACATGCTTCTAAACCAATATAACAGGATATCAAAGTATTAATATATCATGGTAACACTTGTCGCTACCAACTAGATTTTAATATTGCATATCGATCAACATGTAATTCCATATCAGGTTATCATGGTTGTTATCCAACATCATCCCAGCAGATATAAATGAATAAAATAATCAAGAAAACCCTCACATCATACCAATAAAAAAATAAAACACGATCCCCACTCGCCCATCTCCACTCTCAAGCCAAGACTAATCCTCTTCTAGTTTCGCCAACATCAACTCAGACAAAAATTCTCCAAACAAATCCCAATTCATCTCGATGCTCAAATCTCACCCCTCATTCCATCAAGCACTCCCACACATCATCCACCTCTAAGAACCCAACTCCTATCTCTAACTTCACACCAAAGTATCTCTAATACCATGTCCTCAATATTCACGAGCCCTTCCTTACACTTCTCGTACTACCCGAAGCATCACCAACATCACCTAGAAGCTCATCAGAACCACCAACATTGCTCCCCAAAAATCCCAAAGCTCACTCAGTCTTACTTAAGCCAACATCCCTCTCTCACAACTCACCTTCTAGTACCATCGATCATCCCAACCACCCAAAATTCTTTCACCACTCTCCAACCACGCTACCAAATGACCTCCCCCACATGTTGAAGGAAGAAGCAATCATGAAAATCATCAAACATAAGGTCTACATCATATCAACTAGCATTCATAACATAACATCACGGATTCAACCAGTCTCAGTTAATATCATGCTCAATAACCACCGCAACCATTATATATGAACATAATCAAGTCAAGCTAGCATGTTGCATTATAAACTTATCAGATACAATTCAGGCTCCTTAGCATATGCAGTTCACATTTTACAAGCAAAGGAATTCAAATCACGCTTAGCAACTTAGAGTAGCAACACGTCAAGACACCATGGTCCACGAGATTTACAAGTCATCAAATCATACATCATAGGCAACAGGCAATCAGGCAACAGTCATCATCAAGTCAACACATCAACACGTAAATCTCATCACTAGGGCAGTGCAATATCATCGTCAATAAATTCAAAAGGGTTAGCAATTCGAACGGAGAACACTCCCGCTTCCAAGTCATATCGTACTTAGTATCCGCAATCCTTGATGTGTGCTTGTTCCGTCGACATCATTGATCCTGAGGTCGTGGGTTATGGGCACACGCTTCTGCTGCACTGCTATCTCGCTGTCTAACTTTTCGTTCTCTTTCCCATGCGGTCGCTCGTCCAAGTATCGCAGAGGAGTCTAAGTTAGCAGAGATAGGGGAGTGACAAGAGAAGACAACCCAAATTCCTTTTGGGTACAAACACGGACCACAACTAAAGACGACAACTGGAGATGAAACTCCGACTCGAGAGTAGTAACGATGCCCCTACGGGAGTCTATTAGGTTATAATCGCGACAAGCAAACACGAATTCACCATGGAACACATCCGTCACATTAATCCACACTAACATGTACATATCTAAGGGAGAACAGCATGCGTATTCATTCCAAAAGACACAATCAAGTCCTACACTGATACATGTGAGACGAGCTAGCAGTTTATTACTCCATGAAAGCAGATATGCCAAGTAATTTCAAGCAAATTATGCGGATCTAGTAATGGTCATGCGGGGTTTAACGAGGGTGGAAAATATCATGTATATGAACAATGAACGAGCATGGTATACACGTCAACAAATGAGGTCAAATATAGCATGACAAGGTACATCATTATAACAATCAAACCAATGTCATACGAGGATACATAAGAGCGGCATGGCAATTATCACATCTAACAACAATGATCATAGTCACGAGTCATTTAAAAGAGTTCAACATAGTATTCATAAAGCATGAGGCATCATTACAGAGAGTAACCAAGAGGACATTACCAGTGAAAGATTATAAGCATGCTAGGAACAACTATCATAGTACACATAAACGGTATAACGACTATCATCACATTATGGGACAAGCATGTTCACGTAATAAAATAAGTATGGCAAATCATCATTTAGTGAGTCGTATTGGGGATCATAAGCCCTACAGGACACTACCGACACATATCGAACATGGATACAATTAATCAAGATAATGCGATTAGATTAATCCTAACATTCAAGTGTTATGCGTATGTAAAATCATGGTATAGTGTGGTGTGTGATCATGCGATGTGCCAAGTCTTACATTCATGCAAGTGCGAGATGATAAAACCGAGTAATATGGAAACACTACCGAGAGGTAACATTTAAGCATGCTAAGATAACCATCACGAAAAGCAAGTCACTCATCGAATTCAACATCAGTCTAATACTGAGTAAAACGCTTAAGATGATATGAAAGAGGAGAATCACACTATCAGGGACCTAGCTCAAGAGAAAATCAGCAACAACCTAGGCAAGATACAAGTTCGCACAAGTCACAACCGGGGATCCTACATGATGCTAAAAGCTCAATATAGCGTACGATACATGCATGCAACTAATCATGACGACGCGTAAGAAATCACTCAATCATATTCCACGATATAGAAGCATGAGAAAAGTTAGAGGATGCATAATACGAGTCTAAATAATGGGTAATACGATTATAATACAGGGCATGAGTGCAGATCAACACATACTAGGATGAAACATGCATTCACCAAGACTAAATTATACCACATACTCTCCATCCAAATCACGTAATCATACAATAATATTAACTTGCAAGATCATCCATAATAGTCAATTTAACGAATACAAAATACATGGGGATGCTACATATTCTCGTCACAAAGGAGTAATAAGCATTGACACGTCAACATCAATCATGCTAAGGCGATCATGTACAAGCATTCATACAAAGAGGGTTAGATCACACTATCATTAACCTAATACAGGGGGAACTAACGATCATGTAGGTTAATATCATATGGTTCATGCTTCCAATCAATCATACGATCGGTGGGCCAAGTAAACATGCTATAACAACAACAATCATGATATAAGGCAAGACACAACGCGAGACTTGAGCAAGGTAACTAACCACAACACGAGCTTAAACAATAAAACCATGACAGAAGGCAAGACATAACATGAGCAACTTCTTACTAATGATCATTGGCAATTTACATGCGGGAGATTACAAAATCATGTCATGTAATTCAGAGAGAGTCACCATTACAACCGGACAGAGATCCTTAAGGGCAACCATTGACTTTTCCCGGCTCACTTATCATCCCTCTTTCCCGTAGGACTTTGGTACGACTCTTTGTGGTAAGAAAATAAAGGTTGACCATCATATGAATCAAGAAGGACAACCCCATGACACCTTACTTTTGACTCAAAATGCCATCAAGAACCACCTTCTAATACTCACTCAGAGAACCTTCATAGCCATACATGATTCCGACACAATTGTTTACCAACCCAATTTCCCGTGGAAGACACTGACATCCAGGAAAAGGCTAGATAGAACAGTCAAGGGTTTAACATAATGGAAGGGGCTGTTCCACACAAGTTGGGTTTGACCACACAGAAACAAAGGTACTCCCACTATTCCGTTTTCACAGATCAGTCAATGCACATTTAACTGTTAGGCATACCAATCAGATATCTAGCATAGCAAGCACTCAACACATAATCAGTTAGTGACACTCATAATGACCTCCTTGGAGTCTTCCAAACCCATCTGTAAAGAACAAGCTAATATTTCGCCTACCTATTTCCAACTACATCCAATAGGGATGGTCTAACGTCTTTCTACCCACTCGATCCCCTCTTTAGTCGGTTTTCCATATTTTATGATAAGTCAAGTTCATTACTTAGTCCAATTCCGGTTAGACAGCTTAAGTTCATTTTGCCCTTTTTTAAAATCCTTTCAAATCCTTTGAAATTCATGGGCGTTTTCCAAAACATACACTCGACCCTTGCGTACCCAAATTGCACAACCTCAGCTCTGATACCATCTTTGTAACGGCCCAGAATTATAATTTCCGGGTTACGTTTCAAGGGATGAAAACCCATGTTCGGATCTTGCAATCCAGGTACGGGTCAAGGTTTCAAACTCTTTTAAGATCAGTATAAAGAGGGATTTCAAACCCTAAAAACCTCGAAGGGCCGTTGGGTACCCTTAACCTGTCCTACAACTATGTCGCGGAATCCATTTCAAATGGAAGTAAAGCGGAAGCAAAGTAAATATACAAGTGTCACCGCAAAGCCGGTCAAAACCAAATCATGAGTGGGTAATTACCATTTTACTAAATTAGGATATTAGCTAGATCCTTCAATTCGCCAAAAGGAAACCCCGTCATATAGACATCGAGCATTCAAATCTGCAGAGAATACCTTTAAAAAAAGAACGGGGAAAGGAATCAGATCGACCCACTCATGCGGGACCGGCAGTCCTCGCTGAGGCCACATAGTATGTGCTATACCTAATAAAGATGCTCTAATGCAGTACGAAATTCAAACACACTAGCATGCTCCTAGTTCATAATAATGTGCAGAAATACTGTAAAGGGCCCAAGACAATGCCAAGTGGCATATCCCTCTCCTACCTCCACCCCTTCCGATAGGTGGAGACTCGCCAGCTCGTGAATGCATTCAATCATAATCGGGGGGCACGCATGCCTAACCCGCTCCACAATAAAGTCCGTAGGCATATCATAATATAAGGAAGTTCATGACTCGATTGACTCAGGGTACCCGATGAGGCTGGGCTACCCTATGACCCTAGCAAAGACTCTAGGACCATCACAGAAAACGGCCGTTCTGTTTCAAACGCATAAAGTAAGCAGATGCTCAATCAATTAGTGCAACCTAAACATGATACAACATGGCATGGTTTTATGCATATGCAACACCTAACATAAAATGCAACAACAGACATGAATGTCCAACCTGAGTAAGCCCCCTAAGGAACTTACCTGAAGATGCAGAACAACAAGATAACACAACCAAGGGCCCAAATGTAAGTCCAAAGCAATCCAATGGCAATACACACCTATCATCAATTCATTTCCTAAGCCACCAGACCAACATTCATACGTACGAAACTTAAGTTCTCAACATACTCAAAACCAATCGATAGTAAAACCGTTTTCCAAAACCTTTTCGATACGATCAACATCAACCAAAATCATTCTTCCAACCAAACCCATTGATAAAATCATATCAACCATATTTTCCAACTCTTGAATCTCAATTTAAGTCAACTCATATTCAAAATGATTTCTCAAATTATACTTGGTGAAATCCCGACATCAATCATTTAAACCATAAAACCAATACCTCAAAATCATATTATAGAATTAATTCCGGCATTACAAGCACTTGAAAATCTCCTTGTAACTACTTCCAACAATATCTATCTAAAATAAACACCAAGTAAATCCATCTTTATAAGTCACATTTATAAATCAACATATTCCAAATAATGCATCCTTTAAACCAAGTAAAACCAATACCTCAAAATCATATTAAATCGCCTCATCATAACATAATATATCTATAACAAATAAAATTAATTGTAAACACTTTTATAATATATATATATGTACTAATTTTCAGAAAACATATAATCACAAAATCGTAATTCATTTCAAAGTCCTAAAATCACAATTTAAAACAACACTAAATACATATTCCAAATGATGCATCCTTTAAACCATTTTATAATATAGTGAAATTTCAGAATTTATATTGCCTCATAACAGAATATTATAGTAATAAAAATATTAACTACAACAATTAGCTACTAATCATAATATAAAACCGTAACATACATAACATATATCATAAATATTTAACACAAAATAACACCTTTAAAACAAACCAAAAGAAAAGGGGCCCAACACCCTCAACCCGAGCCCATCAGAATAAAAGGAAGGAATGGAGGATCCGGCCCAACCCCACTCAGCTACTCCCAACCCGGATGGAAAGGAATCCGCCCCAAAAATTAGGCCCAAGACCCCTCATCAAAATCAGATCCCACAAAAGGAACCCAAATCCATCTGATTTTTTGTAAAAAGAAAACCGAACCGGTTTCTTTAAAACATAATAAGGCAGAACCGGACCAACAAAACAAAACCCAACCGGTAGCTACTGTTCATCATCCCCCAACAGAGCCTGATCGAAAATGGAGAAAAGAAAAGGGCGGGGAGGCTCGCCGGAGTCTCTCGACCTCACCAACAAACACGCTCACTGACCTCTCCCGACCTTAAGGAGCATAGAAAGGTTTAACGACATCAAGGAAAAGAGGAAAGGGGATGAGCTCACCGAAATTTCGAAGGTTCGCCGGAAACTCGCCGAGGCTCGATTGGAGCTCGTCCGGCCTTGCCGGAGTTGGTTTGTCGTCGGATATGGCCTAGGAAGGGAAGAGGAGGCTCAAAGGCGCGACCTTTACGGAGTTTCAAGTCGGAATAAGGGGATCGAGAGCTCACCGAGGCCAAATCGGAAACAGAGGAGCGGGAAGGAGGCTGCGCTCGGGGGCTCTCCGGCGGCTTCTGCTTCTGCTTCTTTCGGCGTCGGGAGGAGGCAGGGGTGCTCCTGCTACTGGCACCTTAGGTGGAAGGAGGGAGGAGTGGTGGAGCTTGGGTGCTTCTCTCGGCAACAGGGGAAGAGAGATTTGGGGGGGGGGGGGGGGGCTGCGGCTTCGACGGAGGAGGGAGGGAGGCTGGTGGTTTTTTGGTGAAATCAGAAACGGAGGGGGAGACAACAGAGTGAAGGGGTGGTGGTCTCGGTGAAAGTTCTGGTTTCTTTGGTGGTGTTCTTGGGAGCTGTTGGGGTTCTGCAATCAGAGAACAAGAAAGGGAGGGAGGGGCTCCTTTTTGTGTGGGTTTACAGAATAAAATTGTACATAATAAGAAATTGTAGCTGGCAATTGCAAGTCAACAAGAAAAAGGAGGACCTCTTGTCCTAGGCCTTAGAGGCCATCTGCAACGAGAGAGGGGGGGGGGGGGAGAAAATGAAGAAAAGGAAAAAGAAAATAGAGAGAGAAGTGAGCCCCACGACTAAATTTTTTGAAATTCCAACTAATTAAACCCGACAATACCGACGCTTAAGTATCTCGATGCTCTATCTCAATCCCGACACTATAAAATTTATATCGAACTTATAAATCATTATTAGAATTAATTTATCAAGACATAGGAGCTCGAAACCGAAATTAGATTCCGTCAAAGTTCAAATTCTAAAACGATGCCGGCCGGATTTTAAAATCAAAACTGGGCTCAAGGACAAGTTTTTCCAAACCTCCCAAATCTTAGAAATCGGGATGATTATAAACCATTATTTTAATAATTTAATATTCTAAAATTTCCCGGTCTTTACACGCCACGGATCAACATAGTTGATGGAAATGCTGCGGACCAAATTAATAACATGAAGAGAGAAGAAGCTACAAGGAGAGCACATAAACCTTCTACATCTTTGAGAAGCCCATATTACTCGCGTGTTGTTGACATTACAGATCCTATCTCTGAAATTGAGCGCACTGTTTCAACCTATTTAGCAATGAAAACACCACACAGCAGGTAAGTTCATTTTAAACTTAATCTTCTTAAAGTATGTTCAGTTACAAGTAAAAGGTTATTTTCATATAATCCATCTTCAAAATGATTGACATTGCAGGGAAATTTTGTTTAAGCACAAGTCTGTTGAAAGTGTTAGAAAAGACATGGCTACGCTTGATGATGAAACCCACTTGTCTAGTGTCATTATTGATGCATGGACAACTATCCTCAACCACAAGGAACAGTATAAAAGTGCTTAATCACCACTAAGACTTTTTGTCAATATCAACAAAACTGTAATATTCTTACAATTTTAACTTACAATTACACTCCATTGTTAGCCGTTATTACAATCCGTCTATTTTTTTTTACTAATTTCTATTCTTCATCCAGTTTAATGTAGCGAGTGTATCATTACGAGCTTGTGATGAACAATTCAAGAGGTTTAACCTCCACATGGATACTGTATTGTCATTGTCACCACACCTTTCTTTGAAGGATATAGACATGCTACTCCCTTGCAATTAAATAAATAAAGTTCACAAGACCAATCACTAATGTTTATTTTTTTGTATTATGTTGATTAGATTGTATTTGCGGTTGAATGAACAGCAGACTATGTCATGGTTGTCTTCAACTTTAAAAACAAAATGGGCCAAATTGTTGATGTCACACCATCTTCCGGTGATCCAATTTGCCCCTTCACATCGCCCTTTGAATGTTTGGTAAGTTTTACTACTAATATCTAATATTTCTTTCCTTGTCTTAATTTCATTTAAATATCAACTCATTTTATAATTAAAATTACATGAATTCTAATTCAATCCATGCAGGGGGATATGTTGATTGCTTATCTAACAGATAAGGGACTCCTAGCAAAGGCAGATATAGTGTCAGATGCAACAACATCAAAAGTCCCCATCACATGGGCTGGAGAGGAGAAAGTTCAATATTCTGGGGTATGCCTCATGCGCCACATGGAGACTTCTTTGGGACAGAGAGAGGGTACAAGTGTGGATTGGAAAAGGGTAATTTCAAGAATATTTCAAAGCTAGGTGTGAAGTATCTGACAGACATAGTATGTTCAGAGTTGAATGAAGTGAACGCAGATGTTGTGAAGGCAGCAAAATCCCATGCAAGAATGACTTCAAAAGGAATTCAGGGGCATAAACTGAATCTTGGTTGAACAACCACGACGCAATTTCGTGTTTTATTTTCAAACTTTGGAATGTATTTTGGTGTAGACAGTTATATACGCTACTTCTGAAAAGTTTTCTCGTACCAATTAAGACAGTTGTTGTCCCTGTGGTGAGTTTTCTCATACCCGTTAAGACGTTTGTTGTCCCTGTGGTTTTTTTATGGATAGTATTTGTCAAGATGCATACAACTATAACTGCTTCTAAACAGTTGTGTTTGTTCTTCAATGTGTCATCACAATTCTCTGCCCTTATAATCAAGTGGTCTATGTTATTCAAACAGTTGATTTAGTGATATCCATTCGTTTGTTGTGCAATTATAAACTATTGTTTAGCAAAACTAAGATGATGTTGAGTAAATTACCAGTAACATAAAAACTTAGTTAAACAGTGTCAGCACTACTTTTACCAAAACAATCCACAAACTAATCATATGTGTCCGCAGTATAACAAGGGATAGACGTAAAACTTCAGTCCCAATTTATAATTTGAAATATGAGGAAAGAAATTACAAAATAATTATATGATTATTATGATATTAATATGTTGCATCATATCATTAGGATGGAACACATATAAACTAAAATAACAAAAAAAAAATACATACAACATATAAATAAGTATCAATGTTATTACTTATTAATATAGTAGAACTACAGTCCTAAGAAGTCATCAATCTTCTTCCTCCTTTCCATTTCTGCATCTAAAACCTCTTTAACACACCCCATTAGATTGTCCTTTGCGTCTTCAAACAACTGTCTTTGATTGCCCAGTTCTCTTTCCATCTATATAAAAGATAAAAGACAAGACTCAATCACAATATGGAAAAAAATTTATGGATAAAACTTCGAATATCACCTTTGATAATGCTTCACCATCTTCATCTTTGGACGCAATCCTAATGTGATGTTCAGTTGCTATTATGGATATTTGGGATTCCTCATATAATGTGTAATGAAACACGACGGCCTCCAACAACTCGGCCCTGCGAGCCTCTTTGTTAGTCTCGCATGCTTCATCAACTAGATTCATGTGATAACCACGTTAAACAACACTATCCAGCATGTCCATCAATTGATGGAAACTCGTGCAAAACCCGACAGTGTTACCATAGTTCATCTTTTTAGAGAGGGATGTATTTCTGTTAAAACCAGTTTTCAGGCGCCAATGGATAACAAAGAATGATAAATGGATATATATAGGCAACAATTAGACAATTTTCATCTTGTAACAGTTATTTGTGACAGTTTATTTCAGAGTAACTATAAAAAAAAACAGTCAAAACTGTAAAACTATAAACTGAAAATGGATTACAGTTATTTGAGTTACAATTATCATTGGAAGACATTACCTAACTCGTGTCAGCACTACTTTTTGCCTTATCCACCTAATGTCATCACAAAAACATCAAAAACAGAAAACAACCAAAATTATAAGAATAGTGTCACCAATAGATCCAACTACTCTAACCAACAATGTAACAAAAAGACTTTGAACACTTGCCAATTCGTGCAACAACATAAACTTGAAAATCACAAAAAGAATACTAGCCCAGGGTCTCAAGTAAAAGTACCTAATATCAGTGTCAACGCTACTTTGGGACTTACCCTAATAGTGTCACACACATAAGTTTTAATATCAGAAAATGTCAAGCCATAAACTTCAATAGCAGAAACCACCAATATGATCAACTAGTGTCACACCAAATGACCTACTTAAATGTCAAAGATTACCATAATTTGAATATAAATCAGAAAGAAATGTGATCAAGGACAAATTTCATTCATAAAATGTATTTTAGGTTACATCAATACCATACAAAATTACATACTACACTTATATCAACTAAAGCTAGAATTCTGCTCGGCAAATAGGACAGTTGTTTTGAACTAAAATCCAAGATCGTAAACAATTTGGATGAAAGTGATGTTGGCATGGCGTTTGAAGAACAGGATCTGACTCCAACATTGGAAGCAGGCAAATTTTACATTCTTCATCATCAAGATCAAGGTGATATACCTCCCTTAATCCGTCAACATCCATAGGCTCTAGAGGTGCTGGAGGATCTGCTTGGTCAACCTCCATATGAATGTCATCGTTTATGTCGGACTCATAGCTTGAATCAGACGAAGAGTCATCATAAAAATGTACATTGATGTTGATGCTGGGAAAAAGACCATATTCAACAAGATCAACATCGGCGTCAAACCAACTTCTAGTGTAATCCATTAGAAGTCGATTGGCTACCTGGGTTCTAACCTCAACAGTTACTCCTGCATCCTGTAGCACTTCGTTACAGCGGGCTAGACTCATAGGCAAACCATTCCAAGTAGACGTGTGATAGAATGTTAAGGGAATGCTGTCAGAGTGGATGGCCACAACAAGTAGACTAGGTCCATACCAGTATGACTCAGATCCTGATATTTCCACTTCATAAGTACCAACGATGTAGTCGTAGTCTAGTTCAGTATAGGTTGGGAATGCCATTGAAGGAGAGAAAACCTACACAGACAAAATCAAAATATACTCATACATTAGACATTGACTTAAAAATAAAACATTACATCGATATTATTAAGAAATAAACATTTGAGAAAGACAAAAGAGAAAAAATGCCTGAAAAACTGGAAAAACCCTAACTGGTGACTTTTAATGACAGTAAGAATC
Organism: Persicaria tinctoria; assembly: GCA_037127255.1. NCBI lineage: Eukaryota > Viridiplantae > Streptophyta > Magnoliopsida > Caryophyllales > Polygonaceae > Persicaria > Persicaria tinctoria. The sequence goes on along the minus strand of JBANSL010000007.1, from coordinate 54,871,966 downwards.
ACATAACACCAACGGAATATAATGCAATAGGAAATAAGCAAGACAAACACCAATATATGAACATTAATAGACTAAAAAGCAAGGGGAAGTTCAACGGAAATCGGAGAATACAACAATAAAAAATTTGTTGAAGCAGTACATCAAAATAACAAATAACATTTTTTTTAAAGGAAGAAAACAGAAAGGAGTACATACCACAACAGGAATCGCACCTTGAAAGCAAGAAATCTTGATGAGAACGAGAGAGGATGAAGATGAACAAGAAGAAGAAGATGAAACGACTTGCAGACAATCTGAACAACGTTTAAGCACAGTATAAATAAGCGGGAAATGGGTCGGGCATCTCTAAACGAAGCCCAACAGTTATGTTGAAGGCAATATCAACAATTTAAACATTTGTGCAAAATTAATGTGTTGATAAGCAAAAATAAGATTATGTTTAGCAAATTTCCACCAATAGCCAGTGTTCAGATATTTTAATCTGATGATGAGCAAAAATAATAACATGGTGGAAAAAACAAAATTATTGGAAAATTTTAAAATTATATTGACAAAAAATATAATCATTATGATAATATTTCAACTATAAACTACTGTTGTGCAACTATAAATTACTGTTGAGCAAAAATAAGTTGATGTTGAGCAAAATTACACCAATCACCCCCACACATTGTGTAACTTTATTCTATCATTGAAAAAATTAAGACCACGTTGTGTAACACTCTATTAAGAAACTATAAAATTAGATTGACAAGTAAAATTGAATCATAATGGACAAAATTTCACAAGTCTCAATTGTGGTGCAAAAATAATCTATTGTTGAGCAAGTTTAACTTACACAACATACACTCGCAGAACCATATAATAGAAGACTGGTATCACCACTAGTTGTAACTAATACAAGTCTGGTGTCAATACTATGTGCATTAAACACCCCTGGCAACCACGTACACTTTGAAATAAAAATATACAAGTGTAGTGTTACCAATATTTGTAACTAGTATCAGTGTCAGCACTACTTTGGGTCTAAAACACCTAGTGTCACCACATGAAATTCAAATATCAAAAAACGATCAAACTGGTGACACCACAAATTCAAACTAATATAACCCACAATGTCAACAATAATAACACCTCTTTCACCCCGTACACTTAAGAATAAAAAAATACAACACTCGTGTCATCACTACTTGTAATATAATATGAGTGACACCAATACTTTGCATCTCAAACACATAGTGCCCATCACATACACTATAAAATGAAAAAAATACAAATACATACACTTCAAAAATCATAGAATACAAGACTTGAATATCATAGGGGAGGGATGGGGGGAAACCAGTGTCACCACTAATTGTAACTGATATCACTGTCAGCACTACTTGAGACACCAAACACCTAGTGTCACCACACACAATGCAAAATCAAAAAATACAACTATGGTGTCGGCATTACTTTAAGCTAATCAGACAATAAATGTTAACAATACTTTGGGCATGAAAAACCTCTTTACAAAATATACACTTCAACAACAACAAAAACTAGGCCACCGTCACCACCCATAATATTTAAGCATATTCATCAAAGGTCAAGTGGGCTTTCTTCCTCAAATAAAACACAGTATCATACACAAACAATTTAACAGGGCACGAATTTCATTAATATTATACATTTCCAAACACCAGTTATGACAAATAGTTACAAAATACATTAGTATGATTAGAATGGAAATCATATACAAAAAGGTGCCAGATACCAACTTCCATTCATACCATACATTCCATTAGCTTAAATACCACAAAATAGATGCACCTACAATGTCTTCTCCAAGCAAATATACATTACAAATAAGCCTAAAAGGGTGATCGACATAGTGGACAAATGGGTTCATACGAAAACCACTCTAGAATACACCCTGTGTGGAAGGTATGATCACACAGTGACCGAAGGGTCGGCATTGATGGCAGCATCGGATCAAGACATATAGAGCACTAGTCCACATTCTTTGGAGAAGCTGGGGGATCCACATCCTCTTTAGAATCGATGCTCATCTCAGATTTGAGAGCTTGAATCAGAGCTCATGTCATCTTCAGATTCTACAATGAAACGTACATCGATAATGAGATCAGGGCAGAGACCATATTCAACGAACTCAGCATCGCCTGAAAACCACATGTGAGTATAATCCATTAACATCAGGTTGCCTACTTGAGTTCGAACCACAGCAGTGACCCCTGCTTCATGTAACAACTGATCACACTGTTCATAAGTCATCGGCAACCCATTCCACTCAGTGAAATGGTCCATGAACAGCTCAGGGATCCTTTCAGAATTGATAGCCACGTGCAAGATGCTAGGTTCATAAACAGGCGTCCGCCTTGGTGTGATTACCACTTCAAAAGACCCAACAGTGTAATGGTAACCAATTTGAACTTCAATTGGAAGTGCCATCTAAGGATACAAAACATACACGGCACAAAATAACTATACACTCATATAAATTGTTGAAATCAAAACCCTAACCGACTGAAAGATGATGAAAAAATCATCTAAAAATCAGGAAAAAACAAAAATAAAACTTGCTAGAAAAATGTAAAAACCCTAACCGATTTTATAAACTTTACAGGAGATCGAAAGGGAGAGAAATGGATGAGAAAGGGCGAACCTTGGGAAGAAGACTCCGGAAAGAGGAAGAGCTTGTGGAGGACGACGAAAAGACTTGGAGAGAGGGTAAGGATGAAGAGAGTGAAAAGGGTTTGAATGACGTTGGACGCTTGAAGAAACAAGGAAGAACACCGCTTTAAATAAAGTTAACGACATGGGCCAACTTCTCTCATCAGTTAATGGGCCACGGGCTCATGTCTTGAGGTTTAAAATAAACCAACCATCAATTTCGTCCAAATCCTATTGTTGTGCAAAATTTAACATATTGTTTAGCAAAAATAATATCATGTTGAGCAAATTTCCACAAATCGACCATGGTTTGCGATTTAATTTTAATTATGGCCAAATAAAGGACAACATGATGAGATAAATATATTTGAAAATTCAAAAATTATATTAAGGAAAAATAATATCATATTGGGAACAAATTCACATAGATCAATTGTTGTGCAACATTTAACGTATTGTTCAACAAAAATATGATCATGTTGAGCAAATTTTCACTAATCGACCATTGTATGCAATTTCATTCTAACGATGACCAAAAAAAGGCAGCATCGTAAAAATATATATATTTAAAGATTCAAAAATTATATTAAGCAAAAATAAGATGTTATTGGGCACAAATTCACAAATATCAATTGTTTTCCAAAATTTAACCTATTGTTCAGCAGAAATATGATAATGTTGAGCAAATTTTCACCAATCGACCATGGTATGAAATTTAATTCGAACGATGACCAAAAACAAGAAAGCAGCGTAAGAAAATATATATTTAAAAAGTAGAAAATTATATTAACGAAAAATAGGATCATAATGAGCAAAAATTCACAAAGATCAATTTTTGTGCAAAATTTAACCTAGTGTTCAGCAAAATACAACAACAGTCTCAACGCTGCTTGAAACTAACATCAGTGTCACCACTATTTTCGTACTTAAGCAGCTGGTGTCAGCCCATAATGTTCTCTTATCTATCTTGAGCACTTAATTTGTCAGATTACATCCAAACTTTCCCACTTACACACCAACAACCTATCTAACTATTGGTTCTAAAATTTAAAACTCCAATTTTCTTTGATCAGATCTGCACACATGAGTTCTCTGAAACGAAAGATCTTTTCGTTGTTGAAATTTTTAACATCTCCCCCAAATACAGAAGCTTCAATCGCTTTTAATGTAAACACACCGCATGAAGCCCTGTAGACAAAGAAAGAAATAATGTAATGTAAGAACATAAATAACAACTATCTAAACGTAATCAAAGAACAAAACAAGATAACAAATACATACCCAGTAGAATCATGCATTAACCCATGAACCATGTATAGCTGGAAAGGAGAGGAATCGAAGTTTTCAAATAGCCCAGCCTTTGCTAAATGAATTGGGAGCCAAATAGCAAACGGTTGCAATTGTTCTTCAAGAACACCTTCCCTAACAGCAGGAACATTGCAATCGAACACATTGATTACCCTATCCTCAATTTTAATCACCAACGCCACCCAGTGCTTGTTTATAACGTTGAAAATTGTGTAAATTTTCTTTACCGATGCCCATGGCTTCCCATAATCAGTAGGGCACGTACCGACAAAATAATCCTCAGTGCTGGATTCAAGATCTATGTCTTCCCCATAACATGAGGCATAGTCGGGAAGGTACTTCAGATAAAATAGCCAATCAAGAACAAGAACATCTCGATACTTGACAGGGTCCTCATGAATGTGCTTCCTAATGTGAATCAAACCTGCTTCTAGATGCTAAACAAAGTAATAAAAAAGTGAATTCAACAATCAAATAATACAATAAAAAGTAATCCACAAATATATATAAATATATATATATATATATATATATATATATATATATATATATATATATATATATATATATATATATATATATATATATATATATATATATATATATATATATATATATATATATTATGTAGAAATACAACCAGTTATTATCTGACAATCAAACCACATATTCTTCAATAAAATCCGCTGGAAAAACATTCTGTCAACCCTTGAGATTGGACCAATAACGGAAAAATTCCTGCCAAAGAGTACACAAAGCAAAATATATATATATATATATATATATATATATATATATATATATATATATATATATATATAGCATAAGACGCTGTAACTAATACAATAACAACAACATTTCATACAAAATACTAAACATAAAAATAAACCATACCTTTGTTTTTTTACGAGTCCATAAATAAATTCATGATCTTCCGAGCTGATCAGTGATTTCTTAGGGGCATGCTTTGGCATCCTCACTTTCTTCACTTCCACAACTGGACCATACAAGAATGTACTGTTTGATGGGATAAGATTGGAAGCCTTTAGTTGGTCAACTTCGATTTGGATTGCAGGATCCTTGGCGAACGAATCCCAATCAACGCCTGCACCCTTGTCATCATCATTGTCAGACAGGCAAATGTACTTTTCCAGGGATGGGTCAACCGTAACTCCAGCAACTTTACCACCAGCGCCTTCGCCTTCACACTTTGTAGATTGAGGCACTTCAGCTGAAGTTGCTGGAATCCCAACCTCATCTCCAAAAACATTAAAATCAGTGTCAGCAACAACAGGTGGAGACTCCTTACCCACTCCTGGAACCTCAGTACTTAATGAAGGCAAAGACACGGGCACAACTTCACCAGAAGCGGCAGATGATTTGAACATTAACTCCTCGTCAGGGAAAGACTACTGAAGATCAGACACAACATCATTCAAAATTTTGTTCACATCTTCAACAACAGCCTTAACAGGTGTGGCTTGGGGTTCACCACCACTGACACATTCATCATCGCCTCTCACAAGAGTGCCGTCGGGCTTGCCAGGAACGTGCTTATCATCAGCCTTCACGGGTGTGTCCTGGGGCTTACCAGACCTGACATGTTCACCATCAACTATCGCAGGAGAGCTCGCAGACTTACCAGCAATGTGCTTATCATCAGCCTTCACAGGTGTGCCCTGGCACTTACCACCACTGGTGCTTTCATCATGAAATACCGCAGGAGAGCTCGCAGTCTTACCAGCAATGTGCTTATCACGAGCCTTCACAGGTGTGTCCTGACACTTAGCACCACTAACACTTTCGTCATCAACTTTTGCAAAAGTGTCCTTAACATCAGGCTTGACAGGGTTTGACTGCAACCTCTCAAACAAAGCTTCATAATTAGCAACCCTAACCTCAAACTCATCGTACCTCTTCGCCATATCACCAAACACTTGAAGGCTCCCATTCAACTCAACAATCTTTGTTTCAATTACATCTACCCTTGCAGACAACAGATGCATAATTTTAGGGACCTCTTCAAGCTTCGCAATCCTCCTATAAATCTCCTTCACCCAGTTAGGATGAGATGGGAGAGAAGAAGCAAAAGCATCACCATGCGATTTGGGAGGCAACTCACAAGTTGGATCATCGTTAGCATCCATTTGAGGAGAAACATCTTTAATATCTTCCACTTTCTCTGATGACACTACTATTTTGTCAGCTTCATCACTTGAAATGCGAACATCTTCATTTCCACAAGCAGCAGATGTTTTCCCCAGCACAGACTGCCCACCAACAAAATCATGTGCTTCAACACTCCCCAGGGGTGACCTCTGAACAGAAGAGGTCGACACATCACCCTCTCCATCACTGTCAGCAGAAGGTGTCTCAACTCCTTCAACGGTGTCACCACAATCAATGCCATCTGCAAGGTCGGTCAAAACATATAGCCTCGCAGTTTGACAAGCATCCAATTTATCGGATTTAGGGGAATGGGTGTCAGAGTGCAAAACATCAACCTTGTCATCGCAAACAGGAACTTCACCACAAGATTTGGAAGTATGGGTGTCAGCACTAAAATCTTCACCCTTGTCATCACCAACACTGACTTCACACCCAGATGTAGAGACTGCAACATGAATATCTACAGGCTTCACTACATGTGCACCCTCGGTATCAACAACATGAATTGAATGAATAATAAAAGACTTGTCAACAGTACTATCATATAATGGCCTACCACTACTTACACTACCGTTCTTCTTCATCTTATACCTCCGCTGAAAGACAATATTCAGCGGGACATAATCTTCTAAAAGGTCACATGAATCAGTACCCAACCGACATCGTTTGGAAGGTGAAGCAACCACATCAACCTCCTTATGCAATTCTGTGTCAGCAGTAACTCTCTTCACCTCCTTAGAAGGAATAACTCTACCACCTGTCCTCACTGCTGAAGCCTTCTGTGGAGGCTTCTTTACATCACTCTTGCAAGATTTTTTACGCTCTAGAGCAATGTATGGATTGAATAGAACACGACTTGCAGAACGACCCCTCCTCAGGAGAACCCGTTCCTCAGAGGTATCGTTGGACTCCACCTTCTGTTTCTTTTTACCACCCATCACTCCAGTGGAAGATTTCCTCTTCTTTGAGGTCCCTACATCTTCTTTATCCCCCTATGGGAAAACATCAAAAGCAGTTTCAAAGGACTTACCATCCTGTTTCTTTCTAGCAGCCTTGCCTCTCTTCGCAGGTGTCTTCTTCTTTGAGGTCTCGCCTTCATCATGTTTCTGCAACACATTAGCTTCTTCCTCCTCAACCCGGAGAGCCCTATTTGAAAACTTAGCTTCATATGCCCTTCTACGAACACGACGACTCTCATACAAAGTCGCATCAACAGGTCCAGAAACTATTTCTTCAACTGATGCAACAACTACTGCATCAACTACAGCATCAACTTTTTCACCAGCAAACGCCATTCTTTTGGTGCGTGCAAACTCCCCATAAATAGGGAACAACGGAGTCTGGACAAAACACATGTATCAGAATAAAAACCCAAAGATGCATCAAATAAAAATGTTATTTCAGAGAGAAAATATAAAAATATTACCAAATCGCCATGAAAGAACTTCTCAGCTTCAGCGTATACTTGGCTATAATCACATTGCCAGTGCAACGAGTATGGATCTAGTTCAGGCATCTTAAAATTACAGTCAAAATTAACGGATATAGCTGGGAAAGCTTCTAATATCCAAGCCTGTTACAAAAGAAAACTCGTTATGACACTACAAAACAATATTTAAATAATGCTCACATAAGCATTAAAGTTGTGCTGACACAGACAAAAAAATGATGACATAAGACAAGCAATAACTAAAGCACAATACCTGGAATGCAAGGCAATACCCATACATTTGATAAGAACCCCTAACCCCATTCCGATCTGCAACAGAAGAACTCTTCAATGACTTCAACAAACGGGTATATGACTCTCTACCCCAAGGATATAGTTCAAACTCCTTCTCATTGCACGCAAGAGATAAGAATTGTGCACTTACAACTTCTGACCTCCTATAAACAATTAACCTCTCAATCAGCAACAACTTTGCCATAATCAACTTCTTCTTATACATCTTTTTCTCAGATATGAAACGATCAAGTAACTCATCATGAGTCATTTTCTTCTACCCAAAAAATTCAAATATTGACACTTTCTTTGGGATATTACAAACACGGTCTTCACAAGGAAGGCCTGTAATAACATGAAACTCAGCAATAGAAAAACGTGCAAGATGTCCACCAACTCTAAACCACAGCTCATTCTCTTTTTGTGTTTGTACTTGACGGAGCACCATTTGATGCATAAGCTGAAAATTCATAACCATTTTGGTGCCTTGCGTCAGCACCCATCCAACGCAACTTTTTTGCAAAGTATTGTAGTGAGAAGGATACAAATGCTCCTTGATCAGATCACAGACAGAAGGATGTGAATATATGTTGGATCTAGAATGAAATCGCTCAGAAACAGGAATGCAATATTCCAAACCCTGATCAATAACAAACAATTAAGAAAAAAAACAACCATCAGATTAAGAAAAAACTACAACTTGCTCATCAAAATAAAAAATAACTTACATCAGACCCACGATAAGAGGTGGATGAATCAGAAGATTGAGTTCCTGCAAGCAACAAAATACAGAAAAATGTAAATAGACAATAACAGAATATGTGATGACACAAACAACAACAAACAATAACAATATAATGTTACACAGACATAGTAAAATAACATAAACATCACAAAACACAACACAAAATACCAAATCCAAACACATACATTGTTGGAACTACAACAAACTAACACAAAAACAGACAGTGTCAGCGCCATACACTTGAACATAGCAGCAGATAAGTACAATATCATCGACACAAACAATCAAAAGCATGGAAAACAGGTCCACATACACGAAGAACGCTAAAAAGGCACTTACAAAGTGCCACACCGCAAATTTGACGAAAAGAAACAGTTCAAAAACCCGAATTTACATATGCAACTTCCAAAAATGACGGAAAGTACTAAAAACCGCACATAAGAATGCATATAAAGCATTGATTTACCATAGATTGTCAATAGTATAATGAACAAACAATAAAAGCAACATAAACGAACATATTCCAAAACCCTAGCACGACAAATTTCGCAAAAATCCCCCAAATTTATACTTGAGCTACTGGATGACGACATTGAAGTAAACGATGCAAACTCCGAGCTTTACAGAAGCAAGGAAGAACAATCGAGCCGGAAAAAGCACCAAACCGGAGATGGAGAGCCGGAAACGCAAGTTGAAAATTTTTGAGCAAAGAGAGAGTTGGAATGAGGAAGAAAGCGATTTTCTGGAAACACGAAAAAATGTCCGTACAGAAACTAAATTAGGTATATGTAGATGCCATTTCGCAAATTTGTCCAAACACGCGTCTATTTCGCAAATACGTCCAATTAATGTGCCTATTTCGCAAATTTTTTCTAAAAATAATCCAAATATAAATCATTTTTCCACCAAAAAATAATATAGATATAAATAAAATTAGTTCGATAGATTATAAAATTTGAATATCTTTTTATTTATATTCTCTAAAAATATAAATAATATTCACATTTACTACGTATAAGGTAAATATTTTTTTTCTAATCTACCAGTAATTAAATCTCATTTAAGTTAATAGATAACCGTTTTTAAAAGTATTTTAATATAATTTTTTAATTATATCTAGGGCGGTGAGTTGGGCACCCGCAAACACATCCTGGATGTGCGGCACCCGCGTACACATCCAGGATGTGCACAGATTGGCATGCGCGGGATGAATTCCGCGTGTTGCCACACGTGGGAAGTGAAGGATATTTAAAAAAAATTAAAACGTAAATAATAAATAAAATAAAATAATCTAGTTATATAAAATAAATAAAAAAATACTTAATAAGTAAATAAAATAAAAATAATTTGATTATATACATAAATAAAACAAGAATTAATGACAAAAATAGTATAATAAATAATGGATAAATATATATATAAATATATAATAAAAAAAACTATTTAATAAATTAATAAAAATAAAAATATAAATATATAATATATAATCAATACATACATAAAAACAATTAAAAAAAAATGAATAATTAATAAAGATAATATATTTCATAATTACTTATTATAAAAATTACATAGAGATACATAAAATAAAAATAATTTGTTTATATAAATGAATAATTAATAAAAAAAATATTTAATAAACATTGAATAAAAAATTATATTTATATAATTACTATAATTACTATATATATATATATGTATATATAAATAATATAATCACAAATATAGATAAATAAATTAAATTTATTCATTGATAAATGAATTATTATTAAATTTTATTAATTTAAAATCTTTAGTAAGATTATTTTAATATAAAACTCAATTAAAAATAATACAACAAATAAACATATATGAATTAAAAAATCAATTAAATCTTGAAATTAGGTAATAACAAAAAAATAATGAAAATTAAATTAAATTTTATTGGTTATTTATGTAAATAAAAATATACATAATTAATACATAAATAAAAATAGTAAAAAATTGAATAGTTAATAAATATGTATATATATAATTAATTAATATACAAAAATACATCTATAATTAATAAATTGGTAAAAATAATAAATAAATAAATTATTTATTTATTTATTACATTGAATTTTTATTGTTTTATAATTTTTTGATGTTTTATTTAAATTAATTAATTTATTATATTTATTTTTTATTTTTTTATATTTTTTTCTTTTTTAGTAATAATTAAATTTATTTTATTTAATTTTTCTATTCTTATTCTTATTTTTATTTGTTACTCCCTCCGTTCAACAATACATGAGTTTTTAGAGGTGAGTTTTTGTCCAACAATAGATGGGTTTTTAGGTTTTCTAGGTAGAAATTGTAATGATTTGTATTTATTTATGTGTTATTGACTTTTTAGAAGAATTTGATTGGTTAAAATGTGTAGTGGGTACTAAAAAATAATAAAATTTATAAAAAAAAGTTAGTGCAAAATAATAAAATTTATAAAAAAATAATAAATAATAAATATAAAAAAAATAATAAAATTTATTATATTTATTATTTATTGTTTTATATGTTTTTTGTTTTTTATTCACAAATAAATTTATTTTATTTTATTTTTACTATTCTTATTCTTATTTGTTATATTTTTTTATACTTTATTATAATTGTATTTGTTTTTCCGTAAATAAATAAATTTATTCTATTTTATTATTTATTGTTTTATATATTTTTTAATTTTATAAATTAAATATTTTATTTTATTTTTTATAATCTTTTTCAGTTAAACATGTTAATTGTGCATAATAGTGCGTGATAGTGCGTGATTGAGAACGAGCTTCAAATCTTTTTTTTTTAATCAACAGAATGCTCGATACTTTTTCACATTGTTCTATTACATTTACAAATAAATAACATGTTGCTCACGTTTTTAAATAGTGTTGTTAGCATAATACGAACTTTTCGCCATAGGCTATAACAGACCTCAAATCTTTTTCTTTCGGAATCTCCGCATTGCTCAATCTAGCTAATCTCGGATAGTCCTCATCTCAACACATCCAATTCTGTTCGCCGCAGGCTATAGCATACCTCAAGTATTTGTCTTTCATAATCTTCACATTGCTCCATCTAGCTAATATCGGATAGTCCTCATCTCAACACATCCAATTCGAAACTTACTTCAACATAGAGAATCCAAAATTTACAGCACATCGGAAACAGGGTGGTTGGGATGTACATCGGAAAATATATTATGTATTCATTGGTTTGGGGATGAAGACGGTGGCGACGATGGTGACGGTGAATGGTGACGGTGAATGGTGACGGTGAATGGTGACGGTGAATGGTGATGGTGTGCTGCGGAAGAGTGGGGAGGAGCTGAAAAGTTTAAAGAAGCTAGGGAGAGGTGTGGAGGGATGTGGGAGATGGCGTACAGAAGAAGAGAGGACCAGAGGGATGGGTTTTACAGATGCCACAGGGGTAGGGGTGCAGTAGGAGCTAGGAAGGAGGGTGGTAGAAGATGTGAAAGGATCTGACGGGGATGGCGACGGATATTAATTTTGGGTAACAGTTAATATTAAATACCCGAAAATAAATCCCGAAAACGCGAATTTTGAATCCTACAATTAGTTCTCGAATGTTAATTTCCCGACTCTCGCTTTCTCGATCAATTAGATTTATAAAATAAAAAATGATATCGCACTACGATAATTATTTTGAATTTTCGATGTAAAATGACGGAAATCGTTCGCTAAATTTTATATTCTGATCGGAATCCGCTAAACGAGTTTTAAATCCGATTTAAATCCATTTTATTTTCCTTTTTCCGAAAAATTAGGATTTGAAAATCCGAGCCTTTACATCATCCACCTCTAAAAACAAGCCTCGTCCCCGAGGCTAAAATCATTTTAAAAAAGGGGATGAAGTTTGAAATTGGTGAGTCCAAGGATCATGCCATTGATCCCGTAAGCATCTCATAAGTGCCCCTATGAGATCCTCACAGTACCGTTGCCGTGATCATAATATCCCCAATAGCCCGTAGCAAGGATGAAATATGGGCCCCTACCACATCCTTACTCCGACTCCTCGGTCATATCATAACTCAAAACATCGCAACGTCCTTTTTAAAACACTGTTCAAAACTTCAAGTTCGGCATTAGTCAAAAGAATTTCTAACCTATCCATTCATCCTACTATCCACCTCTAAAGGCTGATCCCATATCCTCTTCCTAGGTTCTAAGACATAATCAAGGTTCAACAGTTCAATTTCCATCATTTCCATCATCAAGCATCATGTATATATATCGAATAACAATAGCATCTCACGTCTAATAGCATAATAAAATCATCTCAAGAATAGCCACATAGCATAGCATATCTAGCATCGTATCATATATGGTAGAATTTATCACATCATCACAGAAGTGACACACCATATCAATCATATAAGCACGTTATATCAATTAGATAAGTACATCATACTCATTCTAACTACCAAGCTTCATCGCGTTAGAGGCAAACAACTGCTTCCGTACAATAGCATTCCATCGAGTTTAGGGATAACCGTGTCAGTACTAATAGTTCACTATTGTCAACGACAATACATCATAGAATCAACATCGTCTATAACATAGAATTCGCACAACATTCGGCCCCAAGTAAAGTATACACTAGATCACTATCTCAAGAGAATCTGCCTACACTACCAATCATGATGAGACACGACCACTACTCACCATCCCTTGCACTAAGATCAACTTCATCGAGGTCTACCAACTCAATCCACTACCAGTCCTAGGCACCATTATATCCTGTTCACATACAACATTTCTAGCCTCATAACTATTCGCACTCAAGGTCGAATACCCAAACCAACTACAAGGTATCCCAACTCCAATGCCATCAAGCCATCTAAGGGCCAATCCACTCAACCATCTAAACTATTTTTCAGAGTTCTCAATCACACGGTTTCCTGATTCGACAAGCTTAAGAACTCGACAAACTACCAAGACTCCATATATAACACGTCCTTGCCCTAGGGTCCTTTATCAGTCCCATCTTTACCCTCTAATAGAAAATTCCGAGTCCTCAACTCAACCGCTCTCACGATTTATCTAGACACTTCTTAAAAATCTCGCTTACTCTTCCTAGCCTCTCAAGACTCCGCCCGACCAACATCTCCTAAAAAGACATCGCGAATCACCTTGCTAACCTGATCATACTTCCCACGCCACTAACCACTCTCACTAACCATCCACCTCTAAGGACCCAACTCATGCTGACCACCTCACACCTAACACTCCCGTCCAATTCTAACGCAGAACCCAACTAGTGGTGCTCTCAACCACGAATCACCATGACCCTCAAGCCAACCCCCACTCTAGATCATCTTCCCAGCATACTCTACTTGGACTAGTTCCCTCAACTCCGCATGTTTCCCCAAATTGCCTCAAATCACGCTTCCTCAAACTTCGAAATCTCTACCGCTTAAACCCTAATGTACCGATCATCATTTTCACCGAATTCGTATGACATGCTCGTCCGAATTTCCTAAGCACCGTAACTTCACCAACCTTCAAAAATCTCTTATCCTCTAGCGTCCTCAATACCTTCTGCTTTGCCTGGTTCCCAAATCCATGCTCATAATCTCCCTATCTCAACCTTAAGCCCACAGTCTTACTAGGAATGTCAACTACATCCTTGCCTAGCTACCAGCCTTTCCTCGAAGATTCATCTCACATCCTCAATTACCTCAATAGCCACAATGATCTCCACACATAAATCCCGATTCATTCCCTATCCCAAAATCCTCCAACAATGCATCTAGAGATCCTTCACTCATAAATTCCCCAAGTATTACCAATCCTATCTAAACAACCCCAAATACTCATCACACGAACAACCCTGATATGAACAACGTAATATCCCCGATCGATAATTTCCCAAGAAACCTCATACTACTCTTCCTTAGCAATACATCAACCTCATCCTTTAATGAAATCGCCCCCACTCTCAGCACACATCACCTAGTCCCAAATTCTACGATTCCTCAGACATTCCTTAATCGATCATCCTCGACACCGCCCACGATCCGCTCATAGACTATCTAGACACCTTCCTTAGTACACCAATCCGTCTCACAAAACCTCCCCTCAAGAATCCCCCGATCAACTCCTAGCTCGCCCATCCACCTCTAGAACTACGCCAACTGCCTATACTCACACCCACTTGTTAGGTCACTCTCGTGCAACTAGTCTAGGCCTCAACCGCTCACACCGCGCACCCACTACTTACTGACACTCCTAGCTAGGACATCTTCCTCAAAATCTCAACATACTAGCCCCACTCCCCACCTAAGACCTACCTCGAAGCTCATCTATATTCACGAACCACTATCTTCGACACATCCCAACTCACTCGGCTCTACTCAAGCTAACGCATCATTCATGCCCCCCATCTCACACGACCAATGACCCAATCCGAAGACCTTAATCCACCTGCCACTTTCCAACCCGTCTCACTGAAGAATCTCATGACTCAAGCTCAAGAAGAAAGCACTCACATAAATATAACCCATAACCTGCTCACTCGCAAGTCAGAATAACAAGCACCAAGGCACATCGTCATAGAAACAAGTTAGTCAGGCAATCATTGCTACCAATATATTCAGCACATCCGTCATCACACATTCAATTATGTCAGTTCTAGGCCTATCACAAAACATCAATTCCGATTAGTATAGAAGAATCCACGATTTGAGTTAAGAACGTCCTTCTTTGAGTCATCTAAGAGAATCACGTACGCGGCTACCATCTTTCAAATGTGTTCGTCCTTTGTATATTTTTGGCGACGTCAGTCCTGTGTGGTCTATGGGTCATGGACCCATCACACTTCCGTTGTGCTGCTATGGTGCCACTTGGTCGTCGGTCCTTTCTTACATGTCGGCGCTCATCGAAGGATTGCAAGGGTTAGAAGTTACGGAGATAGGGGAGAGACAAGGGCGGACGACACAACTTCCTTAAGAGTTCAGACATGGACCAGAACTAGGGACGACGAGACCAAGGAGAAGATCCTAACCCGAGAGTTACAACGATGCCCTTATAATTGTGGCACACAAGCACATAAAAAATCAAGCGATATCATCACATTATTTCACACTAGTATGCACCTATCTCAAGGGATATCGATTTATGCATTCATAACATGTTCATATAATCATCTTTATGTGTGCGCAGAACAAGCTAGCAACCTATCATTTCATTCACCAATCATGCTTGACAGACTAAGAACATGTATGCACACACTGACATGGGACATATATGTCATAAGTTATGCAAGACCTAGCAACCGTCACAAGATATCCTATGCACGAATTATCACTCAATTTAGATACACACATAAGCAAGTCATAATATTGCGAGATTAAGGCAAGCATGCTAAGATGCACTCTAAAAATCATGCTAAGGGTATAGTCAATTCATGCAGAGTTGGTATAGCAATTATCTCATCACATACATCCATATTCACATACTAAGACTAAGATGTCACAAAATCATATGAGGGCTTATAACTGGGAGGTATATATCCTACATGATAGTAGCAATACTTATTAAACATGTACACAGTCATGAGGTCCAATGAGGTTCATCTGGCATGTTAAGTCATCCAATTCACATTTTAACATACAACGAGAGTTGAGCACACTATCATGGACCTAGTTCATAGGGTGACAGTAATCATAGGAATTCAATACATACGGCACATACATTTACTCATAAGTGCAACCATGCAAGGTACCCGAAAGAAGATGGTAGAATTCGTGTTTGACTCTTTTGACAAGGAGACACGGTTGACCATTACGAGACTCAAGAGGGATGACTCCATAAGATAACGCACTCCTAACTCGGAAGAATGTCGATAGTCAACCTCAGGTAACCCTCAAATCATACACAATCCCCGAAAGTAGTACGTTGATCGATCCAATTTCCCGTAGAGAATGTTGACATTAGGTATGAGACTCGATTGGCATCTATGGTTGGAATACAAATAGGACTCAAGTCTAGAGGAACCAACACTCTCGACCCTTACTATCACATCCAAGTGCTTTGGTGGGACGGATGACGGAATCGGGATTATCAAGGGGGTTGTACTATGGAAGAACTATTCTGACAAGATAGAAAGTCTTATTAGATAAGAATAAGGTTTCCTCCCGCTATCCCGTTTGCAAATATGGTAATTTACATGTTCAAGTTAAGGCATTCTAATTAATTCGCTATCCTAAACACACTAGCACTCAACACGGAAGCAATCAACAAGATTAATATGATCCTCTTCGAGGAGAATCGCCATCGGGCCCAATTGCATATATGTACATATAACGTAAGCATAAAGACGATCTATGCCGTCCTTCGAGGGACGACTGGCCGGAGGGGCAAAACCTCACGACCTCCTAACTCAACACTCCAACCTCCGTGGTGTTCCTTGGAGTCTTCTAGGCCCATCTGTGAATAAAAGCTAGTATTTTGCCTACCGTTCCCCGAATTCTACATCCATAAGGGATGTCTACCGCTTGGGTCTCTACCCACGAGATTATTTCCCCTTTATTCATTTTAGGTTTTAAGTCCAATTAAATTCATTTTGCCCTTTATAAAATATTTTCCAAAACCATTTGAAAACATTGGGCGATTTTCAAAACCCCTTCAACCTATTGTACTCGGATTGCACAACCTCAGCTCTGATACCACCTTTGTAACGGCCCGAGATTATGATTCCCGAGTTACGTTTCGAGGGATGAAACCCCTCGTTAGGATCTTGCGCTCCGAGTACAGGTTGAAGGTTTGAAATCGAAGACGTGCAGTTTAAAGTGGGATTTCGCACCCAAATCCGGAAGGTCCGTTGGGGACCCCGGGATAAACCCCTGTACCTGTCCTAAGTCTACAACGCAGGAAATCCGTTATCATGCAAAGGGCATAAGTTCTGAAAATGATACAACTAGTGTCGCGGCAGAGCCGGGTCAAAACAGAGTACAATTAGGGAGAAATCCCAAAAACATGAATCTGGTGAAGTCAGGTTTAAAACACTCACTCTCCGCCATAAGAATAGACCCCGTCATAACAGCACAAAATCCAGCAGTGTATCGGGTACCTGAAACTATACCACCAAGTCAGGCCAAGAGTCCGCCTGCGGGTCCTCTGACCGCGCTGAGGACATATAATACGCCTATACCTAAAATAAAGGATGCCTTCATGCAGTACTGAAATCTTAACCACACTATCATGATCCTAATTCATATATGTAGAATATTAAGTAAGGCCTTAACAAAGAATACCAAGTGGTATATCCCTCTTCCACCACCACCCCTCTTCCAGATAGGGTGGAGACTGGCCAGTTCGATACTATAGCATATCAAATCTCATCATCATATCGCATCTCATGCTCATCTCGTATCTCATGCTCATCTCGTATCTCGTGATATATATATAACTCAAGGAGGGCAACACCCGATGAAACTAGGCTGCCCTATGACCCTAGAAAGGACTCTAGGACTCACAGATAACGGCCGTTCTGTATTCAAACGCATACAGAGTAAGGATGCTCATTCGTAAATGCAATTCCTAATCATGATACTACATGACATGCTCTTATGCATATGCAACACCTACATACTATATGACACATCAGGCAGGAGGTACTGGTTACTGAGTAAGCCGCCGGAGGTACTTACCTGGCTAGCAGATCGGCAACAAAAGAATCCAGCACACAGTAGTCAAAATCACCTAGTATCACCTAGTACATGATTGAATATACATAAGTCTACATCCAAGTATTAAGCACTCAAGCACACCTCAATCAATAGAACAAGTAACACGTTATGGAAGTCATTTCATCGCATCATCCGCTCCACAAGACCACATCGTTATTCAACCAATTCCGCATGTTCATATACATCAGTTCCGCATATACCTCAACGGTTCATCAAAATCATAAGACATAATTTGTGTGATATAAAATCCCACTAGATCGTCATAATTATCCAACATTTAATCTCATATAATAATTCACCGCAAGTCATGCTATTAGTCATACATATCATTCTGTTAGTCAAACGATCATATTATCATGCTAGTTAGTCATCGAATAAGTCTTATTCCCAAGTTAGTTTCAAAACCGTTTCAAATCCCAGTTAAATAGTTAAGTATTCCGACCCTTGAAAATACTCGCCAAATCCCCTTTTTCAACTTACTTTTAAAATTCATATATAAGTCCAAGTAATATATTTTAACCCCCAATAATATTTTATTTTATTTTAAATACCATTATATAATTAAATGAGCGGATAAACCCGAACCGAACCAAACCCATTTAAATCCAACCGATCCGAACCGAACCCGCTAATTCCCAACCGGTTTATTATTTAAACAAGATCTTTAAAATGGACAAGGCCCCACAAAGCCACGTTGGCATCTTCTTCCTCCGAAATCAAATGGAGAAGTGTCGCCTGCACCACCTTCCTCACGCGATCCGCCGGCGCTGCTCGCTCAGGCCGCCCGTGCTGGTCGTCGGAGCTCGACGTCGCGCCAGTCTCGCTCTCCCACCCTCGAGCTCATCTCCCGCCTCACCCGGAGCTTCCCAGCCTCGCAGCTCACTCGACGGTCGCTCGCCTCGCCTCGCGCTCGCTGCGCTTGCTGCGCTCGTCCTCGCCGAAGGCCTCGAGCCCACCCGAACGTCCCGCACTCAACCCACGCTCACTGCCGACTAGTCTAAGCATCGAAAAAGACTAAGAAACGAATCGAAACGAGAATAAATTCGGAGCTCACCGAGATGGATTTTTCGCGACTTCGGAGCTCTCGATCGGAGTTCTGGGCTTCGTCGGTGGCTCGCGATGGCTTGTCGGACCTACACCGGATGTGGATGAGTGTGATGGTGGAGACCGCAAGCAACTTCAATCAAAAACGAAGGAGGGACGCTTACCGGAAGTTAGCTTCGCGATTGATCGAAGATTAGAAAGGAATGAGTTGCGGTGGCTCCGTGGCAGTTCCGGTGGTGTCCGTTGTTGCTGCTGGTGGGTCCGAGGGATGTGTGGGACCTTCCGCTGGTGGCTCGAGTTGGAAGGATAGAAGGAGGAGGAGGAGATATTGGTTTGGGGATGAAGACGGTGGCGACGATGGTGACGGTGAATGGTGACGGTGAATGGTGACGGTGAATGGTGATGGTGTGCTGCGGAAGAGTGGGGAGGAGCTGAAAAGTTTAAAGAAGCTAGGGAGAGGTGTGGAGGGATGTGGGAGATGGCGTACAGAAGAAGAGAGGACCAGAGGGATGGGTTTTACAGATGCCACAGGGGTAGGGGTGCAGTAGGAGCTAGGAAGGAGGGTGGGTGAAGATGTGAAAGGATCTGACGGGGATGGCGACGGATATTAATTTTGGGTAACAGTTAATATTAAATACCCGGAAATAAATCCCGAAAACGCGAATTTTGAATCCTACAATTAGTTCTCGAATGTTAATTTCCCCGACTCTCGCTTTCTCGATCAATTAGATTTATAAAATAAAAAAGGATATCGCACTACGATAATTATTTTGAATTTTCGATGTAAAATGACGGAAATCGTTCGCTAAATTTTATATTCTGATCGGAATCCGCTAAACGAGTTTTAAATCCGATTTAAATCCATTTTTATTTTCCTTTTTCCGAAAAATTAGGATTTGAAAATCCGAGCCTTTACACTAAACCCTAACCCTTAACCCTAAACCCTAACCCTAACACAAAACCCTACACATCCAGAATGCGCATACAGTCTGTGCACATCCTAAATGCGCATAAAGTTCACACACATCCTGGTTGTGTACACTCTCATAACTTAAATAATATTAAATTGTGTTATTTTACCATCTTTAGTAATATTTTTTTAAATACAATTCTATTAAATGAAATAGAATAAATTAATCATTTTTTATATATATTGATTTTTTTTTATAAATTATATGAAATTTTATTATTTTTCCCTAAAACTTTTAACTTAAATTTCCGATAGCTTTATGCCGGTGCGCGATTGCTCTTCGAGTTCTAATCTTCTTCAAATTCGGTACTTTATAGAGTAGTCAAGTCTCCAATTATTTGCTAATGTCGGTTGGGAGGTCTATGTTCTTCAGTTAGTGTTAGTCCACGTACAACTAATGAATAATCCATAATGGTACGCGATTCCATTCGAGCTTCAAATATTTTGTTATTTATAATCAACAGAATATTCGATGATTTGAATAAATAGTCGTGTTGGTTTGAGTTAATCGACTTTTCATACGTCGGGAACGGGGTGGTTGGAACGTACATCGGAAAATATATAATGTGATCGATCATAAACCCTAAACCTTAACCCTAAACCCTAACCCTAAACTCTAACCCTAACACAAAACCCTACACGTCCAGAATGCGCATGCAGTCTGTGCACATCCTAAATGCGCATAAAGTTCACACACATCCTCGTTGTGTACACTCTCATAACTTAAATAATATTAAATTGAAATCTTTAGTAATAATTTTTTAAATACAATTCTATTAAATGAAATAGAATAAATTAATCATTTTATATATATATTGATTTTTTTTATAAATTATATGAAATTTTATTATTTTTCCCTAAAACTTTTAACTTAAATTTCCGATAGCTTTATGCCGGTGCGCGATTGCTCTTCGAGTTCTAATCTTCTTCAAATTCGGTACATTGTAGAGTAGTCAAGTCTCCAATTATTTGCTAATGTCGGTTGGGAGGTTTATGTTCTTCAGTTAGTGTTAGTCCACAACTAATGAATAATCCATAATGGTACGCGATTACATTCGAGCTTCAAATATTTTGTTATTTATAATCAACAAAATATTCGATGATTTGAATAAATAGTCGTGTTGGTTTGAGTTAATCGACTTTTCATACGTCGGGAACGGGGTGGTTGGAACGTACATCGGAAAATATATAATGTGATCGATCATAAACCCTAAACCTTAACCCTAAACCTTAACCCTAAACCCTAACCCTAAACTCTAACCCTAACACAAAACCCTACACATCCAGAATGCGCATGCAGTCTCCAATTATTAATGTTATTTATTTTATATAACTAAATTATTTTCTTTTATTTATTATTTATGTGTTTATTTGTTTTATAAAAAAATTTAAAAATAAATTTATTTATTGTATATTTATTTATAAACTTATTTATTTAGAAATAAATTATTTTATTTTATTTCTTATTTATGTTTATTTCATTTATTTTATAAATTCAATGAATTTTATTTATTATTTATTGTTTAATATATTGATTTTTTTTATAAATTAATTAATATATTTCATTTAATATGTTTTTAGGGTTGTGTAATGTATGTTTTTACTTCAATATAATTTTTTAATAAATAAATTAAAATCAAACTCAATTTTGTTTATTTAAAATATTAATGTTATTTATTTTATATAACTTAATTATTTTATTTTATTTATTATTTATTTATTTATTTTTTCTTTTATTTATAAATAAATTAAAATAAAACTCAATTTTGTAATTTATGTTTTTATTACACTATAATTTTTTTTGTAAATAAATTAAAATCAAACTCAATTATTATTATTTTATTTGTTTTTTTATTATTACATTTTTATTTTTTTTAAAAAAATAAAATTCAATTATTATAATTATTTTATTTTTTTAAATTTTTTTAATTTTATTTGTTTTTTTATTATTACATTTTTATTTTTTTAAAAAAATAATTCACTCCACACGTGTGGCAACACGGAGAAATCGTCCGCGGGCATGCCAATCTGTGCACATCCTGGATGTGTAGGCGGGTGCCGCACATCGAGGATGCGTTTGCGGGTGCCCCCCATTGACCCGAATATCTATCAACGGATGGATTGTCGCTAGATAATCTAGGGCGGTGAGTTGGGCACCCGCAAACACATCCTGGATGTGCGGCACCCGCAAACACATCCAGGATGTGCACAGATTGGCATGCGCGGGACGAATTCCGCGTGTTGCCACACGTGGGAAGTGAAGGATTTAAAAAAAAAAATAAAACTTAAATAATAAATAAAACAAAATAATCTAGTTATATAAAATAAATAATAAAAATACTTAATAAGTAAATAAAATAAAAATAATTTGATTATATACACAAATAAATCAAGAATTAATGAGAAAAATAATATAATAAATAATGGATAAATATATATATATATATATAAATATATAATAAACAAAAAACTATTTAATAAATTAATAAAAATATAAATATAAATATATAATCAATACATATATAAAAAAAATAAAAAATAAATGAATAATTAATAAAGATAATATATTTCATAATTACTTATTATAAAAATTACATATTGATACATAAAATAAAAATAATTTGTTTATATAAATAAATAAATGAATAATTAATAAAAAAAATATTTAATAAACATTGAATAAAAAAATCTATTTATATAATTACTATAATTACTATATATATATATACATATATATATATATATATATAATTACTATATATATATATATGTATATGTATATATAAATAATATAATAACAAACATAGATAAATAAATTAAATTTATTCATTGATAATGAATTATTATTAAATTTTATTAATTTAAAATCTTTAGTAAGATTATTTTAATATAAAACTCAATTAAAAATAATAAAACAAATAAACATATATGAATTAAAAAATCAATTAAATCTTGAAATTAGGTATTAACAAAAAAATAATGAAAATTAAATTAAATTTTATTGGTTATTTATGTAAATAAAAATATACATAATTAATACATAAATAAAAATAGTAAAAAAAAAATGAATAGTTAATAAATATGTATATATATAATTAATTAATATACAAAAATATATCTATAATTAATAAATTGGTAAAAAATAATAAATAAATAAATAAATAAATTTATTATATTTATTATTTATTTTTTTATATGTTTTTTCTTTTTTTAGTAATAATTAAATTTATTTTATTTAATTTTTCTATTCTTATTCTTATTTTTATTTGTTATATTTTTTTCTACTTTATTATAAATGTATTTTTTTCTCTAAATAAATAAATTTATTCTATTTATTATTTATTGTTTTATATATCTTTTAATTTTATAAATTAAAAAATTTATAAAATTGGTAAAAAAATTTATAAAATTTATTTTATTTTGTATGATCTTTTTCAGTTAAACATATGTATAATTAATAAATTGGTAAAAAATAATAAAACATAAATAAATAAATAAATTATTTATAATTAATAAATTTGATTTTTTTTGTAAATAAATTAATTTATTATATTTATTATTTATTGTTTTATATGTTTTTTGTTTTTTATTCACAAATAAATTTATTTTATTTTATTTTTACTATTCTTATTCTTATTTGTTATATTTTTTTCTACTTTATTATAATTGTATTTGTTTTTCCGTAAATAAATAAATTTATTCTATTTTATTATTTATTGTTTTATATATTTTTTAATTTTATAAATTAAATATTTTATTTTATTTTTTATAATCTTTTTTAGTTAAACATGTTAGATCGTTTTTAATCTACCTTTTCTCCTACTCTAAAGCCTCATTATTCCGCTCAAAAACAACAATTGCACCATTCTCACCGCCACCTTCCATGAATCTCCTCACAGTCATGAGATCGAAATGCAGCTTCTTCAATTCCACCTACGGATGCTTAGGAGAGGCCAGAACTTGCCTTCATATCCTCGTGTAGGGTAAAAGTTTGAGGGGATGATGTTTTATGTGCTCTTTATAGGCGAGTCCAGTCTCTAATTTTTTGCTGATTTCGGTGGTGAGGTTTATGTTATTCAGTTAGGGTTTAGTCCACAACTAATTGTGCATAATAGTGCGTGATTGAGAACGAGCTTCAAATCTTTTTTTTTAATCAACAGAATGCTCGATACTTTTTCACATTGTTCTATTACATTTACAAATAAATAACATGTTGCTCGCGTTTTTAAATAGTGTTGTTAGCATAATACGATCTTTTCGCCATAGGCTATAGCATACCTCGATTATTTGTCTTTCAGAATCTTCACATTGCTCCATCTAGCTAATATCGGATAGTCCTCATCTCAACACATCCAATTCGAAACTTACTTCAGCATAGAGAATCCAAAATCTACAGCACATCGGAAACAGGGTGGTTCGGATTTACATCGAAAAATATATTATGTATTCATTGATCGATCGATCGACTTATCTAAGTCAATATTAACACTTAGTCATTGTGTTTATTTCTTCTCATTAGATTTACAGAGAAATAACATATTTTTGCGTTTGTAAATAGTTATGTATACAAAATATTTCAAGCTAGACTCTAATAATAACCAGAATTCTCGATGATGATAATATATAGTCGTGCTGGTTTGAGTTAATCGACTCTTCATACCTCGAAAACGGGGTTTAGGGTTAAGGGTTAGGGTTAGGGTTTAGGGTTAAGGGTTAGGGGTTTATGATGTGATCGATCATAAACCCTAACCCTTAACCCTAAACCCTAACCCTAACACAAAACCCTACACATCCAGAATGCGCATACAGTCTGTGCACATCCTAAATGCGCTTAAAGGTTACACACATCCTGGTTGTGTACACTCTCATAACTTAAATAATATTAAATTGTGTTATTTTACAATCTTTAGTAATATTTTTTAAATACAATTCTATTAAATGAAATAGAATAAATTAATCATTTTTTATATATATTGATTTTTTTGTATAAATTATATGAAATTTTATTATTTTTCACTAAAACATTTAACTTAAATTTCCCATAGTTTTACGCCGTACACAATTCCTCTTCGAGTTCTAATCTTCTTCAAATTCGGTACTTTGTAGAGTAGTCAAGTCTCCAATTATTTGCTAATGTCGGTTGGGAGGTTTATGTTCTTCAGTTAGTGTTTAGTCCACAACTAATGAATAATCGATAATAGTACGCGATTACATTCGAGCTTCAAATATTTTGTTATTAATATATAATCAACAAAATGTTCGATGATTTGAATAAATAGTCGTGCTGGATTGAGTTAATCGATTTTTCATATCTCGGGAACGGGGTGGTTGGAACGTACATCGGAAAATATATGATGTGATCGATAATACCCTAAACCCTAAACCCTAACCCTAACCCTTAACTCAAACCCTAACACAAAACCCTACACATCCAGAATGCGCACACACTCTGTGCACATTGTAAATGCGCATAAAGTTGACACACATCCTGGTTGTGTACACTCTCATAACTTAAATAATATTAAATTGTAATATTTTACAATCTTTATTAATATTTTTTAAATACAATTCTATTAAATGAAATAGAATAAATTAATCATTTTTATATATATTGATTTTTTTTACTCCGATAGCTTTACGCCGGTACGCGATTCCTATTCGAGTTCTAATCTTCTTCAAATTCGGTACTTTGAAGATTAGTCAAGTCTCCAATTATTTGTTGATTTCGGTGGGGAGGTTTATGTTCTTCAGTTAGTGTTTAGTCCACAACTAATAAATAATCCATAATGGTACGCGATTACATTCGAGCTTCAAATATTTTCTTATTATAATCAAGAGAATATTCGATGCTGATAATATATAGTCGTGCAGGTTTGAGTTAATCGACTCTTCATACGTCGGAAACGGGGTGGTTGAGACGTACATCGGAAAATATATGATGTGATCGATCATAAACATTAACCCCAACCCTAAACCCTAACCCTAACCCTAAACCCTAAACCCCCCCTAACCCTAACACAAAACCCTACACATCCAGAATGCGCACACAGTCTGTACACATCGTAAATGCGCATAAATTTGACACACATCCTGGTTGTGTACACTCTCATAACTTAAATAATATTAAATTGTATTATTTTACAATCTTTATTAATATTTTTTAAATACAATTCTATTAAAGGAAATAGAATAAATTAATCATTTTTTATATATATTGATTTTTTTTACTCCGATAGCTTTACGCCGGTACGCGATTCCTATTCGAGTTCTAATCTTCTTCAAATTCGGTACTTTGAAGATTAGTCAAGTCTCCAATTATTTGTTGATTTCGGTGGGGAGGTTTATGTTCTTCAGTTAGTGTTTAGTCCACAACTAATAAATAATCCATAATGGTACGCGATTACATTCGAGCTTCAAATATTTTCTTATTATAATCAAGAGAATATTCGATGTTGATAATATATAGTCGTGCAGGTTTGAGTTAATCGACTCTTCATACGTCGGAAACGGGGTGGTTGGGACGTACATCGGAAAATATATGATGTGATCGATCATAAACATTAACACTAACCCTAAACCCTAACCCTAACCCTAAACCCTAAAACCCCCCTAACCCTAACACAAAACCCTACACATCCAGAATGCGCACACAGTCTGTACACATCGTAAATGCGCATAAAGTTGACACACATCCTGGTTGTGTACACTCTCATAAGTTAAATAATATTAAATTGTATTATTTTACAATCTTTATTAATATTTTTTTAAATACAATTCTATTAAAGGAAATAGAATAAATTAATCATTTTTTTTATATATATTGATTTTTTTTATAAATAATTATATGAAATTTTATTATTTTTCCCTAAAACTTGTAACTTAAATCTCCGATAGATTTACGCCGGTACGCGATTCCTCTTCGAGTTCTAATCTTCTTCAAATTCGGTACTTTGAAGATTAGTCAAGTCTCCAATTATTTGTTGATTTCGGTGGGGAGGTTTATGTTCTTCAGTTAGTGTTTAGTCCACAGCGAGTGCGCACACAGTCTGCGCACTCGCTGGGACTAGGGGAAGAAGCATGGCTCCAAGTACGACTTGTGATGTTGAGGGAAGCAGTGAGAAATGCTCATCTCTACATACCATTGCTTGGTTACTACGGGCCAGCATCGGAGCCGAGTAAACAAATGGCGATGTACAAGATGCATTTCAACTGGACGAACGTGACCAACAACGCACCTCCTGAATATTGGTTGAGTTTGCCAGAGGACGGACATGTCTTTGCGACCGCGTACCAGTGCCCCCTTGTGCACTTGAGTTACAGCTCACCCATGACGTTTCTTCCACTCACCGCACAAGAACCTGCTCCGGGAGGACCCCCGCCTGGGTCAATCCTTGTAATAAGCTTTCTTGGATCACGCCAGCATTACGTGTCGGTAAGAACAAATTCGACTTCTCTCCATCACTTGTTCCAATTACAATTTACTCCATTTTTTCCGCTAACCATCTATCATACTGTGCAGCTCACAATGATGAATGAATTTCCCATTCCTCCCATAACGGAGTACTGGATACAAAATCATGATCCCAGCGTTGACGGAATGGATGCGCAGTATGCTGTAAGCATTGAAGAGTTCCAACTGAATCGTGAATGTAGCGGTCGCTCGAGGGTTTAAAATAATTAGCAGTTATATTATGTACCAAACATTATTATGAAGCTCATTGTAAAAGTGTTTGCATGACATTTACAGTTCCAGTTTGACATTCAGTGTGAATCATTTGCCCTTGCTTATATTACTAGTTGCTCTTAGATTTAGTTGTGCGAGTTATAAGTTTCGAGACATACTATGTTTGATGCAGAATATGTACAGAATGAACCGATAAGAACACAGAAATAACATCTTATGTACTTCTGTATATATAATTATTAAATAATATAGCCGATAAGAGTATGTACATACACAGAAAGAACACAAAATCAATTTTATTTGTTTATTATGCATTAAATTAGTGTGTACATACACGTTCTTTATGTTTGAAAACGATTCTGTGTGGAGAAAATTCTCTCTTCGACTGGACACATCTAGGATGTGTGAAACCATGCTGCACATTCAGGATGTGTAAACTTCAGATTGAGATTTTCTGTCTACAGAACTACTTACGACCGTTACCTAAATGTGATTACTTCAGATTGAGATTTTCTGTATCAAACTCAATTTTGTTTGTTTAAAATATTACTGTTATTTATTTTATATAACTAAATTATTTTATTTTATTTATTATTTACGTGTTTATTTGTTCTATAAATAAATTTAAAAATAAATTTATTTATTATATATTTATTTATAAACTTATTTATTTAGAAATAAATTATTTTATTTTATTTCTTATTTATGTTTATTTCATTTATTTTATAAAGTCAATGAATTTTCTTTATTATTTATTGTTTAATATATTGATTTTTTTAATAAATTAATTAATATATTTCATTTAATATGTTTTTAGGATTGTGTAATGTATGTTTGTACTTCCTTATAATTTTTTAATAAATAAATTAAAATCAAACTCAATTTTGTTTGTTTAAAATATTAATGTTATTTATTTTATATAACTAAATTATTTTATTTTATTTATTATTTACGTGTTTATTTGTTCTATAAATAAATTTAAAAATAAATTTATTTATTATATATTTATTTATAAACTTATGGATTTAGAAATAAATTATTTTATTTTATTTCTTATTTATGTTTATTTCATTTATTTTATAAAGTCAATGAATTTTATTTATTATTTATTGTTTAATATATTGATTTTTTTTATAAATTAATTAATATATTTCATTTAATATGTTTTTATGATTGTGTAATGTATGTTTGTACTCCCTTATAATTTTTTAATAAATAAATTAAAATCAAACTCAATTTTGTTTGTTTAAAATATTAATGTTATTTATTTTATATAACTAAATTATTTTATTTTATTTATTATTTACGTGTTTATTTGTTCTATAAATAAATTTAAAAATAGATTTATTTATTATATATTTATTTATAAACTTTTTTATTTAGAAATAAATTATTTTATTTTATTTCTTTTTTATGTTTATTTCATTTATTTTATAAAGTCAATGAATTTTATTTATTATTTATTGTTTAATATTTTGATTTTTTTAATAAATTAATTAATATATTTCATTTAATATGTTTTTAGAATTGTGTAATGTATGTTTGTCCTCCCTTATAATTTTTTAATAAATAAATTAAAATCAAACTCAATTTTTTTATTTAAAATATTAATGTTATTTATTTTATATAACTAAATTATTTTATTTTATTTATTATTTACGTGTTTATTTGTTCTATAAATAAATTTAAAAATAAATTTATTTATTATATATTTATTTATAAACTTATGGATTTAGAAATAAATTATTTTATTTTATTTCTTATTTATGTTTATTTCATTTATTTTATAAAGTCAATGAATTTTCTTTATTATTTATTGTTTAATATATTGATTTTTTTAATAAATTAATTAATATATTTCATTTAATATGTTTTTAGGATTGTGTAATGTATGTTTGTACTTCCTTATAATTTTTTAATAAATAAATTAAAATCAAACTCAATTTTGTTTGTTTAAAATATTAATGTTATTTATTTTATATAACTAAATTATTTTATTTTATTTATTATTTACGTGTTTATTTGTTCTATAAATAAATTTAAAAATAAATTTATTTATTATATATTTATTTATAAACTTATGGATTTAGAAATAAATTATTTTATTTTATTTCTTATTTATGTTTATTTCATTTATTTTATAAAGTCAATGAATTTTATTTATTATTTATTGTTTAATATATTGATTTTTTTTATAAATTAATTAATATATTTCATTTAATATGTTTTTATGATTGTGTAATGTATGTTTGTACTCCCTTATAATTTTTTAATAAATAAATTAAAATCAAACTCAATTTTGTTTGTTTAAAATATTAATGTTATTTATTTTATATAACTAAATTATTTTATTTTATTTATTATTTACGTGTTTATTTGTTCTATAAATAAATTTAAAAATAAATTTATTTATTATATATTTATTTATAAACTTATGGATTTAGAAATAAATTATTTTATTTTATTTCTTATTTATGTTTATTTCATTTATTTTATAAAGTCAATGAATTTTATTTATTATTTATTGTTTAATATATTGATTTTTTTTATAAATTAATTAATATATTTCATTTAATATGTTTTTATGATTGTGTAATGTATGTTTGTACTCCCTTATAATTTTTTAATAAATAAATTAAAATCAAACTCAATTTTGTTTGTTTAAAATATTAATGTTATTTATTTTATATAACTAAATTATTTTATTTTATTTATTATTTACGTGTTTATTTGTTCTATAAATAAATTTAAAAATAGATTTATTTATTATATATTTATTTATAAACTTTTTTATTTAGAAATAAATTATTTTATTTTATTTCTTTTTTATGTTTATTTCATTTATTTTATAAAGTCAATGAATTTTATTTATTATTTATTGTTTAATATTTTGATTTTTTTAATAAATTAATTAATATATTTCATTTAATATGTTTTTAGAATTGTGTAATGTATGTTTGTCCTCCCTTATAATTTTTTAATAAATAAATTAAAATCAAACTCAATTTTTTTATTTAAAATATTAATGTTATTTATTTTATATAACTAAATTATTTTATTTTATTTATTATTTACGTGTTTATTTGTTCTATAAATAAATTTAAATATAAATTTATTTATTATATATTTATTTATAAACTTATGGATTTAGAAATAAATTATTTTATTTTATTTCTTATTTATGTTTATTTCATTTATTTTATAAAGTCAATGAATTTTATTTATTATTTATTGTTTAATATATTGATTTTTTTTTAAATTAATTAATATATTTCATTTAATATGTTTTTATGATTGTGTAATGTATGTTTGTACTCCCTTATAATTTTTTAATAAATAAATTAAAATCAAACTCAATTTTGTTTGTTTAAAATATTAATGTTATTTATTTTACATAACTAAATTATTTTATTTTATTTATTATTTACGGGTTTTATTTTTTCTATAAATAAATTTAAAAATAGATTTATTTATTATATATTTATTTATAAACTTATTTATTTAGAAATAAATTATTTTATTTTATTTCTTATTTATGTTTATTTCATTTATTTTATAAAGTCAATGAATTTTATTTATTATTTATTGTTTAATATTTTGATTTTTTTAATAAATTAATTAATATATTTCATTTAATATGTTTTTAGGATTGTGTAATGTATGTTTGTCCTCCCTTATAATTTTTTAATAAATAAATTAAAATCAAACTCAATTTTTTTTATTTTGTATAACTAAATTATTTTATTTTATTTATTATTTATGTATTTATTTTTTCTTTTATTTATAAATAAATTAAAATAAAACTCAATTTTTTAATTTATGTTTTTATTACACTATAATTTTTTTTGTAAATAAATTAAAATCAAACTCAATTATTATTATTTTATTTGTTTTTTTATTATTACATTTTTATTTTTTTAAAAAAATAAAATTCAATTATTATAATTTTTTTTAATTATTATTATTTTATTTGTTTTTTTATTATTACATTTTTATTTTTTAAAAACAATAAAATTCAATTATTATAATTATTTATTATAATTATTTTTATTTTATTTGTTTTTTTAAACAATAAAATTCAATTATTATAATTATTTATTTTATTTATTTTATTTTTTTTTATTTTATTTGTTTTTTTATTATTACATTTTTAAAAAAAAAAAAATCCTTCACTTCCCACGTGTGGCAAGATGCGGAATTCGTCCCGCGCATGCCAATCTATGCACATCCTGGATGTGTTTGCGGGTGCCGCACATCCAGGATGCGTTTGCGGGTGCCCCGCATTGACCCGATAATCTATTTATCAACCTATGTGGAGCGTTGTGTTTGATTCCAGGGACAAAATTACATAGGACAAAAAATAATATTATTTTATCATTATTTTTTCCTAAAATCAACTACAACGCACCATAGAGGATTTTTGTCCCTAGAATCAACCACCACGCGCCACATATGATGCTATGCATCGGTTTTAAAAAATAATATTATTTTATTATGACTTTTTCCTAGAATCGACTACAACGCGCCACAGATGATTTTTGTCCCTAGAAACAACCACAACGCACCACATATGATGCTGTGCATCGGTTTTAGTATATGTATATAGATAGGATGAGATTGTGACACATGTCCCATTTTTTTTTAAATAAATAAAATTGTTATCCAGCACTCAGCTTAGGAGTGTGAGGTGCGTCATAACTGTGAAATTAATGAAAACCTAAATCCTTCATCCTCTTGTACGTGTGGAAAACTCTGTGGTTGGTGATGTCTATTGGCTAATATTGGCATTCCGAAAATGACGAGAGTGACGACGGTTGCAGGAGGAAGCGAGTTTGAAAGCGGCGATGGCGATCTAAATTGAGCGGTGTCGAGGCTAGGAAGAGGCGACGGGGGGAGTTTGGATTCCGACAGTGAGGGTAGGAAGGGGCGAGGCAGGGAGGGACGATGGCAGCAGATCTGGGCGGTGGTGGCGACGGAGGTGAGGCTAGGAGGGAGGACGACTAAGCGAGGGATGATGGAGGCAAATCTGGGTGGTGGTGGCGACGATCTGCAATGATCGGCGTGCGTGAAGGTTCTTGTGTGGCGGAATAAGCGGTAGTGAAGGCTTTTATTCAGGTATGTCGGCTCCTGTGCTTTTCCAGAAAAAAAAGGGCGATAGGGGCATTGATGATAGATGACGATGGGGGTCTTCGACTTGTTCCCAAGTGAAGGTAGACGAGATGGCTGCTCATCTAATAACCTGGTTCCCAATTGCAAATTATAATCGAGTTAGGAGGTTCATCAATATATTTCAACCCATCTCAGACACTGCTCAATCGACATTACATTTATTGATTTCGCGTTTCCCATATTGTTCGGCTTTTTTAATGTGTTCTTAGTGTCTAATTTTCCGATTTGCTGGTTAGTTTTATTAATTTTGTCTGTAGTTTCATAGATCCAACTATTTTTGTTATGCTAGGTTAAGCTTAGATCGGGATTTGGTCTTGTGCTAAGATTTACGAATTTGTAAGCTTTTGAATGGTTCATTTTAGTGCATACTGTATTTATTAGAATGATTGAAGGTTGTTGTTATGTATTGATTGGTGTTGTTGCTAGTCTATCGAATTTCGTTATCAAACTTCGATTGCATATATGAATCTAATTTGGAATTCATGTTGAATACAATTATTGTTCAGTGGAATACAACTATTATTCGGTGAATTTATAAAGATTATTCATTATAATTGTCATTTTTATAGGGAAATCTGAGATGGTTAATTTTATTCGTTACACGTGAAGTATTATTCTGTCGGATACTAGCATTATTTGATGAATTTCTTAAGATTATTCATTTATAGAAGACATTTGTTTGTGATCGCAAAACATGAACTATGAGATTATATTCGGTGGAATATGAAGCATTATTCGGTGAAATATGAGCATTATTCGTAAAAATCGTAAGTATTGTTTAGGGAATTAGGGTTTCTTTCATCTAAATTTTATGGAAAAAAACATAACATTATTCAGTAGCACGTAAGAAATTATTCAATGGAATTGGTAAATTTTCATGTGAACTGAATGTAAAAAAGATAACATGACATTATTTGGTAGGATGTGAAACATTATTCTGTTAATTAAAGTGATTAATTTTAAGAACAAATGAAATCAAGTGGTCCCTGATGGACGGTTTTTAGTCGCGTTAACCGTATCAAAATAAATTCGAACCTACCTAACTAATGTAGTGTAGTAAGCACGAGTCGATCCCACAGAGAATCAAGTTATTCCTAAGTAGTGTCTATTTACCAATTAAGAGAACAAAAGGGGGTTTTGGTGATTGAGAATAAGAAAGAAAACAAAATAAACTATAAACAAGTTAACGGATATAACAATTAGGAAGATAGTTTCATCTACAAATATCCACTTTAATTTGACCGGCTGATCCTCGATTCTTCTTCAAGTTCTCTTTTCATCCTATTATTGTTCCTGTCCTGATCTTATGTAAATTACTAGTCCTACGAGTCCTAGTAACCCTTACTAATTAGATAACCTTAACACGGTCAAGATTTAACCTAATAGTAGCATTAAGATTAAGGATTGACCAGAATATATGCAACACCAAGCTACGAGTCAGCATTTAATATATAATTGATTCTCTGCACACCAGTTTAGTCCTACGAGCCCTAAAAAGGCATGATTGCTACTATGGATTAAGGTTCGCTACGAGGAATCTACAAAATCCTAGCAATAATCTCAACTAGTTGTACGGACTATAGGAAATCAACAATAATCGCAAAAGAATCAATACGAATTAATAGGAATAGAACAAGAATAGAAAT
This sequence comes from Persicaria tinctoria, assembly GCA_037127255.1. Taxonomy (NCBI): domain Eukaryota; kingdom Viridiplantae; phylum Streptophyta; class Magnoliopsida; order Caryophyllales; family Polygonaceae; genus Persicaria; species Persicaria tinctoria. The sequence goes on along the minus strand of JBANSL010000007.1, from coordinate 54,837,111 downwards.
CTCACAACTTTATAAAATAAAAGCTTCAATCTATAGACGAAACGGAAGAGTTTAACTCTCCATAAAAATAAGACAAAAACAATTAGGGTTATAGTGTTGGAAGCTAAAGTCGGCTACGGTGTACACTGTCTACACACCTTCCGTGTTTTGCCGTATGGCATATATATATATATAGTAAATGTAAAGAACTAATATCCTAATCTAACTATCTAATCTATATATAATAATATTAATATATAAAAATCTATCTAACTAATCTAAATACATGGTAAAGTCCACTCAACGGTAAATCCAGTAGTACGCACTTGATCAAAGAATTGTGCAAGTCTGGTGCCACATCTCCTCCGTACTCTGTATGAATCCATCAGCCCATTCATCATTAGTATCTCGGCCCAAACGAGAGTAAACATGCCCAACGATCAGCTCCACCAGTCCGGCCATCATGCTTTTAGTTTGCACAATAATCCCATATATTATTATCGACCTCCAAATTCATACGATCCAGTCCAAAATACCTGAAATATATATAAACACTTGTGTAGACTCCGAAAAGTAAATAATACAAATTAACTATAAAATAAGTAAAATATGCATGAAAATAACCTAATATAATATGCAATTATACGACTAAAATAGACCATATCAGTCCCTCCAACAAATCACTCATATTTGTCATAAAATAGTAAAAAAAAACAGCTTAAAAAGAATAAGAAAGAGCGGCTTACAAAAAAAAATTCGGATGTGTTTACACACACCAAATGGAGAGAGTGGTTGTTTTTAACCCATGTGGGTCCCAAAATTTAAATTGGAAAAAAATATCTTTTAATTTTGGTCTTCCACCTCATCTTCATCAACGACCCATAATTGTGTACAAGGTACTATTGTAATAAGAAATCGAGATTGCAAATAGAATATAAATAAACTAAGCAAACCAATTCCTTTTTGAGCAAATAAAGTTCATGACTTACTCTCTTTGTAGCAGAAGGAAGTCAGGATCGATCCTCGAGGAAGCGGGTCAGGGGATCTCAGATAGCGGATGAATCACGTCCATAAATCGACTCAGAAGCACTCGATCTCGACTAGGTTGTAGTCCATGGGGATCAGTGCAGTCGATTTCGTGCAGAAAGCAGCAATAACAAGTACTGGGAATAATTGACGTCCACCAGTGTCCTCAACGTCGAGTATATCTGTTCGTCTCAAGTACCTGCAAAACAGAAACAACAATCGATCTCAAGCAGAAAACTTGATCTCGAGTACTTAGTAGTCGACGTCGACCAATGTGGTCGATGTCGAGTTGTCCTGCAGAAAAGTTGATGCGTCGGCAAAGGTGGCCGAAGAGTGTGAGGATGGCGAAGAATCGTGGATAGAAAATAGACCAAGGTGTTGAGTTTTTCGAGGACCCAACGAACGACAGATTGTAGGTTGTAAACAAATTAACTAAAGACTTCCAAGACCGGGGTTGCAACGACAATAACCATGCCAGTAGAATCATTAATCACAAAAGGTGGAATCTTTATCCATAAAAGAAAAGACTTTCACCAAATCCGACAAGTAAGAATAGAAAACATTCCATTAATAACCCTAAATGTGTCTGACGACAACTTCTGCAGACTTGTTCTTCGTTTAGGCTCGCTTCTTCTTCTCAGGACATCTTTAGATCTTCATGTAAGCTTCTTCGATTGACTAAACATCCTCATCTAATGCATCATCAACCCATGTCTCATCCTCGGATCCACAGTTACTTGAAATAATCAATAAAAGTGTGTATATTCCGACTCCACCAACATAGAGAGCAAATATGAAAATTGTACTTAAACCATGCATGATATGCATCATAACTAAACTAAATGCAACCTATTATCTCCATCTAAATGCACACTATCAAACTCCCCCTCATTTAAGCTTTGCTAGTCATCGAGCGAACAATATAAAAGCAACCTATACCTACCTTTTCCTTCTTCATGCATTAGCCCAAATCAAAAGCAACATCAATTTTAAATGAACACAAGACCATTCCATAAGAATGTAGAGTTTCGCTACCTAAGGTGGGTATTTGAAATCTATGTGTATGCAAGATTTTATTTTTTTGGATTTTTTTTCAAGTGCAATATAAATATAAAAATAACGGACAACAAAGAAAGACAGAGAAAGAAAGAAAGAAGTGAAGAGTCGTCCTCGCCCACGCCCGCGCCGACGCCGGGAGAGATTAGGGCTCCCTCCGCCGCTCTTCCTCCATCTCCACTGGGAGAGATTAAGGATTCTTAAGCCCATCCATGAGCGAATTCTCTCGAACGACGAATACGAACCATCCATTGAGCTATTACGCCGGTGTAACCCTACTCTCCTCCCTCCACCGATCGGCACCGGTGCAACCCTGCTCTCCTCACCCCCCTTCGAAGACAACCCCTCAAAGAAATCATCGTCCACAGACAAGCTGCGGTCCTGCAGAGATGATTAATTGGAGGCGGAGCCTTGGGGAAACTGTTGTCGTTGCTGGATTCGGGAGAGGGTTTCGGAGTGGGGCTGGTGGTGGCGGGGTCCGGCGGGAGAGCTTTCGTCTTCGTCATTCGAAGACTCCCTTCTCTCCCCATCATATTCTCCTTGGTCAAATTATCGTCCAACACAATTGAAGCTTCCCACTGATTAAACATGACCTAATGCACTATATGACCTAACTCACTATCCCCTCCCCCACACTTAAACTTTTCATCATCCTTAAATGAAAATCAAATAAAGACAACAAAATTTAAAATAAAACCACAAGTGGGGGAAGAGGGAACCTACTTGATTATGGTAATGGTGGTTTCTATCGTCGGACAACAAACTTTGAAACACTGAGGCGGCGGCGGGCGCCGGGTATGGAGCGGCAGGCGCCGTGTGTGCATAATCATGAATCCGAGTTGATGTTCCGACGTCCAAACTCCTTCCAAATTGCTATTTGAAGATCATAACTTGGTTTCAAAGTCTTTCTTTTGGTGATAGGAATGGTGATGGTATGAAAAAAAATTGAATTTGGTGGATGAAGGGTAGTGGTGAATGTGTATGATGGATGGGAAAAGAAAGACTTTTGATTGAAACTCAAGGCTTAGGTTTTAGAATTTAGATTCAAGTGGAGAAATTATGGTTCTTGTGTGGCTTGGAGACAAAGGCTTTGAATGATCAAATTTGGGAATTGGGATATGTGGTTAATTGGAAAGGGAAAGGATCATCTATCAAAAGAAAAGAAATATTAGAACAGTGGCGGCGGGCGCCGTGGATGGGACGACGGGCGCCGCTTGTGCAAAACACCAACTCCGTCATTAAATCAAGCAAATTTCATGGTTAACTTAAGACTCCTCCAAAAACAAATACCTGAATGGAACTCTATCATTTTATTGAATTTGAAAGACTAAATACCTAACTAGGAATTGAAAAACTTGCAAAATAGAAAACAAATCATGGGTTGCCTCCCAAGAAGCGTCCTTGGATAACGTCATAGACTCGACGATTTATTTTGTCCTTCCCTTAAGACTCATTCAAACATTATTAAAGCCCTTAAAAGCAAATCAAATCACTACTACAATTAGGACCTACTGTGGCACTTCATTGCGGTGGTTACCCTATTGAAGCGGTTTGTTGTGGCGGTTTTATCTATTGCAGCGGTTTAGCGGCGGTTTTATTACTGTACTCTATGGCAGAGACTATAGTGGCGGTTCGAAAAACTAATGTGGCGGTTTTTATAGTACTTTATTTTTTCTATCTACTGTAGCGGTTCTTAAAAGCCTATTGTAGCAATTTGTTTATCTAATGAAGCGGTTTCTCAAAACCAGTAAAATTGACCTAATAAAAGGGTTATTATGTTTTAGTAAAGCGGCTTTTATAACAATTTGAGGGGTGATGCTGCTACCGATTGATGATGAAGTAGTCCTGAGTTTAAGAATCGGTGGAGCTGGCATTAATGACCGGCTAATATGGAGGTTTACGAGGGATAGCCGGTTTTCGGTGAGGTCGGCCTACCATACGATTAGGGAGTCTAAGGAGGGAGGAAACGGGGGAGCGGGACAGTCGGACCCAACAATTATCAATAGGACATGGAAGGCCCTATGGAAGCTCAAGATGATGCCAAAAGTGACCTCTTTGGTGTGGAGGGTGGCGGAAGAAATCTTGCCAAGCAAGATGAATTTATATAAGCGGAAGATGGTGAGCGATCCCTTATGTGAGATATGCGGATGGGTGGAGACGGGATATCATGCATTGTTTGAATGTCAACATGTCCGAGCTTTGTGGAGGTTGCAACCCGCCTTGGAACAAAGATGGCGATTGGGGTCATCGGTTTTCGAAGTTTATGCACTGATTTTCAATAGAGGAAGGGAGGAGGAACACCAATTGTGGGCGGTGATGGTCTGGCAGGCTTGGGAAGCAAGGAACAAGTGGCTTTTTGAGGGCATCCGGAAGGACCCGAAACAGCTGATCATGAATATGCAGCAGCTGTTGGGCGATTTCTTGAGCTATACTAATCCGACAGCACCTGTAAAAGCTGATCTCCCATGTCCTGGACCGGGAAAGTGGACGAGGCCGGAGGCAGGGGTTATCAAAATTAACTGTGATGCGTCCATATCCGCTGATGGGAGTGCAGGTATCGGGTTTGTGGTAAGGGATGACAGAGGTGTTTTTATGCTAGCGGGGCACAAAGGGGTGCAAAATTCTGAAGATATTGAGATGGTCGAAGCGGAAAGCGTGCATTGGGGTTTAATTAGAGTCAGGGAGAGAGGCTTCCGCCGGGCGCACGTAGAGTCAGATTGTCTATGTGCAGGGGCGGCCGCGGGGGGGCGCGGTGGTGGGGGGGGCGCCCCTCCCTCCGGCGACGTAATTTCGTGTATATATGTTAAAAAAAAATTAAGGTAAAAAAATAAAAAAATGTAAAAGAGAACACTAAAATTGTTTAGCTTTGTTGGTGAAACGGAGGGAAGGAAGGAAAAGGGATCCAAGAGGTCATGTGTTCAAATGTCACTCCTACCTTTTTTTCCACTATTTTTTATTCCAACCAAATTTTTTCATAAGATTATTCATTATGTTACACATATATTTAAAAAAAATTCTTCTAATTTTTATTCCTATGAAATTTTGTTAGTTAAACCACAATTTATGAGGTTTTTTGTCATAGTTTTCAATCTTATCAATTTTTTTTTCATTTACCAATGATAAATTCTTTATAAAATTTATAATTTTCTTTCAATATTTTTTAAAAAAATCTTAATCATGCTACACACATATAAACTATTAAATTATAGCATGAATTTTTGTTATAAAATATCATATTTATACCACAATTTATAGTTTTCTTTCAATACATTAAAAAAAATCTTTATTATATATACCGAGGAAATACACATGCTGGCACGGGGCTTTGCTGATGTCCAGTGGTCTCATGTGAAGAGGGGAGGAAATCAGGTTGCTCATGCTATGGCCAATGTTAGGCCAATTAATGAAACTCTTTATTTTGCATAATCTCTTTTACCTCAATCTGCCTTTGTAAGGTTAAGTGGAGATATTGAATAAAATATGAGATGTTTTTTCTCAAAAAAAAAAACAATTTGAGGGGTGGAATGAAGAGAGTCCTAACCGGTTTCTCTCTCGAACTTTCATCTCCAAACACCTGTGTTACTTGTTTCAATGCTTGCTTTAACTCTTAATTTTAAATGGTTATAATCTATAGCCTTTTCAAGCAAAAGAATTACCTTATCAGCACAGTAGATATGGCTTTATCTTGTGCTAATTGAGAGATCACCTCACTTATGTTAAGCTAGGGATGGGACTGAGATAAGATTTTCATTTATCAATCTCCTCATGGCATATATGTGTATTAGCATATTCAAATTAAAGGTATAAGGAGAAGTACGTGTAAATTTTGACAGATTGTAAACCGCATATGCATGCTGAACTCTATTATTGCAATATTGTGAACATAATTTTCAGAAAACAGCCATATGAAACAGCTGAGGTTGTGCTTCATACATCCGTTTACTCTGAACCTATAATGCTGAAAATTCAGAACCCTTGTTTCACATTTCCTTGTATGTGTGTGTATATATATTAGCTTCATGTGTTTGTGTTGAAGTTTAAAAAGGATTTTATCAGTCATTTATTTGTTTATAATTGTTGCATACTTGATCAAAGAATCATTGGGATTTATATTTGGTGAATCAGATGGATACTTTAAATGAGAGGATGTTGCATGCAAGTAATGGAGGAGGTGCATGTCATGATGAAAGTTCTAATATGGTGAGCTGAGAAACAATACTAGAAGGATTTTAATTTTAAGAAAATGTTACCGTTTATTTTAGTGCATGAAGCTATTGTTCACAAGTGATATTAGTGCGCCACAGGTTTCCAATGGTGCTCAAAACCTACTTATGTGCTTAAGGTAAATCTTCAACTTTGTCTTAAACTTGCCTAGCCTCCTGATTAATTATTACTCCCTCTGTTTACAATTACTTGACGTTTTAATGATTTTTTTTACATTTTGATAAATAATTGTCGTTTGGGAATTCTCCCACTCAATTTCATATGCCCCACTCAATTTCACAGTACGGACTCCCCCTTTTTTTTCCTACAATTAAAAATTAATGGACTGCAATGTGAGAAGCAACACTGCCTTCCCTTGTTTAATTTTAAAAATTGCCTCCAATTAGATGTTCTTTGGGAGTGAAAGGGAAGTTGTAGAGTCACATGTACGGATCAATCCAAAAAAATGTCATCTTTACATAGTGAACCTTCATTCCTTAATTTGAGTGCAATTCACCTAAAACGTCAACTAATTGTAAACGGAGGGAGTAATGTTTATGGTGAACTCATTGCTGGACCTGTTGGATGTAAGATTTGCTGTTGATATTCTGTTCGGTGGTGATTCCAGGCTAAATGATGTCTCACTTAAAAGCCCATCAACAAAATATGCTTACCTGAGAAAGCATGAACATGGCATTTCTAAATCAGTCACGAGAGAGCGTGTAGATCAGCTGCTCAACCGCTTTGCACAGAAGCTTGTTCCAGTTGACTGGAAAAGGTAAGGCTATTTTTTCGTTTTTAGTCTGTTAATTCAAATTAGCAATTGGATGGGCTTGATTGATGTACATGAACCTAAACTAATTACTTTGACTTGGGGAAAAACATTTTGTTAACAGAATTCAAGCTTTCAACTCTTTATGGACTATACAAGAATGATAGGTTTATTTTTGTCTTTTGCTTGTGTGCTACTTAAGGATTCAGAATTTAAAAAACAAAGAGATTTCAATGTTATTTGCTGGGTTATATTTTCTTCTGACTGTTCAATCGCCAGAGACAAGGCTCTATATTTCGAAATGAAAATTTTCAGGTGGATGAAGTGAGGTTTAAGGTTCTTAAGTGATACATTTGGTATTTGATGGTCTTGGATTTGAGGAATTTTATGGAAATATCAAAAACTAAACCAGACAACAGTTGGATAAGAATGCTATTCTAGTGTTACATATTATTGTTTGTCAAAATTCCTGCTTCCAAGGTAGAGATTGTTTTCTATCATTTGGGGGAAAAATGTTCATAACATAGTTACTCTTTTCGTTAAAAAACTGACAAGCTTATGGCCTTCATGATTCTGTTACTACACACTGTCCATATCTCATGACAAGGTCATGTCTATTTATAGGTACGAGCCATACCTGTGGGAGAATGACAAATAGTCCTACTTGAGGCATGCACTTATATTTGGATTTTTTGTGCAACTTAACAACATGTACACAGACACGTACTGTGCAGAAGCTGTCAACTAATTCAGCATCCAATTTGATGAGATGTTCCACAGCTCCTCACTTCAAGTATCTTCCCATCAGGTAATATTCTCCCTTTACTGTGCATGAATGTGCTTTATTAGTTACCAATCTTGATGCCGCACAAGGAGAAACTTTTTGTTTATTTCTGCCCTCTCTTATTCTTCATGTTGTACTATATACATGATATCATCTAATGTTCGCTTTGGTTATTTAGTGGACCTGCATTATCTTCTAGGAATGCTGCCAAGACCCCTCTGAGGTCATCTTTTGATAATATCACATGGATTGAACTTGTTGAATTACTACTATGAATGGTTTTCTTGGGAGTTGAACTTGTAGTATTGAGCTTGGTTTATGTTTTAATGCTCATTTAGGGAGTTGAACTTTCTGAATGGAGCTTGGTTTATGTTGTTGTTGTTTTTTATTTAGCTAGTAAAATGTAGAATATTGCTTTTTTTAGCTACTAACATCATGATTATTTTTTGTTTTCACTTGTTTCATCCAGTTTGCCACCAACACAAGTTGCTTCCAGGCCACTTTACAAGATGTCTACCTACGCTACGAGAAGATGATGCTAATACACGGGTGATGCTATGTACTCTTGAATTTACTCTTATTACATTTTGAATTAGAATACACTTAAATGTGTTCTTTTGTGAATGAATTGTAGATATTAATCAATAAAATGCATGAAAAAAAATTTTAAAAACCGCCACAACAGCTATAAAACCGTTTCAGTAGAATTCACAAAACCACCACATTAGCTCATAAAACCGTCACATTACATCAGAAAATCGCCACATTAGACTAAAAAACCATCACATTAGATCACAAAACCGCCACATTAGAACAGAAAACTGCCACAATAGGTTTGTAATAACCGCCACATTGAACAGAGCTATTGTAGCGGTTTGTCTACCTATTGTGGCGGTTTTGTATTTTCGTGTAAAACCGTCACAATAGATGGTAAAATCGCCACAATAGACCTAATGCAACCCGAGCAACAGAGGCTGGTAAAAACCGCCATAATATGCCTTTTGAAGCGGTTTTCTTATCTATTGTGGCGGTTTAGAGCCGTTGCCTAAGGCCTTAATTGTAGTAGTGAATTCTTGTGCCCAACCAAAATTTTAAGTAAGACCACCAACACAGTTCCTTGGATACCTTTGACACTTTCCTATTTACCTTGGTTTGATCATCTCCAGAGAGAATGTAAGACCACCAACACAGTTCCGATGGCGTCTTATAGAAGTAATACTCCCAGGGATCAAAATATTCACCATAATGATCCACAAAAGTGTTAGAAACTTCATTACCTTGCTCAGGAGTAACAGAAATCGGCTCTGGAATTGGTTCTGAGATTGGGGCGATCAAGATGAGCTCTTCAGATGAATCAATAGCCAAAACATATAGATCCTCATGCATGCACTCATGAGATTCCATTTCAATAGGCATTGGGCTCTCCACTTCACCGGATGATGGGTAATAAAAATTAAAGGTATGATAGATGATGGAGAAGAAAGCACAATGGGTGATGTGGAGGAAAACATAATGAATGGTGAAGGAGAGGGCAAAAAAGATAATGGAAAAGAAGGCATAATAGATGAAACCTCACGCGTCGACTCATGAGACTCCGTTTCAAGAAGTACTAGATCTTCTTCTTCATTGCAATCATCGTCAACGAATAGATGCATCTCCCATGATTCCTTAAATCTTTTGCACTGTTCCTCTCATTCTTGCTTAGTTATCCTTTCATATGGCGGAGGTTGTCTAAGGCTGAATAAAATCATGTTTAGTAAGTTGAAAAGACAACGGATATATAAATAACCGTTGTTTATATATAGAGAAGACTTCTCAAAGAAAACGGTTTATAAAACCGTTGTCTAAGGCCGATTAGAATCGTTGCCTTTGAAGTTATAAAGACAACGGATATTTAAAAAAACCGTTGTTATATATATGACGTCTCAAAGAAAACGGTTATTAAAGCCATTGTATAAGGCTAAATAAAATCGTCTTTTAAAAAGTTTAATAGACAACGGATAATTAAAGAACCGTTGTTATATATAGAGAAGAGTTTTTTTTTTTAAAAATATAATTTAGAAATAGAGGACTAATTTTGTAATTCCCCATAACATTATCATAAATGAATGAGCACTAAACCTAGCCGCTCATACCGCTCAACCTCTCTCGCTAAATTGAAGCCATTGATGTCACTAAAATAGTTAGGTTTTTATGCACATTTTAGCTCCATGTTCTATACACTTTGCATATTTCGGGCTAGGAATATGTTGAATTTATGTAGTATATGCTTATTCGCAAGAAATGAAGGTCTACATAAGTTTTGGTTTAAAATTACAGAATTTGGAGCCATTCCGGGACAAAACCAAGAAGCAAAGACAGAGGTTGCACTTTACTCGATATCGAGTATTGGTCCTCGATATCGACAAAGGAGTCCGAGCAAAGGCCAGATCGAGGAGGAGCTGATAAAGAAACTGAGGACTTAGGCTACTCGAGTTCAGGAGATTACTCGATATCGAGTAAACTACTCGATATCGACAAAGGATGAGAGCCACAACCTGATCGAGGAAAAAGCTTGATCGAGGAGTCGAGGAGAGCTGCTCGATCTGACCAGACAAGCCGATACGGAGCAACACCCTCCTCGATATCGAGGAAATTCCTTGATGTTGAGTAAACCCGGAGCACATGTCCGAGCAATGTCGAGAAGGAACTGCTCGATAAAGATGGGCCAGCAAAGTCGATGACACCACTCCTCGATATCGAGTTACTTACTCGATATCGACAACACCAGAAGCGCACAAGCGAGCCAAGTCGAGGACCAGCTACTCGAGCATGCCGCTGAAGTGTTGTTGCAGGAGTAAGTCAAGTATAGAATAGAATATGGTTTAGAACGACTCCCCTGTCTCAGCAAATAATTACAAGACTTCCTCCCGTTGTAGCAAGAGAAAATCAGGATCGAATCCACGAGGAAGCACGTCAGCAGTTCTCAGGTAGCTATCAGATTCTCACAGAAGCAGCAGAAAGACAGAAACACAAACAGAAGCAGAAACAAATAATCCCGGCAAGGGCAAATAAAACAAAAGCAAATAACAAAGCAAAGCAAAAGCAAAGGCTCTCGTCGATCTCGACAAACAGTACTCGAGATAGACAAGGGTGGTCGACGACAGTGGCTCAGGATCGAAAACGAAGCAACTCGACAAAGGCAAGTCAACTCGATCTCGACTACCCCCTCCTCGAGATCGACAAGAATCAGCAAAGACAGACAATAGAAAATTGACAAAGGGCAGAAACTTCAACTCGACCTAGACCAGTTCTCCTCGAGATCGACAAGAACCGTACTCTATCTCGACCAAGTCCTACTCTATGTCGACAAGAACAGAATTTTAAAGGAATGTAAATTGCAATTGCTCAAAACCCAAACTCAGCTTTTTGACGGAAAATAAACTCAATATATAAAAAGACCTCCAAGGCTAGGGTTTCAACACCACAACGACAACCATGCAAAACAACACATAAAGGCATAAAAGATCATGCTTTCATCAAATAACTTTCGTCATTAACAACTAGGCATATAGAGGCTCTCGGATAAACCCTAATTGTTACTAACCCTTTTTCACATAATTAATCCAAGTTGCATTAAGATCACTTTTGCTTCAATAACACAAACAAGGATCACCTTCAACTCTCGCAAAAGAATCATGCTCATAGGGAAAGAAGATAAATTGCACAAAAGATCTGACCTTTATCGCATCGCCTCACATGGCCACCGTCGGGCTCACCCCAGCCCCAGAAGTGGGTGGACTACTCACGCCTCATCGCAAACGCAGACATTGAATTGATGAAAGAAACTTGTATAAAAACTAAATTCAAAGCTTTTTACAATCCTGGCAATCAACTTTCGCTGTCAGCTAAAAACCCTAAAAACCATAGAACTCCTAAGCTCTATGTGGAACTAACTAATTGTCTCTGAATGATTGAATCCTTAAAACTGAGCCCCTAGGGCCTTATTTATAGCCTTCATTCCCTAGCTATTCTAGGAAAGAAGATATCTATCTATATCTAAATTGCTTTAAAAGATAAATAAATGTTTTAATGGAATTAAATCCATAAGAAAAAAGATAAAACTAATGTGGTAAGTCTTCATGTTGATAGATCTTGCTCCTTCCATGATAGAACTTGATAGATCGGATAGAATCTTACGGCTTTGCGACCAAGCAACTCCAACTCTACTCGGACAAGGCTTCGTTGAGCAGCTTCTGGAATCTGGGTCTAGTCGACCTCGACAAGGTCTCGTCGACTGGACCTGGCTGACTTCTCTGCTCGATGTGGCTCGTTTTGGTTCACTGGGCTCTTGTCGACTTCGAGTAGGCTTCATCGACCTCGAGTAACTTTGCTCGCCGACTAGGGTTTCTCGAGTAGATCTCCTCGACAGGGTCGGACATGATCTGGGTGCCTTGTCGATCTCGACTAACTCTTGTCGAGATCGAGTAGGATTCGTCGAGGATGGCTCGGATGGTCTCGTCGAGGACTCCTCCTCGTCTGGCTGGGACTGGCTTGTCGACCTCGACAAGGGGTTAGTCGAGGTCGAGTAGACCTGGCTCGGATTCTCGTCCTTGGCTTCTCGGGCAGCTCTTCCCCTTGTCGACTCCGGGCATGGCGCTGGGCTTCGTCGATCTCGACCAGAGTTTGTCGAGATCGAGTAGACTCCGGAGGCTCGGGTTGTCTGGCTTCTCGAGCAGGCTTGCTCGACAAGGCCGTGTTCGGTCATGCTTGTCTAGGTCGAGTAGACCTACTCGATGTCGAGTAAGGTTGACTCTCAGACTTGTTCTGCTGCTTTGACCTTGGACTTCTGTAGTGGTTTTCCGAGCTTTTCCGACTTTCTGTAGAATTGCTGTAAAAGCCTCGATTTCTGCGATTTTAAACAGAAACTGGTGTAGATTCCATAATTTAGCAAATAAACATAAACTACATAGATTCTGTACTATTCAAGCCCAAATGAATGCAATGTATACAAAAATCGATATAAAAGTTGCTGTAAAACATGGCAGATTCCGCTTACAACAAACACCCCATACTTAAGCTTGCTTGTCCTCAAGCAATACTTTTAATTGTCATTCAGGGGAAGAAATCAATACTCTCAACATCTTAGATTCATTCTTATATAACCCTGCAATCAATTACCATCCTCGAAAAGGTACTAGTGTCACAAATCCATGCATGTGCAAATATGTAAAAGCAACATCTACTCACAAAAGGAGGGTATTGCATAAACAATTTATTCGTGACAAAGCATTGATAATCAAGAAGACTTTAATTTAAGCTCATGAAGGAGTAGATTGGTAAAAGGCTAAACGGTGGGCAATTTCTGGCAATGTGGTGCTTTAATGATCCGGGGAAATGGAGTACTTTTCCAAACTTTGAATTTCATTCCACATTCCTTTTCCTCTTGATTCATCACCTTTCATATTGTTTTCTCAATAATATTGCTTTTTTCAATAATAATGCTTTTACCTCTCTAACCTCAGCACTGCCTTCTCGCGAGTCGCAAACATGGGTGTCATGAATGGCCCCGGATACTTAGTGCTTTGGACTCCTCACAATGTGTCCCATCTCTCCAAACTATTATCTCAGAGAGCAGGGTCAATCTACCTTTATCTCCTGAGGTGATTGGATTTTCTTTCACTCATTAAATTTTCCATATATTCCAAACAATTTCCCGCAAAACTCCATATAAGATATTTAACAACACAAACACCATATAACATCTCCATAATGTAAAATCATTCTCAACATAATCCCCGGATAGGGTAAAGAATGGCAATTATTTAGAACATGTGGAGCAATATTTGAAATAAGGCATATTATGGCTTTTTGTGATGCATGAGCATAGGTAAGGCTAGGAATAAACATATGAGTATTATATGGAAATATAAAGTCCTCCATCATCTTATCATGCAACATGTCAAAAGCAATTTCAAATTTTACCTCCTTTCATGGTTTTCAAGAAAATAATGCACTTCATTGTGACTTCCCTTTACTAGGCAATTTCATGCTATATCTATAATGAATCTAATTTTGCATCGTCGAGTCCAATATAAGCTTCCATGACATTATCAAAAAATTTCAAACATTATCAAAAAATTTCAAATGGGGGTCATTTTTCTCAAATTTTTGGAGAACATGCATATAGGCACATAATTCAAATAATGCTTTCAAAAAATAGCCATGTAGCAATTCTAAGAAATAATGCATAAGTAATGTCAAATATGATCAATGTGCACAAAGTAAGCCCTTCCCCCACTCCATACTTAAACATTACAGTGTCCTCACTGTATATAAAACAATGTAAAGGGTAAAGAAAGAAACTCACAAGACAGATGTGCAGAGCCGCATAATTTCGAACACCTCCTAGTCCGAGCATTCATGTAGCTTGGTTCTATCCATGACCTGAAAAGTAGAAGACATATACCCAAAAATAGAAACAACCAAAACCAAAAACAACGTTCAAAACCAAAAAACAAAGTCTTAAAAGTCCTAAAAAAGTCTATGTACATGCTCTAGATTTTATAGTCGCTAGGCCGACTTTCCATTTATGCTCAAGGTGGCATCTGCAGAGCCCATGTAGCTTGGGCCTCAAATAGGACTCCATTCTTGTCCATCAGCTGTAATCCTCCAGAATGGATCTTGTTCACCACGAATGGTCCCATCCGCTTCTTGTTGAATTTGTTAGGAAACCAATGATCCTTTGATTTAGAGACATAGAGCTTGTCTCCAACTTCATACTCCTTAGGGTCATCATTGGAAATCCTGCACAATCGCACATACCAAGGCAGACCTCTCCCATGTATAGATAAATCTTTGATGGAAATAGGAGAAGAAAGATCCATACCTTGACTTACCTTCGCGGAAACGGAATCGGGCACTACTGTATTTGGTCGATCTCGACTAGGGCTCCTCGAGATCGACGAGGCTGCAGGTTCTGGTGGTGGTGGCTTCATCGAGGAGGAAGAAGTCGAGGAAGGGGGCTTGTCGACATCGACAAGACTGGTCGACCTCGATGAAGACTCTGGCTCTGGTGGCTTGCTCCTCGAGAAAACAGGGTCTCGTGGCGCCGATTGGTGGTCGACCTCGACAAGACTTGTCGAGATCGACGAGGGTTTCTCTCCTGGTTGCTGCGGCGTCGAGGAAGCAGGGGCGGTGCTCTCCGAGTGCTGGTCGACATCGAGTAGCTTCCTCGAGATCGACAAGGGCTCTGGTCCTGGAGTTGGCAGCGTCGAGGAAGACAGGTCTGGTGGCTCCGAGTTTTGGTCGACCTCGACGAGACTACTCGAGGTCGAGTAGGGCTGTTCCTCTGGTTTGCTGATCGGCTTCGGTGGAGTCACCTTGGTCTGGTCGAGATTGACTAGGGTCTGGTCGATCTTGACCCCAAACTTAGTTCCTTTGTTCTCCTTGAGGATTGCCATGATCTCCTCCACCTGGGCCTCCATCTCCCTCTTTTCCAGCTCCTCCGGGGTCATATTTCTGACCTCGGGTTCCCCGCAGGTGATGTAGCCAGCTGAGATAGATTTGACCTCTTCCATTGGACCCGTATACCTTTCAGTTTTGTTGAAGGAATATTCAATTACTTCATCGCTGATGTTGAAGGTGAGCACTCCTTTCCCTACGCTTATGTTGGCATCCACCGTTGCCAAGAATGGTCTCCCTAGAATAATTGGACAAGCAGGATCTTCTTGCATATCAATAATTAAGAAATCAGCAGGGACGAAGAATTTACCTACTTGTACTGGAACATTTTCCACCATGCCTGTTGGAATGACCACCGTGTTGTTGGCCATGTAAAGTCTAGCATCCACAGGCTCTAGGGCTCCTATCTTAATCTTGGACCAAATCGTTAAAGGCATAATACTAACACTGGCTCCAAGATCACATAAAGCATTAATTTTGTATGGACCAAATCCAATAGTTATAGCAAACTTACCTGGATCTGGCCGTTTTTCCAGTATGTCCAGCTGGCTGCACTCCTCTGTAATTTCCGCCATTGATCGCTTTTTGCTCAGAATCTCCTTCAGAAATTTGACATAGGACGGCATTTCATTGAGAGCTTCTGTGAAGGGTATGGTGACATTCAGTTTCTGAAGCATCTTGATGAAGCGCTGAAACTTTTTCTCCGCTGGGTCCTTTAGAGATTTCGTGGGGAAAGGTAGCTTCTTTTTCTAAGTCGGAGCCAGAACAGACGTCAGAGTTGCTGCAGATTTCTCGACCAGGGGCTCCTCGACATCGACAAGGGTCTTGTCGAGATCGACCAGTTTGGGCCCAGTCGAGTTGCTGTTCGGCGCAGACGAAGATTCTGGAGATTTTTCCTCGACCTCGAGTAGACCTTTGTCGAGGTCGACTAGGCTCTGGTCGAGATCGACGATGGGTTTGTCGACCTCGACTTGCTGTTCCTCGCTGTTCTGCTGCTCTCCGACCTCTGACTCTTTCAGTTGATGCCCGCTCCTGAGTTTTACAGCAGCTATGTGTCCAGTCTTTCCCTTAGGATTTGGTTCTGTTTGCCCAGGGAGCTTGCCGGACTGTTGTGGGATCTGTGCAGAAATCTGTCCTATCTGCGTCTCAATTCCTCTTTTCCAGATGTCCAGCTCTCCAAATTTGGTGGTGATGTTCTAGAACTGGTTGTTGATGGTCCCTTGATTTCGTCGCATCTCCTCAAGGATCAGCTGCAGATCATCCTTCTTTTGATCCCTTTCTGGATGTCCTGGAGCTCTGTAGGGTGGAGGATTCCTAGGGGGACCTTGATTCCATTGCTGTTGATAAGGCCTTTGATCCCCCATATAGCGATTAGGCCCTCCTGCGTAAGCTGCATCCTCATGATGTTCTGCCATCCTGACTTGCTCTGTGTGTGGGCACTGAGTAGTGGTGTGCCTCTGTGATCCGCATTCGATGCAAGGTTGGTTGACAGACAGATATTTGACTTGTTTGAGGAGCTTCTTATTCTGGTCTCTGTAGTATTGCTCCCTGACATCTGGATCAATCTCCTTTGATGGCTCATAGAGGGGCATGGATGGTGCTGGCCTGGCGTATGGGTTCTCTTCATAAGTTGCAGTAGACCCATATTTGTTGTTGTAGTTGGTGAGCTTCTCTAGCACACCCCATGCGTCACTTGGCGGCATCGTCAGATACTCGTAGTGAGTATAATTGTTGATTCTGTCCTTAGTGACTTGGTCAAGAGAGTTGAAGAAGATCTCCTGAATGATGTAGGGTGGTTGTCCATGAGTAGGGCAGGATCGCAGAAGTTCCTTGTAGCGCTCCCATGCCTTTGCCAGCGGTTCCCCTTTCTGCTGCTTAAAGGCGGTGATTTTCTGGCGGAGATATGCTGTTTTGGCAGGTTGGAAGAATTTGTTCAGAAATTTTTGCTCTACATGGGCCCAGGTTGTGAGTGATCTTGCTTTCAGCCCTTCCAGCCATTTCAGTGCAGGCCCAGCGAGAGACCAGCGAAAAGATTTCATCTTGACATATTCCAAGGTCGTGCCTTCTGCAAGAGTACGACACATATCATGAAAATTAGTAATATGTTCAAGAGGGCACTCATTAAATCTGCCGTAAAAGGCATTATTTTTAAGCTCTATAAGAAATTGAGTGCGAATTTCAAAAGAGTTTTCAGGGATTAGAATCGCCGATTCAGGCACGACGAGCGTGGGATGCATATAATCCTCAGCAGTGGTTGGATATTGGGCAAGCTCAGCTTGTGCTTGTTCCTTTTCTGCTCTCTCAGCGGCGAGAGCAGCATCCCTGGCGGCTAGATCCCTGGTAAGCCTAGCGATCAGCTGCTCCTGTGTTTCAGCGTCCTCCATGGCTCTTTGAAGTCTATTTCTGATGTGTAGAAGGCGCTCTGGTTCGTCTAAACCGTAGTACTCAGGTGGGATACCAGAACGGCGCATACACCTGAAAAGTAACTCAAAGAAACAGTGAGAACTTACTACCTAAGGCGCGATTGATTGCTCCCCGGCAACGGCGCCAACTTGTTGTTGCAGGAGTAAGTCAAGTATAGAATAGAATATGGTTTAGAACGACTCCCCTGTCTCAGCAAATAATTACAAGACTTCCTCCCGTTGTAGCAAGAGAAAATCAGGATCGAATCCACGAGGAAGCACGTCAGCAGTTCTCAGGTAGCTATCAGATTCTCACAGAAGCAGCAGAAAGACAGAAACACAAACAGAAGCAGAAACAAATAATCCCGGCAAGGGCAAATAAAACAAAAGCAAATAACAAAGCAAAGAAAAAGCAAAGGCTCTCGTCGATCTCGACAAACAGTACTCGAGATAGACAAGGGTGGTCGACAACAGTGGCTCAGGATCGAAAACGAAGCAACTCGACAAAGGCAAGTCAACTCGATCTCGACTACCCCCTCCTCGAGATCGACAAGAATCAGCAAAGACAGACAATAGAAAATTGACAAAGGGCAGAAACTTCAACTCGACCTAGACCAGTTCTCCTCGAGATCGACAAGAACCGTACTCTATCTCGACCAAGTCCTACTCTATGTTGACAAGAACAGAATTTTAAAGGAATGTAAATTGCAATTGCTCAAAACCCAAACTCAGCTTTTTGACGGAAAATAAACTCAATATATAAAAAGACCTCCAAGGCTAGGGTTTCAACACCACAACGACAACCATGCAAAACAACACATAAAGGCATAAAAGATCATGCTTTCATCAAATAACTTTCGTCATTAACAACTAGGCATATAGAGGCTCTCGCATAAACCCTAATTGTTACTAACCCTTTTTCACATAATTAATCCAAGTTGCATTAAGATCACTTTTGCTTCAATAACACAAACAAGGATCACCTTCAACTCTCGCAAAAGAATCATGCACATAGGGAAAGAAGATAAATTGCACAAAAGATCTGACCTTTATCGCATCGCCTCACATGGCCACCGTCGGGCTCACCCCAGCCCCAGAAGTGGGTGGACTACTCACGCCTCATCGCAATCGCAGACATTGAATTGATGAAAGAAACTTGTATAAAAACTAAATTCAAAGCTTTTTACAATCCTAGCAATCAACTTTCGCTGTCAGCCAAAACCCTAAAAACCTTAGAACTCCTAAGCTCTATGTGGAACTAACTAATTGTCTCTGAATGATTGAATCCTTAAAACTGAGCCCCTAGGGCCTTATTTATAGCCTTCATTCCCTAGCTATTCTAGGAAAGAAGATATCTATCTATATCTAAATTGCTTTAAAAGATAAATAAATGTTTTAATGGAATTAAATCCATAAGAAAAAAAGATAAAACTAATGTGGTAAGTCTTCATGTTGATAGATCTTGCTCCTTCCATGATAGAACTTGATAGATCGGATAGAATCTTACGGCTTTGCGACCAAGCAACTCCAACTCTACTCGGACAAGGCTTCGTTGAGCAGCTTCTGGAATCTGGGTCTAGTCGACCTCGACAAGGTCTCGTCGACCTCGACCACGATGGTTTCGTCGACTGGACCTGGCTGACTTCTCTGCTCGATGTGGCTCGTTTTGGTTCACTGGGCTCTTGTCGACTTCGAGTAGGCTTCATCGACCTCGAGTAACTTTGCTCGCCGACTAGGGTTTCTCGAGTAGATCTCCTCGACAGGGTCGGACATGATCTGGGTGCCTTGTCGATCTCGACTAACTCTTGTCGAGATCGAGTAGGATTCGTCGAGGATGGCTCGGATGGTCTCGTCGAGGACTCCTCCTCGTCTGGCTGGGACTGGCTTGTCGACCTCGACAAGGGGTTAGTCGAGGTCGAGTAGACCTGGCTCGGATTCTCGTCCTTGGCTTCTCGGGCAGCTCTTCCCCTTGTCGACTCCGGGCATGGCGCTGGGCTTCGTCGATCTCGACCAGAGTTTGTCGAGATCGAGTAGACTCCGGAGGCTCGGGTTGTCTGGCTTCTCGAGCAGGCTTGCTCGACAAGGCTGTGTTCGGTCATGCTTGTCTAGGTCGAGTAGACATACTCGATGTCGAGTAAGGTTGACTCTCAGACTTGTTATGCTGCTTTGACCTTGGACTTCTGTAGTGGTTTTCCGAGCTTTTTCGACTTTCTGTAGAATTGCTGTAAAAGCCTCGATTTCTGCGATTTTAAATAGAAACTGGTGTAGATTCCATAATTTGGCAAATAAACATAAACTACATAGATTCTGTACTATTCAAGCCCAAATGAATGCAATGTATACAAAAATCGATATAAAAGTTGCTGTAAAACATGGCAGATTCCGCTTACAACATGAAGCCAAGTCGACAACACACCTCTACTCGATATCGAGGAAATTACTCGATATCGAGTACTGCTTTTCTGGGCCGCGACGCTGCTGGGCCTGTCCGATCATGATTTGGGCTGTTGGGTTGCGAGATGTCCGAGTCTATAAAGTTCTATCCAAGTTTTATCAAGACTATCAAGGATTTATCCATGGAGGAAAGATTTTCTATCTATACCGAGAAGATAAAGAGATTTTTAGATATTCTCTTTTAGAGTTAATGTTTTATCCATTATTTAAGTTTTATCATTAGATATAGATATAGATTGCTTTCCTTGATTAGCAAGGATTAAGCCCTATAAATAAAGCCCATGGGGCTGAGTTTTTATTCATTCAAATCCAGAGACACAATTACACATACAGTTTTTAGGAGTTCAGAGGTTTTAGGGTTTTGGCATTCTACGAAAGTTGAGTGCCGGGATTGTAAACACTTTGAATATAGTTTATTGCAAGTTATTTCTTTTACATCAATGTCTGCGATTGCGATGAGGCACCAGTAGTCCATCTACTTCTAGGGTTGGGGTGAGCCCAACGAGAGCCATGTTGGTGGATTAGTGATTGTAAAAGGAGGTATTTTGTCGTTATTTTATTCTATTCCCTATGTGCTTCATCTTTGATTGAGAAATTAAAGAACTCATGTTGTGAAACTTGGGTAGTAATTAGGATTTCTATTCGAAAGATTATAAATGCTAATTATGAAAAGGAATAGATGCAATTCGGCTTATTTATCGTGAAATTTATATTCCTACTTGTCGGATTAGGTGAAAGCCTTCTCCTTTATCGATAAAGTCACCACCTTTTATAATTTATGTTCCAATTTCATGGTAATCGTTGTCGCAAACCCTAATCTTGGAAGTTCTCTTTCATTCATCAAAGTTACGATTCGAAATTGCTTGTTTTTACTTTCTGCCCTCCTCGATCTCGACCAAGTTTGGTCGATATCGACTACTCATCCTCGATCTCAGATCGTCGTAGCTTCTGTTGTGCAGGAACTCAACTAAGAAACTTCTCGACATCGACATCTTTACTCGATATCGAGTAGAGCCTCCTCGATATCGACAACAACCCAGTGCTTGCTGCTGCATGAATCGACTTGATCGGTCTTCTGTCGACTAACCCTAGTCGAGGTCGAGCACTGTAAGTCGACTTCTGTCTGTGAGATTCCACCGCTGCCTAGGATCCGCTGACCAACTTCCTCGTGGATTCGAACCTGACTTTCTCTTACTACATCGGAGGGAGTCTTGAACATTATTTGCTGGGATTTGATCGGTTTGCTTCACTTTATTTACTCACTGTTTACCTTCTCGATTTCCTCCTACAACAGCCATCCCCCTGTTCATCGTGTTTAGTAATTTGAAAAGACAGCCGAATATTTAAAAAATCGTTTTTTATACAAAAAACTTCTTAAATAAAACGGTTCATAAAACCGCCGTGTAAGGCCGATTAGAACCATTGTCTATTACGTTATAAAGATAACGAATATTTAAAGAACTATTATTATATATAGAAGACATCTTAAAGAAAACGGTTATTAAAACCGTTGTCTATGGCTGAATAAAATTGGCGCGGTAAGTTGAAAAGACAACAGATCAATATTTAAAGAACCGTTGTTATATATATTAAATCCATTACACTTATGCCACGTGTCACTACATTACCGTTTTTTTCCCTCATGTAATGGCTTACAATTATTCATTCGTTTCTTGGTAATTAAGCATCGTTTGATGGGAAAGCCCCTTTATATACATATATTATATTAAATGAGAACCATTTTGTTCCATATGTTATTCTCTTCTTAATCTATCAGATTTTTATCAAATCATCTTCATATAAATATTTTAAATAAAGTAACTATATATTTTTTTCTTTAGTAACGAGTGAGATTAATCAAAAAATTATATATATCTATATATACTAATTTAAACGAGAAGAATTATTTTTAATAATTTTAATACAGATTTTCAAAATAATTATATGATAATGTTTTTTTACAATTTTTACTTTATTTATCAATTTGACCTTTTATATTTTACATTAAAGTTTTTAAATATTTTATTAATATATTAAATTTTATCATATTAATTTTCTACATCATTAAACTTTTATTTAATTAAATAACGCGTCGTGACGTGGGAATTATACTAGTATTATTTGACAACTATAGTCTATAAGCGGAAAACCGGAAACACATTTTAAAAAAATAATCTTAAGGCGGCAAGTTTAAAATATGAAGCCCGTTTTGAAAATTTTGAAAATATATTTAAGGCGGTAAATTTAAAGTTATGGAGCGGGTTTTGAAAATTTTGAAGCCTAACCTTAGAACTATTTAATGCATCTTCTTCTATTCTTCGGGGAGTAGCGCCACACCTCTCTTGCCCAGATCTGAAAAGCTTCAAGCTCCTCTCATATATGCATCTCACTAACCCCCTTCCACCTCTCGTCCCCTCTCTCTTCTTGATTTTTTCACCCATACACTTTGTCTGTCCGACATGGGAAACCTTTAAACTCGAGCCCTCTTCCAGTCTTGCTCTCTCACCAGATCCGAGAACACATAAGGTAAGGCCTGAGCTCCATTGATGACTGATCCAGTCTTGCGACTTCGCAAAGTCTCGCTCTCTTCCTGTCTCGTTCGCTATCTTGTTCTCTGTCTTGCGACTTCGATCCATTAAAGGCCAATCGATGACACCAGACCTCCCACTTCATGAGGAAGTCCATGTCGACGATGCCAAGGCTTTGTCCAGATCTCCCACTGAATTGTCGGTTTTGGGATATATAAACTCTTGAATCAAGTCTCTTGATTAATCGGTTAGGGAATTTGATCAATTAATGAAAACTGATAAGTTGCATCCTTTGATGGTGTATTGTTATTCTGCAAATTTGACGCCCTAAAAACTCTCTGAGCTGAAATCTAAAATTTAGTGACATGAGCTCACAATACTTTTATTATGTTTAAAATTTTTGGCCTGCTTAAGGTAATGTATTGTGGCTCGTAAATGTGATCAAGCACTTAACCTCTAAAGGTGACGATGCGTGTTCTTTGATGAAGCACTTAACCTCCAAAGGTAATTTCTGCATGATTAATGTCTTGTGGGTTATGAATGTGATTCGGGGCAAATGGAGCTTAGATAACAGTTACGATAGCCATTGATATGAAATGACGACGGTTAAAAGATTTATATACAACGATTCAAATGAAAATAGACACCGGTTAATGGTTGTTTAATTGGCGGTTAGAACGTAGATCGACAATGGTTAAATATATTTAGACAACGGTTGAAAGTTACTTAGATAATGGTTTAAGCGATTCTAGCCAACGATTTTTATAATTTAAACAACGGTTAATGATTATATAAACAACGGATAAAAGATTATATACAACGGTTCAATGGAACAGTAGACAACGATTATAAAGTATTTAGACAACTTACTTAAACAATGGTTGAAAGTTACTTAGAAAACGGTTAAAAGTTACTTAGACAACGGTTTAAGCGAATCTAGTTAACAATTTTTTAATTTAGACAACGGTTAACGATTATATAGACAACGGTTAAAATATACGTACACAATGGTTTCAATATATTTACACAACGGTTGCATTTGTCATAGACAACGGTTAACATGTACCTAGACAACAATTACAATCTCTTTAGACAACAGTTAGAATGTGATTAGACAACGGTTAAAGCCGGATATCCTAACTGAAGACAACGTCTATATTGATTTTATACAACGGTTAGAACCGGTTAATATGATTCGGAACCAATTTTGGAGGTGCATAGACAACGGTTATCCGAAATCTTTCACAACGGTTATAACCGTCGTCTAAATGAACTCTTGGGATAAACCCAACCGATGTATTTTCAAAAACCACACGGGCTGATGCAAATGTTCCAAAACCGTTGTGCGTTTTGTAAAATAACCATTGTGTAAGGGCTTTTTTGTACTAGTGTTTACTTGATCCTTGATATGATTTCAATATCATTCCAAAGCATGTGTCGACTTCCTTGAATCGATTGAATCGCAAGGACACAATATCTTATTCAACATTACTAAAAATAGCATTAACGATTGAGTTCTTAAGACCAATTAGCATATCAATCCAATGCAATTAGAAAACAAAGGAACAACCCATTCGGAACCTATAAACATCTACTTGTCATAGATTAATTGCTATCATCCACTACAAAGGCATAGAAATATCACTAAATCAATGACTTCGTTTGCTATCAAGAAACCAACAACGGATTCATAGCAAAGATGCAATTCCTAACTAGATGGCCAATATATCGTGGAAAGGAAAACAAATATAATATGAAAAACAAGATGATAAATAAACTCATGAATAATATAGAAATTAAGTCTCACAATCAATCAACCAAGTCTTGAATCACAGCAAAACTACAATAATTCTAGGAAAGCATAACAAACCTTGGATCCCTAAACTTAAATCCTCCCAGTGTAATGAGTGTTATGGGGAATAGAATTGTTAGTTGATTGAATGAATGCAGGAAATATGACTAATATATGGCTCAAAGGCGTTGGCAAAAACCCTAGGAAAGATAGATAAGACTTAAGAGTTCCCATAAAGATAGACTGGGCCGCGTATCGCAAATCCGGATCTGACGAGACGGCAGGCGCCGTGGAAATGGCAACGGGCGCCGCTAATTATGCAGTAGACAGCTTCGGAAGACTGAACTTGTAATGAACCTTCTAGAGTTATCCTTCGCCCGATTGACACATTTGAATATGCGTTGGAAAGCTCTTTCCAAGCACTACGATTCTCATGAAGATTGCAAAAGCTAACTCCAACTTCTCATAACCTTAAATATGGGATTTGTCCATGTTCTCCATTTCCTCTCTTTTTCCTTAGCTCTTCTTTGTCCATTTGCTCCATTCTTTTTTCACCTTTCGAGGCCGGATCATAAGACCTACAAATAAACACGAGAAAACGTAGATTCCGCACTTCGAATACCAAATGACAAATAATATGAATAAACTTATTAAACACACAATATTACTACCTAATGCACCTAAGACCTATCTATAATGCATGTAGAAAATATTCATTATCAATAAACCACTTCAACGAGACCGAATTTGAGATTTTTCGCAACATACTCTATAAGGTCTATTTGCAGTTTAAACCCTGCTTGTATCATCTGGCCAAGCATAATGGTTGTCTTGTAGAATCTGCAAAAAGATGGGTGCAGCAGCTGCGGCGCAAGTAAGGAGGAGCAGCGGTTTCCTCACAGATATACCTCCTGAATCACGAGGCAAGCAAATCAAGCTCTGGGGAAAACATAGCAAGCCACGAGCAAACGCGCCCAACAAAACTAGCAAGTTACATAACCAATTCAGTAGCAAAGGTCCATAAATCAACCACACCTAGTAACTATACATCAAGCAAATTCCACAAATGACTTCATCTATAGTGAAAATTTAGTTCAGTTAGAAATCAATCCATGTAGAAAATAATCAAGTAGCCCACACTTCAAATAAATAAATGTAACCATTAACTAAATTTAAGAGCTAAAGTGATTAGTTTCCACAATAAAATTCTGCCAGGTTTCACTTCTAAATTCAGTCCAAAAGCATAACGCTAGCAAGATTTGTATGGCTAAAAAGCATCATAGAACAAACTAGCAAATATCCATAAGCTTGAGACTTAGAAAAGACTCAACTAATTTCATATAAAAACGGGAAATTTCAATCAACCACATGCAATTCAATTATCAAAGTCTCAAGATCCTAGCTAGGTTTAACACAAATCAAGCAAGGCAAGGTCAGGAAGATGCAATGCCACAATCATCACCATAGCTAAGCCACAACGATAAAACCAAAAACACCAACAACAAGTGGAAGCATGTAATAGAACACGTGCAACTATCAACAAATTGCCCTTACCATAGAACAATTCTCAATCCACTTTAAAATCTTCCTAAAACATTATTTATCCGATAATGAAAGACAATCACAACCAATTTCAAGTTACAACCTTTCCAATCCATTGCAATCGAGCCAAATCAGCATTCATGAAGCAACATCGATCGTACGACCATCACATTACAAAAGGAAAAAACAAAAACACAAACTGCAGTAATCAGGCAAGCAAAGCAATCGATGATTTAATCAGTTCGGCATCAATTACGCACAAATTCAGCCCAACACTACCAAACGAAATCATCACTCGATCATGCGAGACACAAAAAAGTCACTAATTCAGCATTATTAGACGTTTAGTTCAATGCTAAAAATCAAAAGCATTAGAGAGATGAACATGTACTTACCTGAGACGAAATCGAGGTTGAAGTTGAAACTCTTGAAGAGCGAATAAAAAGCCTAATCAAGAAGCAAGAATCTCGCAGACGAAAAGGGCGCTGGTGATGGCAACATAGAGAAGGTCGGTGGTGAGGAGCGGAGAAAGAGGTCGAGAGATGGAGGAATCGGTGCCAATCGGGAGCAGCAAAGGTGACGGTGGGGAGAGACTGCGGTGGTCGAAAGATATCGATAACCATGGTCGATGCTTCGGGTTCCTGCAGGTGCAAAGAGAACGGAGAGGCGGCCGGAGGGAGAAGGTGAATCTCATGGAGCGAGAGAGTCAGAGCGATGGCCTAGGATGGCGGTGGAGAAGCGGCGGAGAGGAAACGAAGAGGGCTGCGACCTAGCGAGGTGGTGATTTAGGGTTCAGAGGATGGCACGACGAGCGAGAGAGATGGTGAATGCGCGGGCGGTGGGATGAAGGAGACGAGGATGGGAGGCGCTCGGGCGGCGGGATGAAGGAGACGCGGGCGTCTCCTTTATGTTTTTTTTTCCTTCGTTGATTAATATATTTATTAATAAACTTTTTCCTTGCAAACATTTTAAAGCTTGTCACTGATAAATTTGGCAAGGAATTTAATGTTTTCTTGTTAATAAATTTGAGTAATTTTATCTACTTTCACCCAACCTATTAAGACTAAAATGAAATTTTCTCGTTGATTAATATGATTAGAAATAAAAAATTTCATCGATAAATATATACTTTTAGTGAAAAATTCTAATATTTGTCACCAAAAAATTTGGAGAGTTTTACATAATTCAAATCAAATATATAACGATAAAATTTAAAATTCCTCGATGATTATACTTTTAGCGATGAAAATATTTCTCAATAAAAACTCTAAATTTATCGCTATATTTCTTATCCTTTAGGCGACCACATTTTGATAACAATTACTGAGGAACCAAAAGATTTGTCGTTAAATGTCACTTTTAGCGAAGAATATAGGTTCTTCACTAAAGTTCACGCGCCTTTTTATGAGGATTGGACATGTTTGTCACTAAAGGTCACATTTATCGAGGAAATATAATTCGTCGCTAAAATTTTGGTCACTAACAGACATTTCGGTTGTAGTGCTTAAGCAAGACCAAGCATGCATCACCTTGTACTATATCTAATATAGAATAGTCTAAATCCCATAAACATGTACACCATTGGTTATATAACAAGTAAAAGTTACACTAGAAAGATCCAAGCACTCACGTTGTGACAAGAGCAGGAAGATCTTCAGGAATTGCTGCAACAACAAGAGCAACAACAATATGCATTGGAAAAAAAATGGTAAATAGATCAATGCTATAGGAGAATGTCAAAATCACGACTAGCTCTAAAAAGATTCTTCTAGTATAATAATAGAAATGAACAAAAAGTCCAACATATTTAGCTCCAATTATCTACAATGCATAAACTTCTAGAAAGAATGTGTAACCGACTACACAGTACATACTAGACACATCTGATCAAGAAAATGTTTAAAGCAATGTCAAATGTCAATCAACAAAATACCTTAAAGTAGTGAATAACACCATGCAGGAATCCTCCATGCAATGGATCACAAAAGTGCCCAATATTCACAACTCAAACAAGTACATAAATGTCTGCTATAACCTAGTAGGACCATAGAAAATATTAGAAGAAGCATTTAAATGTTAGACCCAAAATATGACACATGCACAAAAGATGGCCCTTTACCAACCCAACCCACAACCACTAGAGGCATAAAAGAACTGAAATACCTTGGCCAAGAATGTACCGATCGAATCCATCCAGTTTCTTTTTAAATGGGGTAGCTTCCTGCATCAATTGCAATTAAAAAGAATTTCATTGAAATATCTTCTCATTCAGTCATTCTCGAAGCATTATAAGAGCCTTTATGCAATATAGAACAATACTGTAGAAGGATAGAATTGATGGAAAGTCCCCCTCGAGGGTTTCCATTCATTGATATAACATATATATAGGTTACATAGGAATTGGGCCTTAACGGGCTTTTAGCCCACTATACAATATGAAACCTATGTAATCTATCAAACCCCCGCAGTCGAAACGGGAGGTGTCCGTACAGTGAGATTGGAACGAAAATCAATGAACAACTGTCTAGGGAAACCCTTGGTGAATATATCAGCGTACTGATAGGAGGACGGGACATGTAGAACGCGGACATGTCCAATGGCAACCTTGTCCCTGACGAAGTGGAGATCAAGCTCAATGTGCTTCGTGCGTTGATGCTGGACGGGGTTGCTAGCCAGGTAGACGGCGGAGACGTTATCAGTGTAGACCAGAGTGGCCTTCTACAAGGGGAAACGTAGCTCAAGCAGGAGATTGCGGAGCCAAGAGCACTCGGAGACAACGTTGGCAACGCCCCTGTACTCGGACTCAGCGCTGGAGCGAGACACAACCGACTGACGCTTAGCTGACCAGGACACAAGAGTGTCATTGAGGAAGACACAGTAACCAGACGTGGAGCGACGTGTGTCTGGGCAACCACCCCAATCCGCATCAGTGTAAGCCACAAGGTCTAGCTTAGAGGAAGGAGTGATGGTGGTGCCGAGTTCAAGGGTGCCGCTGATGTACCGAATGATCCGCTTCAATGCCTGAAAGTGAGGCTCCCTAGGGGCATGCATGAACAAGCAGATCTGCTGAACGACATAACTGATATCGGGCCTGGTGAAAGTGAGATACTGAAGAGAACCAGCAAGGCTCCTATACAATGTCGGATCGTCAACCAGAGGACCAGAATGAGCACTGAGCTTGTTGGATGTATCGACTAGGGTGGCGATGGGATTACAGTTGACCATCTTAGCTCGAGCAACAATCTCAGCAGCATACTTACTCTGGGAGAGAAAGAGACCAGACGCATGCCGCTGAACAGCAACTCCCAAGAAGTAAGACAGCGGACCCAGATCAGACATGGCGAATTCCGCACTCAACCTCGAGATGATGGACGTTCGAAGAGCATCAGAAGAGGCTGTGAGAATGATGTCGTCTACATAGAGCAGCAGGAAAGCCAAGTCCGAGCCTCTACGATAGATAAACAGAGACGTATCCGATCGGCTGCCAGTGAAACCCAAGCGGAGCAGATGAGAAGCAAACCGCTGGAACCAAGCCCGTGGAGCCTGTTTCAGACCATACAGAGAGCGCTTGAGGAGACAGACATGCTTTGGATGCTCAGCATCAGCAAACCCCGGAGGCTGAAACATGTAAACCGTCTCATTCAGATGACCATGCAGAAAGGCGTTCTTGACATCCAGCTGATGGATGCCCCAGTTGCGCGACAGAGCCAGACTCTGGACCACTCGGATAGTGGCAGGCTTGACCACAGGGCTGAAGGTCTCATCACAATCAATACCGGCATGTTGAGATCTACCGTTAACCACCAAACGGGCCTTGTAGCGCTCCAATGTCCCATCAGAGCGGAACTTGTGACGGAAGAGCCACATACAGCGAATGACGTTCGCCTCAGGAGGGCGAGGCACAAGAACCCAAGTACCATTCTTCGTAAGGGCCCTGTATTCGTCGAGCATAGCCGCCTGCCAGTTCGGGTCTAGGAGGGTTGTTTTGTTGGAGGTGGGAACGGGGGAGAGGGAGGTCTGGGTGGAGGCAGAGGGTGAAAGGGAGTCGGGTAAGATGGGGGCAGGAGAGGCTAAGGACGCGGGCGCGCCAGCACGGGACGCGGGTGCGCCAGCACGGGGCGTGGGCGCGCGTAGGGGGGGCGTGGATGTTGGTGGAGGGGATGTGGGGTGTATAGCGGGGTGATGGTCGGTGGTCATGGAGACGATCTGTCGGGGTCTGAAGACACCGGAGACGCTGCGGGTGTGAGGTCTGGTGAAGGATGGTGGCGGGGGGGGGGGGGGGGGGGGGAGGGGGAGACGCAGGAGCACGGAGAGCTCTGGGGAAGAATGAAGTGAGGAAACGGTGACTCAGACTCTGTGGACGACACAGGGGGTGTGGGAGACGCGAAGGGAAATCACGACTCATCAAAGGTGACATGGCGAGAGAGAATGATCTTGTGAGTCTTGATATCGAGGCAAATGTAACCGCGATGATCAGACGGGTAGCCAAGAAAGACACAAGGGGTAGAGCGAGGGTGAAGCTTGTGTGGGGCGGTGGATGCCTGATTAGGGAAGCACAGGCAACCCAAGGTACGAAGGTTATCATACCTAGGCTCGGCGTAATAAAGTGTCTGAGCTGGCGAGCGATTGTGTAGGGTAGTGGAAGGGAGAATGTTTAGGAGATAGCATGTGGTGGATAAGGCGTGAGGCCAATAGGGAAGGGGAATAGATGCGTGGAAGAGGAGAGAGCGCATCATGTTGGTAATGGTTCTGATGATTCGTTCTGCCTTGCCATTCTGCTGAGAAGTATAGGGGCAAGACAAGCGATAGGAGATCCCATTTGCGGCAAAGAAGGAGTGAAAGTCTTTGTTGTCAAATTCACGACCATTGTCACATTGGAAACATTTGATGGACATGTGGAATTGTGTTTTGATGTAGGTATGGAATCTGGCAAAAATAGGAAACACTTGGGACTTTAAATGCAACGGGAAGACCCATAGGTAATGAGTGTAATCATCCAGAAACAAGAGGTAGTACTTGTGACCCTCCTTGCTAGGCACGGGAGAGGTCCAAATGTCGCTGTGAATGATATCAAAGGGAGCAAGGGTAGAGGTCAAAGACCTTTGGAACGGCAGTCTGGCATGTTTGCCTAGTTGGCAGGAAGAGCATAAACCAGAGCGTGGGTCTTTAGTACAGGCGACAAGGTTCTGGGAACGGAGGACATCTAGAACGGCAGCGCTGGGATGGCCTAGGCGTGCATGCCACAGGCTGGACGATGATGCCGAGAGGGCGACCGGATACGACTGACTGGACGCAGGAGGTGGTGTGACAGGGTAGAGCTCCCCGGTGCTGTTACATCTCATGCGAGTAACCCCCGTAGTAAGATCGTTCACAGAGAAACCATAGGGATCAAACGTAAGGGAAACATTGTTGTCAGTAGTGAACTGACGGACAAAGATAAGGTTTTTGACAATCTTTGGGGCAATAAGGACATCGTTGAGGTGTAGTGGGTGGGTTGGGGTCTGTAATTTGGCGTGGCCAATTCCCGAAGTGGCAAGACGACCACCATTTCCGACGATAATAGAGTGGGCAGGGCCCTTAAAAGAAATAGAGGAGAGGTTACATGATGAGTTCGTCATGTGGGAGGTGGCACCAGTGTCCATGTACCAAGAAGAGTCTGAAGATGTCAGCTGCGTAGAGGAGAAGGCATGATGCAGAGCAGGCGGAACATAGCCTGGAACGGACGATGTCAGAGAGGCCTGATGACCGGCATGTCGAGGGATAGGATATCCGTAGTACGGTTGCATTTTTTTTTTTTTTTTTTTTTTGATGATATTGGCCTCTTCACGTAATAAGAAACGAACTTGGGGCCATAAACGGAATTAGGATAAACAAAGGGACGTTCTTGGAATTTCTATAAAAGAAATTGGAAAACAACTCCAAATAGACGTCAATGGCGATTGGAAGCGGCGAAGACGAGGGCTCCAATCGGCGGCGGCTCGGGCTGGGGTCAGCGGCGGCGACGGGACTGCAGTGCTGGTCGGAGGCTGGGGAAGCGAGGGCTCGACCTTGGCAGCGGTAGTGATCGCCTACGATTCCGGTGGAAGCGAGTGCGGTGGTGGCACCCGATTGAATCGAGAGAGAGGAGGAGTTAGGAGAGTGAGAGAGATCGGCGGAGAGGGAACTACGCCGGCTGCAGAAGATGAGGGGTGAGGCGGAAGGATCAAATTAGGGTTCCGTGAGGAAGAAAAGGCTGTGATACCATGTAGAAGGATAGAATTGATGTAAAGTCCCCCTCGAGGGTTTCCATTCATTGATATAACATATATATAGGTTACATAGGAATTGAGCCTTAACGGGCTTTTAGCCCACTATACAATATGAAACCTATGTAATCTATCAAATACATCAAGTTAACAACGTATTTAGATGCTCCATGCAAATTTTTTGTCAGTGCACCATTTGAGAAGAAAGCTCCATGAAACGAAAGAAGAAGAAGGCAATAGGAGCTCCTGTTATGCATTGAATTATATTATGATGCATGTCACCTCGCTCCCACTCAAACCTCCACCTGTCCACCACATATTACAAATGTTGTAAAATGAAAACTATTTGTTCTCAAAGAAATCATTATTTCCCATCTTTCCATAAAAGATGCTAGATTACCAAAGTAAGTTTTTTGCAAATATCAGATAATTCCAGCCTTTTCTCAAAATTATTCAAAATACTTGTCTAAAAAAAATCAATCACCGAAGGATTAGATTAAGGCAACATATAACATAATAGTCCAAGGGATTGTGAATATTCAGAACACTACCCACAGGGTAAGCCACCAAAAACAAGAAACTTAGGCCAAATAATCTTTGATAACCAAAATTGCATTTTAATTACGGGATTTCAGAATACATCGCTAAGGAAGAAAGGAAGAGGTCGATATGGATTACCCTAAGTCGATATCGAGTTGCCCAAAATCGAGCAGAGACCTTGAAATCGACCCGAGAATCCGGAGAAGGAAAGATGAAGGTCGATGTCTACCTACCTAAATCGATATCGAGTTGAAGCTGGTCGATTTTCATCCTGGAGCCCGAGATCGAGTTGCTGAAGTGAAGTGAGGAAAGTTGCAGGTCGATATCGAGTGACCCAAGTCGATATCGACATGACCAACAGTGGCCGATTTCGAGCTAGTCCGAGTTCTAATCAAAGTTCTATCCAAAGTCCAATGGAGATATCCACAAGATCAAGATCTATGAAGATGGAAGAGATATTTACCTACTTTAGATTTATTTCTTTTATTTCCAAGTTTTATCTTATGTTATTAGATAGATTTAGATATAGTTGTTCCATCCTAGAATAGCTACATGGAACACTATAAATAAAGCACTAGGCGCTGGATTTTATTCATTCAATTCAAATTCAATCAATCCAATGAGTAGAGAGAGAGTCTTGGAGCCGAGTGGAGTTTGTGAAGCGATAGCGGAGTTGGCTTTATTCGGTTGTAAGTCTTGTTTTATTTTATTTAATGCAATTTAGTTCCCTTTTATTATTAATGTCTTTATTGATGATGAAGAGCGAGTAGTCACCCAACTTCTAGGGTCGGGGTGAGCCCGACGGTAGCCATGTAAGGTGATGCGGTAAAGGTACAATCTTTTGATGCGAATTCGTCTTCTATCCCTATGAGCATGATTCTTTTGCGAAAGTTGAAGGTGATCCTTGTTTGAGTTATTAAAGCGAAAGTGATCTTAATGCAACTTGGATTAATTATGTGAAAAAGGGTTAGTAACAATTAGTGTTTATGCGAAAGCCTCTGTCTTCCTATTTGTTAATAACGAAAGTTATTTGATGAAAAGCATGATCTTTTATGGCTTTATGTGTTATTTTGCATGGTTATCGTTGTGGTGTTGAAACCCTGATGTTTGAAGTATTTTAGTTTATTGATTTTATTCACAAAATTTTGTGTTTGCTTTCGTTTTATGCAATTTAAAGTTTCGATCTTTAGTTTCTGTTTTTACTCGAAATCGACTAAACTTGGTCGACGTCGAGGACTGTTGGTCGACGTCGAGGAAGCCTGGTCGAGGTCGAGCACTTTGCTTTTGTTTTCGTTTCTGCTTGGTTTTGCTTTCTGTTTTGGTCGACAGAGTTGGTCGAAGTTGAGTACTCTACTTGAAGTCGAGGACTCTTCTGGTCGAAATCTGCTGAGATCTTTAACTGAAAAGGCGGGCGCTGACACGCTTCCTCGTGGATCGATCTTGACTGCCTTCTACTACAACGGGAGGAAGTCTTGTATTTATTTGCTCAAACCGGGAGTCAGTTTGCTTTTATATTTTATTTATATTTCATACTTAACCATCCTCCTGCAACAACACATTCATCAAATATAACATGAATACTTTCCTCAACCATCTTGGTCCTTTTGTTGAAGGTTCTACAAGCTTTGCTGCTTGTGGAGTAGCCAAGAAATATACCTTCATCACTACGCGCATCAAATTTTCCAAGGTTATCTTTAATTTCCATTGTTATGAACAAAACAAGTACATCCAAAGGGTTTAAGATACGATATAAGGGGTTTGCGGCCTTTGAAAAGTTCATAAGGAGTTTTCTTTAAGATGGAAGGAATAAGACAAAGATTCGAAATGTAGTTAGATGTGTTAACAGCTTCAGCCCAGTAGGTTTTAGGTAATGCATTTTCTAAAAGCACAGTCCTGGCCATGTCCTCTAGGTTGCGGTTCTTTCGTTCCACAACCCCATTTTGTTGAGGTGTCCTAGGAGCAGAAAAATTATGGGAGATGCCAAATTTAGTACAAAACAAATCAAACTGAAGTTGATCAAACTCTGTACCATGATCACTTCGAATTGACACTATGGGCACGTTTCTTAAAGTTTGCAACTCCTTACAAAGTTTTGAAAACTCAAATAAGGCCTCTGATTTTTCTTTTAAAAATGCAACCCAAGTATATCTCGAAAAATCATCAATAACAACAAGCATGTACTTTATACCATTGGGAGATTTGACTCGGATATGACCACCTAAATCCATATGTAAAAGTTCAAGGGGTCTAGAATTACTTACAACCTTCTTGGGTTTGAAAGAGCTACGTGTTTGTTTACCTCGTGTGCATGCTTTGCACATATCAATACCTTTGAAGTCAATCTCAGGTAGCCCTCTTACAAGTCCTTTGGTCACAAGCTTTTGTAGTGTATGTGGGATTACATGACCGAGTCTCCTGTGCCAGAGCTTTCGATCGTCCGTCAAAGCCTTTAGACGGGTTAAGCTTCGTTGTGCCACTTGCTCAGCATTCACATCATAGATATTGTTATAGCGATAGGCAGTTAGAACTATTTCACCTGTATCTTCTGTGCGCATTAAACATCTTTTCTTGTTAAATCCAACATCATTACCACTATCACATAGTTGAGAAACACTAAGAAAATTATACTTCAAATCATTAACAAGATAAACATTTTTAATGTTGTGGTTAGGATCACTCCCAACACTACCGATACCAACGATGTCACACTTTCCTTTGTCACCAAGATTGATTGTTCCAGTGGATTGCTTCTTTAGTTCATGGAAGAGAGACCTCTTCCCACTCATATGTCTAGAGCATCCACTATCAATAATTAATTTTTGCTTTTTCACCTTGGTGATCTCCTGCAAGACAAAAATCAACCTTTGTGGCTAGACCAATAAGCAAATTTAGATCCATTATTGGGATAAACCATATTTGGTAAAATAGTGTCTTTGGGGACCCAAACTTGCATTATCCGTTCTTTTCTCAAGTG
Source organism: Persicaria tinctoria (assembly GCA_037127255.1). Taxonomy (NCBI): domain Eukaryota; kingdom Viridiplantae; phylum Streptophyta; class Magnoliopsida; order Caryophyllales; family Polygonaceae; genus Persicaria; species Persicaria tinctoria. The sequence continues at coordinate 54,801,371 of JBANSL010000007.1, read as the reverse complement.
AACAGGAAATGTATTGTGAATAATATGTGGATCCTTTCTTCTATAGGGACAAGTCTCTCTTACATGTCCCTTTCTCGCACAGTGGTGATATATATGAGAGGTTCTGCTTCCTTTTGCCTTCACAAAAGTGGTAATGTGTTGCTTCTTTAAAAACCTCGGGTTGTAGCTAATACCACTTTTGTTTAGAGAACATTGTTGCTCACCCAACATCCTATCAGGAGTGCCCTTGGACTTGGTAAAACTTATGAGGGCTGTTTGTTGGTCTTGAATCTTCTTATTCAGGGAGATCTTCTCGTTCTCTAAGTCATGATGCTCACTTCTTGGAGACGAGAGATCTTGCTTAAGTTTAGATTTCCCTGAATCAAGAGTCTTGATTTTAATGTCAAGACCCGGATAAGAGGATTAAAGACTTTTGACCCTCATTGACAGTTCCTCAATAGTTATTTCCTGAATCAAGAGTCTTGGTTTGGGCAATCAGTTTTTCTTCATTGCCAATCATATTAGAAAGGAATTCCGATAGTACATCTTTTGGACTTGCCATGAGTTCTCTCACAATCACCTCAAGTTTCTCATCGTGGGATTAATCTCCTGAGGCCATAAGACAAAGGTTGGCCTTTTCATCATCGGAGTCTGAGTCACCAGAGTCAGAATCACCCCAAGCTGCCACCATGGCTTTCTTTTTCCATCTATCTCCTTTCTTGAAATGACTCTTCTTCTTTTGAGGGCAGTCTTTTACTAGATGATCTGTTTCTGTTGTTAGGAAGGAAATCAAGTTCAAAATATAACAAAATAAATCAAACCAGATTTAGGCCCACGCAAATAATTACAAGACTCCTCCAATGTAGTAAGAGAAAGTCAGGATCGAATCCACGAGGAAGCGTGTCAGCGGATCCTAGGTAGCTGTAAATCTCACAGAAAAGTAAACAGACAACAGAAACAAAGAAACAGAGAAAGAAACACAGAAATAATAAACGAAAGCAAGAAATAAGAGCAAGACAAAAGTACTCGATCTCGACTACAACAACTCGAGATCGACAAAGGACAGCAACAGAAACAGAAAGCAAATTTAGAATCGATGACAGAAGCTCAATCCAGACAAATCAGTACTCGATCTCGACAAAGGGAACTTGAGATCGACAAGAAATACCAAAAACAGAAACTTCGGAATCGAAAACAGAAACATAAACTCAACTCGATATAGACCAATACCAACTCGGTCTAGACCAGTGCCTACTCTAGATCGACCAGCCTCTCCTCTAGATCGACGAAAAACTCAGAAAAGTGTGAACATGCAGATTCGAACGCCACAACGATAACCATGCAAAGTAACATATAAAGGCATAAAAGATCATGCTTTTCATCAAAATAACTTTCGTTACTAACAAATAGGCATATAGAGGCTTTCGCATAAACCCTAATTGTTACTAACCCTTTTCACATAATTAATCCAAGTTGCATTAAGATCACTTTCGCTTCAATAATACAAACAAGGATCACCTTCATCTCTCGCAAAAGAATCATGCTCATAAGGATAGAAGACGAATTGCATAAAAAGATCGGACCTTTACCGCATCACCTTACTGTTGTGAACTGATTCTGCCATGTTTTACACTTATGTTTATATCGATTTCTGCATACATTTCATTCATTTGGGCTAAGATAGTACAAAACCTATGTAGTTTATGTTTATTTGCCAAATTATGGAATCTACACCAGTTTCTGTTTAAATCGCAGAATTCAAGGCGTTTTACAGCAATTCTAAGGAAGGTCGGAAAAGCTCAAAAATCCACTACAGAAGTCTAAGGTCAAAGTAGCAACGGAACCAGTCAAATTGATCCGAGAACCCAGGCTACTCGATCTCGAGTAGCTCTTACTCGATCTCGAGTAGCTCTTACTCGATCTCGACGAGCATGTCCGAGTACCGCCTTGTCGACAAGGAGCAGTGTCGAGAGCCAGACCAACCCAGCTCCGGAAGTCTACTCGATCTCGACAAGCCCTGGTCGAGATCGACGAAGCCCAGTGTCACACCCGGAGTCGACGAGGAGAAGAGCTGATCGAGAAGCCGAGGACGAGAAGTCGAGCACAATCCTAGTCGACCTCGACGAGCCCTTGTCGAGATCGATGAGCCAACCAGTGCCTCTGAGTCCGTGCCGAAGAGAAGTTTCTCGACCAAGAAGTCCACACCCCAACTCGACGAACCCTTGTCGAGATCGACGAACCCTTGTCGAGATCGATGAACCCTTGTCGAGATCGACTAAAGCCCAGAGACCAGACCTAGGCTTGTCGAGCACACCTACCCGAGAGGACCTAGTCGACGGATCAATTCTACTCGAGGTCGAATAGGGTTACTCGAGGTCGACGAGCGCCAGGAGCCAACTCCGAGCCACATCGAGCACCAGTTACCCGAGACGACGAATCCTACCCGAGGTCGACGAAGCCTTTGTCGATGTCGAGTAGCCTAGTTTCCGCAGACGAGTCGACTTGAGTAGTCCGAGTAGACTTGAAATCCTTGGGCATGAAGGAATCCGAGAATGGCCAAAGATCTATCCAAAGTTGATCAATTCTATCCATGGAAGACAAGATCTATCAACACATGAAGACATGCTACCTAAATTAGAATTATCTTTTCCTTGTTGATTTATTTCCTTTAAACATTTTATTTATGTTTTAGCAAAGTAGATATAGATTTAGATATAGATAGATGATTATGTCCTTGATTAGCGGGGTTTGATCACTATAAATAAAGCCCTAGGGGCTCAGTTTTATTCATTCAATTTCAGAGAGAAACAAGTAGTTCCACAGATACAGTTGGAGTTTATTTTATGCAAGTTAGTTCTTTTCATCAATCAATGTCTGCGATTTCGATGAGGCGTAAGTAGTCCACCCACTTCTGGGGCTGTGGTGAGCCCAACGGTGGCCATGTGAGGCGATGCGATAAAGGTCAGATCTTTTTGTGCAATTCATCTTCTATCCCTATAAGCATGATTCTTTTGCTAGAGTTGAAGGTGATCCTTGTTTGTGTTATTGAAGCGAAAGTGATCTTAATGCAACTTGGATTAATTATGTGAAAAAGGGTTAGTAATAATTAGGGTTTATGCGAAAGCCTCTATATGCCTATTTGTTAATAACGAAAGTTATTTGATGTAAGGCATGATCTTTTGTGCCTTTGTGTGTTACTTTGCATGGTTATCGTTGTGGTGTTGATACCCTGGTCTTGGGAGTCTTTTATTATATTGATTTATTTCGTCGGAAATGTGAGTTTGGGTTCGAGAATTTGCAATTTAAATTTCTGCATTCTAGTCGACATAGAGGAGAAACTTGTCGAGATCGAGTACAGCCTTGTCGATCTCGAGTAGGGACTGGTCTAAGTCGAGTTGAGTTTTCTTCTGTTGTCGTCGATTTTCAGTTTCTGCCTTTGCTGTTCCTTGTCGATCTCGAGTAGGTGTGGTCGAGATCGAGTTGATTTGTCTGCCTCGAGTTGATTGCTTTCGTTTCTGTTTTCTGTTTTCATCACTGTTCTTTGTCGATATAGAGGACTGTTACTCGAGATCGAGTAGCTTCTGTGTCCTCGATTTAGTTTCTGCTTTGCTTTGTCTTTTCTGTCTTTGTTTGGTTCATTGCTTTTGTTTGTTATTTTCTGCTTTTATTTTTGTTTCTTTCCTTGTTTCTGTGTTTCTGTCTTTCTGCTATTCTGTCTGTGAGATCTGTAGTGACCTAAGAACTGCTGACGTGCTTCCTCGTGGATTCGATCCTGATTTTCTCTTACTACAACGGGAGGAAGTCTTGTATTTATTTGCTGAGACAGGGAAGTCAGTCTGAACTTTATTTTATATTTATTTCATACTTGACCATCCTCCTGCAACAACAAATTGGCGCTGTTGCCGGGGAAGCAATCATTCGCGCCTTGGGTAGTTAGTTCTCACTTTTCTCTTGAGTGAATTCGCAGGTGTATGCGCCGTTCTGGTATCCCACCTGAGTTTGACGCCTTAGACGAACGGTAACGCCTCCTACACATCAGAGCTAGACTGCAAAGAGCCATGGCAGTCGCTGAAACACAGGAGCTTGCCAGGGAACTAGCCGCAAAGGATACTACTATCGCCAATGAGAGGACAACGAGGGAACAAGCAAATGAGCGCGCAAGGCAAGCAGAAGCTGAGCTTGCCCAATATCCAACCACTGCAGAGGATTATATGCATCCCACTCTCGTCGTGCATGAATCAGCGATTCTAATCCCTGATAACTCTTTTGAAATTCGCACTCAATTTCTTATAGATCTTAAAAATAATGCCTTTTATGGTAGATTTAATGAGTGTCCTCTTGAACATATTACAAACTTTTCTGGCATGTGCCGTACTCTTGCTGAAGGTACAACCCTGGAATATGTCAAGATGAAATCTTTTCGCTGGTCTCTCGCTGGGCCTGCACTGAAATGGCTTGAAGGGCTGAAAGCAAGATCACTCACAACCTGGGCCCAAGTAGAGCAAGAGTTTCTGAACAAATTCTTCCCACCCGCCGAAACAGCACATCTCCGCCAGAAAATCACCGCCTTCAAACAGAAGCAAGGGGAACCGCTGGCAAAGGCATGGGAGCGCTACAAGGAACTTCTGCGATCTTGCCCTATGTTGTGAGCTGAATCTGCCATGTTTTACAGTAACTTTTATATCGATTTCTGTATACATTGCATTCATTTGGGTTTAGATAGTACATAATCTATGTAGTTTATGTTTATTTGCCAAATTATGGAATCTACACCAGTTTCTGTTTAATTCGAAGAAATCGAGGCGTTTTACAGCAATTCTACAGAAGGTCGGAAAAGCTCGGAAAACCCCTACAGAAGTCCAAGGTCAAAGCAGCGGAACCAGTCTGAGAGTCAAGGCTACTCGACATAGACGAGCCTGTCCGAGCAACCTTGGTCGAGCAGAGCCTGATCGAGAGCCAGACCAACCCGAGCTCCGGAACCCTACTCGATCTCGAGGACCACTGGTCGAGATCGACGAAGCCTCAGCGCCACATCCGGAGTCGACAAGGAGAGAAGCCGAGGACGACCAGGCGAGACTCGCTGCCAGCGACTCGACTCGCTGCAGCAGACCACTCGCTGCCGCGGAAGAAAACCCGCTGCCAGCGGGATGCACCAAGCGGAAAGGAAGGGCACCACCCAACTCGATCTCGAGGATCCTTTGTCGAGGTCGACGAGCCCCTGAGCCCGGATCCGAGCTTGCCGAGGAGAGCCACTCGAGGAGACCTAGTCGGCGAGCCAGTCTACTCGAGGTCGACTAGGGCTTGTCGAGATCGACGAGCGCCTGAGTCCAGATCCGAGCCAGTCGAGCACACCAACCCGAGGAAGCCTAGTCGACAGAGCCATCCTACTCGAGATCGACAAGGCTTACTCGAGGTAGACGAGAGCCCATTGAGCCAAGTCCGAGAACATCGAGCAGATCTAGCCGAGGAGTCCACTCGACGAACCATGCTTGTCGAGGTCGACGAGCCGTGGTCGAGGTCGAGTAGAGTCGTGTCCAGTAGCTTCTCGACGAAGACTTGTCCGAGTAGAATTGAGATTCCTTGGGCGCGAAGGAGTCGATTTGGCCGAAATTCTATCCGATTCCATCAAGTTCTATCATCAAGGAGACAAGATCTATCAACATCATGAAGACTTACCCTATTTAGTTTTATCTTTTCCTTTTAGATTTATTTCCATAAAACAATTTATTTATCTTTTAGCAATTTAGATATAATTTTAGATAGAGATAGATATATTCTTTCCTAGAATAGCTAGGGAATGAAGACTATAAATAAGGCCCTAGGGGGCTCAATTTTATAGAATTCCATCACAATATCACGATTCAATTTCAGAGACAATTAGTTAGTTCCACAGAGAAGTTTAGGAGTTCTAAGGTTTTTAGGGTTTTGGCTTTCTGCGAAAGTTGATTGCCAGGATTGTAAAAGGCTTTTTGAATATAGTTAATGCGAGTTAGTTCTTTTTATACATCAATGTCTGCAATTGGGATGAGGCGTGAGTAGTCCACCTACTTCTGGGGCTGGGGTGAGCCCGACGGTGGCCATGTGAGGCGATGCGATAAAGGTCAGATCTTTTTGTGCGATTCATCTTCTATCCCTATGAGCATGATTCTTTTGCGAGAGTTGAAGGTGATCCTTGTTTGTGTTATTGAAGCGAAAGTGATCTTAATGCAACTTGGATTAATTATGTGAAAAGGGTTACTAACAATTAGGGTTTATGCGAAAGCCTCTATTTGCCTATTTGTTAATGACGAAAGTTATTTGATGGAAAGCATGATCTTTTGTGCCTTTATGTGTTACTTTGCATGGTTATCGTTGTGGTGTTGATACCCTGGTCTTGGAAGTCTTTTAGCATATTGAATTTATTTCTGTCAAAAATCTGAGTTTTGGTTCGAAATCTGCAAATTTAAATTTCTGAGTTTTTCTACATTCTTGTCGAGATCGAGTAGGGACTGGTCTTAGTCGAGTTGAGTTTTCTTCTGTTCTTGTCGATTTTCAGTTTCTGTTTTGCTGTTTCTTGTCGATCTCGAGGAGCTGTTTGTCGAGATCGACGAGCCCTTTGCTTTGCTTTTGTTTCTGCTTTGCTTTGTCTTTTCTGTCTTCGTTTAGTTCATTGCTTTTGTTTGTTATTTTCTGCTTTTATTTGTTTCTTTCCTTTCTGTGCTTCTGTTATTCTGCTGCTTCTGTGAGAATTTACAGCTACCTAAGAACTGCTGATGTGCTTCCTCGTGGAGTCGATCCTGACTTTTCTCTTACTACAACGGGAGGAAGTCTTGTATTTATTTGCTGGGACAGGGAAGTCAATCTGAACTATATTTCATATCTATTTCAGTACTCGATTTACTCCTGCATCGCAACAAATTGGCGCCGTTGCCGGGGAAGCAATCATTCGCGCCTTAGGTAGTCAGTTCTCACTTTTCTCTTGAGTGAATTCGCAGGTGTATGCGTCGTTCTGGTCAAACACCTGAGTTTGACAGCTTAGACGAACCGGAGCGCTACCTACACATCCACTCCAAACTCAAAAGGATCATGGCGGTTGTTGAAACACAGGAAGAGCTGGTCGCTAGGCTTACCAGGGAATTGGCCGCAAAGGATGCTGCTATCGCCGCTGAGAGAGCAGCAAGGGAACAGGCACAGGCTGAGCTTGCCCAGTATCCAACCACGGCAGAGGACTACATGCACCCAACTCTCGTCGTGCCTGAATCGGCGATTCTAATCCCTGAAAACTCTTTTGTAATTCGCACTCAGTTTCTTATAGAGCTTAAAAATAATGCCTTTTACGTCAGATTTAATGAGTGTCCTCTTGACCATATTACTAATTTTCATGATATGTGCCGTACTCTTGCAGAAGGTACAACTCTGGAATATGTCAAGATGAAAGCTTTCCGTTGGTCGCTCGCTGGACCTGCACTGAAATGGCTGGAAGGGCGGAAAGCAAAATCACTCACAACCTGGGCCCAAGTAGAGCAAGAGTTTCTCAACAAACTCTTCCCACTTGCCAAGACAGCACATCTCCGCCAGAGAATCACCGCCTTTAAACAGCAGAAAGGGGAACCGCTGGCAAGGGCATGGGAACGCTACAAGGAACTGCTACGATCTTGCCCTACTCATGGACAACCACCCTACATCATTCAGGAGATCTTCTGCAACTCTCTTGATCAAGTCACTAAGGACAGAATCAACAATTATACTCGCTACGAGTATCTGACGATGCCGCCAAGTGACGCATGGGGTGTGCTAGAGAAGCTCACCAACTACAACAACAAGAATGGGTCTACTGCAACCTATGAAGAGAACCCATACGCCAGGCTAGCACCATCCATGCCCCTATATGAGCCACCTAAGGAGATTGATCCTAATGTTAGGGAGAAATACTACAGAGACCAGAATAAGAAGCTCATCAAGCAAGTAAAGTATCTCTCTGTCAACCAGCCTTGCATTGAATGCGGATCGCAAAGGCACACCACTCCTGAGTGCCCACACGCAGAACAAGTCAGGATGGCAGAGCATCATGAGGATGCAGCTTACGCAGGGGGTCCCAATCGCTACATGGGGGACCAAAGGTTTCAGCAACCACAATGGAACCAAGGTGTCCCTAGGAATCCCCCACCCTACAGAGCTCCAGGACATCCGGAAAGGGAGCAGAAAAAGGATGATATACAGACAGTCCTGGAAGAAATATGGAGGAACCACTCAGAAACTAGACAATCTTTCAACTCCGTCTATACTCAGATGCAAGGTGTCAATTCTAGGCTTGGGGAAATTGATATCTGGTGGAAAACAGTTGATACACAGATTGGTCAGCTAGCAGCCGGAATACCTAGACAGTCAGGGACACTTCCAGGATCTTCAGAACCAAATCCTAAGGGAAAGACTGGACACATCGCTGCTATAAAACTCAGAAGCGGCCATCAACTACAAGAGCCAGAGGTCGGAAAGCAGCAGAACGACGAGGAACAACAAGTCGATCTCGACAAAGCCGTGGTCGATCTCGACAAGACCTTCGTCGACCTCGAGGAGAAAATTCCAGAATCTTCGTCTGCACCACACAGCAACTCGACTGGGCCCAATCTGGTCGATGTCGACAAAGGCCTTGTCGACATTGAGGAGCCCCTGGTCGACATAGAGAAGTCTGCAGCACCTCCGACATCTGTTCCGGCTCTGAATCAGAAAAAGAAGCTGCCTTTCCCCACAAAATCTCTAAAGGACCCGGCGGAGAAAAAGATTCAGCGCTTCATCAAGATGCTTCAGAAACTCAACGTCACCATCCCCTTCACAGAAGCTCTCAATGAAATGCCATCTTATGTCAAGTTCCTGAAGGAGATTTTGAGCAAAAAGCGATCGATGGCTGAAATCACAGAGGAGTGCAGCCATCTGGACATATTGGAGAAGAGGCCAGATCCAGGTAAGTTTGCTATAACTATTGGATTTGGTCCATACAAAATTAATTCCCTATGTGATCTTGGAGCTAGTGTGAGTATAATGCCTTTAACGATTTGGTCCAAGATTAAGATAGGTGCCCTAGAGCCTGTGGATGCTAGACTTTACATGGCCAACAACACGGTGGTCATCCCCACAGGCATGGTGGAAAATGTCCCAGTACAAGTAGGTAAATTCTTCGTCCCTGCTGATTTCTTAATAGTTGATATGCAAGAAGATCCTGCTTGTCCAATTATCTTAGGAAGATCATTCTTGGCGACGGTGGATGCCAACATAAGCGTAAGGAAAGGAGTTCTCACCTTCAACATCAGCGATGAGGTAATTGAGTATTCCTTTAATAAAACTGAAAGGCATACAGGTCCAATGGAAGAGGTCAAATCTATCTCAGCTGGCTACATCACCTGCGGGGAACCCAAGGTCAGAAATATGACCCCTGAGGAGATAGAAAAGAGGGACATGGAGGCCCAGGTGGAGGAGATCATGGCAATCCTCAAGGAGAACACAGAGAATCCAATCAACACGGACCAAGGTAAGTCGTTGTGGATTAATTATTTTTCGGATGCCTTGACATGAGCTAAGTATGGGGTCAAGATCGACCAAACCCTAGTCGATCTCGACCAAACCAAGGAGCCTCCACCAGCACCAGCATCGTCGAGCAGCAACACTGAAGGGCCAGGCTCGTCGAGATCGACCAGCCTTGTCGAGATCGACAAGACTTGCCCTAGATCGACTTCGCCCTCCTCGACGCTGAGACCAGAGGAGCCAGGAGCCTCGTCGATCTCGACCACCCTTGTCGAGGTCGACCACCACCCGGTGCCACCAGACCTTTCTTCCTCGAAGCCACAGCAACCAGGAGGAGAGCCCTCGTCGAGATTGACTACCCTAGTCGAGATCGACCAAGATCCTCGGGCACCGTCTTCCTCGACACAGAGGCCGCCTGACGGACCGGCCTACTCGATCTCGACAAGCCTTGTCGAGGTCGACCACCACCCGGCGCCACGAGACCCTGCTTCCTCGACGCTGGAGCCATCAGGAGCGAAGCCCTACTCGATGTCGAGTAGGCTACTCGAGGTCGACAAGACCTATTCTTCGTCGACTTCTGCCTCTTCGACCAGACCACCACCAGGACCAACAGACTTGTCGAGATCGACTAACCCTAGTCGAGATCGACCAAACACAGTGGTCCCCGATTCCGTCTCTGCGAAGGTAAGCCAAGGTATGGATCTTTCTTCTCCCATTTCCATTAAAGATTTATCTATACATGGGAGAGGTTGCCTTGGTATGTGCGATTGTGCAGGATATCCAATGATGAGCCTAAGGAATATGAAGTTGGAGACAAGCTCTATGTCTCTAAATCAAAGGATCATTGGTTTCCTAACAAATTCAACAAGAAGCGGATGGGACCGTTCGTGGTGAACAAGATCCATTCTGGAGGATTACAGCTGATAGACAAGAATGGAGTCCTATTTGAAGCCCAAGCTACATGGGCCCTGCAGATGCCACCTTGAGCGTTAATGGAAAGTCGGCCTAGCGACTATAAAATCTAGAGCTTGTACATAGACTTTTTTGGACTTTTTAGGACATTTGAGACTTTGTTTTTTTTGTTTTTGGTTTTGAACACTTTTAGTTTTGCTATTGTGGGTATATGTCTTCTACTTTTCAGGTCAATGGATGGAACCAAGCTACATTAAAACCAGGCCAGGAGGTGCTTCCATTCGAAATTTAGAGGCCATGCACACCTGTCTTGTGAGTTTCTTTCTTTACCCTTACCTTGTTTTTTTTATATACAGTGAGGACACTGTAATGTTTAAGTATGGGGTGAGGGAAGGGCTTACTTTATGCATATTTGCTATATTTTACATTACTTGTGCATTATTTCTGGGAATTGCTACATGGCTATTTTGGAATGCATTATTTATTTATGTGCTTATATGCATGTTTTCCAAAATTTGAGAAAAATAACCCCCATTGAAATTTTTGAATAATGTCATGGAAGCTTATATTGAACTCGACGATGCAAAATTGGATTCATTAGAGATATAGCATGAAATTGCCTAGTAAAGGGAAGTCACAATAAAATGCATATTTTGATGAAAACCATGAAAGGAGGTAAAAATTGAAGTTGCTTTTGACATATTGCATGATAAGAGGATGGAGGACTTTATAATTCCATATAATGCTCATATGTTTATAATCCTAGCCTTACCTATGCTTATGCATTACACAAAAGCCATATTATGCCTTATTTCAAAAATTGCTCCACATGTTCTAAAAATTTCCATTCTTTACCTTATCCGGGGATTATGTTGAGAATGATGTTACATTATGGAGATATTATATGGTTGTTGTGTTGTTGTTATTATTATTGAAGTTTGGCGGGAAATTGTTTGAAATATATGGAAAATTTAATGAGTGAAAGAAAATCCAATCACCTCAGGAGATAAAGGTAGATTGACCCTGCTCTCTGAGATAATAGTTTGGAGAGATGGGACACATTGTGAGGAGTCCAAAGCACTAAGTATCCGGGGCCATTCATGACACCCATGTTTGTGACTCGCGAGAAGGCAGTGCTGAGGTTAGAGAGGTAAAAGCATTATTATTGAGAAAAGCATTATGAAAGGTGATGAATCAAATGGAGAAGGAATGTGGAAATTCAAATTGGAAAATACTCCATTTCCCCGGATCATTAGCACCACATTGCCAAAATTTGCCCACCTTTAGCCTTTTACCAATCTACTCCTTCATGAGCTTAAATTAAAGTCTTCTTGATTATCAATGCTTTGTCACTTATGAATGTTTTTGCATAACCCTCCTTTTGTGAATAGATGTTGCTTTTACATGATTGCACATGCATGAATATGTGACACTAGTACCTTTTCGAGGATGATAATTGATTGCAGGGTTATATGAGAATGAATCTGATATGTTGAGAGTTTTGAATTCTTCCCCTGAATGACAAATAAAAGTATTGCTTGAGGACAAGCAAGCTTAAGTATGGGGTGTTTGTTGTGAGCTGAATCTGCCATGTTTTACAGTAACTTTTATATCGATTTCTGTATACATTGCATTCATTTGGGTTTAGATAGTACAGAATCTATGTAGTTTATGTTTATTTGCCAAATTATGGAATCTACACCAGTTTTTGTTTAATTCGCAGAAATCGAGGCGTTTTACAGCAATTCTACAGAAGGTCGGAAAAGTTCGGAAAACCCCTACAGAAGTCCAAGGTCAAAGCAGCGGAACCAGTCTGAGAGTCAAGGCTACTCGATCTCGAGTAAGCCCTACTCGACATAGACGAGCCTGTCCGAGCAACCTTGGTTGAGCAGAGCCTGATCGAGAGCCAGACCAACCCGAGCTCCGGAACCGTACTCGATCTCGAGGACCACTGGTCGAGATTGACGAAGCCTCAGCGCCACATCCGGAGTCGACAACGAGAGAAGCCGAGGACGACCAGGCGAGAGTCGCTGCCAGCGACTCGACTCGCTGCAGCGGACCACTCGCTGCCGCGGAAGAAAACCCGCTGCCAGCGGGATGCACCAAGCGGAAAGGAAGGGCACCACCCAACTCGATCTCGAGGACCCTTTGTCGAGGTCGACGAGCCCCTGAGCCCGGATCCGAGCTTGCCGAGGAGAGCCACTCGAGGAGATCTAGTCGGCGAGCCAGTCTACTCGAGGTCGACTAGGGCTTGTCGAGATCGACGAGCGCTTGAGTCCAGATCCGAGCCAGTCGAGCACACCAACCCGAGGAAGCCTAGTCGACAGAGCCATCCTACTCGAGATCGACAAGGCTTACTCGAGGTCGACGAGAGCCCATTGAGCCAAGTCCGAGCACATCGAGCAGATCTAGCCGAGGAGTCCACTCGATGAACCATGCTTGTCGAGGTCGACCAGCCGTGGTCGAGGTCGAGTAGAGCCGTGTCCAGCAGCTTCTCGACGAAGACTTGTACGAGTAGAATTGAGATTCCTTGGGCGCGAAGGAGTCGATTTGGCCGAAATTCTATCCGATTCCATCAAGTTCTATCATCAAGGAGACAAGATCTATCAACATCATGAAGACTTACCCTATTTAGTTTTATCTTTTCCTTTTAGATTTATTTCCATAAAACAATTTATTTATCTTTTAGCAATTTAGATATAATTTTAGATAGAGATAGATATCTTCTTTCCTAGAATAGCTAGGGAATGAAGACTTTAAATAAGGCCCTAGGGGGCTCAATTTTATAGAATTCCATCACAATATCACGATTCAATTTCAGAGACAATTAGTTAGTTCCACAGAGAAGTTTAGGAGTTCTAAGGTTTTTAGGGTTTTGGCTTTCTGCGAAAGTTGATTGCTAGGATTGTAAAAGGCTTTTTGAATATAGTTAATGCAAGTTAGTTCTTTTTATACATCAATGTCTGCAATTGCGATGAGGCGTGAGTAGTCCACCTACTTTTGGGGCTGGGGTGAGCCCGACGGTGGCCATGTGAGGCGATGCGATAAAGGTCAGATCTTTTTGTGCGATTCATCTTCTATTCCTATGAGCATGATTCTTTTGCGAGAGTTGAAGGTGATCCTTGTTTGTGTTATTGAAGTGAAAGTGATCTTAATGCAACTTGGATTAATTATGTGAAAATGGTTAGTAACAATTAGGGTTTATGCGAATGCCTCTATTTGCCTATTTGTTAATGACGAAAGTTATTTGATGGAAAGCATGATCTTTTGTTCCTTTATGTGTTACTTTGCATGGTTATCGTTGTGGTGTTGATACCCTGGTCTTGGAAGTCTTTTAGCATATTGAATTTATTTCTGTCAAAAATCTGAGTTTTGGTTCGAAATCTGCAAATTTAAATTTATGAGTTTTTCTGCATTCTTGTCGAGATCGAGTAGGGACTAGTCTTAGTCGAGTTGAGTTTTCTTCTGTTCTTGTCGATTTTCAGTTTCTGTGTTGCTGTTTCTTGTCGATCTCGAGGAGCTGTTTGTCGAGATCGACGAGCCCTTTGCTTTGCTTTTGTTTCTGCTTTGCTTTGTCTTTTCTGTCTTCGTTTAGTTCATTGCTTTTGTTTGTTATTTTCTGCTTTTATTTGTTTCTTTCCTTTCTGTGCTTCTGTCTTTCTGCTGCTTCTGTGAGAATTTACAGCTACCTAAGAACTGCTGACGTGCTTCCTCGTGGATTCGATCCTGACTTTTCTCTTACTACAACGGGAGGAAGTCTTGTATTTATTTGCTGGGACAGGGAAGTCAATCTGAACTATATTTCATATCTATTTCAATACTCGTTTTACTCCTGCATCGCAACACCCTACTCATGGACAGCCACCCTACGTCATTCAGGAGATCTTCTTCAACTCTCTTGATCAAGTCACTAAGGACAAAATCAATCATTATACTCGCTATGGGTATCTGACAATGCCGCCAAGTGACGCATGGGGTGTGCTAGAGAAGCTCACCAACTACGACAACAAGTATGGGTCTACTGCAACTTATGAAGAGAACCCATACGCCAGGCCAGCACCATCCATGATCCTCTATGAACCTCCTAAAGAGATTGATCCTGATGTTAGGGAGCAGTACTACAGAGACCAGAATAAGAAGCTCATCAAACAAGTAAAGTATCTCTCTATCAACCAGCCTTGTATTGAATGCGGATCGCAAAGGCACACCACTCCTGAGTGCCCACACGCAGAACAAGTCAGGATGGCAGACCATCATGAGGAGGTAGCTTATGCAGGGGGTCCCAATCGCTACATGGGGGACCAAAGGTTTCAGCAACCACAATGGAACCAAGGTGTCCCTAGGAACCCCCCGCCCTACAAAGCTCCAGGACATCCGGAAAGAGACCAGAAAAAGGATGATATACAGACAGTCCTGGAGGAAATAAGGAGGAATCACTCAGAAACTAGGCAATCCTTCAACTCAGTCAATACTCAGATGCAAGGTGTCAACTCTAGGCTTGGGGAAATTGATATATGGCGAAAATCAGTTGATACACAGATTGGTCAGCTGGCAGCAGGAATCCCCAGACAGTCAGGTTTTCTCCCTGGATCTTCATAACCAAATCCTAAGGGAAAGACTGGACATATCGCTGTTGTAAAACTCAGAAGCGGCCATCAATTACAAGAGCCAGAGGTCGGAAAGCAGCAGAACAACGGGGAACAGCTGGTCGACCAGAGCCTAGTCGATCTCGAGGACGGTCTACTCGATATCGAGGAGAACATGCAGAAACCTTCGTCTGCACCACACAGCAACTCGACAGCACCAAATCTAGTCGAGATCGACAAGACTGTAGTCAATGTCGAGGAGCCCCTGGTCGACATAGAGCAACATGCAGCACCTCCGACGTCTGTTCTGGCTCCGAATCAGGAAAAGAAGCTGCCTTTCCCCATAAAATCTCTAAAGGACCCGGCAGAGAAGAAATTTCAGCGCTTCATCAAGATGCTTCAGAAACTCAACGTCACCATCCCCTTCACAGAAGCTCTCAATGAAATGCCATCTTATGTCAAGTTCCTTAAGGAGATTTTGAGCAAAAAACGATCAATGGCTGAAATCACAGAGGAGTGCAGCCATCTGGACATATTGGAGAAGTGGCCGGATCTAGGTAAGTTTGCTATAAATATTGGATTTGGTCCATACAAAATTTATGCTTTATGTGATGTTGGAGCCAGTGTGAGTATAATGCCTTTAACGATTTGGTCCAAGATTAAGATAGGTGCCCTAGAGCCTGTGGATGCTAGACTTTACATGGCCAACAACACGGTGGTCATTCCAACAGGCATGGTGGACAATGTGCCAGTACAAGTAGGTAAATTCTTTGTCCCTACTGATTTCCTAGTTGTTGATATGCAAGAGGATCCTGCTTGTCCAATTATTCTAGGAAGACCATTCTTGGCGACGGTGGATGCCAACATTAGCGTAAGGAAATGAGTGCTCACCTTCAACATCAGCGATGAGGTAATTGAGTATTCCTTTAATAAAACTGAAAGGCATAGAGGTCCAATGGAAGAGGTCAAATCTATCTCAGCTGGCTACATCACCTGCGGGGAACCCAGGGTCAGAAATATGACCCCTGAGTAGCTGGAAAAGAGAGACATGGAGGCCCAGGTGGTAGAGATCATGGCAATCCTCAAAGAGAACACAGAGAATCCAATCGACACAGATCAAGGTAAGTCGTTATGGATTAATTATTTTTCGGATGCCTTGACATGAACTAAGTATGGGGTCAAGATCGACCAAGACTCCTTGACATCGAGGACCCTAGTCGATCTCGACCAGACCAAGGAGCCAACACCAGCACCAGCCTCGTCGACCAGCCGGACAGAAGCGGGACTCTACTCGATCTCGACCAGCCTTGTCGAGATCGACCACCACTCGGCCAACTCGATTTCGCCTTCCTCGACGAAGACGACTCCAGAACCAGAGCCCTTGTCGATCTCGAGTACGCTACTCGATGTCGACCAACTTCAGCATCCTCGGGCACCGTCTTCCTCGACATAGACTCCACCAGACGGACCAAGCTCGTCGATCTCGACTAGGCTTGTCGAGATCGACCACCACTCGACTCCACCAGATCCTTCTTCCTCGACGCTGCAGCCGCCAGGAGCAGAAGCCTACTCGAGGTCGACCAACCTTGTCGAGATCGACAAGCCCTGTCCTTCGTCGCCTTCTGCATCTTCGAGCAGACCACCACCAGAACCTGCAGCCTTGTCGAGATCGACTAGTCTTAGTCGAGATCGACCAAACACTGTGGTCCCCGATTTCGTCTCTGCGAAGGTAAGCCAAGGTATGGATCTTTCTTCTCCTATTTCCATTAAAGATTTATCTATACATGGGAGAGGTCTGCCTTGGTATGTGCGATTATGCAGGATATCCAATGATGAGCCCAAGGAGTATGAAGTAGGAGACAAGCTCTATGTCTCTAAATCAAAGGATCATTGGTTTCCCAACAAATTCAACAAGAAGCGGATGGGACCTTTCGTGGTGAACAAGATCCATTCTGGAGGATTACAACTAATGGACAAAAATGGAGTCCTATTTGAGGCCCAAGCTACGTGGGCCCTGGAAATGCCACCTTGAGCTAAATGGAAAGTCGGCCTAGCGACTATAAAATCTTGAACTTGTACATAGACTGTTTTAGACTTTTTAAGACTTTGTTGCTTTTTGTTTTTTGGTTTTGAACTTTTAGTTTTTCTATTGTGGGTATATGTCTTCCACACTTTTCAGGTCCATGGATAGAAGGAAGCTACATTCAGACTCGGCCCAGGATTATTTTATTCAACATTTTGAGGCCCTGCACACCTGTCTTGTGAGTTTCTTTCTTTACCCTTGTTTTTATACAGCGAGGACACTGTAATGTTTAAGTATGGGGTGGGGGAAGGGCTTACTTTATGCATATTTGCCATATTTGACATTATTTGTTCATTATTTCTTTGAATTGCTTATACATGGCTATTTTGGAATTCATTAAAACATGCATGTTTTCGAAACTTTGAAAAATGACTTATTTGTGCATTATTTCTTGGAATTGCTACATGACTATTTTGGAATGCATTATTGATTTATGTGCTTATATGCACGTTTTCCAAAATTTGAGAAAAATGACCCCCATTTGAAAATTTGAAATAATGTCATGGAAGCTTTATTAAACTCGACGATGCAAAATTGGATTCATTAGAGATATAGCATGAAATTGCCTAGTAAAGGGAAGTCACAATGAAGTGCATATTTTCTTGAAAACCATAGAAGGAGGTAAAAATTGAAATTGCTTTTGACATGTTGCATGATAATATGATTGAGGACTTTATATTTCCATATAATGCTCATATTGTTTATAATCCTAGCCTTACCTATGCTTATGCATCACAAAAGCCATATTATGCCTTATTTCATATATTACTCCCCATGTTCTTAAATATTGCCATTCTTTACCTTATTTCCTATCCGGGGATTATGTTGAGAATTATGTTACATTATGGAGATTATCATATGGTGTTTGTGTTGTTGTTATCATATTTGGAGTCTGGAGGGAAATTGTTTGAATTATATGGAAAATTTAATTAGTGAAAGAAAATCCAATCACCTCAGGAGATAAAGGTAGATTGACCCTGCTCTTTGAGATAATAGTTTGGAGAGATGGGACACATTGTGAGGAGTCCAAAGCACTAAGTATCCGGGGCCATTCATGACACCCATGTTTGCGACTTGCGAGAAGGCAGTGCTGATGTCAGAGAGGTAAAAGCATTATCATTGATAAAAGCATTATGAAAGGTGATGAAACTTATGAGAAAGAATGTGGTATGAAATTCAGTTTGGAAATACTCCATTTCCCCGGATCATTAGCACCACATTGCCAGAATTTGCCGACCTTTAGCCTTTTACCAATCTACTCCTTATTTGAGCTTAAATTAAAGTCTTCTTGGTTATTAATGCTTTGTCATATGAAATGTTTTCGCATAACCCTCCTTTTGTGAGTAGATGTTGCTTTTGTACAATTGCACATGCATTGATCTGTGACACTAGTACCTTTTCGAGGATGGTAATTGATTGCAGGGTTATATGGCAATGAATGTAATATGTTGAGAGTTTGAATTCTTCCCCTGAATGACAAATAAAAGGATTGCTTGAGGACAAGCAAGCTTAAGTATGGGGTGTTTGTTGTGAACTGATTCTGCCATGTTTTACACTTAAGTTTATATCGATTTCTGCATACATTTCATTCATTTGGGCTAAGTTAGTACAGAACCTATGTAGTTTCTGTTTATTTGCCAAATTATGGAATCTACACCAGTTTCTGTTTAAATCACAGAATTCGAGGCGTTTTACAACAATTCTAAGGAAGGTAGGAAAAGCTCGAAAATCCACTACAGAAGTCCAAGGTCAAAGCAGCAACGGAACCGGTCGAATCAAGCCGAGAACCCAGGATAATCGATCTCGACGAGCATTTCCGAGTACCGCCTTGTCGACTAGGAGCAGTGTCGAGAGCCAGACCAACCCAGCTCCGGAAGTCTACTCGATATCGACAAGCCCTGGTCGAGATCGACGAAGCCCACTGTCACACTCGGAGTCGACGAGGAGAAGAGCTGATCAAGAAGCCGAGGACGAGAAGCCGAGCACAATCCTAGTCAACCTCGACGAGCCCTTGTCGAGATCGACGAGCTAACCAGTGCCTCCGAGTCCGTGCCGAAGAGAAGTTGCTCGACCAAGAAGTCCACACCCCAACTCGACGAACCTTTGTCGAGATCAACGAACCCTTGTCGAGATCGATGAACCCTTGTCGAGATCAACTAAAGCCCAGAGACCAGACCCAGGCTTGTCGAGCACACCTACCCGAGAGGACCTAGTCGACGGATCAATTCTACTCGAGGTCGACTAGGGTTACTCGAGGTCAACGAGCGCCAGGAGCCAAGTCCGAGCCACATCGAGCACCAGTTAGCCGAGACGACGAATCCTACTCGAGGTCGACGAAGCCTTTGTCGATGTCGAGTAGCCCAGTTTCCGCAGACGAGTCGACTTGAGCAGTCCGAGTAGACTTGAAATCCTTGGGCATGAAGGAATCCGAGAATGGCCGAAGATCTATCCAAAGTTGATCAATTCTATCCATGGAAGACAAGATCTATCAACACATGAAGACATGCTACCTAAATTAGAATTATCTTTTCCTTGTTGATTTATTTCCATTAAGCATTTTATTTATCTTTTAGCAAAGTAGATATAGATTTAGATATAGATAGATGATTATTTCCTTGATTAGCGGGGTTTGATCACTATAAATAAAGCCCTAGGGGCTCAATTTTATTCATTCAATTTCAGAGAGAAACAAGTAGTTCCACGGATACAGTTGGAGTTTATTTTATGCAAGTTAGTTCTTTTCATCAATCAATTTCTGCGATTGCGATGAGGCGTGAGTAGTCCACCCACTTCTGGGGCTGGGGTGAGCCCGACGGTGGCCATGTGAGGCGATGCGATAAAGGTCAGATCTTTTTGTGCAATTCATCTTCTATCCCTATAAGCATGATTCTTTTGCGAGAGTTGAAGGTGATCCTTGTTTGTGTTATTGAAGCGAAAGTGATCTTAATGCAACTTGGATTAATTATGTGAAAAAGGGTTAGTAACAATTAGGGTTTATGCGAAAGCCTCTATATGCCTATTTGTTAATAACGAAAGTTATTTGATGGAAGGCATGATCTTTTGTAATTTAAATTTCTGCATTCTAGTCGACGTAGAGGAGAAACTTGATGGAAGGGTTCGAGAATTTGCAATTTAAATTTCTGCATTCTAGTCGACGTAGAGGAGAAACTTGTCGAGATCGAGTACAGCCTTGTCGATCTCGAGTAGGGACTGGTCTAGGTCGAGTTGAGTTTTCTTCTGTTGTCGTCGATTTTCAGTTTCTGCCTTTGCTGTTCCTTGTCGATCTCGAGTAGGTGTGGTCAAGATCGAGTTGATTTGTCTGCCTCGAGTTGATTGCTTTCGTTTCTGTTTTCTGTTTTCATCGCTGTTCTTTGTCAATATAGAGGACTGTTACTCGAGATCGAGTAGCTTCTGTGTCCTCGATTTAGTTTCTGCTTTGCTTTGTCTTTTCTGTCTTCGTTTGGTTCATTGCTTTTGTTTGTTATTTTCTGCTTTTATTTCTGTTTCTTTCCTTGTTTCTGTGTTTCTGCTATTCTGTCTATGAGATCTGTAGCGACCTAAGAACTGCTGACGTGCTTCCTCGTGGATTCGATCCTGATTTTCTCTTACTACAACGGGAGGAAGTCTTGTATTTATTTGCTGAGACAGGGAAGTCAGTCTGAACTTTATTTTATATTTATTTCATATTTGACCATCCTCTCGCAACAACACTTACATGGCCACCGTCGGGCTCACCCCAGCCCCAGAAGTGGGTGGACTACTCGCTCTTCATCGCAATAGCAGACATTTTTGATGAAAAAGAACTAACTTGCATTAAATAAACTTAAACTTATAACCTCTTCTCTCTATGTTTAACTAACTGTCTCTGACTGAAATTGAATGATGAAAAACCAGCCCGTAGGGCTTTATTTATAGCCTCCTATTCCTTGCTATTCAAGGATAGAAGATATCTATCTATATCTAAAAAGCTTAAAAGATAAATAAAAGCAACTTAGGAATTAAATCTATAAAGGGGAAATAATATCTAAATAGGTAAGTCTTCTCATGTTGATAGATCTTGTCTTCCATAGATAGAACTTGATGGATCTCGGATAGACTCGGCTTCCTTCGGCCCCAAGGATTCCCAAACCGAGTAGGATAGTCAAACCGCGTAATGCGGCTTCGGACGCGGCTCGTCGATCTCGACTAGGGCTCCTCGAGATCGACTAGGGTGGTCATCGACTTGGGTTGGCTGGTTTGGTCGGGTAGCTCTGCTCGATATGGCTCGGACAGGTGCTCCTGGCTCCTCGATCTCGACCAACTAACTCGAGATCGAGTTGGGTGTGCATCGATGAGGGCTGGCCTGATGTAGTCGAGTAGATGGTGATCGTCACGGACTCGGATTGGCGCCATGGGTTCCTCGATCTCGACGAGGCTCCTCGAGATCGACTAGGGTTTTGCTCGGCTTCTCCGTCTTCGGCTTCTCGACATGGTACAACTCGTCGACTCCGGACATGGCGCTCCTGGTGTTGTCGATCTCGACAAGGAAACTCGAGATCGAGTTGGCTTCCGGAAGTCGGGTTGTCTCTTGTTGTGAACCGAATCTGCCATATTTTACAGTAACCTTTATATCGATTTTTGCATACATTTCATGCATTTGGGCTATGATAGTACAAAATCTATCTAGTTTATGTTTATTTGCCAAATTATGGAATCTACACCAGTTTCTGTTTAATTTCGCAGAATTCGAGGCAAATTACAACAGTTCTGAGAATGGTCGGAAAATCTCGGAAATCAACTACAGAAGTCCAAGGTCAAGATACAGCGGAACCAGTCGAATCAAGCTAGGAGCCTAGGTTACTCGATCTAGAGTAAGCCTACTCGACCTCGACGACGGTGTCCGAGCATAAGCCTTGTCAACTGAGCACTGATCGAGAAACTGAGCCAGAGCAACCCGACTCCCGGAACCCTACTCGATCTCAAGGAGGCCTTGTCGAGATCGACTTAGAGCTCGGAAAAATTTGGATCGGACCGTAATCGGACCGGGACCTGACCGAAATTTACGGTCTTTGGATCGGACCGGGATATTACGGTCTGGTCCACGGTCAAAGATTTTTGGATTTCCGGGTTCCGGTCCAAACCCGGGACCAGACCGGAATTTCCGGTCCGGACCGGAATCCACGTCATTAAAAAAAAGGGGGGGGGGGGGGGGAAGAAGAGAAAAAGTCGTCGTTCCACTTTCATTTCTTCATCCTCCCTTTCTTTCTTTCTTACCCTGCGCTCGATAGCGGATAGCCACCACTGCCAACCTCAATCTCTCTTTGTTCACACCACGACACCACCTGGTCCTACTCGCCCTTCGGCCCTCGCTCTCCCTTGCCATAAGCCACATGCCCGTCGGCCCTCGGCTCTCTCCACCAGCGCTCTCGGCGGCTCTCCCAGTAAGTCTTTCCCTCTCTCTCAATTTCACTTTAGGTCTAGGTTTTTATGTATATTTTGACAAATTAATGTCGATTTTAGTATAGATCTGGAGAAATCATAAGTATTCTAGTCTAATGTTGAAGAATCTCATCCTGATTTTAAATCTAGGGTTAAGAAATTCTAGGCCTCCTGGTTTGCTATTTTACTCTTCTCTTCCTTCAATTTTGTCTATTTATTTGTTTGATTCGAAATGTGGCGTTGCCTGTATGGATTTTGCTTGGTTGTTTTGATGATTTATTACAATTCGAGCACAAAATTTATTTGTGTTGTCGGATTTAGGTTTACTCTTTGTGGCTCTTGTTGATTTGCCATCAGTTGGAGAATGTAGTTGATAGAAGAGCATGTATACAGTGCCAGTTTCCTGAAAAGAATCATGGTTTTTTGGAGAAAATCATTGTTTTTATTTTTTGATTGTATCTTTGGTGGGAAAGAACGCAATTAGTTCCTCATTGATCCTATCCGAGCTTTGGTTTTGTTTTTCCCCTATAAATTACAATCAATAGCAATTTGATGTGGTTTATACTGCCAGAAAACTCATCACATTAATGAGAAACCTTTAGATTCATATTGATAAAGCATGCATGGGTTTAAAACTGGCTAGTATCGCTTATGCCTTTTGTTTTGCTGGTGAGAGGGCTCAACTAGATCTTCCATTTGCATAATAAAAGCTCTAAACTTTGATGCTATTGGCAAATTACATTCAAGTAGTCATTTTTTGTGGAATTGGCTGCACTGAAACTGAACAACTATGCTCAACTTGATATTCCATTTACATTCAAGTAGTAAAATGGTTTGCTATTTTACATTTGTTTGTAGTAATGGTCTTGAGAAGAAGGTAACAAACTTTAATTACTTTACATTTGTGCTCAATTGTTATCGTAATTTATTTAATGTTTCTTTGCTTTACCTTCTAGGTGCTCTCACACAAGAACTCAAGGCAAGCTGGCAAGATAATGGATGATTAATAAGTTGATTACACCTTTCAACATTTTTCTTAAGTGTAAACTTTTATTTTATGGATGTGTTTGTTTTTAAGTTTAAACTTTGCGTGTTACATGTTGAGTTGGATTTGTTGTTTTAACTTTTAAACATTGTGTTTTTTTGTGGATTTGATCATGCATGAATCATCAATCATGAATGAATTTATTTTCAATTTATAGGACTTTACAAATTACAGAAATATTAACAGGTTGTGTACATTGTACAGATTTCATTTGGGGCAGCTGTAAGTGTAAAAATAGCTGTTGTAATTCAACAGAAAATGTTGTAAATAGCTGCTGTAATTCTGTAAAATAGGGCTGCTGTAAAATACAGCTTTTGTGTTGTGTAAAAAACGAGAATTTGAGTTGCTGTCATGCTATGTGAAAAAAAATATGGTTGCGGGACAAACGGTCCAAACGGTCTTTACGGTCCGCGGACCGGAAAGACCGGGACCATATTTATCGGTCTCAGTCCGATCCGCGGTCCATGTTTGAAAAAATTACGGTCCATCAGATCGGACCGGGACCGGAATGTCCGGTCTGGTCCGGTCCAGTCCAGACCGGTTGATCAGCCCTAGATCGACTACACCTCAGTGCCAAGTCTGGAGTCGACGAGTTGTGACAAGTCGAGAAGCCGAAGACGGAGAAGCCGAGCCGACTCTACTCGATCTCGATTATAGCTAGTCGAGATCGAGGACCACCCAACGCCCAGTCCGAAGCCATGTCGAGGAGGAGTCCTCGACATCACCAGCGAGCAATCCTCGACCACACCCAACTCGATCTCGAGTTGTCCTTGTCGATATCGAGGAGCCCGGAGCCCAGATCCGAGCCTGTCGAGCCAAGCCGCCCGAGAAGCCCAGCCAGCCCCAGTCGATGAGCCAATCCTACTCGATGTCGAGGAGCCCTACTCGAGATCGTCGAGCGCCGTGTCCGAAACCGCATCACGCGCCTTGAGCTGTCCGTGTCGAGCTGGGAGTCCTTGGGGCCGAAGGAATCCGAGATTGCTGAGATACATCAAGTTCTATCCATAAAAGTCAAGATCTATCAACATGAAGACATCTTACCTATTTTAGATTTATCTTTCCCTTTTAGATTTAATTCCTAAATTGCTTTTATTTATCTTTTAAAGTTTTAGATATAGTTTTAGATATATATATAGATGTTTCTATCTTTGAGTAGCAAGGTTTAGAAGCCTATAAATATAGCCCATGGGGCTGAGTTTTATTCATTCAATTCGCAAGTAGGAGAAGTAGTATTAGAGAGAGAAAGTGAGACCGAGTGGAGCAAAGGAGCGAGAGCAAGTTGGCTTTGTTCGGTTGTACTTTCTTCAGTTTGATTTAATGCAAGTAGTTTCTTTTCATCAATCAATGTCTGAGATGGCGATGAAGCGCGAGTAGTCCACCCACTTCTAGGGTTGGGGCGAGCTCGACGATAGCCATGCGCGTTTCAGGTAAATATCTGACTTTTATCATGTTTTGAGCATCTACTACTTGTTTATGTGTTTATTACCCATTTAATGGAGGTCCATGCTAACAACTTGGATTGTAAACATAAAATCAGTAGAGACAATTAGGGTTTCTTGAAAGAGTTGTCTAATTATTGGAAAAGGCGAAAGCTTAGTCCTTTGATGCGATTCACTTGATTATCTGTTTTATTCCTCCCTTATGCATGCTTGGTTATCGTTGTTGCAAACCCCAATTTTGGAAGTTCTTTTCATACAGCTTTGTTCGAATCCCCAAAGCCTTTGCATTTACTTTATTTCGTTTTTATTCTCTGTTTTCCTCGAGATCGAATAGCACTCCTCGATCTCGACTACTGATCTTCGACCCAAAGTCGATGTAGCTTCTGTGTGCAGGCAATCGACAAGACAAGCCGACGTCAACCAAGATCCTACTCGATCTCGAGTAAGGGCTTGTCGAGATCGACCACCAGTGCCTGTGACTGTTGCGCTGTTCGACTTGCCTGATCTCCTGTCGACTTACCCTAGTCGAGATCTAGCACCTGTTGTCGACTTCTGTGAGACTTCACCACTGCCTAGAATCCGCTGACACGCTTCCTCGTGGATCGATCCTGACTTCCCGCTGCTACATCAGGAGGAGGTCTTGTAATTATTTGCAAGGGACGGGATCTTGTTTGCTGTGATTTATTTATATTTTATATTTGCATTCTCGATTTCCTCCTTACAACAAATTGGCGCCGTTGCCGGGGAAGCTATCATTCGCGCCTTAGGTAGTTAGTTCTCATGTCTGCTTTGAGTTACTTTACAGGTGTATGTGCCGTTCTGGTCAACCACCTGAGTTTGACGGCTTAGACAACCCAGAACGTCTTATACAAGCCCATGCTAGACTGAAAAGACCCATGACTGCCGCAGAAACCCAGGAACAACTGATACAAAGGCTTACAAGGGAACTGGCCACAAAAGATGCTGCTATTGCCGTTGAGAAAGCAGCAAAGGAACAAGCAGAAGCTCAGCTTGCCCAATATCCAACGCTCGTCGTGCCTGAATCGGCGATTCTCATCCCTGATAACTCTTTTGAAATTCGCACTCAGTTTCATATAGAAGTTAAAAATAATGCTTTTTATGGAAAATTTAATGAGTGTCCTCTTGAACATATTACCAATTTTTCTGACATGTGTCGTACTCTTGCTGAAGGTACTACGCTGGAATATGTCAAGATGAAAGCTTTTCGCTGGTCTCTCCCTGGGGCTGCACTGAAGTGGCTTGAAGGGCTAAAACCAAGATCACTCACAACATGGGCCCAAGTAGATCAAGAGTTTCTGAATAAATTCTTCCCACCCGCCAAAACAGCACTCCTCCGCCAGAAAATCACTGCCTTCAAACAAAAGTCTGGGGAACCGCTAGCAAAGGCATGGGAATGCTACAAATAACTGCTGCGATCTTGCCCTACTCATGGACAGCCACCCTACGTCATTCAGGAGATCTTCTTCAACTCTCTTGCTCAGGTCACTAAGGACAGAATAAACAATTATACTCGCTATGAGTATCTGACGATACCACCAATCGACGCCTGGGGTGTGTTAGATCAAGTAACTCTGGTTTATAGCTTGATTCGACTGGTTCCGCTGCTTCTTGACCTTGGACTTGTGTAGTTGATTTCCGAGCTTTTCCCACCTTTCTCAAAACTGCTGTAATTTGCCTCGAATTGTGCGAAATTAAACAGAAACTGGTATAGACTCCATAATTTGGCAAATAAACATAAACTACATAGATTCTGTACTATCTTAGCCCAAATGCATGAAATGTATGTAGAAAACGATATAAAAGTTACTGTAAAACATGGCAGATTCAGCTCACAACAAACACCCCATATTTAA